>PVKB01000212.1:0-611705 GCA_004027205.1 Ctenodactylus gundi | reverse complement strand
TGAGAAAATACTTAAAATAGATATAAGAAAAACATACATAGATAATAATGGCAAGTTTAGAAATAATTTCTTAAACTCTTGAATTTCTATTTTATTCGACCCTTCTATTTGTCTCTTTAATGTAATACACGCAGGGGATTTATATTTTCGATGAACTGCAGAAGTGGGCATACTCCATTAAGCTGAAATAGGATTTCCTAACTTTGGCATCGTTGATATTTTGAGCTGAATAATTACTTGCTGTATGGAATTATTTCATGCATTATGGAATCTTTAGTGGCATCCCTAGTCTCTTCCCACTAAATACCAGTAGCAAAAATATCACCAAACATTGTCCCCTGAGAAGCATAATCAACTCTGGTGCAGAACGATGGGACTAAATCATTTGTATGTCGTTGTTGTACATTAAAAGTTTATTTTAACTCCTACTACCCTGTTGAAACCCTTCTAACCAGTATCTCCAATTCCTATCTTCTAACTAAGCCAATACCACCAGACCTTATTGAACATGAATTCTCCAAAGCATCTTGTGATTTCCTTTTTCTTAAGACCACTCTTTTCTTTAATGTTGACTTCCAGTTTTACTTTGCTTTGAGTAATTTACTTTGAGTTGTATCATTGCAACTCCTCTTCTTCCACACATCCCTTAAGAGTCATTGTTTGCACTTATACATATCAATAAAATGGGGGAAAAAAGAGTCAGTGTTATGCGCTCTGTCCTGAGCCCCTCTGAGCCGCTCATTTACACACTCTCATTCACTCCTGTGGGGTCTCACTCATTCCTATGGGGCCTCATTCATTCCTGTGGGGTCTGCTCTTTTGAACAGAATTGACTGTTGCAACGTCAATGCTGTGAATTCAAGTGTTTATTGTTTTATCTCAATACTAGGGAAGGTAGGGCAGAGATGGAGTGCTTGGGCAGTGTATCAGCCACAGGAACTGGAGTGTGTGGCTCAGTGGTACAGTACTTGCCTAGAATGTGCAAGGCCCTATATTGTGTACCCCCAGCACTGGAAAAATAATATCTGCCCCAAGAATGACCCCCAGTGTCTGAGTCTTGATTTCCCCTCCTTCTTCCTGACTAGTAGCAATCAATCAAGCAGTGAGTACAATTGCTTATGTGATCTGTCAAATCCGTGTATGTGGATGGTTTTTGAAAAAAAAAAATTTAAATACAGGTATCTTTGGTTTCTGAAAATCAAAATCCAAAAACTAACATCTTCGATCAATTGTATTGTGCTGTCACAATCTCCCATCGTGTATGGGGAACCCTATGGCCTATAGAAATATTGGAGGAAAATAGTAGTGAGCTGAATTATCAAAATATGACCCCAGCCAGGTTTGATGGCACAGGCCTATAATCCCAGTACTGGGGGAGGCTGAGGCAGAAAGATTGCAAGATTGAGTTCAGCCTGGGCAACTTAGCAATTCAGCCATCAGGTAAGACCTTGTCTTGATACCAAAACTAAAATACGGGCTGGGGAGGAAGCACAGAGTGAAGGTCTTGGCTTCAGTCTGCTGTTAACAAAACTAAAAACAACAAAACACACACACATTATGATCTTCCCCTAATTCTTGCAACAAAATATTTACCAAATGAACATTATATACTAGGCATAGTGCAAGGCTCTGAAGACTCAATAGTTCACCTGATGTCAAAGTATGTGATGATACAAATATGTGACATCTATAATGTATATTAGAGTGTGAAACCAAGGTCATTTTTTAAAAATAGGCCAAATCTAGCCTTCCTGAGAAAGTAATAGCCAGGGTAATATCTGAAGGACACTGAGATTGAGCTAGTCATAAAAATACTAACAGTAGAACATTCTGGATAGATAAAACCATACTAAGATCCCAGGGGTGGGGAAGGACTAAGTGCATGGATGAGACCAATGGAGGCGCAGAGGCGGGAGCACAGGGATGGGCTGGTGTGGGGTAAGGATGAAAAACAGGGAAAGTCCTGATCATGTGGTGACTTTAGAGACCACAGTAAAGAATATGCGGTTTTGTTTTTTTGCTTTATTTTACATGCAGAAGGAGCAGAAGCAAAAATGAAGGTATCATATAATGGCAGACCTGGAAAAAGTTGACAATGACTTCAATGCATGTGGTGGTGAAAAAATGGCTACTTGATGGATTCCTGATCTATGTTGTAAGTAGAACTGATGGGACATGGTAGTGAATTGGGAGTGCACAGAAAGAGAAAAGTGAAATGGTTTGGGATAGGTTTTATCATTAGCAAATGCACTTATAGAATTATTTGCTGAAGTGAGAAAAGCCAGGGAAGGAACAACTTTGGGAATGAAACTGAAAGATGTGTTAGATGTGTTGTGTTTGAGAACTACTTAACACGTAAATGAAGATGCTAATTAGGAGGTTTCTGTCTACATCTGGTGCTCAGGAGTGAGGTTTGGAGTGAAAGAAGTAGATTGAGGAGTTGCTCATGTCCACAGGATACCGTAAGACAGGAAACTAGATGGCCCACCCAGCGTGCAAGCTTTCCTGGAGACTCCAGGCCTGAGTCTCCACATGTAGAAGTTGGAGGAGCCAGCAGAGATGGGAAGATAGCAACCAAAGAAATGGGAGGAAAGTTAAAGACTGTGATAACCTGAGAGCCAACAAGGGAACACGTGCTGTGAAAGAGAACAGTCAGCTGAACTCAACCTGCCAAAATGTAGGAAGAATGTGGAGGATAAAGAAGCGTGACCACCCCTGGACCTGACCCACCTTCTCTGGGAGTGCCTGAGCCATTCATTACTGCTTCCATAGGACTCTACAGGTCTACCGCATAGAAGCACACATTCTGGGGTGTTATTTACGATGCTTTATTAGAACTGTTTTAATCACCTGTGACTCCCAAGAGATTTTCAACTCCATGAGAACAGAGACTGTGCTCAGTAGGTCACATAGGGAACCCAGCAACTAGCAGGTAGGAAAAGCTAAGTGAGTATCTTTTCAGTGGTAAAAGATTGGAGAATAACTGAGCAAAACTGTATGTACAAAGACCATTTCTCGTCCTTTCTAAATGAAAATTAAGAATTACTCAATTCTTCAAGTCTACACATTTTGTGAAATTCAACATTGAAGTCTCTGAGCAATCATGTTAGAATCCTTAAAGTTGGTTACTATTAATGGTTTGGATCAGGAATGTGTCATTTCTCCCCTCAACTCACGTATTTGAAAGGTAACTGGACAGTGGGGGTTAATTGGATCAAGTGAATTCATCTATGGATTTCATGTCCTGTCAAGAGGTAGGGTCTTGTCAGTAGGGTCAGATCACAGAGCGTCTGGCCTGCACGGATATTTCTGCTCCCAGCTCCTTCTGGACCGCTCTTTCCACCTCCTGGCTGCCAGGGGATGGACAGCCTTTCTCTCGTATTCCTCTCCCATGCCCTTCTGCCATCAGCAGCCATCCACGAATGGACCAAGATTTCCTAAAAATCTGAGCTAAAATAAGTCTTTCCTCCCTTAAGTTGTGAATGTAGGGTATTGTGTCCCAGAAAGGAGAAAGTAATTAAGACAGTTACTCAAATATAGTGTAAGAACAGGAAAAAAAAAAGAGCCATTCAAAAAGTAGGATTCACATACATTAAAAATGACCCATAAACTCAAGCATAGAATCACCATCCTTCCCTGTTACAGAAACTATTAGAGCAGTTTGCTAGCAACTCTCCCATAGACACTGTTAACATTCATTGGGAACTTGATTTCACCTGTTTACGTTTTGTATTGTGGTGAGAAGGGTAAGAGAAAAGTCTTATTTTTTTTAATAAAATCAGTAACATATGCAACTTATTCTTTACAAATAGGAGGGGATAAAAGTTACAGTTTTGAAAACTGGTACTCAGAGATTATAAAAAAGTTCAACAGAAATCAGTGGCTCTACCCCCATGTATAAACTGTGTATGTTCATTTTTCTCTGTATACATATACAGTACCTTTTGCATTCATCTGTAGAAAATTTAAAATTTACAAATAACTGGTTTTAGCTGAAAAGCTTATTTTGGTACAAAGGAACTGCATGGATTTATATCCTATTGTGCCTCAAACTTATGCAACCAAGAATCTTTTTTGGGTTAGATACTCAGTGAGGAATTCTCACATTTTTGCAGCTTTTCTAATCTAAAGAACTGGAGTTCTAGTTCTTTGTAGCATTTCCCATCAAGCCCCAGCAAACCAACCACAATTAGCTCCAAGACTGACCTAAATTATTATTATTGTTGTTGTTATCATTATTATTTTGAGATAGAGTTTCACTGTAGTCCAGGCTGGTCCTGTGCTGGGATTACAGGCATAGCGCTACCATGCCTGGTTTATGTTATGCTGGGAAAGGGAACCCAGGGCCTTGCAGTTTGCTAGGAAGGTGCTCCAACCACCAAGGCATGCCACCAGCCCCTAAATTAAATTCTTAAGAGCACAAAATCTACCCGAGAACTCACCGGAATTTCTTTTAGTGTGCTTGGGCTTGGACTAACACAATTGTTCTTCCCCTGTATGCTTATGTATTCCTATGCTTGCAGTAACAAGTTGGCATAAACTTAGCAACCGAAACAACTGACATCTATTCTCTTCTAGTTCTGAAAGTCAGGAGCTTAAAATCAGTGTGTTAGCAGGGTTGCCCTCTTGACGGAGGCTCTAGGCACTCCTGTCTTTTCCAGCTCCTGCCAACTGTCAGCATTCTCTGTACTGTGGCTGTATCATTCCGATCTCCGGTCACATCATCTGCTCTCTGAGGTGTGCAGTGTCTCCTTTGGCTTGTCTCATAAGGATATTTGGGATTACATTTAAGCCCATCCTGAAAATGCCAGGTAATCTCCTCATCTCAAAAATCACTGACTTAATCATCTCTAAGAAGACTCTTCTCTCAAACAAGCTAACATTTACTTGCTTCAGGGACTAGGATCTGACATCTTGAGTGACTTTTATCTGCCTACCACGGTTTACATTAGTATTTGCCCAATCTGTGCTCAAAGATATGCTAACCTCCTTATTGAAGTCCATGAAAACTTATGTGCACTCTACAAAGCCCAATATAAACTAAACTTGAATAATATTTTTGACATTGAATAGGACCTGAAGATGTCCCCAAAGCAGAGATGGGGAACCTTAACTAACCCAAACTATGGGGCAGGCTGCAGGCTTGCTGTCCTCTATTACAGAGAAAAGAATTTTCAAGACACATCAGTAAGAAGAATAAAGGGTCTTAGTAGGCACAATTTTAGAAGTACACACTCAAAGAGAGAGTGTGCTCTTAAGAGGGAGAGTACAATGTGGCCTGGGTAGTATATAGGGAAGTGCAGGTAAAAATCTGTGGAGCTTAAGAATCTGTGGAAGAAAAAAAAAGAATCTGTGGGAGGAGTGAGAAGTATAGCTCAGTGATTAAAACGCTTGCCTAGCATGTGCGAGGCTCTGGGTTTAATTCCCCAGCACCACACGAAAATTAGCTGGGCATGGTGGTACATACCTGTGATCTCAGCACTCTGGAGACTGAGGCAGGAGGACTTCCATGAGTTCAAGGCCAGTTTGGGCTACATAATGAATTCAGAACCAGCCAGGACTACAGCGGAAGACCCTTGTGGGTCTCTGACTAGGCCTGGGATGACTGTAGGTAGCAGTGGCCCATACCCCGATAATCTCGATGATAATCTCGACGCTCGAGGTGAGACCGGTAGGCATGGGGCCACTCCCTCTTATCTCAGACCTAGGATGGGCCACAGCCCATCATACCCCAATTCCTAATCTTCCCCTGTTTCCAGATCCTTACCAGAAATCACGTGCTCAGGTTTTGAAAGACCTGCTATGCAAATTAGGCTACTTTCAGACTCCAAATTCCCCCAATCAGTGTTTGACCCTTGCCCTGTTACCTGGTGGACCCACGTCCCTTAAACTGCTTATAAGCCTGGACCTCACCTCCAATAAAGGAACTGTTAACACTGATTCAGCCTCCCAGATATGATTCCGTCGTACTCACGCCGCTTGATACCCTGTTCCCCCAGATTTCGCTGGTTCCTGATTGCCAGTTCCTGATTGCTGGAGACCAACAGTGGCCAGGAACCCCCGGACTCCAAAACAAAATGAGATCTATGGAAAGAGAAAATATAATTTGCAGATGAAAGTCAGGGCTCTTCCCACGGAAAAGGTGATGGCTGATTGATTCTTGGAGATGTCCACCACAAGTGATAAGAGCAGGAGGATTCAGGGATGGCTTTAAGAAGAGTTATCTCTGTGGAATTTGCCTATTTGGTGGGCTGTGTTAAAGTGTGTGCCATTTACATGTGTGAGAATCTTAAATATGTAGTCTTCTTAATTGTGCAGCTTCCTTAGGATGGGGGTGATGGTATGGAGCACAATTTACAGGTGAAAGGTGAAAGGTGCAGGCCCAGTGTCCAGTTACAGGCTCACTGTCTTTAAGGCCCTTAGGATTCTTCTCCCAGTGATACTTACGTGTGTGTGTGTGTGTGTGTGTGTGTGTGTGTGTGTGTGTGTGTGTGCAGGCATGGGACAAGAGCTCGCAGCCTTTATAGTAAGCTATAGCAGCAGCTGTAGACCATTTTCTAACTTTTGATTTTGACAGGAACTCACTCTTCCAGTAAGTTGCCCAGATGGCTCCAGCCTGTGCTCCTCCTGCCTTGGCCTCCCCGTGTGCTAGGGTTATATACTTGCACCACCGCGCCTGGCTTGTTGTCTTCTTTCTATTTATTTTTATTTCTTCTCTCTTACCCCATTTTGATTTTAAACTTTTTATTTTATAATAAAAGAATAAAAGTTGTTAATATTGTTTTGATTCAGTGATAAGTGCAAAAGTACTCCATACAAGTTTTAAGATGACTGTGCTATTAAGTTATCTGGGATCCGTATTGTGATTCAGGCTGGTACTAAGCTCACTATGTCGCCCAGGCTGGCCTTGATTGATGGCAGTCTTTCTGCCTCTGGCTCCTACTGTTGGGATTGCAGTTAATGCCACGCGCTCAGCTGTCTTTATGTGGTGCTGGGGGATTTGAACCGGGGCCTTGTGCATGCTAGGAAAGCACTTTAGCCACTGAGCTGTGCCCTAGACTGGGAAGAGAAAGCATAAAGGAAGATCATACAGCTTTTCATATATATGTGAAGATATTTTACAGAAAATAAGAATTTGATGTGTGGTGTTTAAATTGAATGATGATGAGTTAATTTAATAGGGAGGAAGGCAGATTTCATCCCATTACAAGAAAGATCTCAAGAGACTGGAGGTCTCTTGAACACATGCCTAACACGAGTAGAGCCCTGGATTCAATTTCCCCAGCACCACATACAAATTAGTCGGACATGGTGGTGCACATCTGACTCCTGAGTTCTGGGCCAGCCTGGGCTACACAGTGAGTTCAGGACTAGCCTGGACTACAGAGCGAGACCCTGACTAAGTGGGGAGGGGTGGAGAAGCCAGAGCCAAAGCAAAATCTCAGAATAGACAATGGGAGGAGTCCCCTCAAAAGGAAATCCTTTTCTAGTTCCAGAAACATTCATGAATATACAAAGACCCTGAGGAAATCATGCAGAGAATGGTTGAAAAGACATTCTCAGATACAATCATGATGACATTTCATAAAACACAATGTCTTTAATGATTGATTAATGAATGACTGATTTAGGTCAATCTAATATGATCCTTCTCCAATCCACTTTTCTAATTATGGCCAAAGTCATCTTTTAAAAGCTCAATCTGATTTTGTCCTCCCCTTGATTAAAACTCTTCCTCTGATTAACACCTGCTCTGTATTGACCCCTGGATTCCTTGTTATTCTCATCTGGAATAATTTTCCTGTCTGTGTTCTTGTCACATTTTCAGTTGTCCAACTGTAGGTTTTTCTTTCTAGCTCGTGCCATTAAACAATTCCGCTCAAACTCAGTGTCTCTCCTGTTTGCCTAGGATACTCCTACTCAAAGATAACTTTCTCCAAAAAGGCTTTTTTTCTAGTACATTTCTTATGTTTGCCTGAAAAATGCCTCAAGATGAAAGCATTCATTGTACAATTGTCTGTCTCCCCAGCTCTTTAAGGACGGAGACAATGCTTCTTGTTCAGCACAGTGCCTGGTTTATGGCGGGCATATTCAAATATTTGTTGCAGGAGCAAATGGGTTGCTATTTTGTTTTGTTTCTAACTTGAAGTAAAAAGCAAAATAGTCTGTCTAACTGAAACTGACACCAGATATCTAGTTACAAATTTTCAGAAACACCGACAAGGTTTCTTGGGGATATTCCATGAGCAAGAGACTGGAGGGCACCTTGGCAGATTCGGCCGTCAGTGATCCCCGGAGAGATCCCCAACCTGAAGAGTGCTTGCTGGGCAGAGACGACAGCGTTCTGGCCTTCACTGCATCACAGTTGGGGTTGCCACAGCTGCCCCTGGACGGCCCCGGGATTCCAAGTGCGGAGCGGCAGCAACCCGCGACGGCCCGGCGACGCCGCAGACCGCCGGCGGGAGCGCGGCTCCTCCGACCCACCCGGGAGGGGACCCAGAGGCCCCGCCCACGCCCGCGAGGCCGGCCGGCCCAATCCCGGCCCGCCCCCGCCGCCGCGCTCACGTGACCGAGCGTGACGTAGGAGGAAGGAGACGCCATTAGAGGGAGGCGGAGAGGGCTCGCCGCTCGCCTTTCCTCCGGCCCTGACGTGGTGGCCGGGCCCTTCCTTCCCGGGCGCTCCGCGGCGCGCCTGCGAGGGAGTGCGGCGCCGGCTCGGCGGGCCGCTGCGGGAGGGGCGCCGGCCGCGGCGCTGTGCGCCCCTGGGGCAGTCGGCGCGGCGCGGGCTCGGCGGCCGGGAGCGGCGGGATGGCTGCGGCCGGCGGGGCGGCGGCGGGGCGAGCCTACTCCTTCAAGGTGGTGCTGCTCGGGGAAGGCTGCGTGGGGAAGACGTCGCTGGTGCTGCGCTACTGCGAGAACAAGTTCAACGACAAGCACATCACCACTCTGCAGGTGCGGGTCGCAGCTCCCGGTCCGCCGGCCGGGCAGCCTGCGCACGGGGACGCGCTGCTGGGAGGGGCGTGCGGGCCCGGAAGAGTGCCCCGCCGGGGCCGCGCGGGCCGGGGACTCCCCAGCCGGGGACGAGCTTTTCCTCCCGGGCGCTTCCGCTTGGGCCGTGGGTGTTTTCACCCTGCGATCGCCCGAGTGTCAGCCCTTTTTCATTGCTTCGCAGGAACTTAGCCGCGGATGTGGTTGTGCGAACGAGTCTGACTGATGACAGAGTGTTTGTGAAAGTTACATTCGGTCCTGTCCTAGAACAGCAGGAATCGACCAAACAGCCCTCTCCGGAGGGGTTTTGAAATGACCGCTTGCCGGTGCAGGTTACGCAGCTCCATTGCAGCCTGCGTGGGGCTGACTTGCGCGTCGCTCGTTCTGCGAGGTCGGTCAGCCCACGTTGAAACGTCATGCGAATTCTGGTCAGCAGTTGGTTTCCAGACTAAAAGCTTAGCCGTTGGTGCTGTTCATTTCCTTTACCTGTCATAAAAGCCTGACTTTTATTTTTTTTGTAGTTATAGGGGAACGGTGTTAAACTGTAATCATTAAGAATGAACCCTGGTGTTTGAGAGGCTGTTATCTTTTTTAAGTGAGTTTGCTAGTGTTGGGAGAAATTTGTCGTCCTGATCTTACTAGCTAACCATAGATGGTAAAATCTAGTGGAATTTTGAGCTGTTGCCTAGATTCGTACCCACTAGCTTTGTGATCTTGCAAAAATTGGGTAATCTGGCTATCCCTGAGTTTCATCCTCTTTTAAAATATCCATGATAGTATCCACCTCTTCGGGTTGTCGGGATAAATATATATAAAAGCACTTAAGATTTGATCTAGCGTAAGGACTCCATTATCATTGCCCCAGCTTACACAATAGATCTTAATTAGGAGTGTGTACTGTGCAAAACATGGATGGTGCTTAATGGAATGGAATGCATCGTCTCCTAATTGTTGTGACATTTGATGTTTGATGCTATTATTAAACTACTGGGTCTAGAATTCACAGAGATGTTCTGGTTCTGATTCCATGTTCTATTTTTACTCCTCTATTTTTAACCTGTGTAAATCATAATGAGTGAAGAAATGCAGTGGTGCCCAACCTCAACTTTGAACTTGGGTGTTCCTTCACATTGAACAGTGAAGTCACACTGCCTCTAGGTATTGGTAAACAACCCGTTTACTTTTTCTTGTGTTAAGATCTCAGGTAAAAAGAGAAAACCAGTTGTAATACAGATCTTAATTTTTTAAAGGGTGATTTAGCCCCCCAGCCTAAAAAAAATTACACCTATCCATCCTTAAAGATTAAAGCAGGCTAAATATTTTTAAACATAGGGGAGAATCTATGTTACACCATTCAGGGGAGGATGAAGTTACTATGGTAGATCTCCAGTATCAAAAGCGTAGCACTCTAAATTTTTGTTTCGTGGTAAACACTCTGGGTTATGTTAGAAAATTGAAGATTTTGTTGTGTTTCTGTGTATGGAAACAGTACCCTAAACATTTCTCTCAGGTATCAGTTCACCTCACTGTTCTTAAACATTTTATTTTTTTTCAAAGAGAAATTTTGTTGTGTATAGCCTGTATACTTTTAATATCCAAAAATGGGGAAACTATGCACCTGGAAATAAGAGAGGAAGAATTCACCTTCTTGTCAATGAACTAGTTTTATTGATAAAATATCTTGTGTTTTGCCAAGTACATTCTCCTGCATTTCTACTTTAAAGAATTACAGGTTTGGGAGGACCTGAGATAGTTTATGGTTCATTGTTTCAGTCTTCTGTTGAATATTTCAACAAAGTGGTTGTGGACCTCTTTTTTTTTTTTCAAATTGGAGGTGAAATGAGCTGATAAAAAGGGTAGAAAACTTATGTCCTGAGGTAGCCCATTTTATTTTTAGACAGGTCTGATTTCCAACAGATTTTTTAGTGCATGAAGCCAAAATCTGTTTTCTGTTATCGCTAGTCCTATTTCTGCCTTCTGAATTTAGGTCTCATATGACGTTCTTTTTGATAATTGGAGATACCTGTCACATCCCTTATTGTATTTTATTTTTCATGGTACTGGGGATTGAGCCCAGGACCATCATCATCCCCAGTCCATTTTTTAAATTTATTTTGAGACAGGGTCTTGCTAAATTGCCCAGGCTGGGCTTGAACTTGTGATGATCCTCCAACCTCTGCTTCCCAGAGTGCTGAGATTGTGGGGTTGCACCATCCCCACCACACCTCGTTTAGGCTTTTCATATCCCTTTGAGTCTTACCTTCTCTTGGTTTTTAAAGAGCTCTAATTCTTCTAACCTGTGGATATCCAGTGACATCATTTTAAATCATTTCACTGTTTTGGGCATCTCTTCTAGACACTGTTTGCCCGCCTGCCACCTTCTCAGGGCCTTCTAGTGATCTATCTGACCGGCCCTTTTTATTTTTTATTTTGAAACGGAGTCTCACTGAGTTTCTCAACCTCAGTTTAAACTTATGATTGTCCTACCTCAGCCTCCTGAGCCATTGGGTCTTTTAAAGTGGATGCGTTGGGCTATAGGGATGAGTTCAGGTGTGGTTTGCATTGAACGGAGAAGTTAGGCCGTCACTTCAGTTGAGAATCCTTTTCCAATACTGAAGTTACAAGACAGCAGCTTTTTAGCACTTGTCATATTAATATTTTATTGGTCAGTTAAAATCGCATCGTTCTCATTGCTTCAAAAAGTGTTACATCCCCAGATTCGCTTTCATTTTATAGGGTTTTTTTGTGCCCTTGATATATTTTACCTGTTAGCGTTGGCTTTGATATGCTCCAGTGGTTAAGACTTGTTAAAGCCCTTTTAAGTCTTGATTCTGTAGTTTGTGAAACATTCATTTGACTTCTGTGTGCCAGTACCTGGGTGGGCTCTGGACATGCAGAGAGGAACAAGGCATGGAACCTGCCATCTGGATTAGCTGCTTTTAAACTTTGGCTTTGTCCCCTAAGAATTTGGTAATAAGGTCCTCAGTGTTCTCATCAGATCTTTAATAAAGACTTTGAAAGGAAGTGAGAAATACAAATAACTACACTGTAACCCGTGGCCGGAGATGACTTTTTTCTTTAGATGTGCAGAATCTGAGAGTGGGACTTATTTCAGTTTGTGTGTGGCTGCAGGCCATCCTTCATGCTGTCCCTTGAGAAACGGTTGTTGATGTAGTGTTGTGCACTTTAATGACACTGGAAACAACATAGTTTAAGACCAACCTTTCTGGATCTACTGTGTAATGCATATAAATCCTTTACCGAAAGTTTTTTTTTTCCTATTTTCTTTACTGAAATTTAAATAGCATCATAGTTCCTCTTGTCTTAGCCACATCACACTTGCCCACAAGGATTATCATGCAGCTCTTTGACATAAGTTTGTAGAAGAAAAGATGTGCTGTGTTCCTGTAGTGCACAGATCTCCCAAGAGGACTGTGATGTGGTGCAAAGGACTTTGAAGTTAGACATGGTTGTGAACTCTTAGTCCCACTTCCTAGCCATCATGATCTTGGCAGGTACCTCACTTGGTTTTCTTTGTGAATTACACCGATAGCCGTCATATGTAAAGTTTTTACTGTAGTGCCTGGCAAATGCTTATTTATTTGCTTAGCTCCTTTATTGTGTATGTGCTGGAGATCCAGCTGGGGCCTCACGCGTGTAGTTAAGCACTCTACCACTAAGTGACATCCCTATGTCCCAGCATATGTTTGTTTAATAAATGTTTGCTGTTGAATGAATAAGTCGTGGTTAATTTATATTTGTTTCATGCTAACTCAGAAAAGGTAATGGGGTTAGTTTGTCATATTTTGAGAACCCACCTTGGCTCTGAGAGATCACTTCATTGTAAAATAGCTTATAGGTAAGAATATATTTTTTTAAATTAAAAGTACATACATTCTGAGAGTTTTCACTGTCGTTGACATTTCTGTAAGTTCACTTTTTTTTTAATTGTAACATTAGCCATACTTTGTGTCAGTACTACTTTCTTTTTCCAGAGCTTCTCTTACATTCCTGATAATTATAGAGTAATCATAGGTAGGTTTTCTGGTCCAGAACTTGAACTTTTAATATAGAGCTCTCAACCTCGTGTGTGATTTTCCTCACTGAGATGAGCCTTTGATAAACTTAACAAAGACAAGGACATTTGGTGTGAGTTACTGCTCTTTTATTCTTTTTTCCCCTGGTACTGGGGATTGAATGTAGGGTGTTTACACTGAGCTACATCCCAACCCGTTTTTTATATTGAAATAAGGTCTTGCTAAGTTCCATAGGCTAGGCTTGAGTTTGTGATCCTCCTCCCTTAGTCTCTCAGAGTCCTATGATTATAGGTGTGTATCACCCACCTGGCTGGTTGCTGCTTTTTCTGAGAGTTATTAAGGCAGCATTACTGATCCTAAACATTTAAATTCAAGAAATGCTTATTTTATACCTGTTACATGTTAAGCTTTGTATGGGCTGGAAAATACAGAGATGAATAAGGTACTTTAACCATCAGTTAACTTTCTTGACATCTGGTGGTTGTAGAGATCCAACTTAGGGCCCCAGCACTGAACTACATCCCCAGCCCATATTTTTAGTTTTGATTTTGAATTGTTAAATTGCCCAGCCTGGGCTCAAATTTGCCATTTCCTGTGTCAGGCACCTTGAGTGCAGGAGTTATAGGCTTATGCAGCCTGGCCAGGCTTCACTGTATTCTTGAAGGACTGTGGTATTTCAGTTGCAATTACTTCCTGACTCTGTTGTATCTTTATATCTGCACTCTTACATAATCATTTCTTTTTCTTTAGTTGTTAACCCCCTTTTTTCTTTTTGGAGATGCTTGTTAAAGATATGGATTCTGATTTCAGTCACTGTTGACTAATCTTTGCTAATTTGAGCTGTTGTCCTTTATAAGCCCTGAACTGTAGAGTTCCACTCATGTGCCTCCTAAAGTCTGGAGTAGGTACCTTTGATTCGATGAGTGAAGTAATGCTGTAATATTAGAGGAACTAAGATTTAGATTAAATTTCCAGGACCCTCCAAGTAGAAATGGTATACCATTTTTCTGAAGCCAGGTTTTCTGTTTTTGTTTTTAAATGCACCTTAACCTCCTGAGTAAGACTTAGCCTTTGGGGTCTAGGATTTGGTCTTATGGTTTTACATCAGTCCCAGGTCTAGGATTCTTGATTTTCTTGGGTGTGAGATGGAAGAGGAATATTCTGAATGTGGGAAATACTTTGAATGTCTGAAGTATCTTCTAAGTTTCTCTGGAAACCACATCACTGTTGATTTAGTGAGTTCTTTACAGTGTCTTATACAATAGTTGAAATATTTAAAAAAAACTTTTTACCTCTTTTATATGCTTGTATATACATATAATCTATAGAAGATCAGGTAGTTTTTTTAAAGAAGAGTTTTTCTAAATTGTGATCACAAATTCCTCATATGTAAATATTTCTTATCTGACTGCCATTTCCTGCTTCACATTTTAAACTATCTCTTAGAAGTAACTCTTTGACTTTCCTTTTGAAAGTCATTACTTGCATAGAGCTGATTAGAATCCCTTTTTTTAGAAACCCAGAACAGGAAATGTAGAAATATTAAGCACCCTAACAGCTTAGTTATTCTAGTAGGTAATATTTATTGCCTTGCTATGAAGAGCTAATTTTATAAATTACCTGTCTGAATCTTATTTTATGAAGTCTAGCGGTGTTAATAGATACTGTAAATACTGGGATCTGGAACAGTGTTGGTGCCCAGTAGAAATTATATAACTAGTTATGTGTATAGCTTGTGTAGTAAGCACATAGTAACTGGAGTTTCCAGTTAGAAGCTTGTTTTCAACCAATTCTTTATATTTAGAAAATGATGCTTTATGCGTTTTTTTTTTTTTTTTTTTTTTGCTTTACTGGTTGGTAGTAAGCCTAGCAAATGATTGTATAATAACCAAAAACTTGGTTAAAAACATTACTTTTTCTTGTATAATTTGTTTCTCCCAATTTTTATTTTTAAACAAAATTATCATCTATGATTTCAGATAAGATGATGAATAAATGTGTATGAGGTACAAATGAAAAATGACAGCCTGAGTTAATAAGACTTCTTGAAATAATACTCTTAAACTTTGAAAGAATAAAGCCATTGGGATTAGAAGAAATGGTGAGGTTGTTACTCAGAGTTTAGAGTAATGGAGTGAAAGTATGCCATTACTTTGACACTTACTGCTTTGTGCTTACCCCAAGAATATTTGGGAAGGTGAATTGTTCAAGCACATGTAACTGTTCAAGAGGAGAACTACCAGATGAAATGTGGTTGTTAGCCAGGCCTAGTGTCACAGGCCTGTAATCCCAGCACTCGGAAGCTCAGATTGCAGGAGGAGCTTTAAAGTTAGAGTCCAGCCTGGGCAATTTAATGCCCTAGTGACCCCATTTCAAAAATAAACTATAAATTGGGCTGGGGATGTAGCTTAGAAGGCTCTGGATACCCATTACCACAAAGGGGTGTGGGGGGTGTGGGTGAAGAAATGTGTGTTTTCCAGAATAGACAACTTTATACAGTGAAAAATGCAGTATGGAGTCAGGTAGGCTTCTACATATGTAGCACCTGGCAGAATTGTCTAACCTTGGATGATTCACATATTTCAAGTCTCAGGTTACAGCTGTAAAGTAGGGCCAACTGCCTGCTTCACAGGATGCTGCAGACACTGGGGCCTGGGTCTTGTTTTCTTGCTGCAGTCTGGGAACTTTCTGAATTGCTGTTGTTTGCTGCCACTCATTCTGGGTTGGGGGTTCACTGAGATGTTTCTAGGCATTTATAAATCCTTTGGAAATGTGGAAATTGTTTTTAGTAGTACATATGAGCAGTTTTCTTGGCATTGTATTGCTGATTCTCTTCATATCCTTAAGTCCCCGGTCACTTCACCCTTTCACCTCACTACAGTGTATCAGAATTAAGATTCATTGTTTTGGAGTAAGTAGTATAACTGCAAATGGTATTTTAGCAGTCTGGCCAAATTGAGTGTGTGCATTATAGAGTAGATGAAAAATGAAAAGGCAGATTTAAGTCTTTTGATCATTGGCTGCTATTTTGATGTTACAATAAACCTTTCAGCTTTATTCCTTAATTGTGTATTTGAAAGTGTTTTCTCTTAAAGATGGTTATTTAAAATATTAAAAACTTAAGGCATGTATAAAATAAGGTCTTTTATATTATTACAGAGTAAGTCTTTCTGCAGAGGTGAGGCCTAAGTTTTTCATTATGAAGGAAGAAAAGACTTAGGAATCCTTTGATAATATGCTATACTAGTATATTACATGTTTGAACTGAAACAATGTGACTTTTAAGGAAACTTGGAAGCATACCTCTTACATAAATTAAGTTAAATTTGCCTTGATTTACCTAGGTATATTTGTAGATACAGCCTACAATAACAGTATTTAAGCATCTGTTTTGAGCAGGTGCATCATGATTCCCCCAAACCCTACACTAGGGAAACGTTAGTTCAGATATACTCTGGGAGCTAGTCTAGGTATCTACATAGGCTGTAATTGTTCCTGGAACCAGACTTCTTCTTGGATTTCAAATCTATACTCACTGTGTGACCTTGAGCAAGATACCTGCCGTGTGTCTTCGTTTCCACATGATGATACTTGGGATAATAATTATATCTGACTCAAGAGTGTTAGCAGAATTGAATGAATTAATATTTGAAAAGCTCTTAGATAGCTGCTCATTCCATAGCAATCACTGTGAAAATGTTAAAAATATATAGTCTATGCTTTCACCCATGAAAAGATAATTTCTAGTACAAAAACCATAAATGCTGTGTATTGCAAGATCAGGTTTCCTAAAATTCTCCACAGTAGAGAAATGCAAAAATTATACATTGGATGAATAATGTAAGGAAGAATTTAGGTCTTTAACTGGATTCACATAAAGAATGGGCCCATATTAAAGGGGAATTTTATGAACAACAGAATTAGAATGTACATAGGCCATATAAGTTGGAGAAATACTAGATGCTATGTTAGGAAGATGAATGTGGACAAACTTTGTAGAGGTTGTCTCATACAAAGACGAGGCTTTGAGACTTGTAGATGTGGGCTCTTTTAACATTCCCAACAGAGAAGCTTATAAATTTTGTCAAAAGCACTTAATACACAAGTATTAAACATTCAATAAATGGTAGCTAGTTAGCAGTAATAGCAAAAATGATGAATATTTCACTGGATGTGCCATATTTATATATCATTAACAATGTCAATGCACAAATACTTGGATTATTTCATTGCTTTTGGCTTTTTCTCTCCCTTACAGTCAATACCATTATGAGTGTACCTTTTCCATAATATTGTTTTGTATAATCATGGTCTGTAGGAAGAACATTGGTACTAATCTTTGAACTTGCCTTTGGAGAGTGGTCATAAAACAGTCAACTGTTTCTTAAATAAGAATGTTAAAACCTTTTTTATGGAAATATTTTGTTATGAATTAAAAGTTCAGTGATTGCTTTTTTTCTCCGGTAAGCTAAATTTCATATGGAGATGGTTTGGTCATATGCAGTTAGGATAAGGAACCTTATTTTATATAAAAGATTGTTTAATGTACTTCCCTTTTTTTTTAGGCATCTTTCTTAACAAAGAAGTTAAATATTGGTGGGAAAAGAGTAAACCTTGCCATCTGGGTGAGTTAACCATTTCAACTATGTAAGTAGAGATGTCTGCCTGCTCTTGGTATTCTCTTAACAGATTGGCTCACAGAATAAGAATTGGAATTTGTCAAAATTTTAAGGCTAACTTTACAGTTAGCTAAATTATTTTAGTTAAATTTTTTTCTAAAACCTCTTTAAGAATTATATTTACAATTATATTTGTATATTAATGTCATAACATTTTAGCTGCAGAAAAGTCAAGTCAGGCCTTTCTCTTTGAGTATAAGGAGGTTGGGATGGCCTGCCGGGCCGTTTTTGCCCATCTTTGTCTCCATGTGCCAACTCTTCAAGGGAGTGGCTAGTGGAAAGTAGGGAGAGGATAATGCAGCAGGGCGCCTCCAAGTAGGTGGGTCTGGTGTTTGCCATCTTCCATTTCTTCTGTGGAGTGGGACCAAATTCAGGGTAGGGCATGTTCCTGGCTCTTAATGCATTGTGGGCTATTTTGACCTTCCAGCAACTGAACTAGATTTTTAACTGGAATGGGAAGGTTGCTAGGGAGAAAGAATTGGAGGAAGGGGATAATGTGGGTAATGTTTGTGTAAGAGTAATATTATGTAATGCTAATAACTTGACTTTAAAAAGTTTTTGTAGCCTGTTTTGTTATCTTGTATAACGTTTTGGGGTTTATCTGTGACTCTTATGCCCTGGCTTCCAATTAGTCCGAAAGTTGAAATAGATGTATCTTTTTTTTCTTATCTAACAAACGATTTTTGATTTATTTAGGATACAGCAGGTCAAGAGAGATTTCATGCATTGGGTCCAATTTATTACAGAGATTCAAATGGAGCTATTTTAGTTTATGACATAACAGATGAAGATTCTTTTCAGAAGGTATTTTATTTACTTTATGAAATAAACTTAAAATACAACTGTGATTTTTCAAATTTCCATTAATATGCCTTTGTTCACTAGTATGATTAGCTTTTAAATACTTCAAAAGTGTATAGTTTGTGAGACTTGGGGCTTAGATCAGTTGTCAAAGTGCTTCCCTTGCAGGAACAAAGCCCAAGGTTCTATTCCTCAATACCACATAAACTGGGCATGGTGTGATACATGGTGTAATCCCAGCAGCTGGGAGAGATAGGGGGATTACTGTGAGTTCACTCTGAGCCTGGGCTGCAGCGTGAGACCCTGTCTGAGAAAAAAGATGCAATTTGTATGTAAATGCTGAGTACTCATTTTTATTATAGATCTTGTTAGTCATATCAGAATACTTTGTAGTTTATTGTATGGCTTTCCTCAACTCTTAGAAAGTAGAAATAATTAAAGTTAGTCATAAAACGACATCTGGATAGTGTTTATTTAAAGTTCTCTTTCTACACTTTGTAAAAATTATTCAACAGTGTGGGATTTTGAAAGTTATTCGGGGTAAAATATGAGTTAACATTAAACATAGCTTTGAATTCTCATCACAGTCCGAATGGGTTACTTATTTGACATATTTTTTTTCTTGAAGCCTTTCTTGGAATAAATTTGTTAGTGGTGTGTAACGGAAGGGGCCAATTTCCAAGGCAGAAGTGATGCTTTGTCCTTAGTTATAGGTTTGTTCTTGTTGGATTTACTTGCTAGTTTAGTTTTTGCTTTTCTCTTCATCCTCCATCCCCTTGTTAAATATGAAAGAACAAAACCACAAGAAAATGGTCTATGAGTAGGAAAATGAAACAGTAGGTAGCTTGATAATTTGGAAGGTATTTTAGGCAGCTGTTTGATGTTGTTATCCTTTATTGCCTTTTTGCATAAGAATAAATGACTTAGGTATGTCATATATCTTTTTTCTTTCTTTCTTTCTTTTTTCAGTACAGGGGTTCCAACCTTCACACTGAAAAGTACATCCCCAGCCCAATTTTTTTTTTTTTTTTTTGGGGGGGGGGGGAGCAGGTCTCACTTAGTCTAGGCTGGTCCTGAACTCACTATTTAGCCTAGGCTGGTCTTGAACTCATGGCAGTCCTCCTTCCTCAGGCTCTCAAGTTCTGGGATGACCGAAATGCCCCCACATACCTTCCTAACGTATAGGTAGTGGAGGAGAATCAAACAGGGTCTTGAATACTAGGAAAGCGCTGTGACCTCAGAGTTACTCTTCTAACCCTGTTGTTTTACTTTTGAGATAGGATGATGTTAGTTTGCTAAGTTGCCCGCTCTTAGTTTGAATTTAATCCAACTTCTTCGTCTTCCCACAGTGCTGGGATTGCCGGCCTGTGCCACCAGGACTGGCAGGTTTAAGTATCTTACTGATTTGAGGGAAAGAAGTTGAGCCTTTTAGGTTGAAAAGTGGCCAGTTATTTATGGCTGTGTAACAGAGCTACCAAAAATTAGTGACTTAAAATGATGGTTTACTATTCATGGTTCTGTGAGTTGATTGTCAGGTCTTTTGCTTTATGTGATTGTTAACTGATGCATTGTCATTGAACTAGGAATGTGACTATGCCTAGATGGTACAGAAAGGCCTGATTATTCTAATTGGTATCATCTTCACATACACCCTTACCATTCTGTGGTCTGTCCTAAACTTTCTATATGATAACCAGGACAGTGTGGTATGTCTCTCTCTCTCTCTCTCTCTCTCTCTCTCTCTCTCTCTCTCTCTCTCTCTCTCTCTCTCTCTGTCTGTCTCTGTCTCTCTTTCTCTTTCTCTTTGTCTCTCTTTCTCTCTTTTTCTCTCTCTGTGGTTTTGGAAATCTAGTCTAAGGATTTCACACTGAGCTACATGCTCAGTTCATTTCTTGATATTTTGTTTTGAGCAAGAGACTTGCTAAGTTGCCCAGGCTGGGTTTGAACCCAGTGGTCCTCCTAATTCAGCCTCACAGAGTGCTGTGTTACAGGTCTATGCCCTGAGCCTTCTATAATTAGATTTAAACAGTATGAAAGTACAAGTGCCAGGCATTTTTAAGGCTTAAGCCTAGAAGTGGCTCAGCATTGCCTGCCTGTGCCTTCCTTTCCTTTCTTTCATTCATGGCAATAGGAGTCAGACTCAGTCTTCTGCATAGAGATACATTTCTAGCCTATGTTTGTTTTTGATTTTGAGAGAGAGTCTTGTTAAGTTGCTAAGTTGCTGAGACTGGGCTTGAACTTGTGTTCTCTTGCTGCAGCCTCCCAGAGTGCTGAGGTGACAGGCCTCCACCACTGGGCCTGGCTCAGCGTTACTTCTGTTATATTCTCTTAGTCAAAGCAAGTTACAAGGCTGGCCAAAACTCAGAAGGGTGGGGAATTTGACTACCAGTGAAAGGATCAGCAGAGAATTTATGATCAACTTTAACTCGGTGTAACATGTGTGATGATAAGGATTAGGTTACGTGTTGAAAAGGATCTAATGAGAGATAACAGTGTATTATCTTCTTTTGTGGTGGTTAGAGTGCAGAGCCTCACACATGCTAGGCCAGGGATCTTCCTACCACTGAGCTACACTTCCAGCCATGGTAACAGTATTTGAAAGAGACAAATTGGTTGGTTTAGTAAGTTGTAATCTTGTATGTACAGTAAGTAGAGTATTACTTGGATGGTGATATGTTCCTGCTGAGGTTGTACATTTTATACAGTCACTGTTTTTTTTTCTTAATGTGAAATGAAGTTAAATAAAACTTTATACTTATATGTGAATGAATCGAAAAGATGGGGCTGTACCAAGAAAACTGATTCAGTTCATTTTGAACATAAGGTGACAATAATTACTACTTTTGATTTTGTAAGGATTTTGGATTTACTAACGATAGTTCCTCTGCACTCTTGCAGAGAATAGGAGCATGGAACTGTTGTTTGTACCATTGTACCAGATGGCAAAATAAGTGCTTACCACTTATCTAATGTAATTTATGGATGTGTATTTATTCCCCCATTTTACTGATATGTATTAGTGCATGAAGTTGAGAATTTTGTGCACATACGTATCTTGTCACGGTGACAAAGACTTTTCCACTCTCCTTTTGTCCCTCTCCAGCCCTACCCCCCTGTTGTGTGTGTATTTTTAAAGCAAAATGGGCCAATCCTATGTACAGGTTAAGTTATTACAAGAAAGGAAAGCCACTGCCCTAATGTAATACTGCTCTTTTACTTCATTGCAGTATTTTAAAACAAATAAATATAAAAGATTCATTTTCTGTAATTCTAGTTTACTTGCAACTGTTCTGCATTGATACCAGATAATCGGTTTGTTACTAAAGTTATTGGATACCAGTGGCTCTGTATCAGGAAATGACAATGTCCGGAGGTAGCTTTGGTTGTTGACAACTGCAGGGTGCCATTGACATCAAGTTGGAGGAGACAAAGAAAGCTGTTAAACCATCCTATATTACACAGAGCAGTCTCCCATGGCGAAAAGCTGCCTGAGCCAAAATGTCAGTAGTGCCAAAATCAAGCTTTGTCAGATACTAAACGATGAAATTTCATTTTACTCTCTGTACTTCTTTATGGCCTGTATAATTTTGTTTAGTATATGATACAGAAGTTCCTGGGTCCTCTCTTAGGAACGAGTTAGAGGAATAAAGACTTCTAGTGTTCCTAAATCCAAAGTAATTCCATATACCTATTACCAGGGGCTTTGATTAACATACTTTTGCTCTGGTGAATAGCTTTGCTTGGATCTGTGGAGAATTTGTAAGTTATGATTCAGGCTACATGTATACATTACCCATTATATGTAGAGTGGCCAAAAATAAGGCAGATGTTTTAAGTTTTTAAAAATTATTATATTAAAAGACACATTACCATTAATCTCTTAAAATGTAAAAAATACTCTCCCTTGCCTTTGAACACACTAAATATTTTTGACGTTGTGTCCTTTTTAAATTTGAACATTCACTGTACTTCTTGGTCACTTGTAGATGTCTAGGCACATCTTTCTATTGTATATTTGTATTTTTGTGATTTGCAACATAAGGATCATTGATAAGTGATCCTTCAGTGAATCATTCCTATTAACATACATCGTTAGACAAAGTTTGAGGTATTTTGACAACGTTGAGATTTTTAGGTGTTGTAACAGTAATAATTCTAACAAAAATTGTTTTAACATTTGCTATTTTCTATACACAGGTAAAAAACTGGGTCAAAGAACTTCGGAAAATGTTGGGAAATGAAATCTGTTTATGTATAGTTGGTAAGCATTTTTTTTTTAAAGTTCGTTGCTATTTTTAATGAAATAGTAATTCTTATTTTGAAATATGAGAATTTTAACATTTGGTATTTTAGAATAATTTAAAACTTGGAGGTGATTTTCTAGAAGATTCAAACCAACTTCAGGGAATGCCTATGACAGTAAACGGGAAGTTAAACATGTAAGGCTTCAGGTTCCCCAGTCTTTTTTCAATTCAATCTTTACTTTTTTATCATAAGGTTTTTTTTTTTAAGGAGTATAGAAACTACTTTAAAATAAGATTAAGCCTACTATTTAAATCAGTATTCTTGTTCTGTACTTCTGTCTGTATGAATTCTTGAACCGTGAACAAATTTGACTAGAAGAATACAAGTAGATCATGATTCTGTTGTGAAGAAATAATATTTGTTGGTAAAACAAAAGACCTTTAGGACTCAGTTTCAGATGTGTAGAATTTTTTTATTTCTTTTTTTAGTTGATTATTTTCACAATGGGAAAGTTAATTACTGTCCTCTCTTTCCTATCTACACCAAACACGCTTTTTCTAACTAAAGTCTTGACTTTTTAAGTGAGTTGGTAAGGAGACATTGTGCAGTGCTGTTACTCAGCCGCCATCTTGACCGGAAGTCAGTTGTCTCAGTTTCTTAAGCGCTCAGTCTGTTCACTGACCTGTGTCTTTTGCTTTCTTTTTATTAATTTTTTTTATTTTGAGGCAAAATCTTACCGAGTCAGTAAGTTTCCCACCATGCCTGGTTTATATTTCTTTAAACTATGTGTAGTTCATGTTCATATCATAAGAAAGATTATTTGACCTGGCTAATGTTACATAGAATTTATTACTTACAGAAATTTCTCTTTCCTGTTGGCAAGAATGACAAATGGCGTAGAATTTTAGTTGAAATTTAGAGTTGGAACAATTTCGAGAGGTTTTTTTTTTAACCATTGTTTTCAAACTTGGCTTTTGTTAGGATAACCTGAAGAACTTAAAAAGATTAAAAACAGATTTTTCTCAGGGCTTCTTCCAGATACATACAAAATGAATATCTCTCTGGTTAAGACCAGGAATTGGTTAATTTTCTCTTCCTTTTTTTCATCCTGCCTTCTTTACTATCACAACTATTTTTTAATGGTTTCTTTGTACTAGTCACTATATTGCAAATCTAAGATTTTAGCCTACATGTGCCCTAGTGTTTGGGGACAGTTTAATCTGACAAGTGCAAGAATCTCGTTAAGATTGTCCTGTGACTGTTACCTATAGACTTGGCAATTACTCTGTATTCTAATTGGAAACACGACTGCTTTTTTAAAAATTTATTTTGATAATCTTCTCTTTAGCTGGTACCATACTCTCTGTAATCTTCTCTTATGGATTTCTGTTGTGAGATTTTATTTTTCTTTCTGTACTGCTAGGGATTCAGCCGTGTATATGCTAGGTAAGTGTTCTAACATTGGGCTATATTCACAGCCTTACTTTGAGATTTTCTTTTAAAGTGGGTATTTCATTAAAAATAACTTGTACAGAAAAAGCACGTAAAACTTCAGTAACATAATTTTCACAAAACGAAAATTTCACACAGTGCAGGTAATGTCCTGGAGGATCGGCTTTGTGTGTCTTTCTGTCCTTGGTATTGTCATAGTTACTTCCCTTCACCCTCTCCCTGCCCTAACCATTAGTGTGGTTCTTCACCTGTATGATTTAATTTTCTTTTCAGTTTTGTGTAAATTGAATCACATCATGTGGAATACTTTCATGTCTGGCCTTTTGGCTTTGTGTTATATTTGTAAGATTTTTCTGTGGTAGGAATTACATTATTTATATAATTATATTTATGTAATTGTAGTTCATTTTATTCTTTTGGCTGTCTAGTACTTTGTGTGGTGTGACTATCCCAGTTTAGCCATTTTACCATTAGTGGGTATTTCCATTGTCTTTCTACCTCCTGATTTTCAGTTCACTGTTTACTGTGTTGTTTTTTAGTCCCCTTTTTTAATAGTACTACTTCTTTTCAGAATTTTAAGGAAGATTATATGCTGATCTAGAAAACACTTAGCATGGTTCTCAGCATTTGATGAGTGCTTATGCCTCTCCCTTATAGAAGGGAGATAGGCTTTCAGAAACTGAGGCCCGCTCGAATGGCCTCCACATTCTCTTTAGAGCACTCTTGGCTGTGGGTGTTCTGCTTGCTAGTATTCTACATCTGTTCTTTCTGACACACATGGATATTTATTAAATATTTATCATTAATCATAGTTGCCACTTATAAATTGCAGGTTCTGTTCTGCAAGCCACATATTTGCTATTTCATTAGACCTCCTGTCAGTGCTATAGAAAAACCATTTCCATTTTACAGATGTTTAAGTGGCTTAGAGAACTTGATACTGCCCAAAGCCACATAGCCATTTCGACAGACCTGGGACTTGTAAGTCATGCCTCCCGGCCCCGTCAAACCTATGTCCCTCACTAGAAATCTTGTTGCTTGCTGTGTACCAGACTTTAGAAATGGTCTAGTGAAAAATAGATGTAGTCCTTGTCCTCTCAGCACTTACTGTAAAGGAGAAGAGAAAAACAAGTTATGATCACAGACAAAAAGATGTTATAGAAGGGAAATGCAGAATGGAGTTCTGTGAAAGCACAAAAGAAAACGTGACTAGGTTTGAGGCTGAAAGTAAGGGGAGATTTTCTAGACCAAGTGTTGAATAAATTAGCTACATAAAGTTAGCAGGGGGGTGGTAAAATGTATGCTATCTGTCATGCACTTCTGCTTCTCACAACAGTTCTGATTTTGATCACCTCCTGTGAGAAATATGGCTGATACGGTGTAATATTTTAACATCGAGCCTGTACTAGGCCATTTATATAAATCTTACTTTCACATTAACCCTGAAAGGTTTAGTAGCTGTGTTTATACAGTGCGAGACTAAAAATGGGTTAAGTGATTTGTCAAAAATCTTTTAGCTCTTTAGCTCGTAGGCCCTGAGTTTAATCCCCCAGCATCACATAAGGTGGGCTTGGTGGCAATGCCTGTAATCCCAGCACCTAGGAGACTGAAGCAGAAAGACTGCCATGAATTTGAGGCCACCTTGTGCAACATAGTGAGTTCAGGACCAGCCTGGACTGTAGAGCAAGGCTATGTCTTAAAACCAAATAAATGAAAAAAAAAAAATCTTTTAGCTCTGAAATAGGCCAGAACTTAAACAAATTTTTAAAAGCTTCTTGAAATTTTCTGTCTTGGTAACTTTTTCATTGCTGTAACAGAATACCCTACATCTACAACTTAAGGGAGGAAAGGTTTATGTTAGCTCACACTTTCAGAAGGTCTCAGTTCATTCATAGGTGACTGACAGTGGTGGAGTCGTGTAGTGGAGCTGTGGCCAGAGGAAGAGCTGCTAACAGCATGGCAGACAGGAAGCCAGGTGAGCAAGGAAGGACAGGATACACCTTCCCAAGTCCTGTCCCAGTAATCCACCCCTTCTGAGTTAAGCCCTAGTGATATGCCCCTTCACGTTTGCTTGCTCAGTGATGTTCTACACACCTGTAATCTACTACACACCTGTAACCCACCCTTCCTGACCTGGCCCCGCTTCTTAATACATGGCTCCGTAGCTGGTCCACAACATCTAAATACTTGGGGATTTGGGGGAACAATCCAGATCCAAACCATAATGGCTTCTTTTCACTGTGGCCTACAATCATCCAGTCTAGTAAAAATAAGATGCTAGTTCTTTATTACTGTTAGGCTCTCTTCCCCTAGCCGTGGGCATCTCTCTTTCATATTGTGTGCTTGTGTGGTGCTGGGAATCAAACGCAGAGCTTTTTGCATACAACAAGCCAGTGTCCTATCTGTATTGTATCCTTAGCTCCTCCTCTTTCTTTAATATCTTTTTTATTTAAAGATGTATATTTTACTATTTTTTTAAGCCTTCGTGGTATTATACCTTCAAGTAGGTGCTCTCTTTGTGGCTGTCCTTGTTTTCCAGCATTTTAAGCTTACCTGAGAATTCCCTGTATAGGTGAATTGCAGTATTAGAGCATGTAGAGCCTCAGACCTTGCTCTCAATAGCTGTCTTGCCTTTGAAGGAATGTAGAAACTATGTAGGTTATTGCTCTTTAGAGAGATGTCAGTCACTTACAGGTCAGTTTTCTGTAACATAGTTTGTGCTGCCAGTCTGTTGTGAGTACTGTGGTTGTTCAAACTAGCAGTTAGTTATAAACCAGGCATTGTTGTGCATGCCTGTAATCCCAGCGCTCTGGATGCTGAAGCAGCATTGCCTTTTGCTTGAGTCCAGCTCGGGCTACATAGCGAATTGAGGACCAACCTGGACTAAGGAGCAAAACCTTGTCTCAAAATAAAGCACTGATTTAGTAAGAGGATTTGTAAGTGTTTTAGTTTAAATTAATAATTATGTTATTAAGGTAGGTAGCTATCGTAGTTAGTAATGACCTGATTTATTAAAATTAGCCAAGTTTAGCAAATTGTTAAATGATAAAGCAATATCTGAGTAATTTCCCCTTAAAATTCATTTGATGCTATAAAATGATTACTTTCTTTCCCTTTTGTTGATCTTTATAAGTGGTGGGATTCTGGTGGAGTTTGGGAAACAAAGCACTGAAGATCTAGAATTAAAAATTCATAGCGTTTTAGTTAATGGGAGCGAAAGTCTCCTTGCTATTTGTAAAAGGGCTATTGTGTTTTACTTCTTTAGAGGCAGAATCTTTTAGTATCTGTCTGTTGGCATAACCTACCACCAGGTGGTGCTTTTTGCATGCTTTGTGGAATAAAGCCACTTATTTTCCCTCTGTTTACTGTCAGATATATTGGCTGTAATATTTAGCATATTAAATGTGTTACTGACAAAATGTAAAGTAGGACTTCATAATTAATAATTGTCTTCTGGCTGAGGTGGATAGTTACTTAAAGCAAAGTTCATTACTGACTTTGTAGGTACCCACTGAACTTTGTATTGTCCCCTTCTCTCCCTCTTGTCCTTAAGCTATGATGATGAACAGTTTCTTGCTGCTGGTGGTACTTGAGTACCTAGCTTATTTTAGGTCCTCATTATACAGAACTTCTGGACTTGTACACCTTGGTGCTAGATGGTGATTAGGTGATTATTTTAGTGCTTTATCTGAAATGTGTCTCAAATTGCCTTCTAAACTCTTAAGTTTTCAAGGGGGAAAATACCTTAATTATAAGGTTGCTTTTCCTCCCTAAATATTAGAAAAAAAGAAATGAAAATACTGTTTAGAATTTCCTTCCTTAGAATATATTTCTCCTTTTCATGAGGCGGGAGTTCTTACTGTCTAGTCAGGGCTGTTCCTGAACTTGCTGCATAGGCCAGGCTGGCCTTCAACTTACAGCAATCCTCTTGCATCAGCCATGTAAGTGTGTTTGTGTGTTTCTCCTTTTATTTATTTTTTTAATTTTTCTATTCTAATCTGTGGTTTCCATTACCTTTAGCACTCTGTGTCCAGCCAACTCACTGTAACTTACACTTTGTATTCAATGAGGAGTCTGCCTTTTACATATCTTCACTTTTGTTTTGGTGGCTTTGTGGCATAATTTTTATGTGGTTCTATTGTTTGAGGAGAACTAAGCTTATTTTAAGTAATTTTAAATTTTTGTGATATGGATAGAATAGGTAGAGGTACATATACACTAAGTTCTAGTCACAAGTCACCCAAGTTGATTTTTATACAAATAATGCAGATACGTTAGCTTTCAGTCCCTGTGGTAATCTAATAACAGTCGAAACATTTCATTTCTTTCTTTAACGACTTTATATTATCCAGAAACCCAGAATATTTTTAGAGTTTAAGAGGCTGTTAGATCCTAAGACATATTTTAGTAAAGACTAAGAGACCTATTCCTAATTATTGACTGATTCTAAATTGATTGGGGAACATAGAAAACAGTTCTTTTTAAAACATTTAAATTAAATTGTACATTTATGCCTAGAATCTGTAGGAAGTCTCCTGTCCCTGTTACACCACAAATTAAAGAATAGTACTCTTCCCCTTGGAAAACTTATTTCCTCAGGAGCTGTAGATATAGAAGGTATGTGCTTTGATCCATTTGAAAGAATGTAAGACATTCACATGGACAGTCATGAATAGCCTTCTATCGTAGGAGTTAGCATCATACTTTTAAGGCGTTTAGTAGTGTGATGAGTTTTTGTATTTTGTATTATATTTTTCAGTAATCTAATTGGCAATTATATAATTAGAATTGACTTAATTTTATTATAAGAATGAATATGCATTACATTTTTTTCAAATTAGGTAATAAAATAGACTTGGAAAAAGAGAGACATGTTTCTGTTCAAGAAGCTGAATCGTAAGTGTTGTGCATCACCTTCTCTTTCATTGCCTGCCTGTAGAATTTCTTCCTGTTCGTGCATTGCACTTTACCATTTTGCTCTTAGTTAAACTCTTAGGTACATTGAGTCATTTAACTTAAAAAGGCATGTTCACACTGACAATTTCTTAGACTTCGCTGATATATAAAGATACTCCATTTTCTTTTACTCTTGATTTCAGTTAAAAAAATGAATGATGTGAAACTATCAGGATGAATAAGGCAGTGAATCCCAAGCACTTCACATTTTTGAGTTGTAAATTGGTCTATAAAAATGTCAAGTGTTATATTTGTGCAACTTAAATTTTGTTTTCATAAAAATACTTAGAGGTTGAACAGCTATATACTCTGACTAAATTTTGGTAAGTAAGTCATTAAAGATAATAAGTTGCTAAAATTGCTACTATAAAAATTCAGATATTTTATTTCAGTCACTGATGTTATAAAATAACTAAGGCTTTTTTTTTAAGGTATGCAGAATCTGTAGGTGCAAAACATTATCACACTTCTGCCAAACAGAACAAAGGAATTGAAGAGCTCTTTCTTGACCTTTGTAAAAGTAGGTTTATTCATAGTTAATATGTTTAGAAAATGGCTTTTCTAAAGTATTGGTGATGTTTCTAAAGTGATATTTTACCAGTTTCTATTAAAGACCACATGAACAAGTTGTTATGACCGCTTGTATTGTTAATTCCTTAATATTCTTTCTTTAAATAAATCTTTCTCTCTTTCAATTTCTTTCTTTCTGTCTTTTGTGGTAATGGGGGTCAAGCATACACCTTTACACTGAGCTATATCCCCACCCCATTTTTATTTTTATTTTTGAAACAGTCTTGCTGAATTGCTGAGTTGTCCAAGCCGGACTCAAACTTGCCTGTCCTCCTGCCTCAGCCTCCCAGAGTGCTGGAATTTCAGGCCTGATCCACCAGACCAGCTAAATAAATTTTTAAATTCTTTTTGGAGTTCGTAATCAGTAATTAATGGTTATGAAATCACTTGTGCATCCTGTGCTAAGTGCTATATAAAATATATGTGTAATTATTAAAAGTAAAAGTGGAACAGCTGGGCATTGTGACCCATGCCTATAATCCTAGCATTCTAGTAGTTCACCCAGTTTAGTTTATCAATTTTTTATGACGTAAGCCATTTTTTCTTACATGGAAGTCATTGTCTAAGCCAAAGCCACAAAGATTTTCTCTTACAAAGATTTTTATCTTGTGTTTTCTTCTAGGAATTTTGTTTTATGTATTACATTTAGGTGTGTATAATTCATTTTTCATTGACTTTCGCATATGATATGGAAGTTTATACCTGTGTGGTCATGTATTTATTCAAAGCAAAAGAAATTTTTTTCTGTTGTTCTCATGGTGACCATTATGCCACTGGATACGTATGCTTGCTACTTGGTACTAGTTTTTAAAATTTGAGGTTAAAGTTATTTTAGTGGGCTGATATATGTTCCTTATTGATCAAAAGTCAGAAAAAGCAATTATAGTTATATACTGAAGTTATAAAAGGATAAAATTCAAAGATTTCAGTTTTAATGATTCTTGTACTCTCCTCTTAGGAATGATAGAAACAGCACAGGTGGATGAGAGAGCAAAAGGCAATGGCTCCAGTCAGCCAGGCGCTGCAAGGCGAGGCGTACAGATTATCGACGACGAACCTCAAGCTCAGAGCAGTGGTGGAGGGTGTTGTTCTTCTGGATAACTATGCACGCCTGAGAAGTGACAACAAAACTGTGGATCGTTACCCTCAACGTGAAGACTGCCATATTCCAAGTCACATTATTTTACCAATGAAGTTATAGAGTTAACAGTATTTTAAATTACATTTATAACACTGCAGAGACCTTAAGTGCTAAACTTAGTGGAGTTTGTGACCAGAGAATTGGCATTTTCTACAAATGTTAACAAAGCAATTACCAATGGCCTTTTTACATATTTTTTTCTTTAATGAGGAATAATATGCATGTAGAAAAGACCTACTTAAAGGCTTCATTTATATTCTTTTAAATCAGATCTTTATTTAATAACTTATATATGTTGTTGGAATGGTATACATTTTTGCAGCCTTTGTATTTTGTGGTAGTTTGAATTGTATCACTTCTAAAACAGCAAACTTCTTGTTTTTGTTTTTAGTTAGCAGATACCTGAAGTACTATTTTTGCAGGGTTTTGCACAGGTCCCTAACTGTCTACTACTTTGATATAATCGATGTACATCCTGTATGCTGAGCTGGTGAAGTACATTGTAAATTACTTAGTAAATATTTTATCTGCTTTTCCAAGCGCAAGGTGCAAAATATATACAGTAGTTTCATCAATGACTGTAAAATGAATTAACATTTGGTGATAATGCTAAGCTTTCTGACTCTAATACAAGGATCATTACTCCCCCTTCACTTTTGTCTTAACTTGAAAGTGATGTTTAAATTTTCATGTATACTTTACTTGAATTATTGCTGTTGTCAATTGTTTTGCCTCTGTAAGTCCATCTGATAATTGAACAGCAACATTTGCCTTTGTGTTTGGGCTTAGGTTTTTGTTTTATAGAAAGAGATAACTTTTGCCGATTTTGCTTTAGAATGGTTACCCTATAAGAATCTGAGTGGAGCCTTTTGAGGTTCACTTCTGCAGCAGCTTTAGTTTTCTCTTGGGCTTTATATCTAGTGGGTTCATTGGCATGAGAAGAAAGGACAAGGTTTCAGGCCTCTTATCCGTACTCATTTCTGTAGCATGTTAGTGGTGGTTTATACTCCCAAGGCAGCACTTTTCCATCCCTTATGAACAAGTTCTATTTATTCACTGCTTGTCAGAGACAAACACAGAAAATTTCGTTCATTTTATAAGAGCTGTCCTTCTGAGTTTCAGTGGAGGGAAGCATTTCATATAATGAAGTTATAGCAAACACTGGAAAGATTTATTATAAAATTATATTCTTGTATACTTTGTAAATTAGTCCCTCATTAGATTTTTTTTTTCTTATCATAGGACTGAACTTATTAATTTTGGTAGAATCAGGCATTCCTCACAGAAGGAAAAAAATTGTGGAAATTAACATAAATTGTTCTTGTTCTAATATATATATTTTTCCATTTCTGTCATGCTTGGAAAACTAGTAAATGTTATGTCTAAGATAAAATGGAATGGTCCCTGGATTTACTTCTCATAAGAAGCAGCAACTATGTAATAAAGCTGTTAGCATGAACAATTAAGAAGCTACATGGGGATTAGTTACTGAAGAAGTGCTACCATGTTTTTAACTGAATAGTTTAAACTCTTCGAAGTGGGATAAAAGTTGAATGACTTGGCACCATAATGTTATGATGTTAGAATTCTACCTTAGTATGAATTGTGTTAAGGGCCCTCACGTCCTTGCCACACTTAAGATACTGCCTCTGTGGTATGTCTTCGAAGATGGTGGGAATGGAAAGAGTCAGAAGATAAGTTAAAATGTCTGCATTTATGGGATGATTGTATTCTAGTGTGTTGGTTTCCTGTGAAGTTAGGATTTGTGTGTGGGGGAGGAAGAGGCAGCAGGAGTCATGAATCTCACAGGAAAATTTGTTTTTGCTATTCTAGCCCTTTTAGAGGAAGTTAAGTTTTGTGGTGCTTACTGTTATAGATGGGATACGAGCTGTTATTGTTAGAATGAAATAGGTTTTTTAAGCTAGAGATGAAATTGAACTTTAGTCCAGAAAATGTTATAAAACCTATTAATTGGAGACCTGTGCTTGTTTTGAATATTTAAAGATGGTATATTATCTCAATAGGAACCTTTCCTCCAGAGTTTCTACATAACTAGATGGGTACAACTACACTCTTTATTTGCTTTTATTTTCTCTTTGATTTCTTGGTGGTTTATAATCTCAAGCATTTTCTGCTTTTTTTTTTTAAACTGTAACTCAAAAAAATTCAGTAACACCAAAAGGAGTTATGGTGTATCTGTTGTTACTTGAACCCCACAGTTCTTTACGAACAGGTGAGTGGGTACTGAAGGATGAGGAGCGGCCAGCTGCTGTCCTTACTCAAAGGAAGGATGATGTCAGGAGCCAGGGCTGGGGACAAGTTCTTGCACTTTTCTTCATCTCTGGAGTATCTTTTATGTTCTTATCCCAGTCATTATGCTGTTAGGAAAATGACACAAACTGTAGTGCTCGTTAAAAGTAGTAGGTTGGTGGCGTTAATATTTTTCATCTAGAGAGTATATACACTTAACATATTGTTGAAAATTGGTTTAAAATAGTCATTAAAATACTTGAACACTTTATAATGTAAAAGTACACATTGTGTCTGTGATAATGACAAGTATTCTGCGTCTTATTTTGCTCTTTGACTATAGTGGAATATTATTGTTTTTTAAATGTATTTACAACAATTTGGGGGTTAAACAGTAATCTGAAAAGGAAAAAGTGCCATTTTGTTGTATGAAATATGAATATTTGAATTTGTTTTGTCTGGGGTATCTCGAGAGTACCCTGGTCATACGGCTGTTACGGCATTGCAGTCTTTTTTTTTTTTTTTAATTAGCCAATGTTAATGGAGTCCATTTTCTTTGTCAGTAGAGAAGAATGAAACTTCATTTTTAGTTTTTTAGTAAGAAAAGATAAAATTGAGGAAATCAAGAAGTAAAAATAGAATGGAAGTCAAATAGATATTAAATCACTTTAAAAAGTGCGTTTCTTTCATCAAATAGTTTTAAATAAGGCAAAGTACACGTTGTGCCAAATATTTACAGTACTTTTTAAAAAGAGATTGTAATACTGGTTATTTCTTTTAGTTGGATTGTCAGTGATACCAGGAATTTAGATGTTTTCTTTTATATATTATCCCCAAGTAGTATAATTTACCTTTATGATTACCACTTAAATTATTTCTAGAAGTAATTTGACCTGTGCTTTAACTTTCAAATTTTCATATTTAGACATGCTTGCCCTTGTAGAGTTAGCAATTTCATTTGTATGTAGTATGAGAAGGAAGGGGAGTACATTATTTGTGACCACTTAGGAAATTGAGGTCTGGAAAAGGTTGTAAGTAAATGTAACCAAAACAGAAAAAAAGGTTAACAATAATGTTTAAAGACAGAGACTCAGTAGATCCTTTAATATTCTTTTTTAAATTGCAAAATACTGAGATTTCAGTAATTAAAATGTCAGATTCATTGAGCTATTTGCTTGATTTCATCCTATGCATCAATTCTAGTATGTTGTTTTATTGTTTGTAATCAGTTGAAACAGTAACATATTTGGTACTGTAGACCAGAATTTCTTTGTTTCACATATGCCTTGACTTTTATTAACTTTTTTAAAAAAGAAAACAAGTTAATTACAGTATTAAGCAAAATTTATCTAACTCTATTTTAGTTTCAGTAGAGTGAAAAAATCAGAAATACTTTTAAGTTTCCAGTTACAAGCAGCAAGGCTTATTTCCTAGACGGATACCACTGTAACTTGATGGACTTTGTAGCACTTATTGTATTGCCCGTGACTTATGTATCTCTTCTGTGGAAAGCTCTGTGCGTTTAAACGTTAACTGTTCTACTGCAGCACTTTCTTTACGGTAAACATGGTAAGTTAGTTCATGGCACACCCATGACACATTTTTGTCCACTTTACAAACCTTATACATATTTCCAGATGTGTCACATTCAAGCCCCAGATCATAATGCCTTAATTCCCACTGTACCATTCTCCTTTGTGACTTTGGTACTTCCTGGCAGGTGTATCATTCTGTCATCAAGTCCTTAGGAAAAAGCTAACCATTGTCTTAAATTTGGACATGGGTGTAGCAGTGAGGAAGCGGTAGGGGATAGCAAGGATGAAGCTGTGATAGTGTTGAAAAAAGCAGGGGCATTTTTACTAAACTATGATCTTTAGTAGCAAGCTGTTTTTGAAGAAATACATACAAGGCTGGGAGTGTAGCCCAGAATTTAAGTGCTTGCCTCATAGGAGGACAAGGCCCTGGGTTTGAGTCCCCAGAACCACATAAGCTGGGCATGGTGGCACACACCTGTCATCCTAGCACTCAGAAGGCTGAGGCAGGATTCCTGTGAGTTCGAGGCCAACCTGTAGTACAGAGCGAGACATTATCTCAAAAAAGGAAAGAAATATATGTAGTACTTACTATGAATTTAAGTTTTCTCATTTCCATTCAGTTGTATAAGTAAGGATACATTCAAGAAAAACAGGTACCATCGAAGTGCCCCTTGGTGTACCTTCCTAAATGATGTCTATTCTGTAGTATGTATTTCTTGATTGCTGAATTATTTTATTTTAATTTGCAGTACTGGAGATTGAACCCAGGGCCTTTGTGCTCAATTTCATCCTCAGCCCTTTTTTTATATTTTATTGTGGAACTGTCTCTTAATAAATTGTCCTGACTGGGCTTAAGTTTATGGTCTTCTCACGTCAGTCTTCCAGAGTGCTGGGATTACAGACCTGGATCATGATGCAGAGCTTTAATTATCTTTGTTATGCATTTACATACTTATTTATATATAGAAGTACATCATCTTCTGGGCTTTTAATCTCGTATAAGTTGTATTTTGTAGCTTGCCTTTTCTCTTACTAACATGTCCAGGAGTTTATTAAATGCTTTTTTCATTTTTCTTCCTCTCATATCTCTTTTGATGGGTTTTACTTAGTTTCCTCTTTTGAATATCTGATTGTCTATGAAAACTTCCAGAAGGAATCTTGTCAATTAGTTGGATCATGTTAGTATCATAGAATATAATCACAAGCCAGTCCTTAGAATCATCATCTTCTTTAGTCTTAAAAATCTGGAAACTAGAATAATATCTTACAATTCATTTGTAATCCTTTTTAATTTTTTACCCACTGTTCCACATGCCTGTTTAGAGGTAGCCATTATTGACAGTCTGACCTGTGTCACTGTTATGTTGGGTTTTAGAAAATTTCAGTTCCCCGAGTACATTCGAACCCCATGTCAAGTTCTCTTCTCAGCTGTCAACCTACTCGGAACAGAATAGAATGCACCCTTTTAAAAAAGTCATACCTTGTAAAGAAAATTAAGTGGCAGCAAGTATGGAAAAACTTCCTTAATATACACACGTAGTAAGTAGCATTTTGGGGAAGTCGAGTCAAACTTGATTTCTTTCTATTCCCTGTGGAAAGAGGGTTGGGAAAGAGGAATATGTGAGTACAAGCTCCTTAGGCTCTGGTAATTGGATTAGATAGAAGTGTTTCCATTTGGGGAGCATTGCACTATCCAACGATTGTTTCTCTGCATCTAACATGAATGTTGGGACCCATTGTTAGATGTGTGTTCTTCACAATAAACTCATTTGTTTATATTTTAATGTAAACTTTTAGAGTAGCTTGAGTGCAAATTAACATGAGTCGTTGTCCCCGTGTCGTCTTTTAAAGCATTTTAAACGTCCAGCTCATTTTAACTCTTTCTCATTGATTGCTGAAGGCCTGCTGTATGCCCTGCACACGTATAAGCCGAGAACCGGGCAGCCACCACACTTTTCCTTGTTCCTGAAGCTCAGATTGGAACTGATGACCATTATTGCCCGTAGTCCAAAATGTGGGTAATTTATCTGTGGTTGTGAGGTCAGCCACGCAAGTCATTCACATTCTGTATGTGATCAGACTTGTGAAGTAATTTAACAGTAATTGAATTGATTGTATTTGAGATAAAAGTGTTTTTAAGTCTTGCAAGCAATTAAAATATTTTCAAGCCAAATTGAAATAGGATAACTTGTTTTCTAGCTTCCAGGAGGTAATTAAGTGATTCTTTAGCTCAAACAGCTTTTCCAAATGTGGTAGCAGTGAAGAATCATATGCCTTTTGTTTATTTGAACAGCTGCTCTTTGTGTGTTTTTAATCTAGAAGAAATACAATTTTAAAACAATCATACCACTTGCTTTGCTTGTCCTCTCACACTTTCTATGTGTGTGTGTGCAGTGCCTGTTAACGACATTCCACCTGGGGATTGTGCATACACTTGTTGCATCTTGACAGTTGTCTGGGCCCCACATAGTAACCCAGGACACAAGCAACTCCTGAGTTCAGTAGGCTCTTGTATTTCATCATAGGACAATCTATTTCTAAATCCGCCCCCCCCCCCAATTTGAAGCGTGGATCCCCTTTTTCTTATACTGAATTTTTATAGATTAAAAAACAGCTGAACACATTTTTTAACTTTCTGATAATTTTTGGTGTTTTTAAAAGATGTTTTTAATATTACAGTATAATAAATGTTCTAGAACCCTGACAAGTACATTTGGGAGGTAAAACCATGTTTTTATTTTGAAAGTATTTCATTAGCGAGTTATTGAGAGCCTCTGTTCCTTTCATTCTTTCCAGTTCACAAAAGGGGAATAATTTTGATGATCTAGTTTCAGCTCTTGGTTATGTAAAGGAAAACCTGTCAAGAACAAGATCTTTTGAGGACTTTTGACTGTCTTTCCTGGGTGGTAAAATTCTTCATCTTGTCCAAATTGTTACACAACTTAAATCACTTCCTTGTATTGATCTTTTGTTTTAAAAGGTCATGTTTTATGACCATTTTCTTTAACTGAAGAAGTGGAATGACCACCATCAACGGTTTTTAGCCATTAGTAATGGCTACTTCCAAAAGAAATGTATTCATGAAGAATGTAATGTTGAAGGAACACTATTGAGGTGGTCGGATATGCCATTGTTACGGGCGTTAGATGATGAATTCTGTATTCTAGGGTTTAGGCCAACAGTTTACTAAATGCTTACCTTTGGCGTATTGCCAACGGCAGGTACTTGGGAATTCTTATTGTTCCACATTGGGCTTGCTGTTCCGCCCGTACTGCAAAATTATACTACAAAAAAAGAAGCAAGGTTAGCCAGGAAAACTGCAAAAGACCAGCCCCTTGAGATATTTAAATGGACATCTCTCATAATTAAAACAGTTTGTAACAGGCATATGAGTAGATCATTAGAATTAAAGGTCCGCCTATGGGGATTCATTAAGGATGACATTTCAACTTTGAGGAGACTATGGTTTATTCATTAAAAGGTTGTGGGACACGTAGGTAGCTAAAAGTTGGTTTATACCTCATTTTACAACAAAATTCCAACCTTAAATGCAAAAGCTAATGTTTGAAGTACTTGAAGGGAGAATTTTAAAAGATTTTAGTAAAGGCTCTTTTAGATTTTCTATCAACAATAAAATTGATAAAATTTTCACTATAACTGACATCACTATAATAATTATTCATGGCAAAAAAATCTGTGTGCGTGGTGCTGGGGACTGAATCCAGGGTCTTGCACATGCTAAGCGTGAAACCTACCACTTAGCGACACTCCTAACTCGAGAAAAAAAGAAGTGCTCGTAATAAAAACAGCCATTATATATGTCTTAATGTATAACACCTGGAGTCCAAAAACAACACTGCAAACGAATGTAAAATTTAATTTTATAGAAAAATATAAAATTATTCAAAATGAAAAAGTTCAGCTTTATAAAGGAGAAAATACTGAGGATGCCAGGTTTTTACGTAATTTAAGAAAAAAATTTTATTGTTATAAAACCGTCTAAGCCTAGGTGTTATTGCTAAGAGTGGGCAAACAAGTGTTTTTGCCCAGAGGTCTAGATTGCTGGAACCACTGAGGACAATGGTGTGAATTCAGTATTCACTTGCCAATTAACTTCTAGTTGAAGAGGTTAAAAATTAAATTTTAACCACTTTTTCCAGGTTAAAATTTTAATGCTAATTAGGTTCTCTTAGTTGTGTGATCTCATGACTTGAAAGGCAGAGTGGGGCTGGGTCCTTTTGTTGACGTGCTTAAATCTTGCAAGGTAGTGCACTGCAAAGTGCTTTCCATCAGTGTGGGTCCTACAGCATCCTGGATACGGAGAATCCGTGATGGGGCCGCGCCTTCTTAGTGTTATAATCCCTGGATTGTGGGTTTGGATCTTGCTCCAGCTTCCCTAGAGGAAAGGTTCTAATGGGAGCCTCTGGCTACTGGTTGTTGCTACCCGGGTGAATCCTGTTGCACTGTGGGACTCGTTTCAGTAGGCTCAACCTAATTTCCTTCCTAATGTCATCCCGTTTCAACTTGGGTTCCAGTGACTCGGTAAGCGTCAAATTCTTCCTAACCACTGCCTTCCTGCATAGGATGTTGAGAATGGTTTCTGTTTTCTGTCTTGACTGACCTCGAAGGCAATTTGGCAGTCTAAATTGTAGATGTTTCCTTTTGATGTTGCAAGCTTACTTCTAGGAATATATCCTGTAAACGTGTGTATGTGAAGGAAATGAGTTTGGACAGGTATTTCGATGCAGTGTTGCTTAAAAATTGACTTAAAATAGTAAAGTCAAATATCGCACTGTGTATGATAGGATTGTAGGTAGCTAGAAAAGGGAATGAGGAAGCTTTCTATATTTCAAAATAGCAACCAAAAAGGTATAGTAAATTTTATAAAGTCTAAGGTCAGAATAATATATATATATATTTTCTAAAATTAATAAATTTGTTGAAGTGCATAATAGACAAATATTATTTGCACGTATTTAAGGCCGACTCTGGTAATTGTGACCATGCAACTACCATCACAGTAAAGGCAATTAGTTCCCCTTGTCCCAAAAAAGTTCTTTACATAGCTCGGTTCCCTACCCCCACTTGCTTTTATTTATTATAGATGAGTGTGGATTTCCTAGACTTTTATACTAATGGCATCATGGGCTGAGAGTAGCTCAGTTGTAGAGTTCTGAAGCTGGTTTCTTTATCTCTATGCCATTATACTAAGATTCATCCGTGTTATGTGTATCAATAGTTTATTACTTTTTATTGCCAAATATCCCTATATGAATTAAGTACTTTTTGTTTTTCCTTCTCTTCTTGGTGGACATTTGTGGGTTTACTTTCCCCCTTGGTGCTACTACCCATAAAGCTGCTATGAACATTTGTGTGTAATCTTTGTAAAGAAAAATGCTTTTATTTCTCCCGAGTCACTTAAAGTAGAATTGCTGGGTTAGTTGGTAGGTAGGTGTTTAGATTTTCAAGGAACGGCCAAGGAAGTTTGCAAATTAGTCACCTCATTTTATATGCCCACCATGATACACGAGGGTTCCACACTGTCACCAAGAGTTGATAAGTCTTTTTAATTATAACTATTCTAAAAGGTAAATAAGTCATTGTACTTTCAACTTGCATTTCCTTAAGACAAATCATGCTGAACTTTTTTTTTTTCATATTTGCTTGACTTCTCTACATATTCTTGGGGATATGTTTGCCCAATATTTTGGCCATTACATGTACAGATATTTCTTTTTTGTTTCATTAATATAGGTATTTTATTTTCCCCCATTTTTATTAGTACATATATATGGTACACAATGGTTAAACTTGAGAATTTTATGCACATATATGTCGCAACAAATTCCCATTCCCTTCCCCACCCCCTTGTCCTCCCACCTACTTCCTCAGTACTTCTCGCTGCCAATGTCACACCCATGTGACTGTTATTTATTTATACTCTGGGTTTCTATGAAGAAACTATGCTGTAATCTTCTGAGGCTGATTCACTTCATTAAGCATGAGGGTCTCAAGTTGTATCCCTTTATGTAGGAATGTTTTCAAAAAAATACTCATTTAAATATTTTGGACACAAGTGCTTTATTAGATATGTGGTTCACAAATATTTCCTACTCCCGTGTGTGTGTGTGTGTGTGTGTGTGTGTGTGTGTGTGTGTGTGTGTGTGTGTGTGCGCGCTGCGTGGCTGGATTCCTAACAGGCCACGGGGACTCTGCTCCATTGCATCAATTTACCTGTCCGTCTTGCTGTAGATTCCACGTTGTCTTGTTTATTGTAGCTTTATAGTTGACATCCAGTTAGTCCTCCAACTTTTTCTTTTCTACATTGTTTTTGTTTTTCTAGATGTTTAGCCTTTTCAGGTGAATTTTGGAATCCACTTGTTAATTTCTGTAATGTAATTTTAAAATAACAACTAGCATTCTGTTTGGGTTGGCATTGTACCCACAGATAAGTCTGGGAAGTTGACATCTCTTAATGTTGAGTCTTCAGTAAAGATGGAAAAGCTCTCCACTTATTTAGGTTTTCTTAATTTCTGCCGTGTTTTATAAGGGTTTCTTAGTGTCCAGTCTCACACATTTTGACAGCTGTATTTCTGAGAATTTCATGTTTGTTGCCATTTTTATATATTATAATTTTTAAACTTTTAATTATTTAATACCAACAGTTGATTTCCATATGTTGATCTTGTATCCTTACAACTGTATTACCCTTACTGGTTCGTAGGTTGTGTAGAGTTTTCTACATTAATGATTGTCATCAATGAGCAGTGACATTTTTTTTTAAATTTTGGATGTGTTTTAGTTCTTCGTGCCATATTGAAATAGTTGTAGCCTCTAGTACAATGTGGAGTAGGAGAAGTGAAAATTGATGCTCTTACATTATTCCTGATCTTTTTTGTTATTTAAAATAAAAGGTCACATGTCCATATTTGCTTCATAACTTAGAACCTCTCTAGAAATATACATGTGAAACCAGTAATATTGGTTAGTTTCTTCTGAAGACAGAAACTGGTTGTGACAGAAGAAGAATTGAGAGGCAAACTTGCAACTGGATACATTTTGGTATTTTTAAAAATAGGAGCTGTGAAATATATTGCCAATTCCACAAAATGAATAATGAAACTTAAAGAAAGCTTAAGTGTATAAATCACATGCATTTAAAATGGAATGTTTTTTTGCCAAGATGACAAGAACAGGAAACAAGGTCACAAAGTTAAAAAAAATTAGAGATATATTTGATCATTTAAGAATACTTGGGTTAGAGGGATGGCACAGTGGTTAAAGCACTTGCCTAGTAACCGTAAGCCCCTAGGTTCGGTTCCCCAGCATCACATAAACTGGACGTGGTAACACTGTAATCCCAGCACTTGGGAGGCTGAGGCAGGAGGATTGCCACAAGTCTGAGGCTAGCCTTGGCTTCATAGTGAGTTTAGGACCAGGCTGTGCTACAGAACACTACCCTGTTTCAAAAAAAAAAAAAATACTTAATGCTTTTGTGGGAAAATGGTTGCACTTTGAGGCCATTATGTTTGGAAAAATCAGACACAGGAGGTTAAATATTGCAAGGTTTCTATAAGAGAAACCCAAGGTATAAATACATAAGAGTGTAGTGACAGGAATGAGGGAGATGGTTTTTGTGGAGAGAAAAAGAGGAAATAGTAACAGATGGGGAAAGGGAGGGAGGTAAAGCAGAAAGAAAATTATTAATTGTCTATGCACTAATTCCCCAAGTTGAGCGTAATTATTATGTATCACAAGTGCATACTAGTAAAAATGAATTTGGGAAAAAAGACTTGTGATTTGCAAGTACTTGAGAAAGGGGAGACACGGAAGTGAGGGTGAGTAGGTACTTTAAGATGATGAGGTGTGCAGAGGTACGAAGACGGAAACGGCACATTTTAGCAAGTGAATTACTTTGTCTGAAACAGCCTGTTCAGGAAAACGGAGCTGTGCAGAGGAAGCCAAGTCGCCTTACCAGGTGCAGCCCCAGGCCCTGGGCACGCTCTTGCCTTGATTCAGGGACCGCTTGCTCTTGTAGTCCCGGGCTAAGGGCCGCACGCAGTGAGCGCGGTGGGCCAACTGGGCGCCTCGCAGAGCTTCAGGCTGGCGGTGCCTTGGTCACGTTCTCCTCTCCGGGGCGCAGTACCCGGAAGCACAATCTAAAAGGAGGAAAAGCTTACATTAGCTCGCAATTCAGAAGTCCCTTTCTGGTTGTCCAAAACATGGAGGAAGGCCACCGTGGACTGTGTGAGGCAGCCAGGGTTAGGCCGGCTGTTCGTTCCGGCCCTGCCGGGAAGCCGACTGTGGGAAGGGGGCACCTTGCAAGGACGATGAGACCCTTCACGTCACACCTCCAGTGACCCGCCCCTCCAGCCAGGCCCGCCTCCTCCCTACACGCGAGGCCGTCCGTGGATCCATCCGTGATCCAGTCACCTTCCCAACACGGGGGACTTGCACGGCATTCTAGATTTAAGCCGTCGCAAATGAGCCCTTCCAGCCTCCACAAAACGAGGGACGTCCTTGTCCCTTCTGGTTCGAAATTCCATATTCCTGTGAACTCAGTTCTTTTTTGAAAAGCCCTAACCTTGTATCCATTCTGAGACATCTCCATCCATACAAAAAAACTCAAGCCGTTCCACAAACTCCTAAACCGCCTTCTCTCTTTGTCTCTTATCAGGACATGGTCGGGATTGAGACTGAGGGCTCTGAGGCCAGGTGCCTGGGTTTAAAATTTTACTCTGCAGTTCACTGGTGACTTGAGGAATTTATTTAATTTTCTTTGCTTTAGTTCCCTTATTTATGAAGACAGGATAGTAACATATCAGATAAGATGGCTAGCTACTCCCCTAGCCCAGGATGCTGAAAATATTAAATCAGGTTTCACATGTCTTGTTATATTGGAAAAATTTCAGTAAATATTAGCAAATATTACTATTAGCAGAAGGTCTTGGTCATGTCCTTTTCCCACCTGTACCCTACCTTCTGCCTCGTGGCCTTTTCATAGAATTATAAAGATAATCAAGTGCCTTCCAGTTAAAATCCAAATCCATTTCTAAGAACTGGGGTTGTAACTCAGAATAGTTGCCTAGCATGTTACAGGCTCTGGGTCTGAACCCCAGAGCTACCAAAAAAAAAAAAAAAAAAAAAAAAAGGAAAGAAAGAAAGAAATCCATCCTTCATTGTGAGCCTTTTTTCTTTTCTTGTTTTATAGCTAGATTTACTGGAAGTTTGGACTGGTACCTCCATGTGCTCCTGTTTGTTTCTCAACTAGCTGTCTCAAGATGCTGAGTTTGATTCCCTAGCACCTTTGACATAACCCTATCACTGCACTAAATTGTTTTCACCTACATCAATTGTGATCTTTTTTTTCATGATGTCTTTCCTGTGTCCTCCCACTGTAGTCGATAATTAACTGCCCAACCTTCTTAAAATTTAACTTCAATACTTCCTATTTTCTCTAATGTACCATAACTTTTAGTTATTCTCCTTGTATATTTGTTTTCCCTAGACTATAAAGATAGGGATTTTTTTTTTCTGGTTTGTTTTCATCAATATCCCAAGCATCTAAAATAATACTTAGCACAGAAAAGGAATTCAACTTGGTCAGGAAGTGAGCATTGAATTGTGCTTGCTCTGCATGGGGCCAGCCATTTCCGTGAAGAAGGAAGCTGTTCTCTGTGATGCTGTGGACTCACAGTCTACACGCAGGTGGATATGAGCATGATGAGTGTGTGGGGAGTCGGAATGGGACAGATTCTTTTATAAATGCCCATGGACCTTGAAGACCTTTAAGAGAGCGATTGTCAATTCTGTCAGATCCTAGAACTCCAGAGTCCAGTAATAGAATTTTTCCCATTTTATTAATATGTATATGTATGATACATAATGTTTACAGTGAACTTAAGTGTTTTTTGCATATGTGTTTGTGTGTGTATCACGTCAGAATAACCCTTCCCCTCACCCTCTGACCCTCCTGCACCCTCCCCTTTCTGAAACCCTAACTTCCACTATCCCCCCTATTTAGTTCTATGAAATGACTATATTCTGGATTTCTCATATTAAAGAAACCATTCGATATTCCTGAGCATGATGGTCTCAATTTGCCTCCATTTACCTACAAAAGCCTCAAAATGATCTGTTTTTATAGATGAATAGTGCTTCATTGTGTACATACACAATTTGTGTATCCATTGGTCTGTTGAGTATTTTGGTGTCTTCCACATTTTAGCTGTTGTTAGCTGTGCTGCTATTTACGTGGGTATATGTATGTCTCTTTTATGTGATGCTTTTAGCTCTTTTGGAAGTATTCCCAGAATAGGTATTGCTGGATCAATAAGTTGATTAAAGAAATTGTTTATCCCTTTAACATTTATTATCCAGTAGGATTCTTCAAGAGAGCTTTAATACTAAAATAAGTTTGAAATAATAGTTAAATCAAACACAAGGGAAGGAAAAAAGTGCAAAGAACAGTAGATGTAGTTTGTATTATTTTTTAAATTAATTAATTAATTTATTGAGACAAGGTCTCATTCTGTAGTCCAGGCTAGTCTTGAACTCACCATATAGCCCAGGCTGACCTAGAACTCACAGCAAACCTCCTGCCTCAGCCTCCTGAGTCCTGGGATTATGGGTGTGAGTAACCACACCCAGAATTTGTGGTGCTGGGGCATCAAACTCAGGGCTTTGAGATTGCTAGGCAAGTGCTCTAATCATTGTGTTATTCCTCCAGGGGGTATAGTTCTTAATCCTGTATATATATATTAGCATTATTTAGGGGAGTTTCTATAGTGATATTGGGATCTTATAGCCAGATACAGTGATCAGGGCTAGAAACTGAGCAGAAAGACATTTTGAAATTCTTTAGAAGGTCCTACTATGAAATCAGGGCTGAGCACCATTGGAAAAGGTAATTTTTGAGTAATAGGGCAAACTAGAAGGGCAGACAAAAGCGAATCTGGTGAGAGGAGAGTGTAACAATTGCTAATGTCCTCTTTAGCAGTCGTGGGCCACGGACAGTCGCTGCTATTGGTTTTCTACAGCCATCACTAATAATTGGATCCAGACACTTGAGAGGACATAAGAGAAAGACTACATTCTTAATGGCTGGTTTATAAGACACTAATAACAACTAAATAATCAAGAAAATCCTTCTTCCTTGAAGCTTTCTAAAAGGTTAATTATCAACCAGATCCTTCAACCCTTAAATTACTTTTGGAGAGTGAATTAGAAAGAAGACATGAATTCTATTAGGAGATTGTGGTACAACTATAGATTAATTCTTCTTATTAAAGGGTACCTGATTGTTCATTTTTTAGCACAAAGAAGCTAACTTAATCCTTGTTCTGAGCTTGCATATTGAGCAATTCTGGATAATTACATGTAGAATGATAACCTTTATAATAGGCACAATCCAATACAGGGAAAAGTTTGTCCTTAGAATACAATTTGAAATCATAATATGAAAGTGTCCTGAAAAGAGAATGTATGAGTTTCATGGTATATTATTATTCATAAAGGAAATTTCCAGAGTTTTGTGATTCAATACAAACTCAGGATAAACATATGACACAGGCACTACCCGAGGCATTCTAATAAAATCAGCCATATTTGACCTATTAATAAGTGTATATCTTAGTTACATTTTTGTTGCTGTAACAGAGCACCTGACGTACACAATTTAAGGGAGAAAAGATTTCTTTTGGCTCACAGTTTCAGAAGGTCTCACACAGTCCAGTCATAACTGGAAGGACAATGGCAGAGGCCTACAAGGAGAGCCGTTCACAGCATGCCAGACAGGAGGTGAGCAGGTGAAGAAGGGCAGAGCTAGTGTGTACCCACCCGAGTCAGGACCCAGGGTTTTCCACCGTCTAAACAGGTCCCACCTCTTCACAGCACAGTGTCCCACAGGGACTCCACAATGCCCAAATACATGAGGCTTCTGGGGGACTTGCAGATCCAAATTGTAACAGGATGGTTAATCAGAGTTTATACAATTTTTGTCCCACGTATCTTTTTTTTGTTGTTAATACACTCTTTATAAAGAATGTCTTCCAATCACATGGTCCTTTTGTGTAAAGATGAACATGTTATAATCGATTTTTTGTGAAGAATAATGCTATTTTCAGAGGTTATATTTGAAGAATCTTTTTCCTTCAAATTAACTGGTTCTTGGGTATAAATTTGATGAAATGATTTACTAGAAGATTGCCCTTTAAATTTCGAAACAAAAGCATTAAATGCAAGTTGACTTTAACAGAAATGAATATTGCATATTTTCTTCCACAAGTGCCTGTACTTTTTATTTCATAATGATTTGTGTTCCCAAATATGCTTTATCGCATGCTTGACTGATTAAGAATGTGAAGGGGGGTTAAATGTGCTTGCTGCTGGCAATTTAGCATTAATTGTAATATGCCATAATCCAAATTACAATCTGTCATTTCCAGTCAAGTTGTGAAGCACTGTAATTGTATTTTTAGAGTTCTACTGCCATTGATTATAGCTACCTCATTTGTGTTTTAATATACCATGACAAATTTGTGAATGGAAATACAATCTTGTAACAAGCGAAAGAACAAGTATTGTTTTTCTATTATAACAGCAAGAAAATTATTTCTTAACAAATGAAAAGTGAAGGAGATGGTAAGATAGTAAAGAGGATTCATGAAAGGATGAAAAAGACAAAGAGACTTCAGCTTTCAAGAAATGCATAAAAATAACTGAACCATATATATATATATATATATATATATATATATATATATATATAAATTTCAACATGACAAAATGTTTTCTAAATGGTTTTAAAAATCTGTCCATGCTTCTACAATTGCTCTAGTTTATTCTAGCTTTTTTGAATTGTGTCTTAGTTACTTTTTCTTGCTGGTACAGAATACCCAACATCCACATCTTAAGAGGAGAGATTTACGTTAGCTCACAATTTCAGAAGATCTCAGTTCATTTTTGGGTGGTAAATGATGATGGAAACACATGGCAGAGCCAGAGCTGGAGAAAAGCTCTTCATGACGTGGCATACAGAGCATCTCAGAGGAGACTTTGGGCTTGGCTTTTTTTTTTTTTTCTTAGCAGTGCTGAAACTGCTAAGACTTTGGCAAATATTAGAGAAGGACTAAATGCATTTGTGCATGAAGAGATGGTCTTTTGGGGGGTATGGGCAGCATATTGTGGTTTGGATCTGGAATGTGCCACGAAAGTCTCATATATTGGCTGTTATGGATTATCTATGGCATGTGCTGTTAGGAGATTGGAGCCTGGTTTGGCAGGGCGGATTATGTGTGTGTTGTGGAAAACAGGGATGTAGTAGATTATAGATTGCAGGCATATGGATTAGATTACAAGCATGTGGTTGGGGCTTAAACCTGGAAGGGGCAAAACACTGAGGCTGGACCCAGAATGGGGAAGGTCACTAGGATGCTTCTTCCTTTCTTCCTTCCTTTGCAGGCTTAACTTGGTTTCCTGTTTGCAATGCTGTGAGGAGCTGTCTATGCCACATGCTTCCACTGTTACCAGCCACCCAGGAAAGGACTGCGACGCTCTGAGACTGTGAGTTAAGATAAATCTTTCTTCCCTAAAGTTGTGGGTGTTGGGTATTCTATCACAGCAACAAAAAAATAACTAAGAAATTTAGTGTAGGAGGAAGGGCAGAGCTAGCACAAACTCCTCTGGGTTATGCCCCAAGTATGGGCTACTTCCAGCCAGGCTCCACCTCCCAACCATAAACAGTATCCACAACTAATCACAACATCCAAATACATGAGACTTTAGGGGAAAAATCCAGATTCAAAACATAAAATATTGCCATCAAGTATTCTGTAGCTCATGTATCCTTTCATTCCATGGCGGTCATTCGGGTTGTTTGTAAATTTTTAGTATTACAAATAATACTGCAGTGAACATTCTTATACATGATTCCTCATAAATTGAGAAGATTCACTAAGCAAAATGTGAAAAAGTGGGATTTGTAAGTTGTACAGCATCTACATCTATTTGATATTGTCCATTTTCTTCCCAAAATGATTATGCCAAAATCTATACTCTGTTATACTCTGTTTATATCCTTGTTGTAGTCAGATTATATCTTTTTGCTTATTCATTGAATGAGAAGTGGTATATCATTTCAGATTTAATTTTTCCCTAGTTCCTAATAATCTTGAAAATATTTTCATGCATTTATTCTTCCTATTCTGTGAATTTCTTTACATTCTGTCACCATATTTTCTGTTGAATTCTTTGTCCATCTTTTTAATTAGTGGGAGTCCCTTATTGATTCTGGATATTAATATTTTGTTATATATTAATCTTTTGTTATGTATATTTTAAGATTTGTTCAAATTGTTGTTGTTTTAGTATCTTTCATGTATTAGTTTAGGTATTGGAGACACCACAATTAATACTATCACACAGACAAAATTTCTGCCTGTATTTATTCTTCATATAATTGGAATGAAATCTTGTAGACAAATAGAAATACAATACATGAAATAAACGGCATGAAGAAAAACAGATTAAAGGCAGTGCAGTGAGCAGTGAGGTTTCCTCTGAGGAAGTGGCATTTGTGAAGAGACCTGAATACAGAAAGAGGGTAAGTTATCCTATCTGAGAAAAGAGATACGTTGTTCCCAAAAGTACAAGAAGTTACACGCTGAGACTTGGGACCCTATCTGACATGCCTGAAGATCAAGGTTCATGTGGCTCTCCACTGGCAAACAGGAGACTGAGAGATAAATTTTTTAAAAAGAAAAATATGTGAAACTAAAGTAAGGACTTGAAACTTAGCTGTGATGGGAAGTCCTAGTACATTTTTGAGCAAAGGAGTAAAGAAGGTTTGTCGTCCACTAGAAAGACTGTTCTAGCCATTAGCCATTAAGGAGGCAAGTCCGGAAATGAGACAGGAGTAGCAGAGAGTGACAGAGCGCGACAGAGCGCGATGACTTGGATCAGTACAGTGGTCGGGACAGGACATACTGAGAAGCGCTGATTCAAAGGATGCGTTTTTGTAGAAAGAAGATTTTCTGGTTAGGAATCAGGATTGGGGCGCAGAAAATAGGAATCAAGGATAACTACAAAGTTTGTGAATTGAGCAGCTGAGTCAACGTTGGCCTGTCTAAATATACCTTATTTCATCAATTCAAAGACAAGCCCAGCATTGCAAAAGCTAAACAAACAAAAAGACATACACAATCTCAGAAATTACAAATGATGGTGATTAACAATGACTATTGGTCAGATAGAAATGTAGTTTTATTTACTATGGATACATAAATTTGCCATTAAATAAAATTTTAGAAGTACACTATGACATCATTGGAACCATATTCATCTGATATATAGAAAGGCGCAAAAATTGAATATTATTGAAGTAAATGTTTGCGTTTGAATTTTGACTATAATTTCAGGTGTCCTCCCAAAAGCAACAGCTAAGACTTTAAAGGGATCAAAGAGATGAAGATAATCACAAGTAGATGGAACTGGTTTTTTTTTCCTGAAATATGTGCACAACAATTGCCTATCACACACCATGTTTTGTACTGAAGGGAATAGAAATTGACAAACTGTCTGAAATTAGTGAAGGAAATGTCAAAGGAATAAATGGCTGGGGAAACTAATTTACATATTATGCAGAAATATCCTGAAAACACTGAGTTATATTTTAATTGGTAAGTTTTTTCCTGAAGTTTTAAATTAATTAATAGGCTTAATGATGACTTTTTAGATATGGTAAAGGGTAGTTCATTTAGGAAGTTTTAAAAGTATATAAATAGCAAGCAAAATCATAGGTTTAAGTGAGATTTCTTGAAAAAATAATGTAATTAGAGAAGAGATCTAGAGATTGAGAACTAGGGAACCCCAACATTTGGAGACAAGGAAAAAGGAATCCAGAAGAGACACAAACAGAATGGATACTGTGGTAGGAGAAAAAGCACAAGAGTCTGGTGTTCTGGGAAGGTGAGTGAAGGTGGTGTTTCAAGGAAAAAGGAATGCTCAGAGTACCAAATGGTACTGATAAGGTGACTACTATGGGGATTGAAAAGTTGCCATTTATTGTGGTTTGGATCTGGAACGTGTCCCAGAAGTGTCATGTATGCGGGCATTATGGATTATCTATGGAACCATGTGCTGCTGGGAGATGGGCTCTGGTCTGGAGGAGTAGACTATGGGTGTGTGGTGGAGGACAGGCATATGGCAGCTTGAATTACAGGTGTTGGACTGGATTGCAGGTATGTGGACTGGATTACAGGCATGTGGTAGGGACTTAAATCTGGAAGGGGTGAAACACTGAGGCTGGACCCAGAAGGGGAAGGACCTGAAAGTGAATATATGATACTTGCTTCTTTTCTGGACCTGACTTGATTGAACTTGACTTGACTTGGCTTCCTGTGTGCATTGCCAAGAGCAGATGCCTCCACTTCCACCTCTGTCATGTTCTTCCACTGTTGCCAGCTGCCCCCGAAGGGACTATGACCTTCTTAAACTGTGAGCTGAGATAAACCTTTCCTCCCCTAATTTGTTGATGTTGCATATTGAGTCACAAAGAGAAAAAGTAACTAAGGCATCATTTAATCTGGGAATATAAAATTTATCAATGACTTTGACAAGATAAAAAATACATGGGTTGGAGAAAGCATAGTAAATTTAAGATTAAGTATCTGAAAACCAGATATTCTGAATTTCTAATTTTCCAGATTTTGTTAATCAAATCTCTCAAAGTTGAAAAGATCTGAGGAGATAATAACCCTTGGTTTTCTGAATCTGAATTATTCTGACAGGAAGGATTATATTTACTCTAAGTCATAATCTTGTTACCTCTGTGATTATCTCAATGAGTCCCTTCCATCAAGATAGCTTTATCGAACTGCATCATGATGCTCAAAAGTACTTAGAATCCAGGGAAGTCGTACAGAAGAAAATGAAAGGACATAATTCACCAAATGGCATATTAGCTGAATGACAGATTTTGATAGATAAGTTATAAAACGTATATATGGCTAAGATTACTTCCCTTTGATTTCATATACAAAAGCTTCAATTTCCTTGTCACTGTGAGGGGCATGTGAAAACAGTTACTTTATGTAACTAAGTTTTTAATCACACCTCTGAAAAAATATGACTACATAAACAAGAAGGAAAGAACTGAAGATTGACTATGTGTTTTAACAACCTTATTATCATTTACTTAAAACCTAACATAGATGCTGTGAGGACCTCTGTCTCTGGGCTCAGGCCCAAGATGTGATTCCACCATTTTCCAGTTACCTACCTGTGAACCAGCTCTGACCTTCTGAAACTGAGGGCAATGCATGAAGTTGTGAAGGAGAAGCCTAAGGTTTCGCTGGAGACCCAAGGTATTTGGAGAAGGCAGGAGCATGGATTGTCCTGTCCGCTGAGGAAAGCTCTAGGCTACAGGCGGGTGCAGTCTAATGGAGGGAAGATGGTTGCAGCCAGAGGCAATGCTGTAGGCATGGGGCCAACATGCCCTGTGGTGTTCTTGTTGCCATTACAGACAATCCTGGGTGTTGGACTGGAGCTAAAGGATTTAACTCTGCCCTGCCAGGTTTGGACGTTGTTTGGGCCCAATTGCCTCTTATCCTTCTATTCCTCCATTTTGGAATGGGAATATTTACCTTATGCCATTGTATGTTGGAAATGCTTGCCTTTTTGGTTTTTAAAGGAGCTCACAGCTGACAGTTTGCCTTGCATCTGTGAGGAAACTTTGGATTTGAACTTTTTTTTTTTTTTTTTAGCTCTGTGTGCAATGTGAATTTCTCCCAACTTGGAAGGCTGGAGACACAACATTCTACCAGGACAGAGCACACATTTGCACATGAGTGTTAGTTCTTGGCACAATGGCAGGACTTGACCCAGAGCACAATGACCTCACATTCTGGGGAACCCAACCCCTGGCCTTATGAGAGGACTAGAAGATGAGCCTCCTACTGTAGACAAGGATTAAGTACCTGGGAAATGACTGGTGGTACTCTCTGTGTGAAGTGAGGTGAGTAACCAGGGCCTTCACATTTGACAACATCCCCGCTCTGTTTGTCTGTGTGTTTTGTTGTTGTCATTTAGAGACAGGGCCTCACTGAACTGCTGCTAAATTCTTTATGCTGGACCTGAACTTGTGATCCTCCTGGTGCAGCCTACCAAGTGCTGTGACTGCGGGATGCCCCATCACACCCATCTGATAACAACTTCTTGATGAAGCCGTGGCTAGAGGGGTATAGAAGAGCAGTTAGTGTGCTTGCCTAGCAAGTGTACAAGTCCCTGGGTTTGATTTCATGGCACTGTGTAAGTCAGGCATGGTGGTGCATGCCTGTAATCCCAGCACTCAGGAAGCTGGCTGTGAATTTGATGCCAGCCTGGGCTAAGTAGTGAATTCAGGACCAAGGTGGACTACAGACTGAGATTATCTCAAAAGAGAAAGAAAGAAAGAAAGAAAGAAAGAAAGAAAGAAAGAAAGAAAGAAAGAAAATGAAAATAAAAAGAAAAAAGGTAGCAGAAAGAGTAGTGATCCAAATGTATATCTTTCAACCCACTATATTTTATTTTATTGCAGGATAAATTTCTGGGAAAAGAAAGGAACACATTGTCTGGAGTAACTATGAGATATCTATAATTAGTATAAACAAAGACTATACTTCAGGGTTGAAAATATTGGGGGTACAGTATTGGGAGGGTAGCCCTAGGTTAGATTTCCCAGCACCACAAACGTGCGCGCGCACACACGCGCACACACACACACGCACACACACACACACACACACACACACACACACACACACAATTTAGATGGGCATGGTGGTGCATGCTTGTAATCTCAGCATCCGTGAAGCTGAGGCAGGAGAACTGACTTGAGTTCAAAGACATTTTAGGACCAATCTGGACTATAGAGACCCTTTCTTTAGAAAAAAAAATTAATGTAGACTGTCTATATTTTTTCTTCTATAAGCACCAATCTGTGATGAACTTTAATTCCCAGAGGAAACACTGTTCCCTCATGAGCTACAACTTCATGAGGAATCTCTGTAGGCTGTGCTGCCGGGTTCTCATTCATTGAAGAAGTTTCAGCCTTTTAAAAGGTCCTACACTGCCAACTATGGTGTCCTTCTGAGTCAGAGAGGCTTGCTCATCTTGAAGACATTCTGAGGATTGAGCTAGAGATTCCTGTTAAGCTTGTAAGGGTCCAAACTTTTGTGTAAGCTCTGGAGGCAGAGTTGGAGCCTCATGTTGGTTCCAGAATATTCTTAATTCTTCACTGGAACTGAAGTTGAGCCATAGTGTTGAGGTGTATTGGAGATATTCCCAGGTTTGCAGTGAGGTCTCCTGTTACAGTAACTTGTAGATCAGGACATTCATAGTCACACAGTCCAGATTTGAATACCGAGATTGACAGGGACCTGAAGGTGTACCTGTCATGTGATGATACTCTGGAGATAGAAATGGTGGCTTCTGCTGATGTGGAGAAGATTCCACTTCCTCAGCATACCCTGATGACTGAACTAGGACTTTTAGGTGGTTTTGAGAAAGTTCAGTCTCCTCAAAAGTTTCAGAAGGTTGGCCTAGCAGCTGCTCCTCTCTGAGAAGCTCAATACACGAAGTTTCATCGGGTCCCCCACTGGATTGAAGGTTTTGCCTCCTCAGCAAACTCTGGAGGTGGCATTGGCACTAGAAAAGATTCCACAGCTTTGGTGAGCTCTAATGTGACTGAAACATTCTCCACTGGCAGGCTTCCCCGTTCTGGTGGGGAAGTTCTTATGGTTTGATTGTTCCCGACCTGGAAGTGGACCTTTCACCTCATGACCTAGTGGGATTGCAGATATATTCTGCAGAAAGGACTCTAGAGCTTCAGCCTCTGCCTGGACTGAAGGTTTGATATCCTCAGGAAGCTCTGCACACTGAGATGGAGCTTCCAGCTGTTTTCCAGAAGATTCAAACTCCTCAGGAGTCTCAGGTGGATGAGTGGTCTGGTTTTGCTCAATAGAAGAAAATTAAATCTCTCCAGGAGTGTCTGAGGGCTGAGAGATGGGTTGATGGAGGTTCTGCCTCCTCTGGACTCTCTGAAGGTTGAGATGGGCCTGCTGCTTGTTTAAAAAATGCTGAGCCTCCTTACTTTCTTCTGCAGTTATTGTAACCTTCATTTGCTCAGGGGTCTCTGTAAGTAGATTCCAGTGTGAAGCACTCAGTTGAACAGCTGCTGGTAACCACTCTCTGGGCAACATCTCAGGTGGAGCCCATATATTTATTGGAGCAGAAGGGAGGAGGTAATTAAGATTTCCTGGGTCTGCTGAGTGAGAAAGAACATTGAATGATTTGAGTGAGTGACCCAAAATGTAGAGAGAAGAGATCTCAGCCAGCTTCAGAGGCTCAGAATTCAGTTGGATCCTGTTCCTGACCCACCCCAGAATTGAAACTTTCAGGACCAGAAGAAACAAGTATGTCACAAGTGAACCCTTGATTCACAGTTCCACAAAAACAAAACAATAACAAAAAATCTTCTATTGGGCGTATTACTACACTGCCACAAAGGCACATTTGAGCCATTTGTAGGAAAATGGATACGCTTGAGATCATTGTGCTAAGCAAAAATGAATCAGACACAGAGAGTTAAATATGAGAAATACAAACCATAAAAACGTAGAAGAGAGATGGAAGGAAGTAAGAAGATAGGCTTGGTGGGGAGGTAAAAGAGAAGTGGGGGAGGATGAGTGGGTGGGAAAAGTAAAGGGACAGGATATGTAAATTAAAAACCTTAAAAAGTCTAACATGGAGAGAGAAATACATTTGGAGGGCTCTTTTTTCTTTCTATAGCAGTAGGTTAATAAAACAATGATACTGATGATAGGAATAATTAGGCATTAATATCTATTTAAACACGAGTTATAAACAAAAATATATCAATGAAAATATATTTAGCTTTTTGAAACCTTTCATAAAGTATCTATAATTCTATGATCAATCTTTACTGAGTTAATCTGAGCCACTAACACTAGTAAATTTTTTCTACTATTGAATGTATTATAAATTGAATAAGATTTAAAGATTCTAAGCAGGAATATCATTTGACAAGCACAATAAAATAAAACTCAAATCATGTTTGAGAGAAGATTTTTTTTTACTTAATTAGCAAGATATATTGCTTGTTGGCCTTTTAGGTAAGATTAAATGTAACGCCCATAAAACAAGATATTTATGAGCTTTCAGACAAAGTTAAGAGAGGTAATATTGTTTGCTCTCTTTGTATCATTAAAAGAGCAGCCTAAGAAGATTACTGATCTCCAATAGCAGGAAAAAAGTTTACTGCATAAATCTATAAGAATTGAACCAATGCTTAACACACTCGCTCTGAATTCTATGTCTACTTACTGCTATGGAGAAATCACTAGGATATATAAGCAAATAATAAGTTTTAGAGTTACAAGTTCAGGCCTGAAGTAGCCCAAAAGTTAAAACACTTGCCTAGCAAGCATAAGACGCAGGGTTTGATTCCTCAGCACCACGCAAGATTTTTCTGGGAATGGTAGGCACACCAATAATTCCAGTACTTGGAAGCCTGAGGTAGGAGGGTTGTCATGAGTTGAGCAAAACCCTATCTCCAAACAAATAAACAAACATACAAACAAACAGTTACAAGTTCAGTTAGCTATATGTATGTTGCATTTTCTCATTAAGAAAAAGCACAAATTTAAAAATTTTAAAATGTTTATAAAAAAGGGAAAAGGCTTGGAACAGAAGCTAGAACTTTTTTGGATGTATCTTTATTAATTTGAAATCAAATGAATAGTTTTACATAATTATTTTTAAAAGTTGAAAAAATATAATGCTAAATTTGACAGCAAAACAAAACAAATGAAGACTTATGCTATATAATTTTATTGTGCTCTCTAGTAGAACAATTGAAGTCTTAAACTGCTATTATTTTTCAAACTATTATATGTTTGAAAAATATAATGTAAAAATTATTGTAAAAATATATAAGCTATGATTTTTGTTATAAAGATATAAAAATCCAAGAAGTGAGAAATAATCCTAAATTTGATGAGAAATCATGACATTCTCATCTTCAAAGATAACTCTTAGCTCTACCATTGAAAAGTCCTCAAAATGATCACTAATCATTAAACAGCAATGTGTATTTATATCCACAGAATGTAGTCTTTAAATGCTATTCTCTAAAGTGAATCCAAGGTCTTTAGAGAAAAAGCTGATTCCAGGTTTAGGTTAGGAAACAAATAAGGTGGATCTTGAACATCTCGACACCCCAGGAATCAAGGAGGGTTATCACCACGTAAGCTTATATCTGAGGATTCCGAAACCAGTGTTAAGGAACGTATTGGCCGAAGATGAAACAATGTGACCGTCACAAAAATAACTTCAGCTAATTCAAGCACATTTAATCTGTTAAAATTTATAAAATTTTAAATTTAATAATAATAATATGAATAAAAGCCTCATTGACATATTTTAAGGCACTAGAGAAACACCTCATTATTCTGAAAATTGATTAATAGAATGAAAGATTCAAGTCTTTTCTTTACATAGCAAAAGATCCAAAATAGCTCATGAGGCAACGTTTTTTACTGAAGAGTTTTAGCTATTAAATGATGAAAGAATGACAAAATAGCACCCATTTTTAGCCACTAAAGAAACAATAGCTTTAGGTAGTTACCATCAATGGTCACTGGAGCTATTAGATGTGAGATGATAGAAAGCATTATAATGGATGAATACAGCCAAGAACAACCCAACCCACCAATCATCCTTAACCTTACAAAAGAGAGACAACAAGACATGTACTTCCAGGAAGAGGTATAACAAAACTACCTCTAATATAGTCTTGTTAACAATTAATAACTAAAGGCATTTTTATAGAACCTAATGGTGTGACAGTGAAAATCAGGGGGATGAAGGAAGGAACGGGAGGGCCAAAGGGAAGGATTGTAATGTTAAAATGATACATATGTACACAAAATACCCAAGCTCAACATACCCATTATGCATCGCATATATATACACCAGTAGATGGATATTTGAATCATTTGATTAGTATACCTCTAAAACAGTACTAGCTGTTTTATAAAATTTGTGAAATTTCCCCACATAATTATTATTTATAATAGTATGTTAGTTTGCAAGACATAATAATTATATTCAACACAGGGACTTGACATAAAATCTTTAAAAAATATGTGTGCATGAATTTATGGATGGATAGGTAGATAAAATAATAAGCCAAACCGGCAAAATGTTAGTAATTAGTGAAATGTAACTTATGAAAGTTAAAAAAAAATCTGAAATAACTAAGCATGCCTTTATATCTGTTGCTTCAAGTGTAATATACTTACGTGATATAGATTTAAGTTCATTTAATGTAGCAATTTGATATAGACTTAATTTTCTTATTATAGCAATTCACTTATTCAGTTTTTGAATGTACAAACATTTACCTTTCATTACTCAGCTAATGCATATGTTAAATATAGCATAGTGTCTCTGATATGGGAAACTCAGAACACAGGCATTCGATAGAACCAAATGGGTGTGATAGTGGGAGTTAGGGGGGACGGGGAGGGTGTGGGAGGGCCAAAATGTAAAGTTGCTGTGATATATATGTGAACAAAATATTCAATTTCATTGCAAACATTATGTATCATATATATTATATTAATATATATAATATATATTAATATAATATATTAAATATATTAATTAAACTGGTGGGAGAAATAGAAATAAATAAGAGCCAGGGGCTGAAGGAAAAAAAAAGATTTCATCTGACCTCAGTCAGCGTGGCCTTCACTGAGAACACAAAAAGCAACAAATGCTTTTTTTTAACCAACAAATGCTGGTGAGAGTGTGGGGAAAAGGATGCCTTCTACACAGTTGGCAAGAATGTAAGCTAGTACCACCACTATGGAAATTGGAAGTCCTCAAAAACCTAAAAGTAGAAATTTCATCTAAGCCAGCTATACCTTTCCTGGATGTAGTCCCCCCAAAGTTAAAGACATTAGAAAACATTGATTCATACTAGCTATGTTTATAGCTGCACACTTCATAGTAGCTAAGCTCTAGAAACTACTAGATGCCAATCAATAGACTAACAGATAAAGAAAATCATTTACCTAATTAAAAAAACTTAAAAAGAAGAATAATGTAGCTCAGTGCTCCCTCAGTTCCATCCCCTGTGCTACAAGAAGTATCTTATTTTAATGATAACTGCTGCTTCCCTATTAACATGTACAAAATGTCACAAAGAACCTCAAAGACGTTGACATTTTTAGCAATGGAGGCAATATGGATGACAAAGAGAAAAATAAAAACTGTCCCAGTTTGTCTGTCCTTCTGCTCTCACCATCCTGCGTCTAACATTCACTGCAAATGTTCTACAAACTGTAATTATTCTCAGAACTATTGACAGAGGCTGTGGTATTCTTTCAAGGAACCCAAGCACGCTCATTAAAAGAGAGTTTTGCAGTCCTGTGAGGAAATTTCATTAAAATAATGACAACAACCAACATTCTATTCCTTAATTTGTCCTCATCCCACGTTTATGTGGAAGTTTTGACTTTTCAATATCAGAAAGTGTTGTTATAATTGCCTGCAAACACCTTACTTCTTTTGAAAGAGATTCTTGAATTTCAGAGTATAAGCCAAGGAGATTTTTCTTCTATATTTGCATGTAATGAATGTGTTCATGAACCACCTCTGGCCTTGAGTCTTAAACTTGCTCATGTCCTCACTTGGCTAGATGTACTGGCCAGATGTACTGACCCACGAGAGCTGTTCCCTTGTAGGATAAGCTAACCCAGCAGAAGCAAGATCTTATTATATTTGCAATCAGCCAGCCACACAGAGTTTTGTTTTGTTTTGTTTTTTGTTTTTGTTTTTGTTTTGTTTTTTTTTGAGACAGGGTCTTGCTCTGTATTCCATTATGTATCGTACACTGGCCTAGAGCTCATGGCAATCTTCCTTTCAGTCTTCCAAGGGCTCACACATACTTCTTTAGAAGACACATAATTCTCAATACTGTGCAGGGAGAAGATCAAATTTCTTAGGCTCTTATTTCAGAAACAGGAGACTTTTATTGACGTGTTTTTGACAATGCAAATTCTCTATCTGAGCAATTTTGTAAAACCTGTTTCTCGATGTTACTATCCTTACCTAAAATACATCACCGCTCAACCATATATCAATGTTCACCTCAAATCTTGCCCTCAATTTTCCCTTTTGTGTCCCACAACACAAAAGCAACATTCTCTTATTTTATTAAAGCTTTTATAGATCTACTAAAACAAGGGTCTTGGTAGCCACCAAATTTCTCCAGATTTCACAAAATAACTTGTGGATTAAGCAAAGCCAAGTTCTTACCAACTGCAGCAAGAATTATTAACTTGGCCGACTCATTGTGTGGATTTGAAGATAAATATGGTTTTTAGAGTTTAGCAGAGTCTGAGATAGGACTGGAAAAAATTTCTTGTTATAATAGTTTAATATTAATATAGTAGATCTGCTTTTCTGTATGCATTAAGTGCAGAAATTTTGAAAATGTAATGTCATGTTATGAGCCTTAAGGACATCAAAGTCATTAAGGTCCCTGAAAATGACTACAATAAAATTTAATAGTGGGAAACATTTTTATAAGACATTGTGAAAACTTATACAATAACTCATGTTAAGACTTGGTGAGACTTTAAAATATTAATAAATTGCATGTAATTTCTTTAAAAATAGTTTAATATTGGTGAGTTCAGCAAAGCAAGTAATTTTGAAGGTTCTTGAAAAGTAAACAGTAGTTTGAGAAGTGAGTGGCTTGTCATTTGAGTAGCCTATTGATCAACAAAAGAGCTTTGGGAACAGTCTGTGTCCCCATTTTAGATCTTGACCCTGTTAGATTGTAGGTCAGAGTCAAGTTATTTTTAGCCCAAATCTTAGAAAACTCAAATATAGGTTGTCCTTTCAAATACAAGGGCAGGAAGGACTTGGTCCTTATATTTTCTTTGGAGAGAACAAATGCTTGCATTTTGATGGGGTATTTATGTACAAATGTTGAGAATTCTTCACCATAAAAATGATAAACTTGTGGTGGTGCATGCCTATAATCTCACCACTTGGGAGGCTGAAGCAGGAAGACTGCCTTGAGTCCAAGGCCGGCCTGGGCTCCATAGTGAGTTTAGGAGAGCTTGAGCTATAGAGGGAGACTTTGTTAAAAAAAAAAAAAAGGTAAATTCCTTCAAAAATAACAAAAGCGGGGTCCAGGGATGCAGCTTAGTGGTGAAATGCTTGACTAAACATGTGCAAAGCCCTGGGTTCCATTTCCTAGCACCACATAAAGGTTAGCTGGGAGTAGTATTACACAACTGTAGTCCCAGTCTGAAGCAGGAGGGTTGTTGTGAGTTTTGAGGCCAGTCTGGGCTACATAGTGAGTTGCAGACTAGCCTGGACTACAGAATGAGACTCTGTCTCAAAAAAATTGCAATTATCTTTATCTAAATACTGTTAAACTTTGACAGTTTTTACTTTCGTTGTGTCCTTTTCTACATTTTTCAAAGTTTTTATAATTAGAATGTATTACTGCAGGGATGAAAACAAATTAACCAAAGAGAATTTCTGTCTCTGACCATAGCTGTTTATTTTACACAAGTTTTACAATGATTGATTTCTCTTCCTGCTGTAATTACATGTTCTGAGTGGTTACATATTTTAACTCTGAAGACATTTAGATAATGGAGTATAGAAGAAATTAACTTTCAGAATTGATAATAATATATCTCCTTTTCTTGTCTTTCTTAGAATTCTCATTACTGAGCACAACATTTAAAAATATACCTAAAGAACTGTAGAAGAAGTAATTTAAAAATAAGTACATAAATCAAGATAAATAACACCCCATTATGAGTTTGCCTTTGGACTTTTCCAGAGATTGTAGCAGTGGAATGAGAACAAATTATGTGAGATGAGACTTCCCTTGAATAAGCACCTCTGTTCAAATCTTTTAAAATATTTGGTTTTCTTTCTTTCTTTCTTTTTTAACTACAGAAAGTAACAATCATGATGAGACTTGAATTTTTTTATTATGAAATTATATGACCAGATGGTTAAAGAAGCGTGTTCTAAGAAGATGAAATTGCCAAGTAATGTGTTTTTCATTGTTCATTTACACTGGCATTTCCCAAAATGTATTAATCAAACTCTTCATCTATGGGACAGTAAGGGTCCTTCCATAAAGAAAGAGTTTTTGTAGGATTTAGCAGTAGTAATGTGCTAATTTACATAATAAATCTCTAAGAGAGTAATAATGAAATAAGGATTCCCTAAGTTTATCTGACCACCAAAACACTCGTATCAGTGACATACATTATGAAAAAATATGTTCCTGAATCTCAGATAACAACAAGGTTTGTTGTTGTTGTTGTTTTTGAGACAGGGTCTCACTCTGTACAGCAGGCTGGTTCTGAGCTCACTATGTAGCTCAGGCTGGCCTTGAACTCAATAGCAATCTTCCTGCCTCAGCTTCGTAAGCCTTCGAATTAGTCATGTGTCACCATGCTTGGCTTATGTAGTGCTGGGGATTCAACCTCAGGGCCTTGTGCTTGCTAGGCAGGTATAAAGACTCAATTTTTAAGTCAACCACTGTCCATCTACTATTTAATGCTCAACATAATCCTAATGATGTAACAACTGTTTCTCTGTTACTTCAGCTAATTTGGGTTTGGCCAACATCACAATAAATATACTGAAGAGAAAAATTAATCACAGACCCAAAAGCACTAGAATTGAGCCTAGAGTCACCAGGCCATTCACTCATTCATTTTCACACACACACACACACACACACACACACACACACACACACACACACACACAATTTGAAAAAAAATCACACTATTTGAGGTACTGTGAATCAAATAGAGGGTATGTGAGTTCTCCAGAGGCATCCTTACTCATAGTCTAAGAAGTATGGAAGTTAGGTTTCAAGGAGCCTAGGTACTTTAGGTCTGGAGAGCCAGAACAGAAAAAAAGAAAAAAAATCAGGAAGGAGAAGCAGGAGTTAAAGCAACGGAGAGTCTACTTAGATCACAAAACATCGGGAGAACTACCTGGAAGGAGGATTTCTAAAATGCCTGCAGAAATTACAAGGGTTTGCTACATAGTCTGAAGGTTTGTGTTCACCCAAGTTCATATGTTGGAATCCTAATATCCCAGGTATCCATGATGCTATGATTTGGATGGCGTTTGTCTCCCAAAGACTTGTGTTAGCAGCTTGGTCTTGAGCACAGCCACGTGGCAGCTGATGGAACATTTCAGAGGTGGTGCCTAGTGGGAGGTTCCCAGGTCACTGGAACACTCTGCTGTCACAAGGGAGTTTCTGGTCTCCTGGCGTGAGTTCTCACCACAGCAAGCCTGAGTTTAACCATGAATCTCTGTCTGGTTCCCTGCTTTCAGATATGATCTTTTCCTGCTATACGTCCTGAGGTCTTTACCAGAGCTGGCAGTATGCTGCTTGGACTTTAAGCTTCCAAAATAGTGAGTGAAATGAACTTTTTTATTAATAAAATTAGCCTACCCCAGAGATTTCACTATGGTAAGGCAAATAGAATACAAAGGCCTTTGCTCACTTTATGAGGGTGGTGCACTCATAAATGGGATTGTCGTCCATATGAAAGAAGGTGGAGGGGGCAGCATTTGCACCTCTCACCATACAAGGAAGCAGAGAAAAGGCATCATCTGTGAGAAGCAGACCCTCACCAGAATCTCTGTCAACCTCATCTTAGATTTTTCTTGTTCCAGAACTGTGTATTTTCCGTTTTGTTTGTTTCTGAGACAATGTCTGTCCAAGCTGTCCTTGAACTCCTAGAGTCAAACAATCCTCTCTGGAGCATTCTAAAGATCCAGGATTACAGGCAGTTGTCACTGGTCTTACTGTTTTCTGTTTATAAGGTATTTATGATATTTTTATTATATCAGTCTGAATTGACTAAGACAATTTTTTTGAGACAGGATCTCACTTTTTAGTCCAGGCTGGTCCTGAACTCACTAAGTAGCCCAGGTTGGCTTCAAATTCACAATAATCTCCTACCTTAGCCTTCCGAGTGCTGGAATTAGAATTGCGCATCACCACACCTTGCTTACATGGTGCTGAGGAATCAGACCCAGGGCCTTGTGCTTGCTAGGTGAGCACTCTAACTGTTGTGCTATTCCTCCAACCCCTAAGACAATATTTAAATAAAGTATAGGTACACAAAGAATGTCAAATACAATAAAAGTCATCTTGAAAGGAGTAATACAAATTTAGAACGCAGATTTTTGATGTTGAAGCTTTTAGATAAAGATTCCAGGTCAGTAGAGCACACGGTTTTAAAATACAGAATGCAGTGACAAAGATAAACCTCCAATAAGAAATTATCCTATCTAGATTGATGGCTGCTGGCCATGGCAAAGACATAAGGCATGCCCTTGGTTCTCTGATTGCTTTGTATCTGGTTTATGAGGAGGGAGATATTTCTTCAGAAGTAGTGTCCCCATTATGGCTTATACTTTATGGTGGTGTTGGTATCTAGATTGGGCTGTAGGCTTAGGAAAGGACAGTCATCTACACCATCATAATAGCTTTTGTTTTGAACTGGCATCCGCCCTCCCTGTAGTTACTGCACAACATATTAGTCTTTCCATCAGTAAAAACTGTTTGGGAAGTTCTGTTGTGGTCATTGGTTCACTCCTCTTCAAGATCTCTGTTTCACAGTATTTTTATGTCCTGGTTTTTCACAGTTCCCATATCTGGCCATACCAGTGTTGCTATCATGGCAGTCTTCACATACATCTCCCTGAGAGTGTGAAGCTGTGACCAAAATGTATGTCAGTGTGTAGGACCCCTTTACATATTCCTACTCCCCTGAAGAATGATCACAGTGTTACAAAAAGTGACAAGAGTCTTTTTGAAGTTTGGTAACTCTGGCAGAGGAGTGTTACTTATGCTACAATTGCTTTTGTGCTAAATATGACTCGCCTCAAAATTAGCTATGTGAAATAACTGGGTTTCCATTAATTCTTGCTGAGGTCCCTTTCCTTCCAGGCTGTGAATTCCTGTACATATTTCTCTACTTTGAGTATCAGGCTTCAATTCTGCTGTTTAAACATTTCCTCTGAAGATAATGTGCATGTAATTTTTAGATAACCACATGATATATTGACAGAATGTACTCAACTTTATTTGTTCTACCAGCTTATGAAGGCAAGATCTTTCCCAGAGGAAGAAGCTGTGACAGTCTTTCTTCTTCCGTCCTTTTATACTGTTCTAGTTCCAGTTGGGCCTTCTATTCATTCACTGTTCTTCCCTCATTCACTGGCCCACAAATCACACTCTAACCCAGGCTGGTTCTCAATTCCCAATCTAGCCGTGGTTCCCAAACCCTAATCCAGGTGTGGTTCCTGATTCCCTCAAGTTGACACAATCTCCTCAACTATCACAATATATAAGAATAGCAGGAGAGACAAGGAAGAAAACCCAAGTGATCCGCAAGCAGCGCTTTGTGGCAATCAGAGATGATAGGAAATGAAAAATATGCTTCTGGGATTAAGAGATAGGAAGATAATGAAAGATCTCCTGTAGTGTAATTGATAATGGTTTGAGGTTTTCCAGAATTGATGAGCAATGTGAATCTTCAAACCTCCAAGGCACACATACCCCAAATAAGATCAGTAAGAAGAGACTGATTTCTACATGTATTGTAGTAAAACTGCAGAGCCCCAAATACAAAAAGAGAACTACAAAAGTAGTGAGAGAAATAAGACTTTATTACTTGTGAAAAACTCTTAGGATGCTAGTGGGCTTTACAAAAGGCACCTATTTCATGGCTCAAAAGGGGCTGGCATAAGATGTGCATTCTGCTCCTCCTGCTGTGCTGCCTCACGTGGGGCTGGGTGTTGGGGAGGCGCATTCTCCAGTGTGCATCAAATCGTACTGACTCACAATGAGGGGAGTCAAAACCCCTAGATTTTGTTGGGTTCTGCTTTTTCTCTACCAGATTTGTTGATATATAACTCTTAATTAACTCACTTAATGATCCCAATTCAGTGGTTTTAGTAAGTAGATTTTGTTCTATCAATCTTAATAGAAAACAAACAGTTGAGATTTATTATTCAAAATTACCATTCAGCAATGCAAGAAAAATAATGGCAAATATCACACCAACACTAAGCCAAACAAAGAAAAAAAAACCCAAAAAACAAGGAAGAAATCATAAGCAAAATAAAAGAAAAAGACAAATTTTTAAAAAGTGCTTGAAACTGATATCATTGACCAAAGCTTAATATACATATACAATATTATAAAATTGTGAAAACAAAAGCTAACATTTATTAAATACAGAAAAAATTAAACCTCATTCATAACAAAATAAGTGCCAACTGTCATAAACTGAAGTATTCTTTCTTATGTATCAGATTGCCACAACCCCACAATTAATGTTTGTATCCAGTAGGCCCCCTAGATAAACAGACAAATAGAAATAAATATAACATGCATGTGCACACACACACACACACACACATACACACACACACATACACACAGCACCCACACACATCAGTATCTGGTATTACTGAAAGGAATCTGCTTAATTGTGGGGACTTGTTAGGCCATGTCCAAAATCTGTATGACAGACCATTTGGAAAAACAGTCTGTGGCAGACTGTTTTTGACAGACTTTGATCTACAGGAAAAATATTTTCTTTCTAATGGAAACTTTAGTCTGATCTTAATGCCTTTCAACTGGTCAGATTATTCAGGATAATTTTTTTTCATAAAGTCTACTACTTGAAGGTGTTAATCATATCTATAACATACCTTTGAAGCAACACCTAAAAATAAGTATTTGCCTAAATATCTGAGAACTACAGTCGACTCAAGTTGACAAAACTAACCATCATAACACACTTTATTGGCAAAGTTATAGGAAATGGACACTCATATATTGTTGGTAGGACTATAAACTACTAATATCCTTAAGGGAATTTGGCTGTATTTAGTGAAATTACATCTACATTTACTCTTCACTCTAACATTCCACTTGTGAGACTATACATTACAGACATTCTGAAGAAAATGTAAAAAATACTCTTAGCACAAAGCTATTTATTATGTTTTGGATCAGGAATATCCCTCAGAAGTCTCATGTATTTGGACATTCTGGACTGTCTACAGAACTGTATGCTGTTGGGAGATGGGGGCCTGGTCTGGAGGAGTGGATGATGGGTGTGTGGTGGAGAACAGGGGTGTGGCAGATTGGATTACAGGCGTGTGGATTGGATTACAAGTGTGTGGCTTCCTGTTTGCAATTCTGTGAGGGGCTAACCCCACCTCTGCCTCAGCTATGCCCTTCCACGGTTACCAGGTGCCCACGAACGGGACTGTGACCTTCTGAAACTGTGAGCTAGAATAAACTTTTCCTCCCCTAATTTGTGAATACCAGGTACTGAGTCAAAGCCCTAAGACACCATTCATTGATAAACTGTGTATAATAGCAAAACATTGAAGTTAATTGAAATATTCATCAAAAGTATATAGAAGTGATTAATTAAATGAAAAATAATAGATAACTAGAAAATGAAATATAAAATACTGTTAATGATGATGATGATGGCAGTGATAATGTCTCAGTTACAAAGAAGCAAAAACCCCTAAAGAACCAGAATTGAAATACTGGCAACTAAGGATAACTGAGTGTGGAGAAGTTGATGTGGAATTTTTCTAAAATTCTTGTAATGTTGAATTTTCACTCTGCCAAAATTAAGTATGAAGAGTAAAATTTTATGGATGATCAATTAAAAAAAAGTAAAATAAAAATCTTAAGGCAGGAGAGAAACAAAAAACCATCCACTAGGTATGAAAGCTTGTGAATTGTAACACAAGTGGTCTTTCTGGGAATTTGTACATTTAAAGTGTGTATTAGAAAAAAGAAGAAAGGCTAAACATTGATAAGATAAGGAGCTTAATTAAGAGTTAGGGGAAAAAACGTCAGAGTCAGGTATGGTGGTACAGGCCTGTAATTCTAGCACTCTAGAAGTGAGAGGCAGGAGGATTGCAAATTCAAGCCCAACCTAGTTAATTTAGCAATTTAGTTAGACCTAATCTCAAAATCAAAAATTTTAAAAATGGAAGGGAGATGTAGCTCAGTGTAAAGTCCCTGGGTTCAATCTTTAATGCAAAAACAAACAAATACAAAAAAAATAAGCAGAAATTATTGAAAGAGGAAAACTAAGACCATGCTGAATCAATAAGTTCAACAATTGGTTGCATGAAAATCTTAACACACATTTTGGGTAGTTTTTTTTTCTTAAAAAAGTACAAATCAGTGACAAAAGAAGGGAGAAAGAAAACATAATTACAGTAGAAGTAAAACAGATAACAAGAAAATATTATCAGCAACTTTGCATCCATAGTATAAAGGGATTAAGAGCTTCAATCATCTGTAACAGTATGACTTAGACAAGGCTGAATATCACTTATGCCAGCTTTTTTCCCCCTGGAAATGTTGCCCAGAAAGCATAAGGTTATCAACAATAAATAACTTTACTGCCTCAGAAAATTTCCACATAGTAAGTTTTTTTTCTGAGATAACGGACTATTCACCCTGGAAGTTAGTTTAGAATACAATGTGCCGGTATCAATAATGGCCACTTGTCAAGAGTCATTTCAAGAAATTCTTTTTTCAGTGTTTACCAATCCTAACTATAACAACATAAGTGTCCAATCCCAATATATTCCTGCTTTGAAAGAGCCCTCTCAAGCCACCTGAATTCCAGCCCCAAAATCCTATCGATAATTCCACTTCTGATTTTGCCCTTGCTCTAGTCTGTTTTCTGTTACTGTAATAGAATACCACAGACTGGGTAATTTGTAAAGGAGAAGTTCATACTTTAGGGTTCTGGAGGCTGTGAAGCACAAGGGCATGGCTCTCCCACCTGCTCAGTGTCCGGTAAGGGCCTGCTGGCTTAGCACGGTGGAGGGTACCACAGGGTGAAATGGAGCAAGCTTGGGTATGTCTTCCTCTTCTTGTAAAGCCACTAATGTCCTAAGGGAAACTCACCCTCGCGACCTCATTTAATCCTAATTGTCTCCCAAAGACCCGAACTGCAAATACCGTTAACATGAATGTGATGACTGAGCATCCGATGCATGATCCCTTGGGAGACACCCTCAAAGCACAGTGCCTCTTCTGAGACAGTGTTGAGATTCTGTCCGGGTAGTGTCTGCCTTACCGCAGTAAATTCTAGTAGCCTCTTTGCTTCAGTGACAGGTCTGGTGACATCCTGACAAGTTTAAAAGGATAAATTTCTCCATTTCTTTGAAACATTATATGTAAGAAATAAAGACACACAAAGCTTTCAAGTGTTCCTTCATAGTTCCCTTTCCTACGCTTTTCGTTGTTTCTAGACTGACTTTCTAAAGCAAGTACCAAGAACAGTCGATTCAAGGTGAGGAAATAAATTGTACTCCTCTGCTGTGTGAGGCAGTGTACTGAGCGATGGGTGACACGGGCAGTAAACAGAATTACCAAGGGACAGATAGAGCAAAGGTGAGAGTCTGTTCAGGTCAGAGTACACTTTCAAGAGGACAACAAGAGAGGAGTTGCACCATCTGCGTGAGAGGAGTGAGTTTTTATAAGGGTTTGGGGTAGTGGGAAAAAGGATCTAGGCAGCAAATGTGATTATCTTGGGAATGTTTTTTCCATATAAGATTATCTAGCACCTTGGAGAATTTCCAAGAAGCAACAGCATTGTGTCTAAAATTATATATTTAAAGTTACAATTCAACAAGACTGTTTCTCCTGCCCTCATAGAAGGTCTAATGGCTTTAGATAAGGTGATCATTAACTTTCAGAGAAGATGGGTCAAAGCTCTTTGGGAGGAGTTGATGGATTTTACATTAAAGGTTTGTGTCTTATGTAGTTTTGGTGAGTGTTGTCATATTGTCTTATAACCAGTTAGTATTAGCTGAGCAGGATGGCTTTAATGGAGAAGTTCTACTGCTATGGATTTTAACCTTTTCGCTGCCAACGGGTGTCTCATTACACTTTTGACTCTGGCAGCTGTGCAATCAGCTTGGGAAGAGGTATGCATACAGGAAAGGGTGGAGATATGTGTCCATTTTTGTGTTATCATAAGGATAGAAAAGTAATCTAATTCAACCCCTGCATTTTACTGGTAATAAAATTGAAGTTCTGTGTAGGAGATTAGTTGATTTGCCAGAGGTGATGAAACAGTGAGACGGCAGGAATTCTATTGACTTGGCTCCTAAATATTCCCTTTTCAGGAGTTATCACAGGTCTTCTTGGTCACCATAATTGCTAGCCATGTATAATGACATAGTAGGGGCTAAAAAATTACGATTAATGAGCATCTATATTTAACAGGTGAAAACTAAATTAAATTTCTTATTCTGCTAACCTACTTGTTAAGAGAAGTACACACATCTATTTGTAATGGAAAAAATGGTGTGAGAGTCAGGGAGCTTTAATCCCTTGGTTTTCCTCATCAAAGAAGATACAGGCAGAATCACTGAGTATAATGTCTTTTTAATATTCTGAGTGATTATTTTGAAAATAAAAGTAAGCACCAGGTGTGCCTTTGTCTGCATTCTTAAGGGAGCCTTGGGATTCCTGGAGGAAAACAGTAAGTTCTGGGGGAAGATGCTCCCTAAGCCCCCAGGAGCTCCACAGTTCCACCAGCACACACTTGGTCTCTGAGGATTTACCAAGATTGTAAGTGAGAATTCTGGTGGCCTACTCCTGTTAAATTACTGGTCTTCTGATTTATAAGAACACACACTCAGGAGCACACACATTATCTTCAAATGGAGGTGACGCTTCTGATAGGTTTTAGACATTAATGTCACACAATTAAGTCACTTTCCTAGAGTAATGCTTCTGGTACGGATTCACCAAAGATTGTCTCCAGACACCACACTTCCTACCACCATTTCTCCACTGCCAAGGAGTCTAATTTCACTTTGATACAAGTAAAAACTTCCTGACAACAGAGGGAAGCAAAATAGACTACTTGTTAAAGTTTCAGACAGTAAAAATTGTTTAAAGGAGAGAATAGAATTCTTACAGTCTTGAGAATTTGGAGTTCGTTGTAGAATCTATATTCAACAGGGGAGAACTAAATCGATTATTTAGAACTTCTTACTCTGCTTGTTTATTTTTGCAGATCTCACTAAGTCCAGGCTGGTACTCAACTCACTAAGGAGTCCACACTGCCCTGAAACTCATGGCAATCCTCCCTCCTCAGCCTCTGAGGAATTCCTCAGCTGGTATTACAGGTATGTGCCAGCACAGCTCCTGTGGTACTCTGGAATTTAAGTCAGGGCCTTGCACTTGCTAGGCAAACATTCTAATACTGTGCCATTTCTCTAGTCCTTATTTTGCTATCTTTTTCTTCAGGTGAAATATTCAGGTACATAGGGCTTTTCCTCCATATATATATATGTGTTATATATATATATATATATATATATATATATATATATATCACATATATATATGTATATCATATGTTTACATAATGTTTACATTGAGCTTGAGTATTTTGTGCACATATGTATGCCGCTGTCAGAGTTACAATTTCCCTCTCCCTATTTCGACCCTCCGAAACTCTTCCCCCCAACTCTTACTAACCCCCCATTTAGTTCATGAAATGACTGTATTCTGGGTTTCTCATATGAGAGAAATCATTTGATATTTAACCTTCTGTGTCTGACTTACTTCACTGAGTATGATGGTCTCACTCTGCCTCAAAACTATCTGCCTTCACAGACAAGTAGTACTCCATTGTGTACATATACCACAATTTTTGTACCCATTTGCCTCTTGATGAGTATTTTGGTGTCCTCCACATTTTAGCTGTTGTTAGTTGTGCTGCTATGAACACAGATATACATACCTCTCTTTTATATGATGTTTTTAACTCTTTTGTAAAGATTCCCAAAAGTGGTATTGCTGGATCAAAGAGGATATTTATTTTCAGCCTCTTGAGAATTTCCATAATGCCCTTCACAGTGGTTGTACCATTGTGCAACTCCACTAGCAGTGTAAGAGGGCTCCTTTTCCCCCTACAGCTTTAGCATTGGGCTTTTTTTTTTCTTTTATCTTACTAGATTCTTAGAAGGCATGATTCCCAAATGTATCAGCTAATTGAACTAGACTCCCTGTGTACTGTATGCCTTTTTTGATGTTAATAATGACCCAAGGTTGGGTGTATGGATTAGGAGAACTGTACCGATTATACAAATGCTCTCTGTTAAAATGGGGTTGTTCTAATGCAATTCTCAAGTTTTGTGGTAAAATACAAGCTTTCAAACTTTGGATGAAGTGATTACACTGGAACAGCTGTTATTTTCAAGGCTTCCATTTATGCAAATATCCCAGTGTCCTAGTTGTGTCTTCCGTTAGCACCATCAGAGAACGATATGCTCCAGATTCATTCCTGTATGATTTTTAAATGACTGCACTGATAGTTCCCTTTCTAGTCAAATAGTTTCTATTTTTTTCTATTTTCATTTTACAAAGAATAAAAAAAATTAATAAATCTTTCTTAACATTAAAGGAGAGAAAAATGTGAATGAGTAAGCAACGGAGTTGAAAACAAAAAATTGATACTGAGGAATATGTGCTTGATAGAAGGAAATATAAGTACTTCCTCAGGCTTCACCAACAACTCAATTTCTCCACACTTAGTTGTGTTATGATTCAGAGATAAATGGAACCATTTCAGGAATAATCAGCAATACCGGAAGCTATGTTTTATTATTTGCCGAATACATCTTTCATTTCCAAGCATCATAACAGCAGTGGAAAAAATACGCTACGTAGAAGTTGTCATTGAGATACAAACAACTTTTCATCCAAAAACTTCCTGTATTCAGCCATGCCTTGATTCTGAACTTAAAAATATTTCTTTCAGTATCTCTTTATTTCTTCTCAGCCAACTCCTACAATTCTAACAGGAAAGCTTCCTTTGCCTGTTTGTCACTGCTGTGATGAAAAATTGAGTACAGTGGAATTTCTCTTCCCTTCTGGGAAAAGGAGTGGAGATAGTGGCCGAGATCTTTCTTGAATATCATATTCCTTGTTTGTCCACCTTATTCCCCTCTTCCATTTTCAATTTTGAGTAGCAATTCAGCAACTATTGTGTGGTTTGTTTCAGGATAGGTTATCTGCATCCTTAAGAAGATCATGGTCTATGTGGCAGAGATACAGAGACAGCTCTTATAGGTCAGTAGGACATACGAGGCTGTAGCTGTGCTTGTCTGCATTTATATTTATACAACTGAAGTTAAAAATAATCCATACTTTATTATTTCTTTTTACATTTGAAGACTTTGTATTTAATTGTTAAGGAACAGCAATTTTATTTCAAAGTTGTTTGGAATGTTGAAAAATTCAAGTACTTTGCCATAAAAGGTTCATAAAGACCGTGTATTCACTTTATTACTGGATCCTGCCAGGAGACAGGTTCATCTTAGGAGGAGTATCTGACACTGGGAGTTCTGTCCCCAGAGGCCAGTAGAAAGATGCAAAGTCTAGGCTGATTTTTAAAGATGACAAGGCATTTCCTAATTGAAATGGGCTGGCTTAGGAATATGACGCAGGGACATTCCAGGCTGAAGGGGCTCCTACTCAGAGAGGAAAAGGCATACAATTTAGAGAACCACAAACTGGGCTCATTAGATTAGAATACTTAGTTCTGTAGAGTTGACCCCAGGATGAAGACTGCGGTCTAGGGCAGAGCTTGGATTTCATACCCTCTTAGATTTCATACCATACAACGAAAGTGTTGATGGTTTTAAGAAGTCAAGGCCATGTCAGATTGGTGATTAAGAAAGGGAAATAAAAAGACAAAATAATCACTGTGCTTTCTTGTAGGGAATATTAGAAGGGAACAATAGTTTATATTGGAGTTTAAGGAAGTCCCAGTAAGTACTGGACTTTGATACAACAGACAACTACAGAGCTACTAACCAGTTGCAATAAAGGATTAAGAAACCTGGGAATTCCAATGAAATCTAGGTTGCTTACTCAATAGCCATTCCTTCCTTCCCCTTAGGGGCTCCCAGGACAGGAAGCCAAGAGGGCAAGAGAGGGGGAACTAGAGTACACTTTTCCAGTTCATGTCTCATTGATCGGCATATCCCAGTCAAGGCCCAGTGATCTGCCTCTTCCAACCAGGCACAACTTCTTAACAGGACATGGAATCGGTAGATATTCCATAACCTGCAAATGCATGAAGCTTTTGGGTGTCATTCCAGATCTAAACCATAACAGTGTGTGCATGTCTGAGTTTCATGGATTCTGATACATGCATTCACATATTATAATCTGGAAAGTTGTCTTAGTCACTTTCTTGTTGTTGGGACACAATACCTTATATCGACAACTTATGGGAAAGAAAAGTTTACATTAGCTCACAATTTCAGATCTCAGTCCATTCATGCACACCCTGCCATGATGGAAGGGCATGGCAGAAGGCCCAACCAGACAAAGGCTGTTTACCACATTATAACCAGAAACAGCAGAGCTAGTAAGGGAAGTATAACCTTCTAGTCATGCCGGAGTGATCTACCCCTTTGGACCAGGCCCCACTTCTTCAAAGCACAGGAAATTAATGGATTAACTCACTCATACAGTTATCTTCCAAATACATGAGGCTTTTGGAGGACATTCCAGAACCAAACCATAACTGAAGCCAGGATGTATTTTGCAATTAAATGAAGAAAATATGTTTAAATTTGATTGGTAGAATTTCCTTAGTGGCACATAAAATAATGCAACTTTCAATTAATGATATCTTAGATTCAATAAATCCAGTAGTTATATAAAGGTTGTAATGAAGAAGATAAGTCACCATCACTCTTCAAGGGCAATAATTTTGAACTTTTGTTTGTACCTTTATCTCCACATTTCTAAATTACATTATCACACTTAGACCTCTGTCATGTGCCAGACACCCATAAATGGACTATTTGAGATCTTGTGAAACTGTGAGCTAAAATAAATCTTTGCTCCCCTAAGTTGTGGATGTTAGGTCTTCTGTCCCAGCAGTCAATAAGCAACTAAGACATCTTGCAATCCACTTTGAAGGTTTTATTTATCCTATTCCTTTTTAATTCTTGAGAACTTCTTTTGGTTCTTGTTTCATGGATGTAAAAATCTCCACTTCTTTTTCTCTTGTGGAGACAAGGTCTTATTCTATAGTCTAGGCTGGTCCTGAACTCATTATGTAGTGTAGACTCATCTCGAAATCTCAGCAATCCTCCCGCCTTAGCCTCCCGAGTGCTGGAGTTACAAGTCCACTTTTCTCATTAGAGACATTTATTATAAGCAAATAATTTTTTGTGTATTGTTTGTTTGCCTTGAATTGCTTTGTTTTCATCCTTTTTCTTCAGGTTAAAGTTTTTCTCAAATACGTCATAACCTGTGGTTTTCTGTTCATATTTAAGAGACAGACATCACAAGTTAGATGGAAGTTCTGGTTATAAAGGTGAGCTAACTGATTTATGGTCTTCACTGTAGAATGAAGTTGGGTCACTTCAATGAAGACCACCAGATGTTTATATCTATAGGTCCAGTTTCTTCATCTGGCCACTTTTTCCAGGGAAGAATTCTGTAATCTTTAGCTGCCAGCAAAATCTACTCTCTCTTTCTCTCTCTGTGGATTAATTAAACATTAAAATAAAGCCTGTAGTCTGTTGTAAAAATTTACCAAAGGAGCTTCAAGGTATAGCTCAATGGTAAATACTTGCCTAGCATGCATGAGACCCTATGTTCTGCAGTATGGGTGGAGGTTGGATTCAGGAAAAAATGTCAGTGGGAAGGGTGGAAAATCCTTATAGATAGATGTGGGATATGGGATAAGCTCTAAAAGACAAATAGGCCAGTCAGGAACTGATGTGAGAAAGAATCAAATTGAATAATAATTCTGTAGTTCAGAGAATGATTGCTTCCAGCTGATAATGTCACATAGCTGACTAAGACATGTATCTGGAATGAAGTCTCTCTTCAGTCATAAAGCAGCTTGTGACTTTGGCAGGTCACTAATCTCTAGGAGACTCAATCTTTTCAGTGGGAAAATTTGAGGAAATTATCTTTGAATTTCCTCCCTGGTCTAAAGTTCCTTTACAGCATATACTATTAAAATTCTTCTGCATCACACGATTTTTTTTGAGGAATATAATGACTATATAGTCCATAAGAGTGACCTCAGGAGCTTTGAAGCTACTCACGCTCATGAAAACAGTAATTAAAGTCATAGGCAACTTAATGATGATTAGCATTAAATTTCATATGCATGCTGCTTATAAAAAACCCTGCCCACTTGTTACATCCATGTGTACTATGATTTTTCCCTGTAATCTAATAAAAAGCTAAAACACTGAAATGATTTTGTTGCTTTCCTTTATGTAACGTAAGGATTAAAGAAAATTGATTTCTGATCTGTGCAACATTCAACTGCCATTCCTTAATGTGAGAACATATTCAAATTAATTTGTTACATAAACACTTACTTAGTGTCTATACATGTCAGGTACTCATACCTGAAAGGGTGGCCACTGATATAAATAGTCCTTGCCTTTCGGAAGCTGCAAGCCTCATAGAGAAGGCAGTTCAGTAAACCACCAAGTATTTTTTATTGTGATATAGGGGAGTGCAGAAACTGAGTCTTCATAAATGATACCTGTTTTGGCTTGTCCAGTGCCACTCATTTTTTTTTTTGAAGTAGTCTCTGAATTTTTCTCTGAAAATCATACCTCCTCTCATTCCATTTACTTTGAGTAGAACTGAAGGCATACAATTCAAACCCGGCCAATTGGAATATCATATAATTTGGGTCACTGTGATAGGCTCAAGGACAGTCACAAGATACCAGCCAAGTCAAGTTTGTCAACTACAGTCAAAAGCAATCTTGCAAAAACAGTATATTAGAGGCTAGCAGATACTGGGTTATGGTTGGAAAATTGGATTTAAACAGGGAGATTTGGGAGATAAAACTAAAAATAGTAAGCTGCAACAGTTTATGAAAGTCCTTTGTTTCTATGTTGCAGAATTTGGACTTTCCCTGAAGAGACAGGAAGCCCTAATTTTAACCAAAGAATTCATATGAACAATTCACATATCACACTAATACTTTAAAAAGGTTAGTAAAGCAGGGGTGTGAATGATGGGGTGGCAAAGATAAGGCATAAGGCAATGGAACAAGTTACAATGTGACAGTAGTTGCCCAACCCAAAGACAATGAAGGACCTGTGTCATGGGACTGGTATTGGGGACTGGGAAGAGAAGCGAGAGAAGACCTATCTCAAATGAGGAACACGATAACAACACTTTGAGAAATTATATTTTGACAACATCACAATTTTCAGGAAATAAAAACAAAATGAAGCTTCATTATAGATGGTGCTTCTTAAACTTTAATGTACATGTAAATCAACTTCAAATCTTAGAGTGTAGTTTATTGTTCCATAGTTCCTGGGTATGAGCAGGTATTTCTAGGTGCTGCTGCAGACTCCACCTTTGGGGAGCAAATATTTACTATTCTTTGAAGTGTGAGTAGATCAATTAAATAAAAAAAGTCCAGCAAGCAATAGATATAGAGGCCAGAGTTTAGGAAAACAAGAGAGATGTAGATTGGAAATATCTGGGACTGTTCAGCACATAGATAAAGATGCCAGAATATGAGGATAAATTCTCAGGAACAGTGTGTGGAGAAAAAGGAAGAGATCCTCATGGGTAGTATCAGAATTCAAGAAGCAGATGGAGGATGGAGCTTTAAGAAGGTCAGGAAATCAAGAACTAGAACTGTAGCTCAATGGTAGAGTGCTTGCCTAGCATACCTTGAGCTCAATACCCAATGGTGAGAAAAAACCTTGAGTGGAAAAAACAAAACAAAACCAAAAACCCACAAGGAGTAGCAGATTATCCTGAGAGGCTGATTTTTTAATGAGAAGCCTTTAGTTCCCAGCTTACATCCACGATAGCTACCATTTATTGAGCTTTTATACCTGACACTGTGCTAAGAACATCAACTTTCCCCCAAAGCACAGGGAATACTTTTCTACAATCACAACCTACTTCTCTGAGTGGGTGAAAAATTTCATTTTCTTCAATAGTGGTTCTCTTTATCCCCCACCTAGAATTCTACAAAGGTTCTAGGGGATTTCATCCAGTACATTTGGGAAAGGCTTTCTAGCCTTCACTCAGTGCTGGTTCTTACTAACATGCTCATTTTTCTCACCTGTTAATCATTTCTTGCAAGTCAGCTGCTGTTTTGGTGGTGAGTCTGGGCACTGGTGTCTTGGCCACGGGTGGGGTCCCTGATGCCTCAGGCACTGTCTTCCTAATGGTGCTAAACAACCATTCCTATCCTCCTGCCACTTTTGTTACCATTAGGTTCTTGATATTCACAGATCCCGTAACCCATCTACCTTGGCCAACATCAAAAGCTCTAATTTGTCTTCACGGTGTGAACACAGAACGAGTACGTTCAGAGGGTGCGGGTGTTCAGAGTGCCAAGCGGCTTTTTCTGACTTGGGGCTGCAGAAGTACCAGATCTTATACCAAAGATAGCAAGGAGTAGCATCCAACCCTTCACTGCATTCCTCTACAGCACCGAGAACAAACTAAATTATATTAAAATCCTTACAAGTCTGTTATCATACATGCATTCCCTACAACCACTCCATGCATAATTTCCACTTTACCTGCTGAAGATGTAATGGATTTAGAAATTTACTTCAAGTCACACAGCTACCAAAGTAATTGTAGGAGTTCTAAACTATGTGCCTTGGACTCTGGTACAATGAGGGTGTAGTATTTTATCACAGGTTTGTAAAAATACCATGCTGAAGGTCATGCACAAGTGGCAGTAACCACAGTCAAATTCAGAGACCTCTTAAACAGAGGGGGAAAAGTTTAGCTGTGTGTGCTTCGGGTAGACGACTGGAGTTAACTTTAATCTACACAGCAACACTCTTACGATTTCACAAAGAAAAAACTCAGGTTTAGAGGGTGTTGGAGACTTGCCAAGATCACAATGCTGGAACCCCGTCGGCTGGCTCACGACAAGACGTTCTTTCCGTAACACCACAACGATGGGGCCTGCGCCGGGCTGGAAGCTCTCTCCTCGCACCCGAGTACACTTCCCCCAGGACTCCTGCACGGCAGAATGAGTTGGCGCATGCGCAGTCCCGAGCCGGACGCCACCCTGGCAGCCCGAGCCCTCCTCAGCGCGCATGCGTCACTCGGCTCCTCCCACCTCTCCCCTGCGCGATTCCCGCCACTCCCCGCCCCTTTCCCGCCCGGACGTCGTAGAAGTTTTGCCGGATGTTGTTGTGAATCGGAAAGACACGTGAGATACTGCTACGTCATCACCAGGCACGCGCAGGGAACATGGCGGCGGCGGGTGTTGTGAGCGGGAAGGTAACGGCCCCGGGGGACACCCTTGGTTTTCTGCGGGCGCGGGCGCCCCCGCGGGCTGCAGGCTCCCCGGGAGGCGGAGGAGGGACCCTGTGGGTCAGGAGCCGCCCGTGGCGGACGCAGAAGAGCGGCCTTTGGTGGAGGCTTCCTGGAGAACGCCGCTTCAGCCGGGAGTCGGAGCCCCGCGTCCGCTCCGGGCCGGCCAGGCCGCGAGTCGGGGCCGCTCGGCGTTGCCCGGAGCCGCGGGACCTTCCCTCGTGCTGTCCTGACTGAGGCGCAGGCTCCTCCGGGCCCCCTCGCCCGCCGCGCGACCCCAGCTCTCTGCCGGCCCTTCGCACCCCGCGTCTTGTGTCTCGGGCGGTCGCCCGACTCCAGCCCTGGATCTGGCTCGCGGTGGTGGCGGCGCGTGTGGCCCTCGCGGGGCGGCTGGGGGCTGGCTGGGTGTGCGCCGCCGGTCGCTTGGGAGGAAGGAGGGGGTGGGTCCGTGAGTACCTTGCGGGGTTGGTTGACAGTTGTGTGTAGCCGACCGTATTTCCATGGAGGAAATTCTCCTTCCCTGTGCTTCTCTGAAAAGTCATATGTTGGAACACCCATTTTCTGGATGTCCCCGGAGTGACAGGCTTTTTGTTCGTTAAGAACTAGAACAGCGGCAAAGGAGATTTCGCTGGATACTGCGAGTGTACGTCTGGAGGGTATAGTTTATGGATATTGAGGGCTGTCAGCTTTATGATACACAGCTGGCAGCATTTCCGGTGCCCGGGCGTTTCGTAAACGGCTGAGACTGGCTGGCGATGGAGTACTAAGAGCTAGACACTCACCGCAGATAGCTTCCTCTGTTCCTTGGTCTTCAGTCGTGTTCTTTGTTTATATTTGAGACAGAGTCTCACTCTGTGGGCCAGGCTGGTCCTGAACTCACGGTGAAGCCCAGGCTGCCTTGGACTGGAGGCCGTCCTCCTGCCTCAGCCTCCGGAGTGCGCCACCGCGCTCGGCTTACGTGGGAATGGAACCCGGATACTTGGCGCTTGCGAGGCCAGTGCTTTACGCGCTCAGCCGTTCCTCCAGTCCATTCCTGTTACTCTTGGTGCCTTCTATTACGTTTCGAATTACTTGACAGCGTTTGTGGTTTGTTCATTAGAGGCGGTACACAGGGCTGCGGGACCCAGGGACGTGGCTTTGCTGTTTATCTGCTGTGACCTTGGACCGCTGGGCAGTTAAAACTTATCCGTTCTTCCTATTCTTTATCTGCATACTACTGGAAGTGATGTCAGTTTTTTTTTTTTTTTTTTTTTTTTTTTTTTTTTTTTTTTTTTTTTTTTTTTTTTTTTTTTTTTTTTTTTTTTTTTTTTTTTTTTTTTTTTTGTATTTGGGTGTTTAGGAGTGCAGGAAACTAAAAAGCACAAAGACTACGTAGTTAGATGTGTTGACTCTCTAAAATGGTAGGTCGAACATGTGTTCTTGCTCTTGTCAGTTTTTGTCTTTATTTTTGGATGCATGTTAATCGGCTCGACTCGCTGTAAGTTATTATCGAAAGTTACTGATTCCCCCTTTTGGGCTGGTCCTTCCCTTTTAAGCTATATCTCCCCTTTTCAGATTTGAATTGATTTTTTTTTTTTTTTTGAAACAGGGTCTTACTCTATAGTACAGGCTGCCCCTGAACTTACTAGGTTGGTCTTGAACTATTGCAATCCTCCTGCCTCAGCCTCCCTACTGCTGGGATTACAGACCTGTTCCACTGTGCCCACTTTATGTGGTGCTGGGGAATTGAACTCAGGGCCGTGTACTTGCTAGGCAGGAGCTCTAACCATTGTTATACTCCGCCAGCTCATTGAATTAATTTTTGAAGGAACTCTTGAAAAGGAGAATTAGGGTACAAAATTTTTTTTTTACCCTCTTCTTGCAGTTATTGCCTTTCAGAGTTTGGGTGCTTAAAGGTAGTCTTGTATTTCGGTTCTGCTGCATCCCCTCGTGTTTATTCTCATTCATTGAACATTCACACTCATCCCCATCTCTTCTCTGAAACTTTTTTCCGTAGTCAGAGCTGCTCCCTTCACAAGTAATACTATCATGACTAGGAAAGAAAACCCTGCTTAGTCTTCCCCAGTAAGCTAGTTCTTGTCTCAATGGTATCACCGTTCATCTGGTGAATGTAAAACATACGTGAACGCATGTATTTCTATAATAAAATTAATTCATAACCAAATCTTAGCAGTTTTAAAGTTTTTTTGATTTGCTGCATCTTATTTTGAGGAATGGTCCCGGCCGTAGTCTACTTCTAATCTTGAATTTTCAGCTGTTTTTTTTTTCTTGTTATGGTCTATACCCACAGTGCTTTTATTGCATTCATAGTTTCTTTTTAGTGCCAAAATTTAATTGGCTTTACTTAAAAAAACTTCGAAATTATTTTGTTGCCATTACCATTAAAAATAGATTGACTAATATGGCATAAAAAGACATGTTACCTTTATGCTTCTTCATTTTCCAGTCTTGTTTCTTTGGGAAAGAACAGTGGGATAAAAAGGCTGTAAACTTATCTCTCCGTCTCACCATAGATCATCTAAGACTGTGTACTTTAGAATTCCAGGGGAATGGATGTTAATCAGAACTTGCAATATTCGCTTGCGATACTTAGGAAACTCCAAACCAGAAACCTAAACCAAAGAAAACACCAAAAACCTCACAGATGTTGGGTTACAGCTGTACTGAGTTAGAGTCTCAGTGTTAATATCTATACGTGCTCTACTTGATTTGACTTTTGAGTATCAGAAAATGATTGAGGAAGTTAATTTTTTAAAGGTAATAGTTAAGAACTTGGACTTTGGAGACAAATTTAGAAATTAGCTTCATTTGCTAGTGACTTCAGCTAAATTATCTCTCTGTGCTTTGTTGTGTTCTTCTGTAATATAATAACAGTTAGTGTATTAGAACACAGACTTGCCATAGTAGATCTTGTGTAGATGTTAATGCACTATCACAGTATCTCTGCAAAACTTATGGCATACTCTTAGAAGATTTAGAATTTTTTTTTTTTGGTGTGAATATGAGCTTTGTTTTCAGTGTTATCTTTGTTTCTAATTCTCAGGGTTGTTTTAGGAATTGAGAAATACTTTGTTTATAAGCCAGTATTTAAGGAGATGGACCTCCTTGTTAGGCTCAAATCCTGGCCCCACTGCGTGATAACGGTAGTTATGTGACATTGGGAAAATTGCTAAGGTTTCCAGGACCTCGGTTTACCTTACTTGTCAGATAGGACTAGTTTATTTTTGTCATGGAGTTGTAGGGAGAATTAAATGAGTATTTGTAAAGCCTGCATAATAGTGCTTAGTATTAAGTAAAAGTGTTGAATAAACATAAACATTAGCTGCTATTGCTGTTACTAATTTTATGGCAGATCTTTCAGCCTGTCTTAAGATTGTAAGATTAGTATTGTTTGGGAAGTAGTTGAGTTCTTATTTATGCTCTCAGTTTTCTACAAAGAATTGAGGTTTCTCATAAATATATAAAACATTGCTATTTAAGCAGAAGGCAAGTAAATAAAATTAGGAACTAGATGTACAATTATTGCACTCTGAATAAGTGAGCTGCAATTTGGCTATAGGTTTTCTAGCAGCAAAAGTAAAGAGGTAAACCTGAGTAGCTACGAGAATTTCAGAACTCTTGGCAAAATAAAAAGCCAAAACTTTTTCTGGAGACGAGACCAGAGAATATAGTCTTCTGTGAGTTTTTCCTACATATAAGGAATGTGATTGCAGGGGATACTATATACTTTTAGTAAAAGAAAATAAAACCCTATAATGTCCTAGCTATGTTACGGTTTCATGCCACTGGGTAATTGAGTAGGTATGGGATACCATTATGTTGTCTTTAATTCTCCAGTAATGTGGCTAAATTCAAGGGAGGTGTTTGCCAGGGGTGGCTAATTCAGGGGTCGTGTATTTTTTTACAGGCATTTATTTTGGTTTTCATAGTTAAATTTTTGAAATTGGTCTTGATGATTAATAACCTTTAGTATTGCTTGGAATCTGGTCATCTGTGTTGCTATATAAGTGTAAAATCATGTTTTAATGTTAGCTAGATGCTGCATGTGACATGCTTTTGTGAATATTGAGAGGAGAAATAGGAATTTTACTGTTCTACTTCTGTTCTAATAGGTACATTGAATTTAATTCATGGAATGGATTGAAATTACTTTTCAGAACAAAAGAGAAAAAAGATTGCTTGAAATAGTTTATGCCATTATTCCATTGTCTCTGGTGATCACAGTTAACCTTCATTCACTTGTCCTAATAATGCTTGGATTGTTCCAGACTGTAGCAGGCACTGGAGATACATCACATAGCTCTTGCCCTTGGAACTTACGGATTTCACTTCTTCAGAAGGAAAACATTAATGATCACCTCCTAACCTTGTCTGAGTGAGAAATGCAATATGAGTTTCAAGTCCTCTGAGTGGGTGCTATTTTTAAATGAATGTTTATATTCTGATGACCTGTGGCTTGGCTGATTGTCATGAGGTCAAATCCTGAAAATGTTCCATCTACACCAATCTTAGATCCTAGAATCTAGTAGGTATTTAATGAAAAAAGCAAGAAGATAGAATGAGGGAAAATCAGAGTGAGCTAGATACTGGTCTACCAATACCTTTCTTGTTTTCGAATTTTAACATGTTACTGTAGAGGATGTTTATTGTGTTTTCTGTAATTGTATTACAATTTTGTTCTATTGAAAATGACTTCAAATAATTGGGAAACCAACTTATTTTTTTCTTAATCAGAATTTTTGATGAAATTTTTTTTGGTAAGAATTTATTTTGTACCTTAAAATTAGCCCTGTCCAGTATCTTTACATATGCGTGTAGTGCTTTGCTTTTGTAAGATAAGGAATATTCTTAATATTTAGTAGATTTTTTTCCGGAGAATTTTTCTTTCCCTAGTAGATCTTGTGACATAGTAGCTACTTATGATACAATATGAATATGCCTTTTTTCTGACTTTCTCTTTTTTTTTTTTTTTTGAGACAGGTCCTTGTTCTGTTGTCCAGTCTGGTCCTGAACTCACTATGTAGCCCAGACTGGCAGGCTCATGGCCTGGAACTCACAGCAGTCCTCCTACCTCAGCTTCCTGAGTGCTGGGATTACAGGCCTGGTTGGCATTCTTTAGTTTAACAAACATTCGAATATGTTTTGTATACTGGGTTCTTTGGACGCGGGAGAGTGGCAAAATAGAGACTTCTGTTGACACAATGTTTTAATACAGTTGGTAATTTTAAGTCATTTCACTGTGTGAATTGATAGAATTAATAGATACATAGCTTTTTTTAAAAAATGAAAATGTTCAATCGTAGTTTTGATGGGACATCGTCACTGATACCAAATTAAAGAGTGTGATCCAGACTTTTATTTATTTATTTATTTATTTTTTGAGACAGGGTCTCACTCTATAGCCCAGGCTGCTCCTGAACTCACTGTGGAGCCCAGGCTGGCATTGAACACATGGCAATCCTTCTGCCTCAGCCTTGCAAGTGCTGGAGTTACCCAGTTTATGTGGTGCTGGAGAATCAAACCCAGGCCTTTGCGCTTGCCAGGCAGGCGAGCACTTTAACTGCTGTGCCATTCCTCCAGTTCTGGTTCCAGGCTATTTATTTATACTTTTTGATGGAAGAAAACCCTTTAGTTAAATTTTTTCACTTTTTTAAATGTGTTGCAGTGTATATGTAGTTGTTAGTATAAGAGAAGTCATTCATATTTTTATGTCTCTACCTCCTGAGAGTCCAAATTATTACAGCCTTCTGTCTGTCATTGTTTGGCACATTAATATAAGCAGTTCACCACAGCACTTTGGGAGGCTAAAGCAAGAGTATTGCAAGTTAGAGACAGAAATGGGCAATTTTGTGAAGCCTGTTTCAAATAAAAATAAAAAATTGGCTGGGTTTTTAGCTCAGTGGGAAATACCTGGGTTCAGATCCCAAGTACTGTGAGCATTCGCACAAAAGACAGTTTACCTCCTTCTCATTGAAAAGTTTTATTACCTTTTATGTCTCAAAAGTTCATTCTTCACTTTGAGATTTTCTATGCTGTATTTATTACCTTGCAGCCATCCATATGCTGTATTTTTCCTTCCACATTTCATTACTAATGATTAGCATGTAGCAAATAAAGCTCACTGTTTACTTTTTACTTCTGTATTCACTAAATAACCTCTCATCTCATTTTTGTCCTTAACTTCTTGCCCCTTTGCTTGTTGTGTCTGGTTGGTAACTAAGTGGTCATTTTGGACCTTCTGAATATATTTTCCCAGCTGTCTGCCTTTCTTTGCCCCAGTGCCACTGACTTAGTTCAAGCACCATGAATCTCTCCTTCACTAGATTATCAGAGCTGTTCATATTTGTCCCCACAGCTAGCATGTTGATAATAGAAAAGGCAAGTGTGACCATGACATTCACCTCTAGTGGCTTTTTTTTTTTTTTTTTTTTGGTCTTCAGGATTAATTCCAAACTCCTGAATTCTTTAGCCTGGCTGATAAAACCTTTATGATCTGAACTGGTCTTATTTTTGTTTCACCTGCTTAGACAATATTTTCTGATATTTGGATTTCAGCCATGCACTGAGCTACTGCTATTTGTTTAACATATACCCTCTCCCACAAACACATACCCTTTGCTTCCCACACCCTCTTTAGTTGAAAATGCCATTCTCACCTTATATGTCACTCGAGGAATCGTGTGTAACCTTCCATCATACTTTTGTCTGGTATAACCATTACTGCTGGTCTCCATCCAGATACTTTTTTTCACCGTCTGCGTTTTTTCCACTTCTACCTTTTATTCCCAGCATCTTGGTGGTGCTCAGTAAATGTACTGAATGCATGAGTAAATAAAACTAAGTAGAGTGGATTGGGGAGGCTGAGAAAAGTTTGGGAGTTCCAGGTACAAGGAACAGAATTTACAGAGAAAAAGCCCAGCCAATTGGGATTGGTGGTACACATCTGGGAAGCCAATGTAGGAAGGTTTCATTGGCCTTCTCTTTTTGAATTTTGAGCTTTTTAAAGTAGTTGGTACATATAGAGTTGTGATTTTTGTTATTTTAATATACATATATACAGAGAGGGTGGGGTGATGTATATGCTGTAAATAAAGAAAATAGCTATCAGTCCCTTAAAACAAAGATTGAAAGATGCTAATATCCAAATAGATGGTTTAAACTAAGATAGTGTAAGTGGCAATTAGCCATCTGTATAGAGTATTAAGGAGTTCATATAGGAGAAAAAATGACAGTCAAATTGCTAAATAGCTACTATATTGGTTTATAAATTTAAAGACACTTAAAGTTTATTTTTTAGCTTGAAACAGCGGCCTTTTCTGTATCTAAGCAATTGCAGAAACTTTTTCTCTAGAGAAGCCATTTGGAAGGTTTGTGGTGTTTTTGTTTGTTTGTTTGTTTGTTTTGTTTGTTTGTTTGTTTTTTTTTTTTGAGGCAGGGTCTCACTTTGTAGTCTAGGCTGGTCGTGAGTTCACTAAATAGCCCAGGCTGGCCTCAGACTCACTTTCACTGCAGTCCTCCTGCCTCAGCCTCCCAAATGTTGGGATTGCAGGTGTGTGCTACCACACCCAGTTTATGTGGTGCCAGGGAATTATACCCAGGGCTGTAAGTGTGCTGCACAGGTGCTCTAACCGCTGAGCTAGTCCCCCGACCCTTGGTGCTGTAACAGTTCATATTTTATAGATAAAATGTCAAAACATCTGTAATTCACTGTTGGTAAACATATGGCCTTGGGTAAAACCCCTAAACAGCTCTTGGCTCAGTTTACTCGTTAAAATGAGTTGGAGATAATGAAGTGATCTGTTATGATTGATACATTGTGGTTGTGAAGAATTGAGACTAGAAAACTTTGAAAATAAAGTACTATTCAATTAAAACTGTTACCAATTTTATTTTATATTTGAAATTCTGTACTGATGCAGCTAATTTTTTTTTTTTCTGTCTTAAGTCTTATACCTTTGTTCCTCAGTGTCTTAGTTACTTTTTTGTTGCTGGGACAAAATACTTGACACCCACAATTTAGGGAGGAAGATTTATTGTAGCGCTCAGTTTCAGAAGGTCTCAGTCCTTTCATAGTTGGGCAGCTGGAAAATGGTGGAAGTACATGCTGGGGCCATCACTAGAGCCAGAGCTGTAGTGAGTGTTCCAGGAGATCAAGATCCTCTCAGCAGCATGGCAGAACTAGGAGGGAAGCCTGGGAGAAGGGATGGAACCAGCACATGCCCCTCCAGGTCAACCCCCAAGCATCTTCCAGCCAGGCCCCACGCCCCAACAGTACACAGTATCCATAGGTACATGAGGCTAATGGGGGACACTCCTGAGCCAAACCATGACAATTAGCATCAGAGGATTTTTTTTTCCTGGGACTGCAGATACCAAAATGTGAGACTCTCCAGTCCCTATGAAGTATGCTGTAGTCATTGCATATAACCTATGTATATCGTCTTATATTAAATCATCTCTGGATTACCTATCATACCTTATGTGGTATGAATGTAATGTAAATAGTAGTTATGCTGTATTATTTAGGGGATAATGACAAAACATACATGTTCAATGCAGACTTTTTTTCTGATTTTTATGGTCTGTGGTTGGTTTAATACTGGGGTGTATAATCCACAGATACTGAAAGCTGTCTTTTTTTAAGACTTCTAAGTTTCAGTAGCTGATACAAATAAATTAATTTCATCTATCTGCCATTTCTGGGAAAATTAACAATTTAGTTAATATCAGATGCTTAAAATTAGAAGGCTAAGTATGAATGCTTCTAAAGTCAAGCACAGATCTGGTTTGGAGTTGTGAATTTTTGGACATGTAATTTGTAACTAAAAAGTGCTGAAGAGTTAAGGGACACAGGATATAGAATGAGTATACTTTTGTCCTTTTGTAAGTTAGCTGATACTTTAATACTCTTTAGAATTTTTCCTAGGTAAATTCCTGAGAAAGTTTGTTAACTAATATAAAGACTTCCGGTCAAGATGGCGGCTGAGTAACAGCGCTGCACAATGTCTCCTCAGCAACTCACTTAAAAAGTCAAGAATATAGTCAGAAAAAGCATGTTTGGTGTAGCTAGGAAAAAAGAGAGGATCATCCCCAAAGACTGAAAGGCGGCCAGCGGGAGGCCAGAAATTCTGAAGGATCATCGAAAGCGGAGAAAAAAAATCCCCGCGGCCCAGGAAGCCACCGCAGCTGGCAGCAAATGGCTGGAGCCACAGACACAGGCAGCTGTGGATGGAGGAAAGCTGGTGGGGACTTGAACATCTGACGGACAGAGCACACAGCAATGGAGGGGAGGCTGCGGGCAGGTCAGAAATCCTGAAGTCACATCAGAAGAGGAGGAAAAAAACAGTCAGAGGTAGCAGAACCTTGGGGAAACGTTATAACAAATCTCATACAAAAAGACCTGACACCCCATAAGATGATACCAGGGATACTGAAATTGCCGAACCCAAAGAAGAAAAGAGCAAAAATGATGGTAACTTCTGGGCCCAGATAGTCAGTGAATTAAAGCAGGAATTAAAGCAGGAAATAAAACAGACAGCGCAAGAGCTACACCAACACATAGCTAAGCAAAAAGCAAGCCTTGAAAAGCAACTAGAGGAGACCAAAGAAGAAATAGACCAGAAGATAATGAAGGCAATATAAGAAATTAGAGAAGAACACAATAGAGATATAGAAAAATTGAATGCAGATACTCTGGAAATGAAAAACACATAGGAAATAATAAGCAACCACATTAAATAACTTCAGAATAGAATATCAGACCTAGAAAATAAAGAGACTGAGCTGCAACTTACAGGCCATGAAGAATACAAAGTAAATAAGAAAGAAAGCGAATCATTACAACAGCTGGTGATTCAAGAAGAAACAACCTCAGAATTAGGGATCGAGGAGAAGACTGAAGACAAAACAAAAGGCTTAAAGGACATGTTTAATGAAATAATGGAAGAAAATTTCCCAAATCTAAGAAAAGATATGAACATGGAACTATTGCAGACATATACAACACCAGACAACTTTGATCAGAAGAGAGCCTCATCACGACACATAATAATTAAAATTCTAGAAACCCAACACAAAGAGAAAAATACTAAAAGCAGTAAAAGAAAAACAGAAGGTGACCTACAAAGATACGCCCATCAGGGTAACTGCAGACTTCTCAGTCCAAACTCTAAAGCCAGGAGATCATGGAACAATGTCATCCAAACACTAAAATAACACAGCTTCCAACCAAGACTGCTGTATCCAGCAAAATTATCTTTTAATTTAAAGGGAGAACTTAAAACTTTCCATGACAGAGAAAGCTTAAAGGAATTTGCAGCTACTGAGCCAGTATTGCAGAGAATACTTAAAGGCAAGTTAGTGAAAGGGAGACCAGTGACACCAGTGACCCCAGAGGAAAAGTGACAACAGCTAGAGGAGAATGAGCTGACAAAAAAATATGTTAGTAGCCAGTGAAATATGAATGAATAAGTTATGAAAGTTAAAAATTCTGAAATAACTAGATTTGCCTTCATATCTGTCATTTTAAGTATATTTATGTGGTATAGATTTAAGTTCATTTAATGTAGCAATGTGATATAGTTTAAACTTTATCTTATTGTAGCAATTCACTTATTAGGTCACTGATGAAAATTTATCCTAAGGAAACTGATTGATGTAAAGATAACCCTTTGAATGTACAAGTATGTTCCTTCCAATATTCAGCTAAGGCATTTGAAATTTAAATTTTTTTTCTTCTTCTTTCCCAATTTTACTATTCTTTTGAACTACATGCTTGTAGTTATTTTCTAATGTGAACTGGTGGTTAAGGCCAGGTTTAAGAATAACAACAAAGATACAGCAAAAATACAGAAAAAAAAAACCTTTGGTAAATATCCCAATAAAGGGATTGGTTGGATTCATAGAAGAGGCATCAAGATTTAACTACTGTGAACCCATTCGAAGAATAGGAAGCTGAGTTAGAGTGGTGACTGAAGTGAAATGACTTAGATGCGGAAGATTAAAATGTTAAACACTGTATGGTTTCTCTGATATGGAAAACCCAGAACACAGACATTCTCTGGAACCGTATGAAGTGATAGCCGGAGTCGGGGGAAGAAATAGGGAGGGCATGGGAGGGTAGAAAATGGGAAGGGATTGTAAACTCGATATGATACATATGTGTACAAAACACCCAAATTCGTTGTAAATACTATGTATTACATTTGTATATTAATAAAAATAGTGGGGAAAAATAAATTAAAAATTAAGAGAGACAACAAATCACTAACAAATGTTTGGGGAAAAACTGTTGCTTAATGTGTCTCCATTAGGTAAAGTGTTTGATTTGATTCTGTAGAGTTTTTTTCTTTACAATCTTACCGGTGCGGTGTTAATTTGAGTTTTTCCACATCTTCATCACACTTATTCTTGTCTTTTTAATTGTAATAATGCCTAGTGGATATTAAGCTTCCTAAGGCTACTAGGAAGCTCCACAAATTAGCCAGTTCACCAGATAAAAATAACATTTAAAAGATATTTTAAACAAATGTTGAAAAAAAAGAGTGTGATTAATTTTATCTTTGTTGTTCCAGATTATATATGAGCAAGAAGGTGTATATATCCATTCATCTTGTACAAAGACTAGTGACCAGGACAGCTTAATTTCAGGAATATTACGTGTTTTAGAAAAGGTAAGTTTCTAATACGGTTTTATTTATTAATAGATTATTGTAGTAATTCATCTTTAGAGCAGTATCTGAAAATTTGAATTTTATATACATATATAATTGAGCAACAGTTATAAATTTAACGGAGTAATGTTAGAAATAATTTAGATAAAGCCAATAAAATGACAGCATTTTAAAAACTTAATTGCAGAAGTTGCAGTAATACAAACTTTTTATAATGAAAAAATAGAATTAAATGTACAGAACATTTGTCAAATAGTTGTTAATGTATGGTATTAATTTATCTAAAATGCTAGTATTTAAAGGACTAAAATTGAATTTTGAGTTCAGGGGATTAAAAGGTAAAATAAAATTGTACCAGATTGTTGAATTCTACATATTGCTAATTTCCCTAGGATGCTGAAGTAATAGTGGACTGGAGACCATTGGATGAAGCATTGGATTCTTCTAGTATTCTCTATGCTGGAAAGGTATTTAAGAAAAAAACCGAAGAAAATGCTGTTTGTAAAATAACAGATTGATTGAGATATAATTTACTTATTATGAAGTTCATTATTTGAAAGTACGTAGTTCAGTGATACAGCTGTAAAGCCATTGCTGTTGGTAATTTTAGAACATTTTCATTAACTGTCTTAGCTGCTTTGTCACTGTGACTCCGTATCTGACACCCACACTTTAGGGAGAAAAGATTTACTTTAGCTCCCAGTTCAGAAGGTTATAGTTTGTTCACAGAGGGATGGGTGGAAAATGGTAGAATCACATGGTGAGGCTGGAGCTGGAATCGGAGCCTGATCTCCAAAGACAGAACCTCACAGCATGGAGAAACAGAGCCAAGTCAAGGGAAGAAGGGCGGAACTGGCACATGCCCCTTTAGGTCAGGCCCCAAGCATCTACCCCTTCCGGCCAGTACACAGTATCCAAAGGTACATGAGTGAGGCTTTCTGGGGTCACTCCAGATCTAAACCATTATACTCCCAGAAAAGAACTTTATTCATAGTCGGTCGTTATTGGTAACTGCTAGAGGCAGCCTACGATTGATAGAGGGGTCGTATCATTTTGTGCTTAATGTTTGGGCAAGTGCCAAACTTTCCAAAGGAGCTTAAGTGCCAAACTTTCCAAAGCAGCTGTACCATTTTACAGTCCCATCAGCAGTGTGGAATTTGATTATCTTCATTATCATCAGCTCTTTTTTTTTGTAATTGTTAGGGGTGTGAAATTATGTTAGCTGTCTAGGACAGCTATAACTAAGCCCACTGAGTAGGTGGTTTAGAACAATAATTTATTCTTTCTCAGTTTTGGAGCCTGGAAGTCAACAGTCAAAGTGTCAGCAGGGTTGGTTTCTTCTGAAGGCTGTGAAGGCGTGTTCTTTGCCTCTTCTGTTAGCTTCTGGTTGCCTTATGATTTGTTGATGTTGTTCTCCATATTTTTACATCCTGTTTCTTCTGTATGTGTCTGTTAAAATTTACTCTTTTTAATAAGCACACCAGTCAGATTAGATGAAAATTCATTCTAATAGTTTCCTTTTAATGTGATTATATTGGTAACAACCTTATGTTTTAAAGATCACATTCATCCTGGTCCTGTAATGATGCAAGCCTAACACTCTGAGTGCCTGATGCAGGAGGATTATAGATTATAGATTCAAGCCCAGCCTGGACAACTTAACAACTTAGACTCTACCTCAAAGCCAAAAATAAAAATGACTGAGGATATAGCTCACTGTGAAGGTCCTGAGCCCAATTCACAGTAATATTAAAACGAAAAAAAAAAAATCACATTCGAAAGTAATGAGGGTTAAGACCTTTTTTTTTTTTTTGATGAGGGGACAGGGTGGCACATTTAGGCCCATAGCAAAAGTCATGTATCATTGTGATTTTGATTTGTATTTTCCTAGTGACTAATGATGGTAAGTTGTTGGCCATGTGTATGTATTATTGGGAGAAATGCCAATCCTAGATCCTTAGCTCTTTTGTTTGTTTTATTATTGAGTTGTAAGAATTCTTTTTTTGTTTGTTTGTTTTTTGAGTTGCAAGAATTCTTTATGGCTTTTTGTTGTCGTTGTTGTTGTTGTTGTTGTTGTTGTTGGTGTTTGTTTTTGAGACAGGATCTCACTCTGTAGTCTCTGCTGGTCCTGAACTCACCTGTGTAGCCCAGCTGGCCTTGAACTCGTGGTCCTTCTGCCTCAGCCTCCGAATTGCTGATATGCAGGTGTGCGCAACCACACTAGCTTGATGGGGTGCTGGGTAATTGAACCCATGGCCTTGCGTTTGCTTGGCGAGCACTAGCTATTGAGCTGTGACTCAGCCCTTCATTATGTATTTTTGATACAACTATCTTAAAAGATCATAGTTTCCAAACGTTTTCCTTCATTTCATGGACTATCTTTTCCTGTTCTTGATGGTCTTTGAAGCACAAATATTTTTAGTCCAGTTTATCTATTTTTTTCTTGCCAAGGGTTTTGGTGTACCATTTAGAACGCCATTGCCTAAACAAACCCCTACCCTAAACCAAGGTTATGAAGATTTAGTGCTATTTCTAAGATTTTGCAATTTTATTTGTTATATTTAGATCTGAGATTTATTTTGAGTTCATTTTTACATGTTGTATGAGTTGAGAAAACCATTTTATCATGAGAACTTGCTTTATTAAATGATTTTGCCTTCAGTTCTCTTTTGTTTCGTAGATTCACTATTTTCTATAAAAGTTCTTTTAATGATTTTGTTTATAGTATTTATTCTGATTCAGAGTACATAAATCCTACAAATTTTATATGCTCTGTGCTGAAAACTGAGATGTTTATCTCCAAAGGTAATCACACTCAAATCTTGTAGCTGTTTTTTTTTTTTTTTTTTGGTAAGCTACAGCAGTATGTCTAAATAACATTCTTCTGTTAGTACTGTTTCCGCCCTGTTTATATATTACTTATTTCTCTCACTCTGCACTGGAGAAATTTAGCTATGTTTGTCTTTAAGTCACCTTGAAACTTGCTCAGTTGTATGTGTATTTATTTGCAAAGTATTTAAAACATGTAAATGGTCGTCTGATTTTTTTTCCAGGTAGGGTCCTGCTTTGTAGTCCAGGCTGGTTGTGAAGTTACTGTAATCCACATTGGCCTGCAACACATAGCAATCCTCCTGCTTCAGCCTCCTGAGTGCTGAGATACAGGCGTGCACCACCACACTTAGCTTATGTGGTGCTGGGGAGTAGAACCTAGGGCCTTGCGTTTGGTAGGCAAGCACTGTAACCACTGAGCCGTGCCCTCAGCCCCGATTTCATTTTTTTTAGAGAGTTCCCTAGTCTTCACACAAGCTAATTTTTGCCTGGTTGCTTTCTTGGTTTGCTGTATAGCAGTTATCTGGAGGTTCTCTGCCTCTTTCTCCTGTTTTTTTTTTTTTCCCTGTTTCCTACATACCAGGGTCTACTTCTGTTTTTGTTTATTCCTATGTTTTGGTGTAGCTCTGACACTTCTTGTGTAGAAGATTGCTTATGGGAGTATTATCATATATGGCTTGTTGTTGGCTGAGATGTCCTTATGTGACTCTTGACTGTAGGTAAGTTTTAACATACATCATTTAAGTACTGTTGCCTAGTATTTAACTAGTTGCCCCTTACTGATTCTTCCTTGGTGGTTATAGATATTCTCATTGTTTTGAAAAAGGCCACAAAGAAAATACTTTATATACCTTTTTGTATATTTATTGAGGGTCAGTGGTGAAAACATTATTTGAATTTTAATATATATGATGTATTATCTTTCTGGAGTTATTAAATATTAACTCATATTTTGTCATAATATAAGATAGATTTTTCTCATGCAGTGTTTCATATCTGGTTATATCTTACGTTTTTTGAGATGAGGTCTCACTATGTTGCTTGTCTTAGTTATTGTTACTGTGATTCAGAGCCCAACATCCCTGGCTTTAGGGAGAAAGGTTTATTTTAGCTCACAGTTTCAGAAGGTCTCAGTCCTTTCACACGAGTTGGTGGCTGGAAAATGGTGGAATCACATGGCAGGGCTGGAACCTGGTTGGGGGTCAGAGCTGGAGCTCCAGAAACAGATTCTCACTCATGGCATGGTGGAACAAAGAGAAATCTAGGAGGAGGAATGGCAGAACCAGCCCACACCTGTCCAGGTCAAGCCCCAAGTATCTGACCCTTCCAACCAGGCTCCACCTCCCAACTCTACGCAGTATCCATTGGCACATGAGGCTTTTGGGGGACATTCCAGATCCAAACCACAACATTGCCCATGCTGATTTGGATTTATGGGTTTGCCTCAGATTCCCAAATATTTGCGACTAGGGGTGGGCACCACCATTCCTACCCTGATAGTATTTTTAAAAATTGGATCGGACACAAAATAAAGCAGTGTTAGTTTGCTTTTTTGTTTTTATAGTCATTTCTGAAGTTGGACATCTATTTGACACTTTATATTTGTTTTTGATTTGCCTACTCTGTGTACTTGTTTTGCTGTTTTTATATTTGACTTTTTTCAATATATTGGTAGTTGTTTAGAATTTTTGCTTCTATCTCCTTTCAAATTTGAAAATTTTATAGAACTATAATTAAATGTAGATATGTTGTTTTTAGCTAATTTATATTACCAGTAAGAAGTAACTAGAAGTTGGACACTTTGCAAAGGTTCTCTTTCTTCCTGTAAGATGGGTATATTTTTACACAAATAACTGTATTCAAAGCAGGACAAAAAAATGAAGCTATTATGAAAGTCAAGGCTTTTTCAGAAGTCCTGAATTGACTTTTGCATGTTTTTAATTAGCAGCCCTAACTACAAATACATCTGATAAGTCTTTTGTGTGTGTTATGTGTGTTTTTTAAATAAAGGTAAATAAGAGAAAAAGACAAACACCAGTGGTCAGTTGTTTATCCCAACTTACAAACCTAATTTAGTAGAAGCTGAGGTATTATGGATTGAAATTCAAGTTTTAAGCTTTAAATGTGTTTTAACTATTTTAGGACTCCAGTTCAGTTGTAGCGTGGACCCAGGCCCCAAGAGAAGGAGCTCACCGAGGAGCCGATCATCTGAACAGTTATGAAGCAGAGTGGGACATGGTTAATACAGTGTCATTTAAAAAGAAACCACATACTAATGGAGGTAGGAATTAAATCTTTGAAATCTTAATTTTGCTACAATATAATATACTAAGCTATCTTGTAATAAAACAAAGTGCAAAAAATTCTTTGATGTTCCTCTTTCAGTAGGATGCTTGCTGCTTTAACGTGTATAACTGTTAAAGTTTGGTTTTGTTTCATTTTTCTGTTTTTCTGGTTGTGACTTCAAAAAGGGATTTAAAAATAATTGGTCTGTTTTGTTATGAACAGCAGAAATTAGAAGCATATTTAGAAATGACTTGTATTTCATGTGCATTTTTATTCATCTAGAACTTTGAAAAGTCATGTTATTTCATCCTACAGCACCAGAGGGAGATGGCGTTTACTACTGAAGCATATCACCTAATTTCAGTATTTACTGGAACCTTCACAGCTTATTGCAGTCTTCTCTCTATACATTCAATTACTGTTCTCTTTTCTTTCTTTCCTATAAATTTCTTTTCAGATCTATAGGTTTAAATGTATATTTTCTGTGTGGTGATTATCTGTTTGTAGTTTACCACTAAAAGTTAAACTAAGAACCTTACGTTTTTATATGCAAGTTCATGTCAGAGAAATAGTTTGTGTGCTCTAAGATACACGTACTCCACCACATAAGATTTAGCTAGTCCATGTATGAAGTGGCCAGCCAATTTATGATCTCTAGGTATTGAAGACTTGTAAAGACTTCAAAAATGAAGTTTTATTGAACTTATTTTTATTGATTTCTTTGTATTTTGTAATGAGAAAGATTTTCCTAACGATTTTAGCTTGAATTTAAGAGTTATTTCATGACTATCTGCTTCATAGGACTGGCCAAAATTTATGGGAGTATGTAATGCTATGTTTACATGGCATTGCTATTAAGTAAAATTGATTTTCGTGAAGAGGTGAATTATTCTCATAAATGATAGTTATGTTTTGTACTTCATCATGTCTACCATACGGTAGCAATTAACCAAATTGTATTTCACAAGCTTTGGGTAACAATCAGCTTTTTATGGATATATATATATACTTTTGATAGAGAAGGTTTTTACTGTCAAGGAAATAGAAAACCACAAGGTTTTAGTTGTAGTGTGTGTTGGATGTGAAGGAATTTTTGATGTGTAGACTAGATTATCAGGATTGTTTTATGTGAAATAATGTCTTTGTTGGTGGTTTCTGGATTCTCGAAGATAAAAGGTATGGAAATGAGAGCAAAAGAAGTGAGTTATCAGAATTTCATAAAAGAAAGGATGAGAAAAGTATAATGTTGCAGTAACGATCATCTTAAGGTTAGTGATTCTCAGCCTTGACTACATACTGAGATCTCCTGGGAAAGTTAGGATTTCAAGGAACAAAACAAAAATGCAGAAGTCAGACTTGAGATGGAGTTGAGGAATCTGATTTTCCAAAAGTCTTCAGATGATTTTAATATGTAGTCAAAATTGAGAACTTTTGTTCAATTTGGCAAAAACCCTTAGGTGTAAGTGGTAACATGACTGTGCTAGACTGTAACTATAGAATGAACAGACTTTATGGGAAGTGTCAAAACAAGTTCTAAGAAATTACATTCTTAGAAATCTTTATGAAACTTTAAAAAAACTTTCGTTCTTGAGAAGTAAAGGTTTTATTTTTACTTTTTAGTCTTCAGGGTTTTTTTTTTTTTTCTTTACAAGCTTTATAGTTTCTCCTTACTTGAAGCAAAAAGAAAGTTGAGACCAAATCTTTAAAAATACTATCGAGATTTATTTAACTGTGCATTTCTTCAGAGAATGGTTTTTTAAGTTTTCATTGCTGCATCTTTTATTTTTATATGGCAAATTATTCTTAATATATTTCTTCCCAGAGTATACTGTCACCATATTCCAAATAAAAGGTCACATCCTTGATGTTAATTCTGTTCAAGACATAAGGAGACTCACTGAAGTGATCTGCTTTTCTGCTATTCCATTTTCCTATGTCAGTGTGTTGGGAATGGTATTTACATGTATTTGATTACTTGTCTATTAGAACTAATTATTTACTTTTCTTTTAAAATGAAAGTAGGGAAACTTAGCTTTTGGCATATTGTAGTTTTCCTTTGTAACTACTTTTTTTCCTAGCTCCCTGTTGATAGCAGATTAACTTTCAGATTATTGTTATGCTTACTTTACTAGGTCATAAGAGCAAAGCACATCTTTGAGCACTAGCCACTCTTCAAGCACTGGGGATATACTTGTGAATGAAATTGTTACTATTTTTGTGAAGCTTGTATTCTAGTAGAGGGATTTGTAGAATCGATTTGTAATACTCCTTTCATCTTTGTCAGAGCTTTAAGTTAAAAAAAAATGTGAGGTATTTTCTTTGGTATGTGATATGTAGGGAAACATCTTTGTGAAGATTTTGCTCTTGAAAATGCAGAAAATCTCATAATTTGTAGCCTGTGGACTATTTAAATTTTTCGGTGTGACTTTCTTGCATTAATTGAATTCTCATGTTGTAATTCAAAAACATCTATATCTAGTTTTCCATTGCTTTTTCTATGAACATATTTTGCTTTTGCATATAAGCTATTAATAAGTATCCTTTCTAGGTCAAGTACATTCTCACTTAAGTGATTATAAAGTGATCAGGTAATCACATGACACTTAGCTTCGTATCGTATTTAAATAATGAGTTCACTATTCAAACTGGTGTGAAAGCCAGCCAGCTAGGTCATTGTATATAGGTAAAGTACTTGAACCTTTCTGAAGTGTCCTTAAACTATTATTAGTACCTGTATTTCATGCAGGGTTTGGTAAACTATAGATTTCTTTGTGTCACCTTAGTGAATTTTATTGGGAATGATTGACATTTATATTGTTTATATTGGAAGATATCATAGACAGAGGTCAGTATTGTTTAGCCAAGTCTCGTAAGTAAGACCTGCAGAGTTTATCTTGTAGAATTGATAATGTGGAACAGAATTCATAAAGGCCTTGATTACCAAAATAGTGTGATTCTTCTTATGAAATAATAAAGTGTTTTTTAAATTTTATACACTTGATATTCTTATATCTAAATTATTACAGTGACATTGTAGATGAGAAATTAATATAAGTTAGAGTATCATGAGTGAAAAAAATCCTCTTGTTTTATACATTTATATTTAAAGTTGCTTAATAAGTGTTTAGAACTAGTATTTTACCTTCTGTGAACATAACAAACTCAAAAAAAAGCCTGGGTATTTACATGACCATAGTTTGAACTGTGGTCTTAGTAGAAAGTTAGTTTTGAAAGATGAGTAAATATAATTCATTCTTTTTAAATTTTCACATTCTTATTTGTCTTCTCATTTTCTATTTTCCGTTGTGGGTTTTTTTTCCTGAAAAATGTTTGACTGTGTAATACTCTAATGTTAATTTAGTTTTAATCAGTGTGCTTACCTTCATTATCAGTGTAGTCACCTAAAAATTATTACAAAAGGAAGTAAAGATTTTATTGATTTACTTTCTCAGAAGAATTGTGCAATTCTTATTTGCATAGAGTGGGAAAGATGAGCACTTTTTGAATATTTGCTGTGTACCTGGCCCATTCCATTTAGTTGACAAATACAGTATTCTTAACCATAATATTGTTAGGTAAGTATAATTATTTCCATTTTATAAAAGAAACTGAGGCTCCAAGATATTAAATTAGTTGTCCCAAGTTACTCATTTGTTAAGCATGTAATCCTGCCGGTTGTATCCAGCCACCCAAATCCTTGGTCATTTTTGAACAAAACTTACTTTTACCCAGGAATAACTTTTTTTAAAAAAAATTTGTGTGTAGCAGGGTAATTATTTTAAAAATTATCCTTTTTAGGGAAATCTTAAGTTGCCATTTCTAATACAAGTGAAAGCTATAATAATATAAGTGTTATAGTGATTCCCAAGGTCAACAGATTTCTGTTAGGAAGTCATGACAAGCACTGTCAGTGACTTTTAAAAAGGTGAACAAAAATATTTTGCCCCACTTTCTTGTTTTTAAGATGCTCCAAGTCATAGAAATGGGAAAAGCAAATGGTCATTCCTGTTCAGTTTGACAGACCTGAAATCAATCAAGCAAAACAAAGAGGGTATGGGCTGGTCATATTTGGTATTCTGTCTAAAAGATGACGTCGTCCTCCCTGCTCTGCACTTTCATCAAGGAGATAGCAAACTACTGATTGAGTCTCTTGAAAAATATGTGGTATTATGTGAGTAAGTATCAAATTATTTTCTACTTATGACATTGGATTATTGTATTACTCCCAAGGAAAACTGTGTTTGTCATTGAACATCAGTGACCCATGTGCCTATGAGAGGATGTCAGCAGCTTTATTTTTTCTGGGATATGAACTTCATTGGATGAGTGATTGAGTAAAATTTTAGTTATTTGAATCTAAGACTTTAATGATGTTAATGTTATTTTAAAAAGACTATCATTTTTATATACTTAAATGAATTTGTCAGTAATTTATAAATTTTGTGTTTAATTTACCTAATTTGCATTTTATTATATATTTTTCTCTTAAGCATACAGTTTTATTTGTAATTTTGGAACTTTTAAGTCCGGCCAGGCCTTCTGTATCCTTTATAAAATCGTTTGTAGGCTGCAAGATAGGCAGGCTGGCTGGCTGGCTTTCTTTCTCCCTTTATTCCTTTCGTTCGTTCTTCCTTCCTCTCCTCTTCTCCTCTCCTCCTTTCTGTATTGAGGATTGAGCCCAGGGCTTAATGCATGCCAGGCAAGCCCTCTATAAGAGCTTTCTTATTTTCCAAAAGTTTCTTTTCATTTATTAATATACACACTGTTAATATACACACTGTTTCTTGCTGTATTCTCAACAAATGTTTTTGGAGTATGTGTCTCTCCTGAGTACTGTGCTAGTTGTGTGATATTCATCAATAAAAAAAACGTACACGTTCCTAGACCTCTGAAAGTAAGGTTTTAGGAGGGGTGCTGACAAATAAATGGCAATTGAAGCTCGAGAACTAAGATGGAGGAAGTTCCCAGGAAGGGTGGAGAGGTACTAATGTAGACCAGGAAGGAGAGGACTCAGGCAAGATTACTGGGATAAAGAGCATCTGAGACCGGAAAAATGGCTGAGCCATTAGTGTAAAAAGAAAAGAGGTGTTTGAAGGGAAGGATGTTTTAGATGGAGAAGAAACATGCTGCAGTCGCAGAACAAAGTGGTTCACTATTACAGGTGGCCAAATGTGGGAAAGGGGAGAATACAGTGAAGTCAGAAATAAAGCGGAAGAGCCTAGTACGTGGAGTTACGGTGTCCTGAGTTGGAGAGAGGGAAGGGCACGGCAGAAGTGTAAAGAAGTGTTAGGCTTTGTGGCGGAAGTGAGAATGGAGAAGCCGAGGTTTTTGATTTGGGAGAATTGCAGAAGATGATCTTGACTTTATTGTAAAGTTTAATATACTTTGTCTGAATTTAAGTTATGTAAGACTGGGAGGGATTCAGAAATTGGAAGATTTTTATCATGCGTTTTTTGGCATGAACTCTCCCCTTCTGTGCTGATTCTTTGCGGCTGGCACTAACATAACTGTTTCTATATTGGAAAGTAAAAGGTCGGGCCTGTTGGCAGGTAGTGTGTAGGTTTTGGATTGTGGGGAGGCTACAAATAGGCTATCGCTGAGAAGATCAGGTAGATTGAAGAAGAAGCAGTGTCACGACTGGAGCAGAAGATGGTGGCCACTGGGTAGTAAGCGTTGACTTGGTGATTTTAGCATGATAAGTTCAGTATTAATGTTGAGACATAACCTATGAAAGAGCTCATTTGATCTGAGACTGTTAACTAGTTAAAGGACATGATGAAGGAAATGTGGTAGGTAGTCTTTCTCTACTCTTCTGGTAAGATCATACTTTGGAGAAGTGGGCTTTGTTTTAAACACTGAGCTTTAAATGTGCTAGAGTAACTATCCTGCACTGAAAAAACAAGCAGAACAAGGAAAAGGATTAAAATGATTTTAGGAAAACAGGAAGATGTGAGGAGGAGTCTCAGTGTAACATTAAAAAAAAATTCCTCTTGTGCTGGAGGAATGGCTCAGCAGATAAAGTGCTTGCTTAGCAAGTGCTGCATCAAGCGCTAGGTACCTGTGTTCGACTCCCCAGCATCATATAAACCAAGTGTGGTGCTGCACACCTGTAATCCCCAGTACTTGGGAGGCTGAGAAACGAGTATTGCTGTGAGTCCAAGGCCAGCCTCCGCTGCATAGTGAGTTCAAGACCAGCCTGGGCTACAGAGCGAGACCCTGTCTCAAAAAAAAAAAAAAAAAAAAAATCCTCTCCTTAGAATGCATAAAATCTGAATTTTGTGCTACAGTTACTGTGGGTCTCCTCTATATCAGCCCCGTTTATATCTTAAACCTCATCTCATGTTGTACTCTTTTGTACTCTAGCCATATGGTTTTTCCCAGTATTTCTTCTGCCCACCATATTCTGCAATCTTTCTGATCTTTGAAGTCTAAGTTTAATAGTTCTTCACAGGGGATTTCCAAAATACCCTTTTTCCAGTCTAAGGCATATTCCTACCTCCCCTACGTCTTCTCATCTTATTCTCTTGTTTGATTTCTGTATGGCATTTAAAATTGTACAGTAAATTTGTCTCTTTACCACTTCTGAGTTCTGCTGTAGAATATACACTTCCTAAGCACATGGACTACATCTTTTTTTTTTTTTTAAGACAGTATCTAGTTGCTCTGTAGCTCAGGCTGGCCCAAGCTAGCGTTGAATTAACAGCAGACCTCCTGAGTGCTGGGGTTATAGGCTTTTGCCCTGTGGCCAGCTTATGTGGTGCTGGGGAATCAAATGATATATCTTGTTTTCATTTTTTCCGTAATCCCTAGGTAGATTACCTGGTACTAATAGATGCCCAAGAAAAGTTGGAAGAATAAATGATGCAGTAATTATAAATTTTGACCAATAACCTTTGAAAGGGTTACTATAAAAATAAATTGTAAATTTGTTTTGTGTTACTCTAAAGATAAATTAGACAGGTATAAACTCAGGAAGTGGAATTTTCTTTCGATAAAGATAAATTTTGTGTTGATACAGATGAGCTTTTAAGTGCAGTGCTGGCAACTGCTTAGGCAATTATAGTCTTCCCTCGGACTGGGATTACAGGCATGTACCATCACTGCACCCGGGTAATCTTTGTGTGGTGCTGGGTTGGGGCTTTTATGGTCTACTGTGGTGTTGCTGTTTTTAAGAAATGATACAGTTGTGTAATGTGACTATTTCAGAAGCTCTCCTTTAATACCAGTTACTTCTCCTTTGTAGATTCTGCTAGGAGGCAGTTTCTTTTTGCCCCTTGATGGTCAGAAATATGTAAGAACAACACATCAAATATTTGTCTCTAAGACTCTCTCTACATCTAGGCTGAAAATAAGTGCTGGTTCTTTTTATATTACAAGTTATATCCAATCATTAAGATGTTATGCTTTGTAGATCACCAGAGATATAAAGAGTCCAAGTGGTAGATTCTTTAACAAGACAACAGTATAAAAAAATCTCCAAATAGGCATCAGCCATCTAAATCAAAATCTTAAGAAATTTAAAGGTCCTTGTTAGTCACAATCTAAGAAAATAAAATTTCCAAATCTAAGTGCAGGTTCAAAGAAAGGGAAACTTCCAGATATCATTCTCAAAATTTTATTCTGGATATCAGCATGATTGTCTCCTTTCTTGTCCCTAGTGTAGTTACTTTAAGTAAAATAATGTTTCCAAAGTCAGATTCCTGTTGTTGGAGATCATTGTGAGATCATGAATGAGAGTAATTAAGGAAAACCTTGGTGTCAGTCTCATTGGGAAGACAGGGATAACACTTCTGTCTTTATTTGAATATTAAAAACTGAGACAATTGACTTGGCATCATCTTAAATTAAATAATTGAATGTTAGTACTTTTTTGGCCATGTTGTTTTCCTGATGGACTTCTCTAAATGAGTAAGTTTTTTTTTTTTTTTTTTTTTTTTTTTTTGTCTGAAAAGCAGGCCTTCCTCTTAGAGGAGCAAGGAGCTTTGCTGTGTAGAGGAGCAGAGGTTGTGGGTGAGCTAGGAGTGGGTAGCCTTGTAAGAACCAGAAGATGCTAGGCCAGCCATGCATAGTTTCTCGTCTCTTGCCTGATTGGCTTCTTGAGGCATAGTGTTTAAGTAGTTTTCTCCTTGCAGGAAAACAACGAGTCATATTAATGAATTTTAAGTGTTCTTTGATTTACCATTATTTAAAGTATGGTATTCACTTGGGTAAATGAATGAGTCACAAATACATTTTCCTTACCTTTCAGCAGCTTGGTTGCTAGGGTGTGAATGAGACCTGTTAACCCTCTTATAATGTTTTGTGTATAGGGCCATTTGTACATTATTATGTAATTATCTAAACAGTAAAACATTCCCCTGAAAAGGCAAATTGGTTGTATCACATAGCACCAGCCATTTACAAGATCAGATTCTAGATGTAAAATTTTGTTATTGCAAGTACTCTGTGTCTTTCTGCTTTTTTACTCACACTTTTGATTGATAGCCTTTGTGGTGCAGTTTTCATTCTTTAGCCTTCAAATTCCTAAAAGCAGTGTCAAGTTACTGTTTCAAGAACTGAGAGCACATTGTTCAGCTTGAAGTTTCCTTTATTTTAAAGTCTTTGAGAGAGATTCACTCCAAAGCCTGAGAAGTACTTCACAATTTTCAGGAGATATGTTTGTGTCTTTGTGATATCAGATTGATTAAGTTTTCTTTAACTGCTTGAGTGGACTGTGATAGAGTTAATGGTGTTAGCATGATTAAAAATTTTCCTACCATTGCAAAGAGTTTGAAAGTCTGAAATAGTATTGGCAAGAGAGATCAACATCCCAAAATATGGATGTCAGTTTTATAACTTTAGAAACATTGTACTAGTATTCTGGAAAGCCATTTCTCCTCTTGGAGTTCTCTTATCTAGTGTTATACTGCTTGTCCCTTGAATGATACGCTTTTTAGTGTTTGTTGGTTTCCTTCAAGAAAATCAGATCTGAAATTTCTTCATATTTCTCTTTCTCCAGAGGTTCCCATGACCAGCTTCCATAAAGCATTAGTTATAAAAAGTGGAGTATTTCCTTTTAGGAAAGGTTTTGTGGTTTCTTTTTTGTTGAACAGTTATTCTTCTTTCCTCTGGCCCCTCCTTACTACGAAGCCGTAAGTATGTGACAATAAATACCCAAAGGCTGTATTTTATGTCACCTCTGCTTGATGGGCAGTGATCACTTTTTGCTTGAATTTTAAAGTTTGATTTAATTTATTGTTACAGATAAACTATCCACAACCACTGCAGCAGTATTACAGTAGGAAACCAATTTTTATATCAGCTGCTTTTGCTTTCAAATGTTACATTTAATTTTTGACCTGTCATTAAAAAAAAAATAATGCGTTGTGAGAATCTGTAGGTCTTGTTTTTAACCACCTTGCAAAAACAGTGTTCAGAGAAGTTTCATGAGAACTGAATGTTTTAAATGTTATTTTTTTTCCTTACGTCAAATGACTCAACTTCATCTTCTTTTAGATTGCAAAAGGGCTTGCTAGATACTATTGTCTTGGTAGATCTACTGTTTCTGATTGTAGGAATAAGATCCTGTTTTGGATTTCATATCCCTTCTAGCATTACTGTTGCATCCTGTTATGTTAGAATTTAGAAGAGATAGCTGTTATTAAAGATCTTATCTCAAACATTTATAATAAAGTAGAGGAATATGGTTGCAAAATAACACGTATAATTTTTATTTTAAAAAGAAAGCTGTAATGGTTACTCCAACTGACTAAGTCACGAAACTTACTCTGTAGGAAAAAGACTGGGTATTTTGTCTGATTATTTGAAATTGGAAAGCATGTTACTTATTCTGTAGTGACTACGAAGTGTGGAGAAGACTTGTTTCCAGAGCTTTAATAAATAAGAAAGCTAAGACCATATTACCTGGACTATACATAATAATCTTGTAAAATCTTTGTATGTGTATATTTATGATTATGGTTAGCATGATTAATAATCTTTGCCAAATAACTCACTTTGTACCATCTGTTTTTAACATTTTGTATTGTATTACCAAGCCTTGGAATAAAATTGGGAATCCTTTTAGAAGAGGACATATTTTCTTGTATTGTATATATTGCATACTCAATATATCTTACAGTTCAGCTTACTTTCTTTTTTAAAAAAAGTTTTATAGTAATAGAGGCAGATATAAGACTTTTTTACTGTAATTCTTTTTTTAAACTGTAATGCCAAGCAAGAGTTTGGGTTTAATACAGTTTAAATAATTATCCTTTATGTAGAATAAAAATATACTTATTATTTCTTATGTAAAATTTGTTAATTTAGTATTAAAATTTTTATTGTTCATGTCATTTTGGAACTCATTTAAAAGTTATTGAACATTTGCTTATATACTAATGGGGGAACTTCCGGACATGAAGTTTTTTTCTGTTGTCAGGTTACTGCGAATTAGTTGTTATTCAGGTAGAAATTGATACATTTTCTCCAAATTTTTTTTTCATTACAGATCTCCACAAGATAAAAGAATACTTCTTGTGAATTCTCAAAATAAGAGTCTTTCACAGTCTTTTGAAAATCTTCTTGATGAACCAGCATATGGTTTAATACAAGTATGTTTCTTAATCTATCCAGTATTAATTTTTAAATCTGACTTCATTATTTTATGCAGCCTGTAATCCTACTTTCTCAGAGAGTACAGAATGAGGCAGATTTTGTGTAATTTTTATGGAACTATGCTGTGTAATTTTCTGGAACTAGTATGTTCCATGTTCTTTGCAACACTGACAAGCTTCCTTGGCCTCCTTTTGGAGGTAACAGGGATAGAACCTGGAGCCTCTTGTCTGCTAGGCGAGTGCTCTACCAGTGAGCTTCATCTCTGGCTCTTTTAGTAACTCTTAACTTGCAAAGTAATGGGTGTTGTGAAAACAAATTCTTACATATTGTTGTGGGGTAACATCTCATGTTCCCCTCTATAGGGTAAGGCAAACTTCCCCTTTATCATTTAAAGTTATTAACTAAAGTTAGACATTAGATTTTTACTATAGTTGTCATTGGTGTAGTGAGGTGTCATGGGGTATAATAAACTACTTAATTCATTACTGATCTACTTAAGATAAAATTGTGTTTGAGTTTTCATTTTTTCCCCCACTATTTTTATTAAGATACAAACGTAATACATAGTATTTACAATGAATTTGGGTGTTTCGTACATCTATGTATCACATCGACTTCACAATTCCTTCCCTGTCCCTTCCCCCGGCTCCGGCTATCACTTCCTATGGTTCCAGAGAATGTCTGTGTTCTGGGTTTTCCAAGTCCGAGAACCCATATGGGGTGTTTAACATATCAATCTTCCGCACCTAAGTCATCTCACTCAAGTCACCACTCTACCCCAGCTTCCTATTCCTCTAATGGGTTCGCAGTAGTCAAATCTTGATATCTCCTCTCTGAATCCAACCAATCCCTTCATTGGGATAATCTTCAAAAGTTTTTTTTCCATATTTTCCTACATCTTTGTTGTTATTGTTAAACCTGGCCTTACCCAACAGTTCCCATTCATTTTAACCAGTCTTTGAGTGCTTACTATGTTTTTTGTCTTCTTGGTTTTGAAGATATAAAGGTTAATATACAACATAACAAAAAGGAGCTTTTAGGAAGGACAAATGAACACTTTAAAATAAAATTTGGGGACAGATTTTCTTAAGAAAATAATCAGTTACTTAATAACAGGTTTTGAATTGTTATTTAATAACAATTTTTGAATTAAATTTGAATGAGCTGACAGTGTGAACTTGAAATACTTTACTAGTAGAGTCTTTTGGTGTTATCAAGGGTAGCACTGTCCCAGAACAAATTATTCTTACTGGTATGATTAACATATATTAAACTTTAAACTAATCTTTAAATGTCATGAACTTTTAAGTTTAGCTCTCAGACATTTTGTGTTTGACATTCCATGGTGGTCTGCTGGTTAGAATTTGGTACTTTCTCTCAAACATCTTGTGTTAGACTAGGGTAGTATACACTTCAAGAAATTTTTTTTTTTTTTTATTTTTGTGAAGGCAGGACTGCTAGACAGAAGAAAGCTGTTGTGGGCCCTTCACCATTGGAAAGTAAGCCCTGTATATATTTCTGATGTATGCAGATTGATTGAACCTGGAAATGTTCTGTTTGTCTGCAATTCAATTAGTAGCATTAACTTACTATTTGTTATGCTTTTTTAATCAATTGAAAAAGTTGGCTCAGAAAATTTAAATTTCTCTTCTAAGAAAAACAAATTACAGATAATCTTAGAATATTGTTTTAGTTCTGATTTCTCCTCTATTAAAAAAACTTTTTTATGACCCATTGAGAGTATTTTTATTATTTATTTGAATTAATATTGCTAATCTTTTTCTTCCTACAACATAGAAAATTAAAAAGGATCCTTATACAGCGACTATGGTAGGATTTTCCAAAGTTACAAACTACATTTTTGATAGCTTGAGAGGCAGCGATCCTTCTGCACATCAGCGACCTCCTTCAGAAATGGCAGATTTTCTTAGTGATGCCATTCCAGGTCTGAAGATAAACCAACAAGAAGAACCAGGATTTGAAGTCATTACAAGAGTGAGTGGAGATTCATCTTAACACACTCATTTTCACTGGAGTCTGTGTATGGAATGTGGTTGAGGTAGAAAAATCAGTTATAATGTCTTTCTCTTTCCTGTATCCTGTTCTTAGAGCTTTTGGCTGTTATATCTAATGATTAATACATACATAGCCAAATTGACTTGTTCGCTGTCTTTACACTGTCTCTTCACTAATGCTGTATTCCTTTTCTTTACCTTTTGATAATAAACAGGTTGTTTCATTGAGTGCATAAAAGTGAGTGAATGGTGAGCTTTGTCCATTCCCTCTTAGTTTTTTTTGCTAATTAGTATTTTCTAACTAAGTATCAGAGACAGCACTTCTTTTGGGTTTTCTTCTCATGGAATTTTTTTTCTAAGTCAGGTGCATTTTTGCCCATGTTATGGCATAAGTTTATATATACTCAGCAAGACTTTTTCAGTTTGCTACAGTTTAGGCTTGCCCTGAGTTAGAAAATTATAAATACATTGTAGTACTTAGTTAAAGGTTTTTACCTTGTAAATGGTATTTTTAATTACCAATTTCTGTTAATTAAAAAAACTGTAGAAATTGTCAAGTGGAGCTAATGAGTTATGACTATTTTGAGAATTGGAACTTCAGAAAAAAAGCTACTTGTAGCATTGTGATTAATAGAATAATTATGTATTTTCTCTTTTTTAAAACAATATGCCATCATCTGTAGGGTCTCAGAATTTAGATATTAAATGTTCTGTACTTAGTTGAAACTTCAATTAGCAAAGAATTTCCCTTTTCCCTTTGGGGTCTTTGCATGTAGTTCAGGCTGGCCTCCATCCAGCTCGCTATTTAGTAGTCAAGGCTGGCCTGGAAGTCATGATCTTCCTGCCTCAGCCTCCCAAGTGCCTTTTTCTTAAATGGCAAATGTTTTTAGTCTGTGGGATTTCCTATCTCTGAGTTTGGAGCCCAAATATTTGTGTATTTGGTAGGAAGGAAATATACTGACTTAGAGGTCATAAAGTAACACTGGAAGATAAGGAAAAATATTAGAAATACTAGAATTGATGTTTGAAAAGTAGAAAAGTAGTATTTTAGTTTAGTGTCTGTATATTTTGATTTCATCTCATTGCTTAAAGAAGTGCTTGTATTGTTCATCTTCTTATTTTAGATTGATTTGGGAGAACGACCTGTTGTTCAGAGGAGAGAGCCAGTATCACTGGAAGAATGGACAAAGAATGTTGACTCTGAAGGAAGAATCTTAAATGTAGATAATATGAAGCAGATGATATTTAGAGGGGTAATTTAAATGCTCTGCTATTGATATTACTGTATTCTAGTATTCATGGGTTTTATTACAGGTTTTAGTTTTTTTTAAAGGAAGTACTTATTTCTTTGATGAATGATGCTTTATAATTTGTTGATTCAGTGGGACAGAATGATATGCTTCCATTGTTCCTGGGAAGTTGGACATGGAGTACTCTTAAGTCTGGGGTAAACAGCTTCCTCACTCTAAGTTCTGTGGGTTACATGTAAAGGAGATCTGTGCCACAGGGGCATTTGCCTCGTTCATTAATGTTAGGCTAAGACTCATTAGACTTATGTTCCCTGTGCAGTCTGTTGTAATACTCTATTATTTAAGCTTTCTGGTAACTGCTTATATCTTCAGATTCTAGAAGTAAAAAAGTATTTTCTGAATTGAACATTTTTACATATAAAATCAACTTGTAAAAACTAGTTTTCACATTTACTTACACATTAACTTAGGCTTTTGCTTTATTTTTTCTTAATATATTTAATCACATTCTTTCTTCATTCAGGGGCTTAGTCATTCACTGAGAAAGCAAGCATGGAAATTTCTCCTAGGTTACTTTTCCTGGGATAGTACCAAGGAGGAAAGAACTCAGTTACAAAAACAAAAAACGTAAGTAGTAGACTGTGTGTGTGTTCATCAAAGAAATTCAAGTAACCCATACGAATTAATGTAGGACTTCTAGACAAGGATTTGGAACACACTGGAGAACGGGAAGAGAATTTCATTGTTACTGTTTTAACTTAAAGATTATGAATGCTATAATTATTTCAATCCAGAAATAACTTGCTAAAAAAAATACCTCATTGTCATTGTATGTAACAAGGTGGTAGAGAATTCTGTTGCTTTTGTGCCGGCGCTGGTCAACTATTTACAAGCTTTTTTTTCGAGGCAGGGTCTTACTCTTTAGTGCAGTCTTGTCTTGAACTCACTATGTAGCCCAGGTTGGCCTCAAACAAGAACACACAGCCATTCTCCTACCTCAGCCTCCCAAGTACTGAGATTACAGGCATGTAACACTGGGGCCAGCTAGTATGTGGTGTTGGGGCATGGAACCTCGGACCACGGGTTTCCTAGGCAGGCACTCTAATCACTGAGCTACATCTCCAGCCCTGTAGCTACCTTTTGTGTATGACAGTTATTTAGAAATATTTAAAGATAGGTCTCATCTCAGTTTATTTTTATAGTTTACTATAAAATAAAGTCAACTCTTAAATACATTTGCTATTTAGGATAGTTATCTTTAAATTATTTTCATGGTACTCTTACATACCAACCACTCTTTTTTGAAAGAGCATTATCTGTTCTGTTATCTCTCATACTTGAAACACAGATCAGCTTTCCGGGATACATCTTGCTCCCAGATGTCAGTCCAGCCTTTGATTTAAGGCTTTCAATCATTGTGTGTGTTTTGAAATTCTTGACAGTCCAGTCCTTCTAAGATATTTTTATATTAATAAGTTTGTGCAATAAATTGTTGGGAAAGTGAATCTTTTTATACCACATTTAAAAAAATGTCATTTCAATCTGCATTCATAATAAAAATTTCGAGTGGTTAAAATATTTAATATTTAGAATAATTATAAATATTTTAAGCATTGAGATTTTTTTTTAAAATGTATCAGAAGTTATTCTGGTAGTTAACCAAACAAAGTTTATCACATAAACTGTTTCGCATGTATGAGGTTATTTTTTATATTTTCTTTTGTTTTCAATCATTTATCACATTTCACTGTCCTGTATATATGTCCCACTAGCATTATAAATGTATTGATATACTGTATATAGAAAAACTCAGATATTAAGAATACAATTTTCAAATAGCTTTCTTTGGCATAAAATTGTTTTCTATAGTGACGAATACTTCAGGATGAAACTACAGTGGAAATCTGTCAGCGAGGAACAAGAAAAGAGAAATTCAAGGTTAAGAGATTATAGAAGTCTTATCGGTAATTTTTTTCTTAAAAACTTTGGAAATGCAGAATGGGCTTGCAATGAAGTCTTGATAAGATTAAAGAAGCAGTGATAACATGGTTCAGTGTTAGTATTTGAAAAAGAAGTCAGAATTGGAGAGTATATTGGAATATGTGGGTAGTATTCATGTGAGTTCAGTCATAAGCACCAATGTATTTTTTAATTTTCACTTTCAAAATAGAAACTACAAAGGATATTTTACCTATCAGCTTCTTGAGTTCATTCATTGTTTAAACATACAAATTATTTTTTTACTATGAAAGTTTCTATTTACTATAGTAAAAATTAGGAAATTGAAATTTTTTGTCATTTATAAATAATTATTGTTAATATACTTTATATCCATCTAGTCTTTCTCTATGCATATAATGTAATTTATTATTTTATAAATAATATAATTTATTTTTAAATTAAATGACTTTAAATAGTACATTTTTATATTTGAAAATACAGTACTAGGGAACAGTTTGTAAGAAAAGATATGCTCGAAAGAATTTTATGATAAAAGTGTTAGTTACTAAATACTCAATACTGAGTTGTATGGCTCTTATGATAAAGATCATGTAGACAGGTTGTTGAAGGATGCACAGTATTGAACAGTCTCCCTGATGGCCTCAGTTGATGATCTCCATTTTACAAATTGGAAAACTATAAGCACTGAGAGCGTAAACAGTTTGTCTAAGATCACATGGTTATGAAGTTCTTAACTTTCTTATTACTCTCTATAATTCTCGGATAGCTTGGCTAGTAGTGAAATTTAGTTTTGAAAGTTGTTACTGTTGTTGGATTTGGATATTTTTAGTACTATAAATATAGAGGCATGTGTGAACACCACTGTGCTAATCACCACCATCTTCCATGGAAGAAATAATTCCCTAAATTATAAAGCCCAACAAAATAGTGATCTTTGGACAGTTATTGAGATCTTGTTAGTACCTTTGATTGAAAAAGAACTTTATTTTTTTTGGAAGTAAGTTACACCAGAATAAACTATGTCCCTTCTCTCACAAAGAGAAAAGGTTGTGGGTTGCAAGTCATGAAGTCATCTGAAGTTTTCAAGGAACCCCTCCCCCCCTAACTATTTCCAGTTCCACTTGGAAAAATGCCAAAGAAAATTTTTTCCTTGCTTGGACATGGAACATTGGAATTGGAAGGACTGTTACAAGTTGCCTGATTCAGTATTTTTAAAGCCTTGGTTTCTGCCGGCACACTTCATAACAAGCAACAGTGATGATTCTTCTCAATCTTTTTTGTGTCCTGTTCACATTCTTTCTAGGAAACTGGTAGGCTAGTTTAGATACTTAAATCTACAGTGGAATTTGAATTGAATTATATTTCAGTTCAGTTTTTCTTTTAGTAGATAATAAAAATGAAACCCAGAAAAGATTAGTAAATTGTTATAAGCCATTTATCCAGGTAGTTTCACAGTCAGACTTAAACTCAGGTCAAATTCTTAACTGTCCTTTTAATTGTATCGTTCTCTCTTAAAATATATGTATATGTAATAAGTTAATTCCAAATCATTCTTTTTCTCTTCTCAAAAGATTGAGAATGATTTCCAAAAATTTGTTTTTGGGAGGCATATGTTTATTTCAATAAAATAAAAATGCTACTGGCTTTGTGGCTTATGCCAAGAAGTTGAATTTTATTTCAGTGTGAGAAACCAGTGGGCATTTTAAGTAAGAATGTTTTATTTATATTTCATAATCACCTTTGCTGCTATGTGGAAATGGGTTGTATCAAAGTAAGAATAGGAATAGGAAGAACAGTAAGTAGAAGTGTAAGGAAAACTGGGAATAGTGGAGATGTAGATAGACAAGTCATTCGTGTTTGGTGAAAGAATTGATAAGATTTTCTGTTGTAAACTATAAGGTGAAATCAAGGTTAGATCTCAGTTTCTTGTCTTGAGATATTGGGTATTTGTTGGCGCCACTTACTGAGATGAAAAGAATAGGGGTATGGTGCAGTTGAAGTAGAGGTTAGGCATGTAAACCTTAAAGTGAGAGGCAGAATTAGTATGCTAAGTAGTGGATTGAATAGTGTAAAGTGGTCTGAGAGGAGATAAAATTTTGGGTATTATCATCATAAATAACCGTGGGATAGATTAGGGTTGGAATTGCCTGGTTTGTGGTCTGCAAAATTGTTTGGTTCAGCTTGGGCAAGTTATCATGTTATGGGTGAGTTAATTACTGTAATTATTAAATGTTTTATCAAATACGACAGGCTGATTTTTAAGTTGATAGTTTTATATGGCCTATAAATGAGGCCATAAATATCCAGATGGGCTTGGCAGAAAATAAGGTAGACGTTGTTATTTAAGGTAAGAGAGGCATTTAACTAGACCCAAGTATCTCCTATTCTGCTGGTTTCTTGACTTTGGCTGCACGTTAGAATCATCAGGGGCTCTTTCAAAGTAATTATTTTAAACCTTCATTCATTCAATAAAATATTTACTTAGTGCCTGTTATGTACTAGGCCCTCTCTAGGCATTGGGGATTCATCAGTGAACAAAACAGGCAAAATTCTTGCCCTCAAGGAGCTTCCATTCCTGTGGGGAAGAACAGACAGTAAACAAGATAAGTAACATATGTGGGACCTTAGTGATAAGCACTATGTAGAAAAATAAGGCAAGGAAGAAGGTTAGGGAGTTTGTGTGCAATGTTGCATTTTTAACTTGGACAGTCATAAAAGGCTTTAGGACCTTTGCATAATACAAGTATATATTATTTAGGCAAGTGTGACTGTAGAGTCTAGAAAATGATGAGGTCAAAAATAAATGGTAGAGAATTAGATATGTATCTATGTAGAGCTTCGTGGATCATGACTTTGTCTCTGGATGAGATGAGAAGCTGCTGGGGAATTCTGGGCAGAAGAGTGACTGAATTTGCCCAAGGGGGACAAAGGTCCCAAGAGATAAACCGTTTGAGGCTAGGCTATAATCAAGGTGAGAAATGGTGGTTGCTTGATCCAAATAACTGGAAGTTGAGTGGGCAAGATTTGAGTAGGGACTTGGAAGAAGCAGGAGGAGTATGTCATGCCATTCTCTGGGTGAAGGGCATTCTGTGTAAAGGGGAACAGCAAGGCCTAATCATGTTTCTGCCCAAAACCTAAGCATGTTTGAAGAACAAGATGACCAGTGTGGTTAGAATGGAGTTACTGAGAGTGGGAAGTAAAAAGAATTGGAAAGGAGATCTAAATATTGGTTTCTATGTGTATTTTGAAGGTTTAATGTATCAGGGAAGCAAAAACTAAAAGGATCATTCCAGGGTTTTTATGGTGAGCAGCTGGAGAACTTGAGTTGCCATGATTTACTACGAAGAGAAACATTACCAGAGAAGCAAGTTTGGAAGGGAATGTTTAAAATTCAGTCTTGGGAATTAATTTTTGAGATATGTATTGGACATCAGTACATTAATGTGTAAAATATGAAGTGGATATTAAGAGCCAGAATTTGGGGGGAGAGATTTGGGCTAGAGGTAAATTTTGGAATCATCAACATATGTATACTGTCAGACTAGGTGAAAGTGTAATTTAGGACATTAGATAAAATTATTGGTTAGAAGAAAAGAGGTTCAAGAACTGAGTCCTGAGACACTTTGTAAGTAGGAAGAATTAGGAGATGTTAGTAAGAAAAAATTAAAGCAGCTCTGAGAAGAAGGAAAACATGAATTTTTGATGTCCAAAACAACAGGTGAGGAAAAGAGTTGAAAAAAGGGTTACTGAAATGTCTGGTGCGTTGAAGACTTGGCTTTGCCATTACAGAGAGCAGTGAGATCATTGGTGGTTTTGATTAAAGAGGAATTTTTGTGGGTTGATTCTGTGAGTTCAAGAAGAAACAGAAGGGGATAAGGTTTGGAGACAATACATACAGCTTTTTCAATTTTTGCTCTAAACAGATGAGAGAAAATAGTGCAGTAGTAGAAAAATTAAGAAAGGTTTTTATGATGATACAAGGAAGAGTTGCATGGTTGGATGCTGTGAGAATGACCCAGTAAAGAAAATTTAATAAAATTGGAGAGGGAGTCAAGAAGTAATAGAGCGAACAGATAAGAATTACTGGAGTCCTTGGGTAGGCAGCAGTGATGGATCTTAAGCACAAGAAGAGCTGGTCTTAGGCACGGTCATGGAGCTCAGTTACAGTGAATGACAGGAGAGAAGGGAGACTGTAAACTTACATGTGGTTATGTGGTTTGAAGAGTGGGGAAACTGCAGGAGTTTTTCATGTGTGGTTTTTGTTTTCCCAGAAGGTGCGAAATCCTTACCTGAGAGTTTGGAGAATGTGGGAGAAGATGGAAGTGTAAGGAGGGTAGAGATGTAAAATAGTTGTCTGCATAGGAAGCGAGAGTGGGTGAAATAAATGGTGCGTGGTTGCCAGGCAGCACTGGGGGTCCTCTTTAATAAAGTTTAATGATGGTAATGGTCAGATAGTCAAGTCAACATGTCTACGTTTTTCTTCAGCCTTCTTTAGCTGCATCAGGTTAACAGAGTTGGATTTAACTAGGGCTTTTAAATGTAGGCTTATTTTCCTTGTACAGTACCTTCTACTTTTATCCTTTTTGATTCCATTTGTGTTTTGACTAGTTTGTTAGTACTGCATATCTGTATAACAGTAAGGAAATACTGGTAGTTAATGAGAGTGTGAATAACTTTGTTACTGTGTTTAAAACACCTGTTAAGGTTGGTGCTCCGTACTGGCATTATGATGTATTTATCACCTGTGAACTAGTAATGAAACATTTTTAAGTAATATTTTATATTTATAGCACTTTTTTGGTATTCTGTTGCTTATGAATTTGTTGAAATCTATCTACAATTCTGTCGCTTATATGCTTGCTTTTAGACGCAAATGTTTAACAGAAGCTGAAATAGTCTTAATTTTTTAAAATAGGTTTACATAATCTAATCTTGTACCACTTATCATTCTATTGCTAGTAGTACCTCTCCATTACTTTATGAAGAGTTTTGATAACTTTTTGTATTATTTAGTTTAATAGATGTTAACTGTAGTTTTATAACAGTTGATCTTAGAGTAAATTAATTGTTTTCAGTGTAAATTATTTCTTCTTGATTTACTGTGGAATTCAGGGTTAGGGAATGTCTTTAGTTGTGAAAATCTCTCAAAATATGCACTTTGTAGGCATTAGTACTTTGGATTGAATTACTGATTCTGTGTTGGGTACACTCAATAGCGATACTTTCACTGTCTGTTTTTAATGTTATGAAGTCAATTCCAGAAAGTGTGACAAATTTAAATTGCTTCTGATAACGCCTAAAGTGAAATAGGGGAGTAGGGCAGGGAGGGAGGGAGAGGTGGGTAGGGGGATGGACAAAAGGAGAGTGGGAAAGTCCTTGTCACCTAGACAAGGTACGTAGGCGCACAAAATGCTCAACTTCATTGTAAAACTTAAAATTTACACTTACACATTTCAATAAAATGGGAAAAATATAATGACGCCTAAATTGATTGGTGTGTATATGAAAATGGAGAAGTAATTTTTCCTAAAGATAATTATAGAATATGGCAAAGAAGTTGATAAAATTTCTTATGCTGAGGGAAGTAAATATGAATAAAACAAGTTCTTTTTGATTATACTTGATTGGGTAGTAAAATTTTTAATGCTGTTTTCAGATACAGATACCAGCTACATGCACAAAGACTGGCATTTTTGTTACTAATGTGAATTATTACATAGTGTTGCTTCCAATTTATTGAAAATGTTTTCTGCTATTCAATTAAAAGGTTTCTATGTTTAGATTCAAATCATAAAAATTTAAAAATTTGCCTATGAGGAAGTGGAATGGCTTTTGAAAAATATTTCAAAATGTTACTTTGTATTTGAAATGGAATTTCATGGCTTTTTCTTTCATTAAGTAAAGCTTGGCAAGAAGTGAAAATAATAGTAAGAAAAATAATTTTGTACTTGTAATACGTGAGCTTTATAAGAGTGTATTTTGAAAGGTTTTCAAATATGTGATGATTTTCTTCTTTAGAAAAAGATGTTAACAGAACAGATCGAACAAACAAATTTTATGAAGGCCAAGATAATCCAGGGTTGATTTTGCTTCATGACATTTTGATGACCTACTGTATGTATGATTTTGACTTAGGTAAGTGCTCCTCTGAAGTTCTAATTTAAAAGGACTTAATATATGTTTATTTTAGAATTTAAATTTATTAACCAGTTAGAAAAAGGCAATATCTCTGTGGACATGTTATATAGCATTTTTTCTGCAGGGAACTAGAAGCCTGTGAGACTGTGGTTCCCCAATGAAAATCCAACAAACTCATAAGGGCATTCTGAGATATTTTAAGTTTTGAGAGAATTATAGCAATATCTATAAGACATTACTCTGTCAGCTGAAATTTTTAAAAATTTTAGCAGTAGATCACGACATTCCTTTTGATGAAGCTTTATATTTACAAGGCTGAGATTTTGACTGATGAGTGCAGTGTGAAAATGAGGATGGTGGTATCAAATTGAATAGTGTAATGTGAAACAAGTGCCAAGTTTATAGTATGTGGATATAAGTTGAATAATTCTGTAATACTTTGGACTAGAAATGTTTCAGATTTTGTAGTTTTTTGAATTTTGGAATATTTGCGTAGACTTGACCTGTTGACCATCTCTAACCTGAAAAATCTAAAATGTGAAACACACTGTCTTTTTTGTTGCTATGACAGAAATTCCTGACATCCCACAATTTTATGGAGGAAAGATATATTTTAGCTCATAGTTTCAGAAGGTCACAGTTCATTCATGGCTGGGTGATTGGAAATGGAATAACATGGTAGGGCTGGAGCCAGAGACAGGTCCTCATGGCATGGCAGAACAGAGCCAAATCTGAGAGGAAGGGTGGAACCAGCACATACCCCTCAGGTCAAGCCCCAGGCATCGGCCCTTTTCAGCCAGGCCTCACTTCTCAACAGTGCAAAGTGTCTGTAGGTACATGAGGATTTTGGGAGATACTCCAGATCTAAACCATAGCACATGTCAAAATCACTTTATGATGTATTCAGAAAGTTTTGTTCTTGGATTTCAAAGCATTTTAGATTTTATGTTTTTGGTCTAAGGATGCACAACCTCTTGTATTTAAGTTGTTTGAATTTAGTATTTAGCTGCCATGAAAATGCCTGCCAGCTAGAGAATAATAGAAATAGATATTTTCCAGGTTACTCTAATAGAGCTTTGGATGTCTTTTGAAACAGGATCTTGTGCTGTAGCCCAGGCTAGCCTTTGACTTATGGCAATCTTCATACCTCAGCCTCTGGAGTGGTAGGATTACAGGCGCATGCCTGGCTTTATGTGGTCCTGGGGAATCAAACTCAGGGCCTTACACTTGCTAGGCAAGTGCTTTAACCACTGTACCATATCTCCAGCCCAAGCTTTCAACATCTTTTGAAGATGGTAATTGGATACTCAACCCACGTAAAGCATGAATTGTGGATACTTTTTCATCACTTCATATATGTATGTGTTTTTTGGAGGGGTTTGCTGTATGTAAATAAGGGTAAGATGTACATTTGGCTAAGAGTCTTAAAAATCAGCCTTTTTGGTGACCATAAATTGGAAATCACAAAGTTCTTTAAAATATGAGAGGTAGTCACCCTTTTATGTCATACCTATAATGAGCTTTAAATTAGATCATTGGCCGATGTGTGTAACTGTGGCCTGCTGGTGTGTTTTTTTTTTTTTTTTAACCCTTGATTTTTAAAAATGTTATAATGGAAAATTTTTAAAAAGGAAATTTTAGTAGTTATATACTTTTACTATTAATATGTGTGTATTTTATATATGGCCCAAGCCAGTTCCTTTTCAATGAAGTAAAAAGAGAAGGGCAAAAAAAGTGTTGGGCAATAGATTGGCTATGCCTGAGTGAGAACTTGTTAGTAGAGTACTTTTCAGGTTTCAGAGTGCTGTTGTACTTAACTTAAATTTTGTTTTTAATTTTAATAGCCTTTTAAGTGCTGAGTAAGTGATCTTTATGAATACTTTTATATTGACTCAGAGTGAGTGTTACACAAGTAAGATATATTTGTCCTGTAAGTATAGGCCCAGGTCTGTTGCAGATGGGCTTTCTTACTTTTGTTCATTAAACACTAAACCATTATCATTTTGTTTCTCTTAAAACTATAAAGAATATAGCCAACATCTTTGGGAACAGGAAGAATTTTCTCATAATTCTGAGATAGGAATTCACACATAAAACAGTATATATTATGACAGGGAATGTATTAGTATGTTTTGAGAAATGCATCCCTTTCCATCTCTGTTTGTCTATAGTAACTCCATATTCTATTTAGACACTTCAGTTGTCTGAAATAGTCAAGAGCCCCACTAACACAGATGTCTTTATGAGATCTAAGATAGCTTTTCTTTTTTTTTAACCTTTTAGTTTTTTATTTGCATACCTCATTCCTTTCTCCTTCCCACTCTTTAATCCCCTCTTTCCCTTTCCCTTTCCCTCTCCACGAAGTCCATCTTCTTTCGTTCTCCTGTCTCTCTTTTACTTTTTATGGTTTGTTTTTCTCATATTAGAGAAACCATATATTATTTAACTTTCTGTGCCTGATTAATCTCACTAATCATGATGGTCTTAAGGTATATCCATTTTCCTACAAATGACTCAAATTTGTCCTTCTTTGTGGCAGAGTACTACCACTCCATTGTGTATATATACCACATCTTTACCTAGTCATCTGTGCTTGGGCATGTTGGCTTCTTCCAAGATTTGGCTGTTATAAGTTGTGCTGCTGTAAAATTGGTATGCATGTATCACTCTTGTATGATGACTTTAATTCTTTTGGGAAGATGACCAGATAGCTGTAGCTGGGTCAAATGGGAAATCTGTTTTCAATTATTGAGAAATCTCTATACAGCTTTCTATAGTGGTTATACTAGTTTACAGTCCTACCGGCAATGTAGGAGGGTTCCTTTTCCCCCACAGCTTTGCCAGAATTTGTTGTGTTTTGAGTTCTTAATACCAGCCACATTTACTGGTGTTAGATAGAACCTCAGTGTTGTTTTGTGTATATATGCCACATCTACTTTACCTAGTCATCTGTGTTTGGGCATACTGGCTTCTTCAGGATTTTGGCTGTTACAGGTTGTGCTGCTGTAAAATTGGTATGCCTGTATCACTCTTGTATGATGCATCTCTCTGATGGTTTAAGGTGCTGAATGTTTTTTCATGTGTTTATTAGCCCTTTGGACTTCTAAGAAATGTTTATTCATTTAAGATTCCCATTTTTTGATCGGGCCCTTTGATTTGGAGGCTCTGATATTTTTTTCATTTGCTAAGATAGTTTTTTATAAAAGCAGCAGACCACATCTCTTGTTTTTACTCATAGGAAAGCAACCTGGGCTATACATCTTTTCTGTCTTATAAGTGTTTCCATCATACTCAGTTGCTTGGATTCTTAGCCCTTAATGAGGTATAGGTTTACATGTACTAAATTCAATCTCTTTAGTATTAAGGATGGAGACAAAAATAACCAAGAAACTGGAAATTACGAAAGAGTAAATTTTAATTAGTGTGTACAGACATTTTTCAGAATTCTCTTATGTAAAATGTCTATGTGTTTAAAATATGGTTATCACTAGTCATTAAAAGATTAAATAGCACGTCTGAAATCCCAGCACTCGGGAGGTTGAGGCAGGATTATTACTGTGAGTCCAAGGCTAACCGGGTTCCATCGTGATTTCAGGAACAGCCTGGGTTATAGAGAGCGACACTGTCTCAAAAAAGATCCATTCTTAAAAGGTTAAATAATACTCAAAATGCTATATGTAATAAAAAGACAAAAAACAAAACAAAAAAACCCCCAGGGTATTTAAAAAAATAATTTCTAAACTCTTAAGGTTTTGTTTTCTGAATTTGCAGTCTTAAGGGCTAAGCTTTGTTACCTAGAAATTAGTCTTAAACATGGATTAAATTTTTCTTTTCAGTTGACAAATGTGTATGGATAGTAAGGAGTTCTTTTTCCACACCTCCACTGCAACAGATTTGCTATGAAAATAATTTTAAGTCACTGCTTTAGAAAATGTGGTAGTACTGCTTAAGAAGTTCATCATTCAGCGACAGCGGAGAATCTGCGTGTCACTGGGTGCTAATTTAACTAGCTTTAATCTTTCTTTAATTAAAAGGAATTTTGCATTAATTTCCTCCCCCACAACACATGACTTACCTCAAAGAGCATCATGTATAAAATAAAATAGATTAAAGGTGACTAGAAGATGAAGATTAATTTGACTACTAGCTTCAGCTAAGATTTAACAGAAACACGGTAGTGATCATATATGAAAGCTGAAGACTTAAAAGATTAAATTAGCTTCTTAGAAATTTTTATTCATTATAATTTAATAAAGCACTTTTATTCTAGAGGAAAGGTGCTTTCTAACTGGAGTAACATACCGTGAAATTTTCCTGTCACGGACCGTATGTAGTCAAGTTCAGTGAAATAGTACTCATTTTTATTTTGCTAATTTCAGATTAGATTTCCTTCATGTCTGAGTTGATTTTGACTTTGTATTTGTCATTGATTTCATTGTGTCAGTGCCACGTAGGAAAGTTTTGCTGATGGCAGATTAGTTTTCCTTCCAAATTATTTTTTCTTAAAAGTGTATATTATTTTTAATCCATCTGTGTAAATTTGCGTATATATCACTTAGTCTAAAGTCATGTCTACTTATTCTAGCTCTTTTCTCTAAAGTAGTAATTTGTTGTCCAGTACTATTGTTTTCTTTGGCCCTTGGAACTTAGGTGCCCATTTATGTTTACTTTAGTAGAGCCATAGTTTCCTACAATGTATATTTTATACATACTGTGGTCATAGTAAGATTTCATGGAAAGTATATCAGTAGATGACAGAAAGTTTGTACAGAGCAAATTTAGCTTCATTCTGATTTATAAGGAGATCCTGGAGTGATCTGAGTGCCTCTCTGTGTTACGTGTTTAATCAGTTTTGTGAAGAGATTTGGCTTCCTGCTTCCTGAGGTCATTTTAAAACTCTTCCAAAAGGGAAAATATATCATTTCTAGTAGAACTATCCCTCCCCTTTTTAAATATATACTCATGCACTTCAGTGCAGATAGATTTTGTGAGCAAAAATACAGGTTTTGAATCTCCAGATGGAAAGAGGGTATTCTACAAACTTTCCAAGCTGCTAATCTAGAAACCTCTGTAATTTTAACAAATTTACAGAAATTACCAAATTTGAATGGTAATGTATAGATGGTTAGGCCTAGTATGAGCTGTTCTCCTTTGTAGTTCAAAAATTGATGTCTGAAGTCAGAAATTGAATCGTAGAACAAGGAAATTGAAGGTTTATAGAAATAAAGAGCTTGACATACTGAGATGAGAAGCAAATCTAACACTTCCGTTTGTTTTTAGGTGAGGGGGCTGAGTCCTTAACTTTCCAATTTGTCTTTTAATCGGGGGCTGTGATTAGTGTGATAGTTGAAAAATTACAGTTGCATCAAGAGAAAAGGTAAAGTGGTAGCTGTAGTCACAAAATGTTGTTTGGATTAAACCCAGCTGTTAGTATTGGTTGGGTAAAGACTAACAAGAAAAGAAAAAAAGAGAGAAGAACATGGCTGCAAACTACTGTTTAAATGATACAAAAGTTATTTGTGCCTCTTTTTGTTAGAGTTACTTATGGCATGCCTTCTAAATCAGTTTTACCCTTCTCGGCTATTTTATGTGGCTATTCATGATAATTTGGTACTACTGAACACTCCAGCATTGAAGCTTTCTTTTATTGTATTATTTTTGCAACATTCTTCTCCCTTGATTTTCTTTCTTGTCTTCCTATGCCTCTTCATGTCTTCCTTTGACCATATACTCTGCTGTTTGTTCTTAATTTGGGTTCTTTATTCATCTTTCTAGTGATGCTCTTGCACATTATTTTGTTTATAATACCGACTCTTGATAGTGGTAAATCAAGCTTAAATTCATAAATTATTTAAAATTCATCCTTTTCACCTGAATGATAGACATCTTTCTTGTTTTCTGTCCTTCATGAATGTCTCTAGCTGCTAATTTTTGAATCCGAAGGCATGAGTGAGCTTCAGGGCGATAGTGGTGATATGTCTGAAAGGATACATGAAACTGGTTGTCAGAACCGTTGTTCTTTTTCTTCTTAGGATATGTGCAAGGAATGAGTGACTTACTTTCTCCTCTCTTGTATGTAATGGAAAATGAAGTGGATGCCTTTTGGTGCTTTGCCTCTTACATGGACCAACTGGTAAGTAAGAACAGAGTTTTTTCTTTAATAAAACTGATTTTGAAAATTTAAGTTGTCTATTTTATCATATAAATTTTTTACATGTAACTAACTATGTTGCAATTTTAAAAATGATTCCATACTTGTTTTACTCCTTTCTAATAAACTTTCAAGAGACCTGAAAATACTGGCATTATCTTTTAATATAAAAAGTAGATAATATGTGCCTGTTGTATAAGAGTGATCAGGACTTGATCTCAGTACATGCTGTGTTCTGCAGACGAACCATGAGCCTTTAGAATATTGATGAAATAGACGAATTCGCTTTTGTGAAGCGTTGAGCTTCTGTCTTAACACTTTCAGAGACCAAAGCTTAGTCATGCTAAGTAATATCTTTATCTTTTGTGAACATTTTGGGTTTGGTTGGTTTTGTGCCCATGTGTATTTTAACTGTTTGTATGTCTGGCAGGCTGTTAGCAATTCATTGTTACTTTTGCAGAAGTTTGTAATTGGTAGAGTTGAATTATGTCTCTGTGTACACATTAGTGCAAAAATGCTTTGTCTATTTTCCATGTATCTTTGAGACAGAGTTCTAGGACAGTAGTTCAGCATCGTAACACAGAGAAGATGGGTGTGTTGGCGTAAACCTGTAATCTCCGTACTCTGGGAGGCCGAGGTAGGAGGGTTACAAGTTTAAGTCTAGCCTGAGCAACATAACAATTTAGTGAGACCTTGCCTCAAAATAAAATATAAAAGAACTGGGAATATAACTCAGTGTGGAGGCTCTGGGTTCAATCCCTTTTACTGGAGGAGGATAAAATGGAGTATTAACTGGGAGATGAGGGAGATAAGTAGAAAAAATCTTCTCAAGCAATCTTGGAAAAAAGGCAGAAGGGATGTATGGGTAGTTAAAGGCATATGAGATCCAAATACTTGAGCCATAGGTCACTATTATTTTCCCAAAGAAATTAAAACTTGATGCTGAGTCTTTAGGTCACATATTAAAATGATTTCATTGCAAAGGGATGAAGACTTTGAATCTGTAATCATCTAAATATTTGTGATATAAAATTCCATTTAGAACTTCTGGAATATAATGTGAAATTTGAAAGTGACTCTTCCATTCCTTCTTTCCCTCTTGTCCAGCTATTTTTCTTTTTCCTGCCTTTGTCTTTTTCCTCAAGTCTCTCGCCAATACTCTGGACTCAATCCTCAATTCTCACAGTGTTGTCCAAATGAATATTTGATAAGATTCTTTTGCCATTAAATTAATAAATATTTAGATTAGTCTTTTGCTATATAAATTAATATTTTTGGATTATTTAGAAGGGTTATCAGTTGCAGTAATTGATTTCATAGCTTGCTTTCTTTATCTTTTGATTGATGTACCCAGCTTTGTAGTTGTAGTTTTAGTCAAGTTCTCTAGAAACCGGAGGCATTTATTAAAAATGTCTGTACATCCGATACTAATTATGTAAAAACTCTTGTCCACCTGCCTTGTGATTTTGTCATTCAGTGCCTTTTCACTAGCGCTATTATGTTTGTTCTTTGATAAAGGAGTCATGTCTTTGTTTCATTTGTAGTGTACTAGAACTTTCTTTATGCCTTGTATGAGGTTTTCAAAAGATTTTTTTTTGCAAAATAAACACATGAATCTTTCCCTAGTGCACCATTTAAACCTTTGCTTATAATGAGTATTCTCCTTTAAAATTACTGTGCATACTGTTCTTAGTTTTTTAAGTGTTTCCAAAAAGCTGAACCAATTACTGCCACATGCTTGCATGCACATGTGCATGTGTGAACATATTTGAGACTCATATGTAAAGGTTGCCTTCTGAACATCTATAATGTATACTTTAGTCTTTGACATTTTTATTAACGGAGAAGTTTAAATTTATTTTTTCACATTAAATGTTATTTGTGGGTTTTTTCACTGAAAACGGGTGGGAAATTTTCTAATCTTCTAAAAAGATCTCTTTCTTAGTATCTTGTATACTAATAATTGTATTTCGGTGAAGTGGCAGAGTGCGTTAGTTAATAAGGTAACCTGTGCTATTTTTCACTGCTTTGCAGTTGCTTGGATGTTGCCAGTTCTGTACTGCTGATTCTCGACTCCTTGTTTTTGCTTTACAGCTTTCCTTCATCTCAACTTTTATTGCCTTTGGGCTGCTGAATCTAATGTCCATAAATTTACTTTGTTGACATTATTTGCGTCTATTGTAGGTCGAGGCATAGACTCTGTCTACGATTAATGGAGCTGTTTTCCACATTCACATGATGTGGTAAACCGTCTTGCATCCACCATCCGTTTGCATACAGCTTCGTCCCTCTCAGCCTTCTGGCTGCCTTACATGATATCCTCCATCCTCAGTGTCCCCCTTTCTTATTTAATCACAGATATGGGTGAAAGCTTTTGTGTATCCATTGTTTATCTTCCTTTTCCTTTTCCAGAAATGAGCGTACCTTTTCGAAGTTGGTGTCTGTCATTTTGTGATGCTTTTTTATAGCAGAGTAGGTGTCAAGGGCTATGGCACACTCTGGTTGTATTACAACAAACATTATCCTTGTTAATCATTGAGTTTTCTTTCTTTCTCTTACCAGTCCAACTGATAAATCTGGAGAAATGATATCCTAGAGGCTTGATTTAGTTCATTGATCTGGTTCTTAGATTTGTTAAAGAGAAACAGCTTATTGATATTAGAAGTCTTGAAGATCAAGAATGGATTATTTCTGATTTAATAGATCCAGTGAAACGTCGTTATTCTGCTTTTTAAAAAAGTGAGGGAAGAGCTGTTACTATGAGCCTTTTCACAAGAGTTAGTGTAGTAGGTCATGATAGGCAGATTGGGGCACATGAGGTAAAGGCGTCAGAAGAATTTAAGAAGTTTGAAAAAGTTTGAAAGGATTTATTTTGGTACCTTCCTTGCCCTAAGTGTTGGTATGGAATCAACTTTGAAGAGTGTTTTAGTATGTGAACGAGAGCTGTTCTCAAACTTTGTGATTTCAGAACCCTCACCCTCCACCCTCATATAGTCTTGAAGGCCCTAAAGAACTTATATCTGTTGTTTATCATATCAACAATTAATACTGAGAAATTTATTAATTTATTTAAAAGTAACTATATACCTACTACAACTTAACGTGTGTTCATTTTTAAAATAAAAAGCAACTTTTCTCAGTGAAGAAAATTGCTGAGAAGAGATTGTTATAAGTTTTTCATTTTTAAAGATGTCTATTTCAAAAGACAGCTGGATTTCCATATCTGTTCTTATATTCAGTCAGTCACAGTATTACATATCACATAGTCTTTAAACTGTGAATTAAAGTGTGAATGCAAGTAATGTTTTAGTACGTCATGAAATGGTTTTGACCTTCACAAATTCCACATTGTCATCTAACCTAAGAAGTCACAAGTTAAGTTTTTAAAAATGAGATATATGTTAAAGCTAATTTTATGTAATAATTTGAAGAAATATTTCACTGAATAATTTGGTATATATTTATTTCCCAGATACGTATTCCTTTCACCAAGTCTTTTACTCTGGGTAAGAAATAAGTGTAGCAGTTACAATAATATTGTGCACTTACAATACACTTGCATTCTTCTTTATTTAAATCAAATAATTAGATGGAGAAAGTAATTCTTCGTTTGGCACTAAGGATTCTTTTTCTCTTCCCTCCCTTTTTAGGGTTGTTTTAGCTTTTTAATTGGTGGTGTATTTTTTAAAATACCGAGTGTGGTAGACATTTAACATTTGTCCTTAGGCATATGTTTTGTTTATCAGTGATTGCATACTATAAATAATTATTAAATATTATTTGTGTGGTAACAGCTATTTTCTCTTAAAGCATCAAAATTTTGAAGAACAAATGCAAGGCATGAAGACCCAGTTAATTCAGCTGAGTACCTTACTTCGATTATTGGACAGTGGATTTTGCAGTTACTTAGGTAGGTTAGGTATAATACATTCTACTCATAAAATAAGTTGTTTAGTGTTTTTTTCAGAGCTCAGAAAACTGAGTGCTGTGGTGTGCCTAGCAGTGTGGAAGGCTATGATGGGAGGATTGGGATGGTGAATTCAAGGTCATTATAGGCAACAGAGTGTGAGTCCCCATCTCAAAAGGGGAGTGAGGGAGAGAAGTTAGCTTGTAAATATGAATTTTTTTGAATTGATAGAAGTCTAACTAAATACATAAGGCTTCAGATTCTCCTAAAATGCATAAAAAGTATTGAGTTTGAAGAGTTACTGTGTTCTGACTTAGTTAACCTATTAAGGGTGAGCTAATAACGGCTATTTGTATATGTATTTTTTTCTTTTCTCTGTGTAGAATCTCAGGACTCTGGATACCTGTATTTTTGCTTCAGATGGCTTTTAATCAGATTTAAAAGGGAATTTAGTTTTCTGGATATTCTTAGATTATGGGAGGTAAGTTCTTAAATTATTATGTAAATACAGTACTAACTTATAGAAAGAAACAATTTATTCTGTTGAGTATAAATGGGTTGTCATAGCCTAACTGAAGTTTCTTAGGAAAGCAGGTTCTAAAGTCCTGATAAATTTGCAGCTTTCTTAAACTAGTAACAATAATGATTTCAAACCTAGAATTTTGTCCTTTGGAGCTTCTTTCTTCACATCATAGTCATATAAATTTGAGTCACACAGTATTCAAGTTCCTTGGACCACTTGCTGCTTGCATTCTTTCTTTTGGAAGCTTAACCTTATGTGAGGCTCTGATGGATGTAACATTCAGGTTAACATTCAGGGTAGCTTTGATAGGTCAGTCATTTCAGTTGGCACGTTAGTTTGCACACTGAAATGTTGGGCAGAAACTGATATGTGTTTTGCTTCATAGAAGAAATTTTATTACAATGAAATTGCTAGATTAACAAACATCCCACCATTGTGGATTTTAATATATGTAGATATTTTTCTATATTTATTTTTGGCTTTTATTTTTTCAAGAAAAAAAATAAAGGTGTAGCTAGTCATCATAAATTACCATCCCAGTTCTATTGTCTTCTCCCCACACTAGAGAAAATTCACAATTATGTTTTTGTTGTACACCCTTTCATTATATTCTTGCACTCAGGACAACTCTTGATGGAAAAAATATTCTCATGTATCTTGTTAATATTAAACCAGTGTGCTTTTTAAATACAGTATTAATAAAATTATTGATTGTTACCTATTTATTTATTTAACAAGGAAGGTCTTGCTCTGTAATCCAGGCTGATCCTGAACTCGCTGTGTAGCCTAGGCTGGCCTAAAACTCATGGCAGTTTGCCTCAGCCTCCCAGGTGCTGGGATTACAGGTGTGGACTACCATGCCTGGCTTATGTGATGCTGGGGAATCAAACTCAGGGCCTTGTGCTTACTAGGCAAGTGCTTTCACTGCTGTACTACTCTTACAGTCTCCTGCCCCTCCTGTTTTTGGTATTTGGGATTAAACCTACGGCTTTTATTCTGTTGCATCCCCAGCTCTTTTTGAATTTAATTTTCAAAAATTCTGAGACAGAGTCTCGCTAAGTGGTAAAAGTTACCCAGATTAGATTTGAACTTGAGATCTTCCTGCCTCAGCCTCTTAGAGTGCTTAGATTATAGGTGTGTGCCAGCCTGCCAGGCTTTTGTTTTGTCTTCCTAGAAACCAAGTGTAGTAGAAGTTTTTCCAAGGAAAGAATAAGGAAAGGAACTGGTTACTATGTTAGAGATGGTAGTATAGTAGTAGAGAAATCATTCCTTTATACTCACCTTCTCTGTTCTGAAATTAGAAAACTCACATGCTGTCTGAGTCATTCTTAACTGTTTGTCAGTTTTGTTAAATTAGAACCTCACTTTTAAAAAAGGGAATATTATTATCGCATAACTAGAATAACACTTCAGTGTGTGTTCACCTAATAAACAGAAACTTTTAATGAAAACTTCAGGGATAAGTGCATTGAAATTAAACTTTCAAAAATTGGGTTTGGTTGGAAATTATTTGACTTGATTTTCCTCTTTTGAGAAAAGTAAAAACATTTCAGATACGCGCTAATAGTATGGCTTATATGTTTTTTTAAAAATCTTCTCAGAATAGATACTAGCTACATTAACTGGGGAAAACTGAGGTCCTAAATCTGATGGTGTTTCCTGTATTTAGGAAAAGTGGAGCTGTTAATTAAATGTTTTATATACCTGGACATAAATTTTAGGGAGATTATTTAGTTTTTGTCACAGGTATACTCTGAGTTATGTAGTCTGATATGAAGTTTTATATATACTTAGAATATAGAGCTGACTGGCTACAGTTAATTCATTCATATATATATATATATATATATATATATATTAATTTCAGGTAGTTTTGTTCAGAGACTGAAGACTTATTAGAACCTGAATGTATAGAAAAATAATGAAAATGTGTCTGACCTTTACACTTCAAACTCAGTGTCTGGCTGTGGCTTCTTTGTTCATAAGACTTAACATAGTGATTAGGCACAGTGATTTGCATAACATGTTATCCAAAGAGTGATTTGGAATACCTCAGACGTTAAGTTTGAGGTACTTTGTTGCCAAAACGAGCCTCTTCCGCTCTTAGTTTGCTAGCTGGAAAAATAGAAAAACAACGATGTCTGTCACAACTAAGCAACTTCATTGCTTTAGAGTTCATCATTATATCTAGGATGAAAATATTTTAGAACTGATGGTTTAACAAATGACTGTTCTATTTTAAAGGTAATATGGACTGAACTGCCATGTAAAAATTTTCATCTTCTTCTCTGTTGTGCTATTCTTGAATCAGAAAAGCAGCAAATAATGGAAAAACATTATGGCTTCAATGAAATACTTAAGGTAATTATCCCTTCACTTTAGACATTAGTGATTTGGTTCTTTTCTCTGGTGATCCTCATACATAGACTGTTTACTTGGAGTATTATTGAATCTCTGTATTAACCTAAATTTTTACCAGGAACATGTAGTGCTAGTACTGGCTTCCTGTGAATGACATTTCAACAAATAGATTTTGGCTACTTTAATTGGAAGGAAAGAGAATTCAACAAAGGCTCTTTTACATAGTTTCTAAAAAAAATAATTCTTTTCTTGATAATTTAGAGATCGTGGACATGGGACAGCTGTTACATTTAATGTTCCATCAGCTTATAAGCTATTCTTTAGCTTTAAATTTAAAATAATTACTGAAAGATAGTTTGAATTTTCTATGTACTTACAGTATGTGAATATTTGTATTTTGAAGGTTTTATTTGTAGTGCCATATAATCGGTAATTGTTCTTATATGAAAACATAATAGTGCTTTGAGTTTTGATTGTTATTTTATGTTACTGCTGTTCTTTAGCATATCAATGAATTGTCCATGAAAATTGACGTGGAAGATATACTATGCAAGGCAGAAGCGATTTCTCTACAGATGATAAAATGCAAGGTACACTGTGTTTCATCATAATTACAGGATCTTTTTTTTCTCCCTCTTTAGTGGAAGAAAAAAGATTTTTCTTCTTGGAAGTGAAATAAATGACAGTTTTAATAGGTTGAGAGTAGACACAAAGCATTGATGGATTTTTGTTTACCATTATAAATTTCAGTGCTTAATTAAAAGCAGTTGACTGTGCCACAAAGGAAACATTTCATAAGGCACAACTGCAAAAGTAATGAAAATATTTTTACTTTATAGACATTGTATAGAATTTAAGCAATGAAACTTTACCCAGGTGAATTAGTGGACATAGAATAGGTTGTTGGATTAAATATACAATATCCCTAAATATACAATATATAATATCCCAATATACAGTATCCCTAAGTATATACTAATTAGAAATAAGTAAGTGAATAGTATTTAGTCTGTGTAATTGTATTCATATCAATCAAGCTCTTATTTATAAATACAAAGAAAATTTATACGTTAATCTGAATTCATACCAAATTGGTATACTTTTGATGTATTCTGGCTTTTGCATTTTATGACGGTTTCATATGTTTATGCTTTGTGTCCTTTGTTCATGACTCTTATTGTTTGCTTCAGTTCTATAAACATTTCTCTCTTCTTCGGTTTTATGCCATTGATGCTTTACTTCCATTTTAAAGGGACTTCTGTTTACTTAGGGAGAGAGAAAGTATAAGTAATATTATAAAATGAAGAAAGAGCGAAGTACCAGCTCTTAAGAAACTTGTTTGTGGTCATGCTGGTGTGGAGAACGACCACTTTGGAAGAGATCTAAGAACTACGTATAAGAAAACGCTGTATGATTGTGAGTTAATTTGGATAGAGAAGAAAGATCTGAGAAGGATATATGATTTTTTTACATTGCTAGATTCTGGAATCCATGTAGTCTTAAGTGCACTTTGTGACAATTTTTTTCTTAATGGTGGATGAATGATAGTGTTTGATTTTATATTAAGGAATTGCCACAAGCCGTTTGTGAGATCCTGGGACTTCAGGACAGCGAAGTTACAACCCCAGATTCAGACACTGGTGAAGATGAAAGTGTTGGTGTGACTTGTGCTGCATCTGCATTTCAAAGTGGCACCTTGCCGACTCTTGCTGCCGGTGGAACCAGACATGAAAGCCCCACTCAGATACCAGAGTCCCCAGATGTCAGCAGATTAACACCTGCATGATCATTTGTCTTGCTTTTTTTTTTAAGAGACAGTTTGTTGAAACTTTTTCAAGTACTTGAAAGGTGGACATTTAAAATCTTCATATTGATCATGCTCTAAGATTTATGGAAAGAAAGTGTGTGGATGTTCTTGCATTAAAGCTTTACAAAGTTTTAAACTAATTATTTTTGTAGTTACTTCTACCAAATAGCCTTTCCTTTTCAATAACATTCCGTAGTATTTTTATAGCCAAGTACATTTTATTTTCTTGCTGATGAGCTGGAATTGGATAAATACTATAAGTGGATGAGTTGGAAATTATGCACTTTGAAAAACATTCTTTTTGTTTACTCTTTAGTGGTTTTCAATTTGATTAAACTAAGTGTTGAGCCGTTACGGAGCATTCTAGGCTAAAGTGTAGATTGTTACCCAGTGATGAAAGTTTTAAAAATGAGTTTGCTTTTTCTGTTGTTTACAACAAAATACTCAGCTTATTTATGCTGATTGAATGTGATTTAAATTGGGCATTGTCATCGATGCATCTAAATGTGTAGATAAAAAACTATTTCGACCTTAAGAAGTGGATTGGCAGTATATTTTTTACCTTGAACTTTTCCTCACTTGTATATAAAGACTATGTAAGTACTATTTATGAGTATAAGAAAGGATAGGCATATTTTCTTTAACTGAATAAAGTTGACTGATTTATATAACCTGATTTGATGAAATTAATACGTGGCTTCAGTATGAGATTTTTTTCACAACTATTTTCTTAACATTTATTTCAAGAGACTGCAGACAACCCTGTACCTGGTGTAATTTTAAAACTAATTGCTTGTAACTTTACTAATGATGTTTATTATCCTTCTTAATAATGCTTTAATTAATCAGATCTTTAAATTTTTATAAGACACACTTTGCAAAAAGCTTATGTCAAAAATTTAAAGATATAATTATGAGTATATGTTTTTGTATATGAATGGAGCTGTTGTTTTTACCATGCAGTATTGCATGATTTTAAGTTACGTGGAATTAACATAACTGATTCCATTTTAATTGTAATTTGTTAATTTTTGTGCATATTATTAAAGTACATCTGAAGTTGAAATACTGTTTCCAGTTAAGTTACACTTAGAAATATATTTATCAGAAGTAGAACAGTCCAAGACATACTGAGATCTACTCAGTATGTCTCACATTTTTATGTTACTGGAATAATCATTTAAATTTTCTTTGGAAGAGATAAAGAAGAAACATAGAACTTATTCTATAACTGAAAGCATTTATTTTTTTATCAGCATGAAAGTGGGCAGAGTTACCTTAGGGGGAAAAGTTATCTAACTTAGTGAAGCAGTTCGCTACGATTGATGGTAACAGTGCAAAGTAAATGTCGTGCAGTTCTAAAGTGGTCCAATAGATAAAATTTTTCCCCACAGAAAGAGAACTGCATGAACTTTTTTCATAGTTGAGTATTAGCTGACAATCATGGCAGTAGAAACATTAGATTTTTAGTTTTTAATATCATGTGTGTTATCTTACATCAGTTAATAATGAGTGAGCCTATTCAGAAAAAAGTAAACTGATCAAAAACTCAGCATCTCCAGCTTTTCATTTCCTGCTCTTCAGGAAATTGCTTAGAGCATCTTGATGTCCTCCTTGTTCTTCTTGGACAGTGACTTTCTTTTTTTTTTCTTCCTATATGATATATCTACTTCAGATTTTTTTTTCTAAAAATAACTTAATGTAATAGTTGAACTTTGGTTGTCTTATTGTATAATTGCTTGTTAAAACATAATTTTTACTAAATAATGAGCATTTCTGTCTCAGATTTTTTTATATGGAAGTAATGTCAATAGTTCTAAAGTTTTAGTCATTCTAGAAAGTTTATTTAGCAAATACTGTATAAACTTCAGGTGAGATTTCTGAAATACGTAGTTCAGATACATTTCTTTAACTTTTTAAAAATGTATTTCAGATTTTCACAAGATGTTCTTTCTGAACCCGTATAACATGGTAAAATATTTGCTGTATTATGTTGTATGTCATACTGTTAAAATTCAGGTAATTTCAGTTTTAACTTTTAAAGGCAGTGTATTTTCAGTTCTTGTGTGAGTCTGTGGGAAAACTTTGTATTTAAGAACCTTTGTGTTTGGGTTGTTTCAGGTGGTTAGAGTCTTTATTTCTTAACTTGTTAGGAAATTTAGTTTTGGTGATTAGAAACAGTCTATTTTGAACAATACAGAAACAGCCTTTTGGGATAATAGAGTGATTCCTATTGAACTTGACATTTTTCCAGAGTTTCTGTGGATGCCAAATTACTTACGGGAAGCTCACATTTTATGTCCATTATTAAAGGCAGTTTGAAGAATCTATAACTTCGCTTGACTTACATGCAGCTGTGTGCCAAGATCATATCATTCTGTTTTGGGCATGTTTGCTTGGGGTTGTCAGAGATGCACAAACTTTTCACTGTATACAACGCCTTATGTGTGTATATACTTTTTCTCCCTAGCAGTATTAGGGATTGAACCAAGGGCCTTAATACTCACTACATTCCCGTACATTTTTTGTTTGGATTCTGCACTTAGGGTCTAGCTGAGTTGCTAAGTTGTACGGGCTGGGTTCGAACTTGGAATCCTCTTGCCTCCACCACACTCAGTTTTATGCTTTTTTATAGAAAGAAGTTAAGTAGTTTCTCAGAGTGTTTAGATTTTTTTCAAACATGAACAGCCATTGTTATAAGCTATTTTACGTGAAATTACTAACATGATTTATGACTCGTACCATTGGTTTTATGTGTTGAATCTCTATTAAAATACCCACAGAATACTCTTACCTGGATCCTTGGTCTGTATTATCTTAATAGGTTCCATTTCAGATCTCCTGAATGAATCTTTTTAGGTGAGATCAAGAAATCTTCATTGTTGGGCTGGAGGAATGACACAATGGTTAAAATGCTTGCTTATCAAGTTCAAGGCCCTGAGTTAGATTTCCCAGAACCCTGTAGGGTTGGGTGTGGGGGGCACATGCCTATAATCTCAGCACTGGGGAGGCCTAAGGCAGGAGGATTGCTAGGAGTCCAAGGCCAGCCTGAGCTACATAGCAATTTCAGAACCCGTCTGGGCTACAGGGTGAGACCCTGTCTCAAAAAAAAAAAAAAAAAAAAATTCTGCATTTTAACGGACACTCAAATGGTTTTCTGAGTCCCAATCTTTAAATTAGAGGAAATACATTATATACATATGTATTAATACATACATGTATTTCATATGTTAGGCTAAACAGACGAGTTCTTAAAAAGCAGTTATTTGATTTTTCTAAGATGAATTTGCTGTAATTCTTGTCATTTTAGTAAACAGTGACCATCATTTCAACCTATTTTTTAGATACTTTTCTCAATTTTTATATTTTAAAGAAAATAAAACATTGTCTCTGTTAACATGAAACAGTTATTTGAAAATCAGTCTGAAAGGTTTCCATCTGAATGTAATGTCATTAATTTTGAACATCTATTCTTATTTGTACTTTTAATTCAGTGTACTGCTATTTGAATGAAACAATTATGTTTTTGGCCTATTTTCCCTGGGATCTTATGAGGGCTTAATTTTTGAATTTTTGAGAATTTCTAAGTACAGTCTTCTCCTTACTGTTTTATAAGTAGATTCCCATTTGCTAGCTGTTCATTTTGACAGGAGAAAAGAAATGTTTTGCCCTCAGATGTTTAGGTGGACAGTTGATACAACTTCTCTTTGATAACTAAAGCATGTCTTTCTGCCCATGGGAAATTACACTGTTTATGAACTCAGTGTAAAGAAAAATGACTGTAATTGGAATTCTTTTCTAGTGTCTATCAGGAATATCAGATTTGCCTAATGTTTTTCAGTTCTTACAGATAAAATTACAATGTTAGAGTAATAGATAAAACTACTAAATATGACTTAGAAATATCTATATTTCTTTTTATGTATCTCTGTGTTAGAACAAACGGAATGAAAAGAGCAAATTTAAACATAGCTGAGATCAATGTGCTATGTGGTCTGGTTCAGCTTTTTTCTAATTAAGAAGATTATTAAGCTGGGAGATGGATTTTTTTCTCTGACAGTAATTGATGTTTCCAACACCAGATGTGTCTCATTGGAGCACAGTATGTTAGACTGCTTTAAAAACAAATCAGGCTGTTAGATTGCTTGGTGGATTACATGGCTAGACTATACAAGGTCTGTGATCTTTTCCATGGGTGTCACTGGTTTACTTTTCAAGGTATTCTCCTTTGGTGGCGCCCTTAAGGTACTTCTAGTGCTAAGAATTTCCTGACTGCTGCAGCCATTGTCTGGGCCACATGTACAGAGTATAAGCTTAGAAATTTTAGCCACACACTTTCTTGCAGGGGAGTCAAGTATTAAAGGGCTAATGTAGTGTTTGTCATATAGGAAGTCATTAGCAGTTAGTTTCTAACCCAAACAGATGATATTAACTTGCTTACTGAACAAAAGTAAGTATATTTACTTTTTGCTGGGTGTTGAGATACGAGAGAATTTAGTAAGCTACATCTCTATTGCTTTTTATTCATATGAGGCAAGCTCTTGATAAGTTTCCCAGGCTGGCCTTGAACTTGGAGTCTTCCTACTCCTTTCTTAGCCTCTTGAGTGGCTGGGATGACAAAAGTGTGCTACCATACTCAGCTTTTTTTGTACTTACAAGAATAGAAGTATGTTATAATCATAATGCTCCTGTGTTCCACCTCTTTCCAGAAAAAGATAAAATCCAAGATCATTTTTTGAACTTGTGAAGGTATAAAGGAAATGAAATTCAAAGACTGAGCTTTGTTAACTAGGTCAGATGTAGCTTACCAGCTTTGGGACAGGAGCCTAATGGAGTCTATATAAAGGCTAATGGACATCCCAGACCAGTGTTGGGGTTCTCCTTAGCTTCCCTTACATCCTGTTAACTGGTACAGTTTTTCAGATGGCAGGTGGGAGAGTTCCTTTCATTGGCACGGCGTGCTTGAACAGAGCTTCATAGCTCTGTAGCTTAAGAGTAGCATAGGGTGTGGGTGCATTGAGCCTTGGCAGTAGCACATCTTCTGTAGGGAAGGACTCTAAGTAGTAAGTTCTAGTGACCACACCCTAGAGCCCCCACCCAGGTGGTGAAGAATCTCTTCTGATTCATTTCATTAATCCTGATGGGACCATAACTGAATTACTTCAGGCATGGGAATACACTTTCCATTAAGAAACAAAAAAATCCTACTTGTATAAAAGTGGATGGCTTTAGTTAACTGCAGAAATAACCTATTTCTGATGGTCACTTTCTAAATTTAGTTTGGTGACTTTCTGTCTGGGTCACTGAATTTTCCACTTCTCTCGTCAGCTTTATAGCTCTGAATTAGACAACAAGATAAGTTTACATTTGTGAGCTTTTATTAGGTTAGCTTGAAACATGAGTATCTTAGATGATAACTTCAAACTGTGGAGTAAATTCAAGAAAGAGGTCTGGGCTTGTTCTGGAGGCCTCATCTCAATCTGCATTTCTTTACATTATGTTGTGTTTTAGAATTCACATTGAGAGCATCATCATGGCTTAAAAAATAAGAGTCTCTTGTTAAGCTTGACTTTCAAAACCTGAGTTTTACAGGCCAGAGTTTTCTTGTTACTTATTTGCTACCACTGACTCACAGTGTTTTCGAATTTTATGCCTATGTAAATCAAAGGTAATGTTAGCTGTGCTGACAGGTGCTGCATCTGGGCAATAGTACAGTTTGTTTTAGGCATTATTTTCTCAAGGAATTCAAGGTAGTTTGTGGTAGTGTGGATGTGTGGTTCACCTTATACAGACAGTGATTTTTATTGCAAAGGACACAACTGTCTTATAAGCCCTGGCTATCAAATGTTACTAAAAAATTCAATCAAGGTGATCAAGTTGCTCATACTAGAAAATGTCAGAAAACAGAATGTTAAGCTCTTTGGGCAAGATCATAGGTATTAGAGTCTGTCTTGGCTCTCTGTCACTTCTTAGTTTTATGAGTATACCTTACGTTCTCACTTTGTCATCTGTAGGTGGGATAGTGGCACCTCAGCCGGAAGGAGTGAATGGAGCACATCTGAAGTGTTTGGTGACTGGCCTGACTAGGTATCAGTGAATACTATATTATTATCAGATGGAAACCAAATAGATACCACTACAGGTCATTTTGTTTTTAAATCTTGAGGATGTGTGACATGTTTGTCCTCTGCTAACCTACCATCCTGTTGATAAAGCCTTGGGCCGCTGTGTTGGTTTGTTTTCTTTTGCTAAAATTGTTTTGAGACCAAGTTTGAATGTTGTCCTAGTTATATTGGAGTCACTGTCCCACGTGCTCTATTACTGCCCTTTGGGTTTCAGTGTCCCCGTCTTCAAACTGGGCCTAGCTATGCTTGCCTCTTAGGATTCTGCCTTTGTGAAGGGTATTTATAGAAACATAGTAAAAGCACAAATGTAAGATCGAGTAGCTTGTAGTGTACCTATTTATGAAGTCTTATTCTAAGTCCACTTTGATCAGAATAGCAAGTAATCACTAAATTAAAAAAAAAAAAAAACAAAACCATAGCTATGACTTCATTAAGCATTTGTAGTATGGTAGTACTAGCGTTTGTTTAATGAACAGTGAACATTTACTAGGGAACAAATTGTTGCCTAAACTTGTAGGCAACTATTTTTGGTTATGCTTCAAAATGAAACCACTTCACCCAGACCAATATTAAATTGACTTTCTTGGATTGTAGTGTTTAGGTGTCTGGGTAAATGCCATGACCTCCATGCAAAGTTTAAGTTCACTTTATTTTTGTTTATATTCCTTCCCCTCAGAACTATGGCTTGTGTTGTATTTAAAGGTGACCAGCTGAAATAAGAACATTTTTATGTTGTGAATCAACACCTTTATCCATTGTAATATGAAACAAAATGGTAAAAGCTACATGAGTACAGTATAGTTTGAAAATTTTTATGTGAACATGAATATATCCTTCATAGTGAACATAATGACTAATAATCTTATGGACATTTTTTACTCAAAAATCAGGAAAGTGGGTTTTCAAAAGTTTCCAATGAATTTATGACCTTACCCCTGCACTGTTGCCTTATTTTTAAAGCCTGTTAAAATGCCAGCATAAAGTCACACTTTGTTAACTATGTAATGTTGGCTTGTGGATATTGTGAAAATAGTGTTAACATGGAAATCTGTTTGAGTTTCCTAAAAGTCGATCATTTTTGGATTATTTCCTCTAATTTGAAAATCCTAAATCATGGGAAATTTAATACAATCTTATTTTGGCATAATATGTGGCTAAGTTAGAAAAACTAGGAGTGGATAATGGTAATATTGAACAAATTCTGCCAAGGAAACTTAAGTATATACTCTGCAAATTCTAGGAATTAGATACCACCGAAAAAAAGAACAGCCAAACTCCTTGTTAGGTTGGTTTGTACTACATACATGGTTTGGCCCTTTCTCTTATTCAACATGGATTAAAACATTGAAGGCATGTATATCAAATTTGCTTGTAACACAAAGATGGTAGAGTGGCATGGTGGCTTAAAACCAAAAATTATTGAAGGAGAAGGAATGTCTTAATTGAAGACCAATCTTTCTTTATCACAGTTTCTTCCCTGTATTCTTCCATCTCACATCTGTCCTTTAATAACTGCATATCACTTTCTCTACTCACATTGGGGCTTGCCAAGCAAGTTCTCCACTTAAGTACACATTTCCGTTTATCCTTTTCTCCAAGCCCATTTCTTAGCCCTCCTGAAGCTTAGCCTTTTCTTGATGATGGTGAATTTCCATTTGGCTTCAGGAGGGTAAGTGGTGAGGAAGGGAGGTGTAAGAATGGAAATTGACAGGGTGGGAAAGTTGTGGGCCATGGATGCTCTAGTGTCTGCTTCTCTGTGACACTTTTTTGTCCATATGGTCTGCTGCCTCATTTCCCAGGTGACTTAAAGTTTATGGGCATTACACTTAACTCCTAACCTCAGTGACATCAGACACCTATGTGAGAGCTCATTGATGTCTTTAACAAAACACTTGGCCGCAGATTGCTATTTACCATCATGGTGGTTTGTGATCATGTGGTCCTCTTTCTCTTGTTAATCATACTTTGAAATCTTACCTGACCATATTTAACTTCATGCTTTGACTCTCTGTTTCCTACTCCTGGCTTCTAACTGCTTGATCCAAACCAGTTCTATTGCTTAACTTTAAGACTCTTGGCTTCTGGCTTGTGGACTATGAAAACAGTTACCTCATTAAAACCTAGACACCCGTATCTTTTAATTCCTGCCAGAGTTTCCAAACCAGTGCCTAATTTTATATCCTGCTGGTTTCAGATTCGGTGAGGCATAGGAGAGTAACACTTTGAGCATCCAGTGTCCACCAACAATTGTAAAGCACTTTAAACACGTTCATTTTAGTCAGCACTGCTGTGATAGATAATGGAATTTTCCTCCTATATTGCAGAAATGGAACTGAGATGTGAAGCAATGGCCTCGTGCAGAGAGGTGAGCAGCAAGTTTAGGTTTATCAAGAACCAATGGCCTTTTCATTTGCTCTTAAAGTCTGTGTTTTCATTATGCCACACACGTGGTTTCCACATTTGTCATGAGAAACCGCCTCTTACGACCCACCATCCAAACCTTACTGGCAATGGCAAGACTCAGCTTTCAGCTGATTATCTTGGTATTTACTTACATGTTATCTAGTGCTGTAGGATGTGTGTGTTGCTACCACTTGATATTTTGTTTTCAGGCAACCAGTCATTCACTTCCAGTCTGGAGGATGGGGATTTGCTCCTTATCTCCTCCCTTCAGATCCCAACTTTCTTAGCACACTGTTAATATAATAGTATGTCAATATTTAGTGCTTAGTGTATTATGACTTTGTAAATGCAGTTTTCAGCTTAGCTATGTACCTTTTTGACCCCACCTTTCAATTTTCATTGGAAGTTTTGTCAACATTTTTTCATTTGCTGGATTTCTATATAATTTTCTATATAATTATAATTAATTCAGCCTTACACTTTACCAAATATTTAAATGGCTTGTCTACTGTGAGCTTCACTATAAGGTAATCTTATTATACTGTTTTGTTCAGAACTTTTTTTATTATCTTTAGTTCTCAGTACATATGTGTGTGTATGTATGTATGTATGTATGTATGTATTTTGAGACAGGGTCTTTCTCTATAGTCCATGCTGGTCCTGACCTCAATATGTAGCCTAGACTGGCCTTGAACTCATGGCAATTCTGCTGCCTCAGGCTCCTCTGAGTGCTGGGATTATAGGCGTGTGCCACCACACTTGGTGTATGTGCTGCTGGGGAATCAAAATTAGGGCCTTCTACTTCCTAGGCCAGTGCTTTAACAGCTCTGCTATTTCTCCAGCCCAAGTTTTTAAATGCTTATTACTTATTTTTTCTAAAATTCTTTTTATTAATATATATTTATGTTTCAAAATAATTACATTCAGCTTGAGGAAGGAGAGTTTATACATATTATATCTTTATTATCAGTGTGGCTTTAAGTCTTTTATTAGCATGTTTAGATTCTCCAAGGAAGATGAATCCTTTTATCTGACTTGAGGATAAATGCTTGACTTCATTCAGCCTGCTTAGGTTTGGGAATCTCAATATCTAGTGCATAAATTATTTAATTGTCACTTTTCAGGATAGTACCTAAATGCTCAACTTGCCTGGTGCTTTTAAGTACCAAGGCCATTTGTTTACTTTTTCCAAAAGAGTACTTCCATTTACCTACTACGGTATCAAAAAGGGAGGTAGATTGGCTATCTAGAATAGGGGAGGGAAATAGTGAAAATTTTAACTGTTTAAACAATAGCGAAACAGAAACTCTGCAGTTTCTGTATGTATGGCAATGCAAGACTAATCCCGGCATTATGGGAGGGGAATTGTAAGTTTGAACCTAGGCCAGGCAACTTGGTGGTTTAGCAAGGCTCTGTCTCAGAATAATGAAATGAAAAAAGGCTAAAGGAGTGGCATAGCAGTTAAAGCACTTGCCTAGCAAATGCAAGGCCCTGAGTTCAACTCCCCAGCACCGTATTAAGCTGGATGTGGTGGTGCACCCCTGTACTCCCAGCACTCGGGAGGAGGCTGAGGCAAGTGGATTGTGTAGAGTCCAAGGCCAGCCTGGGGTACCCTGGTGAGTTCAGGACCAATCTGGGCTACAGAGCGAGACCCTGTCTCAAAAACAGAAAATCAAAACAGAAAGAAAAAAAGGAAAATAATTAGGAATCATGTTCATTGTGGAGGTCCAGTGTCCCAGTACTGAAATGAAGAAAAAAAAAAAGCTTTAGTGAGATATAATTAATGTACCATATAGTCCACCCATTTAAAGAGTGTTTTTTGAATGAAAATGGAGTTTCAGTGTGTTTTTTTATGTGTCTATAGCTGTGAAACAATCACCAGAATCTTATTTTAGAACATTTTTATCACTCTGGAAAGAAACCCAGTACCTTCTACAGTCATTCCCCACTAGTTCTTTTCTTGCAGCCTCTGGCAATCCCTAATCCACTTCCTGCATGTCTTTTCTCCTCTTGTAGTCTCTTTTTAGTATCTTCTAGACATTTCTTATAAACAAAGTTATATAATATATATGGTCTTTGACTGACTTAGCATAATGGTTTCAAGGTAACCTGTGTCAAACATGTACTTGATTACCATGTCAAATAATCCATAGGTAATCAATTTCAAGGCCTTTGACTTGTTAGGCAAGTGCTCTAATCAATGTGGGATTCCTCCATCTTCTCTCTTTGATTTTTTGATTTGCTTTTCATTAATGGCTAATGATGTATAATTTTTATGTGATCATTGGTTATATCTTTGCAGAAATGTCTTTTCAAATTCCTTGCCCATCTAAAAATTTATCTCTTTTTTTCATTGTTGTGAGAGTTCTTCATTCTGGATACTGTCTTCTGAGAGATATGTGATTTGAAAATGTGTTTTTTCCCCTATTGTGAGTTGTGTTTTGCTTTCTTGATGGTGGCTTCTGCCCCATAGAATTGTTTAATTTTAATGAAATTCTATTTGTCTAGTTTTTCTTGTGGTGGTTATGCTTTTTGATGTCCTGTCTAACATACAGTTTTCTGATCCAAGATCATAAAGATTTGCTCTCGTGTTTTCTTCTAAGAGTATTAGATCTTTATCTCATTAACATTTGTGTAACTCATTTTGATGTGTGTGTATGTGTGTGATGTGTGGTAAAAGTGTAACTTTAATTTTTTGCACATATATCCAGACTTGCCCCTGCACCATTTGTTAAAGTTTCCTTATTGAGTCTTTGTGCCTTTGTTGGAAATGTATTGATCATAAAGGTAAGGGTGGGTTCCTGGGCTCTCAGTTCTATCTATTCTGTTTATCTGTACATCCATCTTTACACATTACCACATTGTGTTCATTTCTGGAACTTTGTTGTTTTGAAATTGTTTAACTGCTTCACAGACTTTGAAGACTCTTTTTATATCTCTTCTGTTTACCCTGAATTCCAGAGTTATTTGAGTATTTAGGGGTTCCTTTTTTAAAAAAAATATATGAATTTCCAAATTCTAGAACACATTAGAGACATAGGGTTTGAGGAATCAGTGAGCGTCCATGCCCACCCCTTTTTCAGAGGTTCATTCCTTTCCTAGCTGACCATTGCCTCTCTTTCTACTCTGTCATTCATGTTGGGGCCTTTTTATGTCATTATTTTTGTGCATTTTATAAGAGAGACACCCGTCTATAGTCTGTCTCTTGTGCTTGGTCCTCTTCACTAAACATTATTGACTCAAGGTGGCTCCATTTTCATTCCAAAGCTAGGGGATTCTGTAGTGCAATTGACTTGCTTCTCCGTCATCTTCACTGAGTTCGGTTTGGCTTTCTTATCACTGGAAAGTCTTCGATCGCTCTTTCATCTCCTTTTGAGCTTTTAATTTTTTATTCCTGTTGTTTTCCAATCTGTGCTATTCTCATGTGGCATGTAAAGAAAAAGACAGTCTTTTACATTGCCTTTAATAGGACATAAAAGAAGTAAAAGAAGTTAAGCCTTAATAGCATCAATAGTCGACTTGTAATATCTGTTTTTTCTGCTTCCACATTCAAACAGGGACTCATCCTATGGATTTTTACTCTGTTGATTATTTTCTTTGCATACTTTATGCTGTTGGTTTAGTTGTCTCTGAAAAGACTATTTCAGATTGTAGTTGGTTTATGCTGTCCGTCTTGATGTCTTCTTCCAGGGTGCTACTTTTCTTTATAAAATGTCAATGTTTGTTACAGCCCTACACAAAGCCCTTCCGGTTGTTGAGCTTTGCTCACCAAAAAGGTGATAAAGTGCACAGCCCACACAGTTTGACTGCAGGTTTTTCATAGTCTGGACTTTGTGTTCTCTTTAGCCTTATCTCACTGGGCACCCTTGCTCTATGCCTATAATCCATCGCTGTTGAGCAACCTCAGATCTCTACATGTTTCTGTACATTCTTCCCTCTACCTCGATCCATCTCTTCATTGTTGCCCACTTCTTCAAGATCCACAAACCCAAACTAACTTTGGAAAATTGAGCCCAGTGATTCCTTCAGAAGCCTCTCCTGACTCCCTTAAAGTAGTATTAAACATTCTGTTCCTTGTACTTTCAATGCCTTCTATAGAGAAATCAAGTCTGTTTCACTTACTTGTTTACATGTGTGTGTCTTCTGGTGTGTTGTTTCCTCGACAAGAAGAGCTGTGTTTTACTCATATTTGCGTTTCCCAGATCCAGTTTCAATGCCTAACACAAACTGCGTACTTAACAAGTTTTTACTGAATTACACTCTTCCCAAACTCTGTTCCACCTGAAATAATCTCAGTATTGTCTGTAAAGCCTACTTTTTAGCATGATTTTTCTTGTTTGGAGTACTGAGGGGACTATACCAATGTAATGAAGAGCATGGGTTTTGGGGGCCAGATGCCCTGATTTTAGATTGTGTGCTGGCCGCTCTTTAATTATTTGAAAGTTTGACAAGTTACCTAAACTTGCAGTGTCCCAGTTTGCCCATATATAAAACAGAAGTAATAATGATCGCCTTACAAATGTGATGATCAATCATATTTTGACCTACGTAAGTTCATAAAAAGTACTTACAGTAGGTATTGGAAAATGCTAAATAATAATATTCTTTTTAGCTGTTTTTATCATTACTTCTATCAATTTACTTACACTTGCCTTTTCTACCAATTGATCAGCCCTGATCTTTAGGGGATTACAAAACCACATGATTATTTTCAGAATTAGTTCAAATAATAAATGACTCTAGACTTCAATAACATTAGTCATCAGCCAATGTTAGTTCATCAACTCCTGTTTTAGTTTTTTTCATCTTGTTTGGCGTAAGTACAATAAGTACATGCTGTGCCAGCTCCAGACTTTGTTTAGTTTTTAAGTAAAGCTAGCACAATAGGCTGAATTTTTTATCATCAGAAGATTGGTAGTTTTTTCCTTTGGCATAGTTGAATTTTGTGGTTATAAAGCTTAGTAAGAATTTCAGTTGAGATCAGCTGTATACATGTCAGTTGCTTCATTTGATCTGGTTACAAGGGGAGACGAAAAATTCAGTGGCCATCATGAGCCTCGATGCCATCCATACCTAGCATATGGCCATTAGCTTCCTTTTATTTCCCACTTAGTGAGGAACAGTTTAAGGCAGCAGTGTGATCTATATCTATCTGTGGCTGTTAGAAAACCTCCCATTTTCTTTGCAATACAGTTATCTGAACATCAGTGTGCATAGAGACATCACTGGGTTAGGAAGCAGTAGTTTTTATGAAAGCCATCATGCACATGCACACTGACAATTTGCTCAGACACAGGTATAACATACCAGGTCAGGAAAAGCGTATTGATACAAAATAGTTTAAGAATACAGTAGTGATCTTTCTTATTTTCCTGCACAAAACCGTTGAATTCACAAAAAGTCTGAGGCTAACTTGAAAATAGCAGGCTTGAGCGATGGAAGCTAACATCAGGGGACAGATGCATTCTTGTGCAAATAACAACCCCTGTGCATTGTTCTCTGTCTCATCTGCCCAAATGGCTACTCGACCCATGAAACAAACAGATCACATCGTGAGCACAGATAACCCCAGACTTCAGGTCTGTAATCTGATTGGGGCCATCAGCAACCAGAAATGAGTTTTTTTCTAATCAGCTTTTCATCAGTTTCCAGTCACTCATATAAAGGAGTCCGGGAGAAGGGAATAGTCTCATTGCTCTTCAGCACCAGAGATTTGGACAGCGCTTCAAGCGGGCTAGATCAAGAGCACCCCTTTCTCCACTGCCTTCAGCTCCACTGCTGCCCCTCTAATACCCCCTGCTGCTGACAAAGAAAATTACATCCGCATCTATGCAGCCAGCAATGATGATGTTTTCCAGTAAATATTGGGCAAGGAGAGGGCTTTCCCTGGATTCAGCGGTGCCTGAAGGGCATCAACTACTTGGCAGCTCAACAGTGAGTACTGAGTACCTAGCATTTTCTAGAGTGTTTTAGAGGGTAGCGCTCATCTTATTCTTCCCAGATGGACACCTGGTATAGAGTAAACATATACTTCACTTCCCTCTTGTCATCCAGGTCTTCCTGCTTCCTTTCTGTCTCCCATCTTCTTCATAAAGCTAGTGCAATAATTGCTGAGTCCTTAACCTTTCTTGTCCTCACTGTAGAAAATGAAGTTCCCGGACATTCAGAACGAGAGTTTGTTTGAAACAGTGCCCTAAATCCAAAGTGTGTCGAACTCCAAAAGGCCATGTATTATGAGGAGGAATAGGGAAAGAGCTAGCGAGATTTCTTTCATTTCCTCAAATTGTGTCTCCACACCCTGTTCAGGTTCACAAAGACCAGTCTTTAAATACAGAACTAGTATTTTTTGTTCTTAGATATAGGTACAGATTTTGGAATAAAAGATTAATTCCTTTCAGAAGTTTTCCTGTGTGCCTCATTACTCTATTTTTAAAGTTTAATTGATGAAGTAATGAAAATAATATTTTGTTTGTTTCAGTATGTAAGGGAATTTTTGTATTTAAAATATTAACAAGATTTTAAAAATCAGTATTTGCCTGATCTTAAGTTCTGATTTGAGCTGATAATTATGAAATTTAATAAAAACAGTAGTTTTTATTTCATGGTAATGAAATAAAATGTATTCGGGTTCTTACTCATTAAAAATCTTAATGGTATTTCACTGCTGAATTATCAGAATTTATGAACCAATTTCAATTCAGTTTATCATGTAAAAAGTCTGTTTTAATATTGAAGCCCCAACTGTTTGCCAGAGGGTTGAATTGTACTGACATTATTACTGCTAAAAATGTTGAAAAGTAATCATGGAAACTTGTGTAGAACTATTTAAATCAATATCCAAAATGAGATCAAGAATGTAAATAGATTTTTCTAACATTTAAATATTATTACTATTTGAACCAGAGATTACACTAAGGAATTTTGAACCCACAATGAACTGCTAGAAGGAAGACAAAATTCCAAGTTATAGTTAATGTATGACCCTTTTATATAAAAATGCCACTTAAATATATGAGATCTGTGCATCATGTGCTGAGGAGGAGGTAGATGTTGAGAGTACTAAGGCATCTGAGCTTTTAATGACTAAACATACTGTCAGTTTTCAATGTCTGCTTAAACTTCTCTCCCTCGAGTCATAAATAATAAAATACTCATTTTTATCATATATAAATGTAGCAAGTGAGGCAGTGCTAGCATGTGAGAATAAAGCCAGTAGAAAAATCAGAGGAAGACAATGGCAAGTCCCTATTCCCCGAGTTCCACATCAGGTGGTCGGCTCTCTGTTTTATGAGGGAGCCAAAGATTGACATGATTGTGTTGTATCGCCATTTGCCAGGGAGATACTTCTGTGTTTCCCCAACTTTGTGTTTGTATACAAAGAACATAAAACAAACCATTTTACTTTTGCATTGTCTGTCAAATGAAAATCTCTAAAAAAAAAATTCTGCAATGTGGTCTAAGTTGCTAAAATCTGTCATTGTTATCATTAACCAAAATGTGCAATAGTTATTACTCCAATTTTTCTGTGTTCTGGTAATGATCAGCTAGCTAGTTTTCTTTTCTTCCTCTTCTCTTATTTGTGAATGAATTTAACACTCTGTAGATGCTGTCTTCTGACAGTGATGGCCTCTGGGCAGAAGTCTTCCATGTAGGGGTAGAGTCACGTTGATGGTCCACTTGACACTGTCCTTCAGATCTAAATTATAAAAAGCAAGGTTATTCATTTCAGTTCATGTCCGGACATACTTCAGAATGAAGTAAATATTTTAGTTTTAAAATTGAACCAAAGCTAAATTTACTGCTGTTAAAATATGTCTGGTTTATTTTTGTTATGTTCAGTAAAAAAAATATAGTTTATATGTGATTAGTTCAGTTACACCAAAAGATCAAATTTCATGCCTTACAATTAACGTAGGAAAGAAGGCAGAATTACTCATATATGACACTTAAACTTAATGATGGTCAGAATTTGGTTGCCATTGAAGTGAAACAAATCTGATCTCACTTTCATTTTAACCAGTAGATACTATGTTAGCGTGCTGGGAAATAAGATTCCACAGTAGAATAGATCAGTATTTAGGACTGAAAATTATGAATACCTTGGCAACTTCACCTTGAGTTTGTACAATTGATTGAGCTTCAAGATTATGAGTAGAATACAGAGAGAACAATCTATATATGGAAAACTCTGGAATACTAATAATTTTTGTCCTTCTGTTTTCTTGAAGCTAACCAAAGCTAACTCTAGCAAAAATGATGACAAGCAAGGCCACAAGGGGAGCAGCACAAGTGGGACTGTGGCCGAGAGTGGCAAGACGGCAGTCATATTCTCCTTAAAAAATGAAGTTGGTGGATTGGTCAAAGCTCTGAGACTCTTCCAGGTGAATGTAAAATATTACACAACTCTCAGTGTGACTGTGTGCCTTATTCCAAACTTGTCATCTGTTACGAAACACTTCTGAACCCATTTCTGGATAATGTAGTGAAATACTTAGAGGAACCAAACTTTGTGAGGCTTTACAAAGGGAATTTGTCTGCTGAACGATGAAATAAACAGATTTGCATGGGCTGTGATTTATTAATCCAGATTAGCCTGTAGATAGTTACCAGCTGAGAAAGCCCATAGTTCAAAAATGTGAGCATCACAGTTGAAATCCAAACATAAAAGGAGCCAAAGAGGTTATCTTTAAATACCAGGAGTCTGAAGTTCGATTTGATTTGTTAAAATTTGAATTGCATACTTGTAATAAGAGCATATTTATTATATCAAGTGAGATAGATGAATACCTGGTGTTCCTTGAAACCTGCTTGTGTCATAAACTTAATGTGCCTTTCATACACATGAATTATTCTCCCTATATATAAATTGTAAGTGTGCTTCTCCCTGTATCTTATAGAAATGTGGTGGTATTTTCTGAGTCCCGAATCTGTGGTTTGAACCCTCAAGAAAGAGCTTGGAGCTCCGCCTGGTGGTGCTGGCCTGTAGTCTCAGCATTCTGGGAGGCAGAGGCCAAGAGGATCACAAGTTTGAGCCCAGACTGGGCAACTTAAGTTACTGAGATTGTGTCTCAGAATAAAAAATGGGCTGGGGGTGTAGTGCAGAGTGAAGACACTGGGTTCAGTCCTCAATACTGGAAAAATAAAGAGAGAGAATAAAAGAAAAAGAAAGAAAGAAGGAAACATGACAGTGTTTTAAAAGCCCAGAAAAGCTATTGCCTTGTTGCTAATACACAACTGATGGCTGTTCCTGCCCTTAGCACTACTCTCCTGTATGAATGCATTTTGCTTGGGGCATGTGACTGTCTATTAGAGCTCCACGACTAGGAGCCCGGGTCTGCCTGGTGCTGGGGGCTGCTGTGCAGTGGAAGAAAGTAGTTGCAGTATCTTCCAGGGGATTCAGACTTCTGTGCTCCTGCTTTGACCAGCAGCTTTGTAGGTTCAAATTCTTCATTTGTAAATAGCAATAATATTTCCTACTTTACTGCGTTGTTGGAATGAAATAATATGAAAGTGCTTTGTAAAGTATGCAGAATGCAAGACATTATTATGATGCCCTTCTGATGGTTATAAAAGGAAGTTAGCAGCCTGATTTGCTGAATATTTCCTCATTCCTTTTTGGCCTTGAAGGAAAGTTCAAGTACCGTAAACAGTGACAGTGGAAACCTGGGGTAATATTTTACATATAATTATGTCATCGAGGGCTGGGTTCCTACTGATCCCAAAGGTAAGCCGGTTCAGTTAGACTGCTGGTGCCATGGAAGGGTCCCTGAGGAGCAGTGAGCAGCTCTGAGTTTTCGCTCTGCCACCAGCTCGTCTAAGCTAAGCCACTTACCCCATCTGGACCTTGGTTTTTCAGTCTAAAAATATTTGTTTCTACCACTGGACATTAAAAGAACTTTGAACTTAATATTCATCTTTAATTATCAGCATTATTGCAGAGGTTAATAAAAACAGACAGAACTTTCAGCTTTCTGGCCACAGAGTTTGCTTTTATATGCTGTTTGATTTGGTACTGTTCTGGTTCGGAAGATGACTCATCCTTCTCACATGCTGGATATCTGGAGATTGTCCAGGGTAGTATCAGGACTTGGGCTAATAATTGGAGTGTGCCATCTGGAGTGATGAAGAGGTGTCTGCTTGTTGGGGGTAGGTTGGAGTGCAGAGGAGAACTTAGTCTTCAGTTAACCTAAGAGGAAGGCAGATATATGGCGGAGGAAATAAACTTTGAGTTTTAAGCATTGAATTATTGTTCTCCCTCAAGTAGCTTATTTGTAAGACTTTTTTTTTTTTTATATCTGAGATTCACCATAGGATGATAGTTGTAGCGATGCATCTTTGGAGGAGGCTGGCTTATACAAGAGAGAGTAATTGCCATGTGATCCAGCTTAGGAGTTATTACTACTTTTATTTTTTACCATTTGCCTTTGCCCCTCACCGTTCTGTAAGTAAGTGTTTGATGTCTTTTGCCTTCAGAGATTCTCTCCTGGCTGCTTTCCTTGCTCTGTTCCTTTTGCTACTGTTTGGACTGTGCTTTGGCTAGAATTTCCCAAGTACTCAGGCACTTTCATATCGCCTTCCTGGTTTCTGCCTGCCGTTTATTTTATTCATTTTTTAAAAAATCACTTCCTATTTATGCTTCTATTTTTAACCTTTATTTAGGTATCACTATACAATCAACACTTTGTTTTAATTATGTTTTTCAGAAACATAAAAATACAAATGTTATGGTTAGATGATAATAGATAATTTTTTTACTCCAAATTACCATGCACCACCAGTGAGATGTGGACCACTCTGGGAAATGCTGATGTTCCTAATTATGATTTATTTTACAGAATCCTTTGTCTATTTTAAGTTCTCTCCTCTTTTTAAGGGACAGAATAACCTGTACAGAGGCATAACAATATAGCTTTCTTATTGAGATAATTGTCTCAAACAACAAAAACTGCAACAACAATGACAAAAATAAAAACTAAACAAGGAAAGCATCCCTTTATTGTGATCTGAATGTGCTTTAGAGGTGTTATTTATGTTTCTATAGGAAAAGCACGTCAACATGGTTCACATTGAATCCAGGAAATCCCGAAGAAGAAGTTCCGAAGTTGAAATCTTTGTGGACTGTGAGTGTGGCAAAACAGAATTCAGTGAGCTCATTCAGTTGCTAAAATTTCAAACCACTATTGTGACACTGAATCCGCCTGAGGACATTTGGACAGAGGAAGAAGGCAAGGGCAGTTTTTGCTTGTTGGGTCATTTTAACGATCTGACAAATGTTGCAAGGGGAAAACACCATCTGTAAGCTAACATTTCTAAACTTGCACCGTGTTTTCAGCAGAGCTTGAAGATGTGCCGTGGTTCCCCCGGAAGATCTCTGAGTTGGACAGATGCTCTCACAGAGTTCTTATGTATGGTACTGAGCTTGATGCGGAGCACCCAGTAAGTGTCTCGTGAAGTCCATCTCATGTGCGCTGGTGCTAGGCTGTGCTGCAGTGCTTCATTGTAGAGTAACTTATTATTTATCCCTCACACTCAGGAGGAGATCTTCAGGTGATAAAGCTTCCTTGTGTACATGTGTTGGCTGGGAAAGCAGATTAGAAAGATGGCATTTCCATGTAGAACTTATAAAAGGGTTGGATAGAGGAGGGGATTCTGTAGCCTGGAGAACATTTTTGTGGAATTAGACAGACTGAAGTGTACTTGCAGATGGTGAGTGACCCTTCGAAAAACGATGATCTGAAATTGATCACACCTTTGGGGAACTCAGGAGGATTAGGCATGATGGCATTTTCCTTGGCTGGAGGTAGTTAGGAATAGAGTAATGTCGTTGACTTAGGTCTCAGTGGAAAGGCAGAGGGTTTTAAAATAAGACCACGATGGAAGATGTATCTTTTCCCGTATCTATGTGGAATCTATCAAGCACAGTCTCTCCTGTACTGTAGTAAAAATGACCATCTTTAAAGAAATACGATACTTGGGTAAGCGTTTTCCATTATTTTCTCCCCTCCCCTCTTTGGAGTGGGTTTTATTTAACACGAGAGACCAGAACTTCTTTACAGTCAGAACGAAGTACAGTTAATGGTCTGGGAGAGGAAAGCAAGCGCCCTTTGTTACAGGGAGTTTCTTCCTCCCCGAGTGCTTCTTGTTTAAAAATGAACAGAAAAAAGAGGAAAATCCAAGCAGATCCTCATTCTTATATGGAGTCTTTGTGTTGTGAGGATAATAGATTGTAGATATTCATACTACTGAAGTTGAGGAAACCTGAGATCAGATAGTGTGACCTTTGGGCTCTGCGTGTGGGCTTGGTCCACAGCATGAGCATCACTAGGGGCTTGTCCACACTCAGTCTTGGGAACTACTCTTTTCAGGGAAACTAAGATAACTTCAGCCCAAGGGAAATTTTCAGCCACCAATTTCATTTGGTGCAATACACCAGTTCAAGTATAGCATTCAAACAAATGGCCAGGCAGACCTAATTCAGTTGCATTTTTTTTAAAAAGCTGAATTCATGCAAGGATATGGCACGTTTTGTTTGTCTGTATAGTCTAAAATTCAGAATATTTCATAGCAATTCATATATAAGGCTCCTGAGCATCAGAGAAACATTTGAAAAAATGGCCTTAATAATTATCTTTTTGTTATCTCCTCCTTCTCCCTACCCCAGAAGTGTCCAGTTTAACACGGCAGCCTGATTTAAGGCATGAGCGGGAGTAGAGCTGCACAGACACCAGCTGTTAACTTGCAGAATGCCCTTGGGCAAGTCCCTCTACCTCTATACCTCATTCTTTATGTAAAAATGTGGGAGAAATTCCTATTAACCTCAAAGGGGTGTTTAAAAGCCTAGTTAATAAAACAGCTGAAAGGCATTTTGGCAAGACTAAATGCTTAATTTCAGTAAAGAAAATGCTGTATTAAATCATCCAGATCAAATCCTGAACAGTAAAGGATTTTTCAATAACCTCCCCTTTCCAAGTGCTCCCCCTAGTCTAGTTTGAAAAGTACTCAACCTGGAGAATGGAGTTCAGTCATTTGAATGGAGCAACCACAGGAACCACTGACCTTGCTGTGAAAAAGTTTGTTCTGATATCAAGAGTGAATTTTCCTGTGCTTAATTTTATTCCATTATTCCTAATTATACCACATTATGATACCTTCTCTTATTTTCTGTGCAGCCACTTGAAATAATTGCACGTACTTAGCAACCCCCTACTTCTCCCTGTTATTTTTTTAGCAACCTATATTTCTTTTTTAGGCACGCCAAATGTTCATTATACAAAATTTGGTATTGATAAGTTGGTGTTTATGTAAGTTCTCATTTGATGAAGATAGAAAAAGTTGTCTAAACAGTTTTTATGCCTGAAAATAATGTTAGCTTGAGATGGACACTGGGACCATGGTAACAGGTTATTAGTTCAGGAAGGACTGGGAATAGAAGTCATGCTGCTAGAGTTCCCTAGCAAGGGTTAAGTATCTAAAGGTATGTTGGTCCCTCTAAAGTTCAATGAAAAAACAAGTCATGTAGGAGATCTTTTTTAAAAAAAAACCAGTGATTGTGTACGGTTTAAGATTTTCCATTTCTAGTGAGTTCCTAGCTCCCTAGGAACGGGACCACAGTTTGAGCAGCCAGGATCAGGATTGGGAGAGTGTATCGAAGTGAAGTTCAAGGTTTCCCTCTAAGATGTTTGTTAGAAATGTGGTCCCTGAGGCTCACCTGAAGTCTACTGAATCATAACACTCAGGGACAGATCCAGGAATGTGCATTTGAAAGGATCTGCAGAAGGTGCTGATGAGGGCTGAGTGTGTGAACTAATGGCTCACCTTAGTGAGTCTCGGACCTGTGTCCCACTCAAATTGTCTATGGAAAGTTAAAAAAAATAATTACTAATGCCAGGGCCTCATGCCCGGGAGCTGCAGTCAGACTCTGCCAGGTATGGCCTGGTTTAGGTTATTGTCTAATGCTCCTGGTGATCCCAGTTCCCACCAGAGCCAAGCCCTTTGGGACGACGGCTTGAGTATCAGCATAAACTGAGCTGGCACAGCAGAGTCAGGCTGGGTTTTCAGTTTCGTTTCTTGTAAACTGAGAGAGAGAAGAGTGGACTTGTGCAGCAGGTATTCTCTGGGTGCTATGGTTGTCACACTGGGCAAATAAACACATAGGATGCCCAGTTAAACTGGAAAAATCTGTTGTTTATCTAAAACTGAAATTTAACTGGGCATCCTGTATTTTGTCTGGTGGCTTTATCCCTGGCTTCCATTCAGAATGGATGGCAAGTTGTGCTGTGTCTGTCATCACTAGTGCAGCTAGCGTGCCTTGCTGTGCCAGCCCATGGCTCAATCCAGGAAGCTCTGGATCGCCCACAACATTTGCGTAATCGCTGCCACTGCAGGCTAATGGGGCATGATGAGTAAATCACTCTCTTGTGTCCCTGGAAAAGATGCAGGTGTTTGCTGAGGAGAGACAGTTGAGATTCTTCTGGAAACCCAGCAGATTTTGATGCTGTTACCATGGTGTCTGGTCTGGCAGGAACCAGGGAACAGATGCTGTGCTTTTCACAGGACTCTCTCCGTTTTGTCATGGCCTACTTTCTGTTTGTGTAGTAAAGGTGCTTGGAGTTCTTTGGTTTCCCTCTCCCAGGTAGCCTGGTTTTTCTCGTGAGCGTTGGAACTTAACTTCTATAGCAGGGGACTTTTTTTTAGGTCATAGACCCATTAGTGTATATAGTAACTTTGGTTGCAAAATTTTGTCTATAGATGTTTTAGAGCTTCACAAACCTACCTATTTCTGAAACTCATTTTAAAAACACCCAATTTGTGACACAAGACAAACAGTGCTGGTTTCTGAGCAGAGGGTATTTCACTTCTGTTGGATGTTAGGGTAATCTCAAAGTGTTTAGTCTCTCTCCCCTCCATTATTAAGTGTTGTTATTTTGAAAAAAAAAAGAGGGCCATTCTTCATTTCTGTGTAGCAGAAAGATCTGTTCTTTTTCCACAAGCCAAGAAAAGGGGGCAATTTTCTAGTATGTTTGGGATTCCTCTTGATCTCTCTACCTTGCAGAAAGGTCTGCGTTTCTGCAGAGGTAGTCTAGGCCTTCCTCAGCCTTGTCCCTGCCCTTTTACTCTTAAACCCCATGGTGCCCGTGGCTTGTCTTCTTGCCTGGCCTTCATTGTCAGAGACCACTGCTTCCATGTCATTCTTGGGAGGTGAAGGTTGTAGAAATAAGAAGGTAAGGGGAAACAATTTCTCCTGAGCTTCTAGCAACTTGCAGCAACGACCCGAAAAGAATTAACTGTCTGAAAGAATTGGAAGGAAAGGAAAATGGGAAGTCTGTTGACAAGAGGAAAAATTGTTGAGTAAATAAGGAAGTCCTCTCAGAAGGATTCCGCTTGGCTGAAAAATGATAGACATGGTGTTTAATTTCCCAAGGGGAGGATGCTAGATAAAAATCTTGACCAAGTTGGCGGAGATATACTAGAATGATAGTAGCTCAGATTTGGGTGGTGCTAACCTGCTCTTCAGTGCACGGATCCCTTAGCAATTTTGCATGGTGTGGCTGTAATCATAAAAGCCAGCAAACCCTCCTTATTTTATACTGATTTGGAGATTTGATGACTCTTCTGAATGACAGGTTTTAATACATGTTACATTTATTAGTTATTTACACAATGCAGTTAAAATTAGGTTAACTTACTGAGTAACTGTGTTAAAGAGACCTGTTTTAATAGATAAGATTAATTTGTGTTTAAAATCAATTACTTGTATGAATGATATTTGAAAACCAAAATACATTGTTCAAAATATCAATTTGTTTAATTAAGCTATTCTGCTTACATAGTGGAAAGGTAAACTTTTGCTTGAATTCCCCCACATCCCAAATTAGGAGAGCCCAAATTGAATGAGGTTTTACTGTAAGCACAATTCGCTTTTGCCTGTGTCATCAAGATGGTCATCTGAGGATAAGATTTACATTTGAATTGAACACCCAATAAGCACCACAGTGATTTTCTTTTAGGCCCTCTACAGCTAATTTTTCGGCACTTCGTTAAATAACTTAATCTCCTTTTTTTGTTTAAGGGATTTAAGGACAATGTCTATCGGCAGAGAAGGAAGTATTTTGTGGATGTGGCCATGGGTTATAAATAGTAAGTACCTGTATACCTCTTTCTTGTCACTGGCTAGGTAGGAAAAACACATGCTGTGTTAAACAGACCTGTTTTCTCTTCACTTTAACTTTTGCAGAAGACAGACATGAACCATTTTAAATACTCGCCAACTCCATAGCCTTTAAATGCCAACACTGAGGTTTGACATCTGGGGATAATTGTAAAATAATGAGACCTTCGGGCCACATGCCAAGTGCTACATTTACACCATTGTGTTCGCAGCTCCATTAAGTCATAAGCGGTTTCTGTACACTCTGTCAGGCTTAGAAAATGTGCTTTAGTTTTAATTTTGACTTCAATTTTCAGTAACCACTTTCAGTGTCTGGCTTCCACAGTGAGAGTGAAGGATTTAGCAAGAATGGGGGGAAGGAGTCATTTAAGCAGCCCTAATGGAAAAGAAACAGGTTTGCTTCTGCAGAGAGAAGAACCTCTTATACATTGGAGGGGTTGTGGAAAGTTTCACAGTCAATCCCAGATCTGTGTTGGGATGAAAATGGAGAGCCTCACTTTTAGGGGGACTTTCTGAGGACTGTGCATAGTGCATGATGGTAACAGTGACAGCCGAAGTCTGTGACCAGAAATTAAGTAGTGTGTTGACTGAAGGCCATGACTAGAAAAATAGAGTAGATATCAGGCTCTTGTTGATTCCACTCTTTGTATGTGATATGTGTAACTTATACATCATCTCTTTCCTCACTCTGTTATGCATTCACATGCACGAAGCATGTATTCAGAACAAAACGTAAATTCGTCCTCGGTAGGGGAAAGATTTGTTTTTTCTCTTATTGAGGCTAAGTGAGAGGTAATTGCCATGAGAGGTAATTGTCAGTGCAAGAATTTAAGACATCATGTATGTTATAGAGAATGTTAGTTTTGGTTTAAAAAGAAAAAGAACTATGGCACATTCATGCTTAAAGCCAAGTGAGAAATTTTTTCATCCTTCATGTTAAGGGCCAGTGATTTGCTGATTTCTGCTTTCCCTTGATAATCATCTGGTGACCTTCCCTTCCTCCTCCTAAGCTCTAAGCCTCTTTCATCCTTCCTCTGTCATACTTGGAAAAACCATGTTTGTGAAAATCAAGAAACTTGGCGCATGCTTTTCACCATATATCTAATCTGTTTCAAGTGGTGTCTTCTCACCTCTCCTGTTACCTTCTACCCCTCATAATGTCAGCATGAACATAGTAACTTACTGAGACCCTGTGTAAAAATATCTTTCCTTAGTAACCCTCATACTGTCATGGCTGAGAGTTTCTGCGTATCCGTTTAAGAATAAGAGAAGCCAGGGTGTGTGCCTCCTTGAAAGCTTACTTTCTGCCATCTATACCTGCTCTGGCCCTAGTAGGGACGGGGTACAGATACTAACAAATTCCAAATGAGCCTTGGCCATTGTCTTCAGTTTGCCATACAGTGAAAAAAGTTTTTAGTTGACAGAAAATAAATACGTGATTTCTAATCGAAATAGCTCTTTTTCTCTTTTTCTGAGGACTTCGAGTACACAAAGAAGAAAGATGTTACTACTGTAACTACTTAAGCACTTATGAGCTATAGTTCTTTTTCTTTTTAAACCAAAACTAACACCCTCTATAACATACTTGTCCTCAAACATTAGTGATGGAATTTAAAGGCTATGGAGTGATTAGATTTTCCAAACCAAGTCTTTGATTGGATTAAAAAAACCCAAAACCCTTTGGAATCACTGGTCTAAGTAGCAGAATATTTGAGGTTGGGTAGTGTTAAAAAAAAAAAATCCAATGTGCAGGCCCCTGTTAGCACAGTTTGTTGAAAAAAGGGCCATTCAGGAGCTGGTGGTGTAGGAATGGGAAAATGTTGGTTAACTGTTATGACGCCCCAGACAGAAGGAATACATGGTCAGTGTTTGAGGCCGTGGGTTTGATGCTTCATTCATCGTGCATTGTGTACACTGCACTGTGTATTATAGCACATCCCCAAATACCCCATAAATACATACATATGTCAATGTCCAGTTAAAATAAAATTAGCGTCCATTCTGACACAGGGATAACATCTATTGATAATTAAGACTTTCTGTGCTTTGAAGAAAAGTCATCAATACATGGTCAGAATCACAGGAAAACATGGAGTACAGATGTTTTGAGATTGTAGTTGGTATAGGCAGGATGTAGTTGGAGGTGTCGGAAGGTAAGAGGAAAGAAGGGAAATGAAGTAGAGAATAATATATATCGAAACACAGCCAAGAAGCACTTTGGGGAATTCGTGGTGAATACTGTATTTTCTATGATAGTCTTGAAAGGATAAAGCAGGGGGAAAGAATCAACACCAGCAGAGAAAAATGAAAAAAAAAAATTCCACTCTGTGATGAAAAACAGCAGGCATGAAGTCTGTATTACCGTGAACCCCAAAGAGGTGAGAGACAGGGAAAGCGTCAGCACGCTGAGAACCATCAATAGCCCCCACTCAGGCAAGTGTCTGATTGGCAGCGCAGCAGAAGAACGTGATTGATTACCCAGAGGCCTGTGGACGCTTGCCCGCCAACGTGCCTGCGCTCTGTGTTGCGGAGGCCTAATTGCCTTATCAATAATGGCAGAGGAACTGTTCATTAGGGCAAATACTATCCTTCATAGAAGACCTGAGAATGAACACCTGGGATCCAAGGGCACCAGGGCACACCTAATGTGTGGGTCACACCCTGTCGTCCCCTACTCAAATAAAAGACATCCTAATGTAAACAGGAAAAGAGTACCCCGTGATTAGATGATGTGATGTGCTTGTAGAGTAGCAGTTGAGAGGAAATAGAAGTGCCCGGTGGCAGGTGGCGTGTGGAGGAAGGAAGATGAGGGCTGTGATGTTGTGGCCTTTAGGTTTGTCTGAAACCTTCCATTGTTCTGTCTCAGTACCTTCATATTCTCATTTTGGTAACATTTTGTTGATTTCACAATTACTGAGTTGTTGTGGGTGGGGGGAGAATTAGTAACACAGGTTCTTCAGTTGACTGGCAACAAAGGAATTTTTATTTGGGGGCTAGAATAATGATTATTTTTCAACACGCCTGCATATTTCATTTAATTATATTTTTGGTGGGGGTGATAATAGTTATTTCAATCCATTTCATTCTGTTGGAAAGAGGCCCCGAGCTCTGACTTTAATTATGCCACTCTTGTTTGCTTAAATTGATTTTGCATATTACTGTGATTATGTTTTGTTATGAATGTCTTTTTTCTCCTGGTTGAAATTAAGGTGGCACGTGAGCCTCATGTTTTTCCCGTGGGGCTGCTTCCTCTTGGATTTATTACTTTTTTTCCCATCCCAGAAATCTGAAACTTAAGTTTGCATATGCAAATATCCACAGGTAAACAAGACAGCTCCAACATGCTGGAATTTGTGACCCAAATTAGGGTTGGAAATTTCCCTAATTTGCCAAGAAAATTCACTTGTTTTCAAATTTAGGAATCCAAAGGTTTTCTTAACATTTCTCAGCTTCAGTTTTCACCTCTGTAAAATGGAGATAAAAATATTCTTTTCACTCTTGGGACTATTTTAAGTATTAAGTATAATAAATGAGGGCATGGTCTATGCAATGTACTTTATTATCTTTGCCCAAACAATAATCAAAAAATTGGACCAAAGGGGTGGAGGTTTGATCAGACACCTGACCAGATGGAAAGGTTTTGGTTTTTTTAACCCTCTTGTCTTTACCTCTAAGAGACTGGAGAGATTGAGTTGGAAATGGGAGCTCAATACCTAGGAAATCCCAACTTTACAGTTTATGAGCTGGATGGTACAGGCAAATTATTAAGACTTCTGTGCTTCTGTTTTCTTATGTGAAAAATAAGGATAACTGTACCATTATGTTTATAGGATTGCCTTGAGGATTAAATGAACAAATATAGCATCAACATTTAGAATGCAATTTAGGAAGTGTTCCATAAATCTTTGCTAATATCATTATTTTTATCACTTCAGTTGATCTCTCCTTTTTTCCCCACTATTGTTATTAATATACAGATGTAATACATAGTATTTACAATGAATTTGGGTGTTTCGTACATCTACGTATCACATCGACTTTACAATCCCTTCCCATTTTCTGCCCTCCCACCCCCTCCCTGTTCCTTCCCCCGGCTCCGGCTATCACTTCATATGGTTCCAAAGAATGTCTGTGTTCTGGGTTTTCCAAGTCCGAGAAACCATACATTGTTTAACATATTAATCTTCCACACCTAAGTCATTTCACTCAAGTCACCACTCTACCCCACCTTCCTAGTCCTTGAATGGGTTCACAGTAGCTAGATCTTGATATCTCTTCTCAGAATCCAACCAATCCCTTTATTGGGATATTCACCAAAAGATTTTTTCCCATATTTTCCTATATATTTGTTGTTATTGTTACACCTGGCCTTACCCACCAGTTCACATTAGAAAATAACTATAAGCATGTAGTTCAAAAGACTAGTTAATTTGGGAAAGAGAAAAAATAATTAGATACATAAAATTCAATTGCCTTAGCTGAATACTGGAAGGTGCATATTTGTACATTCACAAGGTTATCTTTACATCAATCATTTTTCTTAGGATAAACTTTCATTAGTGACCTGATAAGCGAATTGCTACAACAATACAAAGTTAAAACTGTATCACATTGCTACATTAAATGAAGTCAAATCTATACCACATAAATATACTTAAAGCGACAGACATGAAGGCAAATTTAGTTATTTCAGAATTCCTTAACTTTCATATCTTATTTACTCATATTTCACTGATTACCAACATACATTTTTCTCAGCTCATTCTCCTCTAGCTGTTGTTGCTTCTTCTCTGGGGTCATTGGTGTCGCTGGCCTCCCTTTCACTTTCTAAGTTTCCTTTTAGTATTCTCTGCAGTATTGGTTTAGTGGCTGCAAATTCCTTTAAGCTGTGTCTGTCATGGAAAGTTTTAAGTTCTCCTTTAAAATTAAAAGATAATTTTGCTGGATATATCAGTCTTGGTTGGCATTTATGTTCTTTTAGTGCTTGGATGACATTGCTCCAAGATCTCCTAGCTTTTAGAGTTTGGATTGAAAAATCTGCCATTATCCTGATGGGCTTATCTTTGTAGGTCACCTTCTGTTTTTCTCTTACTGCTTTTAGTATTTTCTCTTTGTGCTGGGTTTCTAGACTTTTAATTATGATGTGTTGTGATGGGTATCTCTTCTGATCAAAGTTGTTTGGTGTTCTGTATGTCTGCAATAGTTCCATGTTCATTTCTTTTCTTAGATTTGGGAAATTTTCTTCCATAATTTCATTAAACATGTCCTTTAAGCCTTTTGTTTTGTCCTCAGTCTTCTCCTCGATTCCCATAATTCTGAGGTTGTTTCTCCTTGAATCATCTATCAGCCATTGCAATGATTCGCTTTCTTTATTTACTTTGTATTCTTCATGGCCTGCATGTTGCAGCTCAGTCACTTTATTTTCTAGGTCTGACATTCTATTCTGAAGTTGTGTAAAGTGGTTGCTTATTATTACCTGTGTGTTTTTCATTTCCTGAATATCTGCATTTAATTTTTCTATATCTCTGCTGTGTTCTTCTCTATTTTCTTCTTTTGTCTTCATTATCTTCTGGTATATTTCTTCTCTGGTCTCCTCCAGCTGCTTTTCAAGGCTTGCTTTTTGCTTATCTATGTATTGGTGTAGCTCTTCTGCTGTCTGTTTTATTTCTTGCTTTAATTCCTGCTTTAATTCATTGAATTTCTGGGCCCAGAAATTGCCATCTTTTTGCCATATTCATCTTTATTTACCCTGACATCATCTCCTGGGGTTTCAGGTCTTTTTGTAGGAGATTTGTAACCACGCTTCCCCATTTCTTTTTTGGTCTCCTCTAATTTATTTTCAAGGCTTGGTTTTTGCTTAGCTAAGTGTTGTTGTAGCTGTTGCTCTGTCTGTTTTGTTTCCTGGTTTGCTTCCTGGTTTGCTTCCTGCTTTAATAATTCCTGCTTTAATTCCTGCTTTATTTCACTGGCTATCTGGGCCCAGAAGTCACCATCACTCGTGCCCATCTGTTTTTTTGCGTTCTGCAATTTTGGCACCCCTTGTACAATCCCCTGGGGAGTCAGATCTTTTTGTATAAGATTTGTTACCACATTTCCCCATGGTTCTGCTACCTCTGTCTCTGGTGCGCAGGGAAGAAAATGGCTCCTGCTGACATCACTGCCTGCGACGGCTGTTGAGCCCCTTTTCTGATCTGGGATCCTGGGGCCTTTTCTAGGGGGGAGCCCTCCCTGTGTTTGTAGTACACACACCCGTGGGTTGGTGCTTCCGAGGCTGGGGCCACCCACTGCCAATAATTCCCACTTATCCGGGTCTGGCTTACCTCGGGCTGAGGTTCTGGCCTCCGGACCTTGTTTGTGATCTGTGGGTGCCCGCAGCTTGGGGCCGCGCCGAGTCAGCTGTTTTCCTCCTCATCCTATGTGACTTCAGGATTTCAGACCCGCCCGCAGCTTCCTCTCCCGTTGTTGTGTGCTCCGTCCTCTCCCAGCTCTGCTCTGTCCAGTGTTCAGGTCCCTGCGCGCTTTCCTTCGTCCGCAGCTGCCTGCCGTTTGGAGCCGGCTGCGGCTGTTTCCTTAACCAAGGGGATTTTTTTTTGCCCTCCTTTTTCGATGGTCCTTCAGAGTTTCTGGCCTCCCGCTGGGCTGGTCGCCTTTCAGTTTTGGGGGATGCTCCTCTCTTTCCTAGCTACAGCAAGAACACTTTTTCTCGCTTTCTTCTTGACTTTTTAAGTGAGTTGATGAGGAGACATTGTGCATTGCTGTTACTCAGTCGCCATCTTGACCAGAAGCTCGATCTCTCCTTTTTTTCCACCTTCATACTCCAAAACTTTTTATTACTTTTTGGTTGCCACCTTTCTCCACTCCCCTTGACTGAAGGCTTTCTTGAAACCTTGACTTTTGATTTTTTTACTGTATCAGTTCTTTATTACTCCAAATTTAGTGGCTTAAAACAAGAAAGAAACATTTATTATCTCACAGTTTCTGAGTTTCAGGACTTAGAGAGTGGCTTAGGTGGGTGGATGTGGATCTTAAGGAAAGTGTTGGCCAGAGGAGAAGTCATCTGCAGGTTTGACAGGTGCTGGAGGGTCTGCTTTCTATGTGGTCACTCAAAGAACTGTTGGTAGGATGCCTCAGTTTCTTACAGTATGGCCTCTTTACTGGGTGGCCTGGACATCCTGAAGATATTGTAACTCATGTTTCCCAAATTAAGTGATCTAAGAGAGTGCAAGGAAGAATCAACAATGCCTTGGAAGTAAATCTCTTGTGTTATCTTCCTTTGGCCTTACTAATCAACCCTGGCTCAGTGTGGATAGGAAACTGCACATGAACATGAAGACCAAGTGGCAGGATTCTCTGGAGAACCATCCTGAGGCCGGGTATCACATACATTGAACTTGTTTTATTTCTTAAAGACCCTTCTTAGATGCTTAGCATCGTGGGTGCTAAAGCATTATCTGAATGCATGACCTGCAGAACTAATTCCTGTGAGGGCAGAGGTAGAATCCTACAGCAGAACCTATGGCTGGCTGCCTGTGGGTCGCAGCATACCCTCTGAAAGTCTCAGTGCTCTCTTCCTAAAGTGAGAACGGTATCTCTGTCGCCTGCATGCTTGCGAGGATTAGTAATTTTTATAGGGCTCAGAATGCTGCCTGGCACAGGAAGTGCTGTGCCTATTATTGATATGGTATTTGTAATATAGACATGATTATTACCATATGTTAAGTAGTTAATGATTCTCTGATTCCATATAATTAATTATGAAACTTATTTATAATGAATAAAGGACCTTAAAGGGTGAATGAGTTAAGGAATTTCAGGTTTCATTGTGTGATGGATTACAGAAGTGTTTCAATCAGTATATTGGGGAGGGTGCATCTCTTAGTTTCTGGTAAGTTATTCACATAACTTACTTCTTCAGTATGAAAAGTGGCCCTTTTTGAGTCCTTACCAGGCCACTGAGTGGGTAGCCACACCAAGATGAGTCAATCCAGCTTGGAACCTGTCTATGTTGAACTTATCCTTGAATGGCTAATGATAGCAGAAATGTTCATCCTGGGTTGATCTCTCAGGTTACATTTGGGCAGGTTTAGTTTTCATAAATTCTTGCCATGTTCTGGGCACTGTGTTAAACTTGTCACTTGTGTTCTGTTGTTTCACCTCACAAGGAGCTTTTGAAATAGGTGTCCTCATTGCACTCATTTTGAAAATGAGGGAACCCAGGTTCAGAGACATTAAGAAGCTTACTAAAGAGTACATAGCTGATGGTGTCACCTGCATAAGCACCAGTTGCTGATGCTTTAATTCCTCTGAAGTGGAGCAAAATAAATAAATAAAGAAAGAAAAGAAAGAAAGAGTAAAACTAAAGTAAACATTTTCCATCCTTTCTTGGATGGCCAGAGTAGATTCTGAGTAGGGTTAGTTACTATTAGGAGTTTCAAAATTGCTGCTCTTTCTGAATCTAAATGTTTGTCTTTGCCCGGGAAGCCACACCGTTTTTGTTTTTTGTTTTTTTTCTCTTTCATTTTGTTCTGAAGTGTCTGTAACAGTTTCCACTTGACATAGGTGGTTTCACATACAGGTTGAAAATAAAAGCAACAGAACCAAGTGACTTGATATTTTGTAAAGTTATTCTACCCAAATAATTCTCAGAATATTTGAAATGTACAGTTTTTGTCAGTATTTAAAAAACTTTGGATTGTATGGAATCAGTACTCTGAGCTGCCTTAAGTGACTTGAACGCTCCAGGGTCTTCACAGGTGGTTCCAAATGTCTGCTTGCCCTGCCCCGGCTGCAGTTACTTCTAGTCCTGCTGTGTGAAATTCCTTTGCTCTCCTAGGCCTCAGGCTCTTCTCCCACCCTGAGTGGACAGACTACAAGGGAAATAAACACAGCAGGGCTGGGGCTTGTAAAACAATTACCAGATTTTTCACTCTAGTTTTTACTAGTTGCTAGCTTATTCATTTCTTTATTTTATTTTATTTTATTATTTTGGTTTATAAAATCACAGCCTTTATGGTTCACTTGCTCTGAAGTAACTACTTGGCAAAACAGAGACCTTAAAACAGAATGGGCTGGGGTTGGGGGAGGTTGAGAGAGAGAAAGAAAGAGAGAGAGAGATTTTTCTCTTTCAATATGAAGTGGATAGAGTGGTGTTGATTATAACCTCTTCATCAAAGCAGAGAGGAGCATTTTTTTGGTCACCCTCCCTGCATACCCGCTACGTAATATCAAAGCCTTCTGGGTCTGAGATTCAGTAATATGCTGTGCATTTTAAGGTATTTAATTAGATGCATAAATATAGAATGGATGTGCCTTAGGATGAACATATCGGACTTCCAAGCCAGCATATCACTTCTCAGGAGGTCTTTGAAGTTTCCTCTTTCAGCAGATGACTCAGCAGGAGTTAGCTATAGGTCTGCAAAGAAAAAATGATCAGAGACAAAGCAGCATTAGGCTCCAGACTTCGAGGAGAGCTGTTCTGCAGAGTTCTTCTTGCCTCTCAGTGTTCAGTGCCCGGCATATCAAAGTTTCACCTAATCACAAGTAGCTGCGACTATTTAGTTTTATGTTTGAGCTAGTGGATTACTGATTCTGAGTCTTTTCCTAAAAGGCATTTGCAATTATCGCAACTAGCGGAAAAATAACTGAGGTGGCTCCACCTCTCCACCTTTCCAGAAATTTCAGTTGACCTTAGCATTTCTCATTTCATGCGAGAAGGGACATGATTTATGGAAGCTGCTTGGTTTCAGAATGTAGCTTAAAGGAATACATTACCAGTGGGAGTCCTGAGTGCCACATTACCTATTTTTAGATAGGCAAATAAATATTAATTGGAAACACCACCAAGAGAAATTGGGAAAAGAATGGAAGGAAGATTATGCTTTCTTAACAAGGAAAAGCTTAACTAGGGGTTGCAAGTTTGTATCCTTAATAATGTTCTCCTCATCAGTTTCATGGGCAGATGGTCACCATGATGAATTGTGGGATAGACTCTGAGGTGGATGAAAGCTTTAGTACTTTCCCCTTCTCTGCCTTTTTGAGAAGAGACACCTTTGAAAGCAAACATGTTTTCTTTCCAGCTGAGCTAATTTTATCCTGTTCCATTATCCTCCATTGATTTGCTTCCCCAGGTTTTGAATGGAACTGAGATATATGTGACTGGGTACTTGGTGACTCCTGCATAAACACTAGTTGCTGATGCTTTAATTTCCCTGAAATGGAGCGGTAAATTGAAAAGTAGAACAAAACCAAATATTTATAGTACTAGGGTCATTTCCCAGATGACTAGAAGAGTTTCTGAGGAAGGTTGCATTAGGGATTTTAAGAATGTTTCTCTTATAGACTCTAAATATCTTTCTCTGCCCAAGAGGCCATACCTTTCTTTTCCCTTTTTAAGAAAAAATCTGTGTAACAGCATCCACTTGACATAAGTGGCATCAGCTACAAATCGACAGGAAGAGCTTGAGGAGTAAGTGACTTGGGTTTTAAAAAGTTATGCTGCTCTTTACAGAATTCTCAGCATATTTGAAATGCACAGTTTTTGTAAGTACTTAAAAGACTCTGGGCTTTATAGGGGAATCATTTTCATGCCAAATGTTTCTCTCTACCTGAAGTTTAGCTCAATGGCTGAAAGGAAGGGAGTCTGAGAGTTGCAAAGAAAGACAAAAGGGAAAATTGATTTGGAAAAGGTTTCTCCTTTTCATTGTGGGGGCTCAGTGGGTTTTTAGGTGTGCATGAATGCCTCCGTAGGGTGTTGTCTGACTGTAGCACAGCTCCCAGGCTGTGGAAAACATTAACACAGTATGACCTGTGTCACTTACTGACAGGGACAGCAGTTGCACCAAATTCTAACATGTTTCCGAGGGAAAGAGGTATGAGTATTTTTACTTTAAAATAACTTCCACGAACATGAAGGATTCAGATTACTTCTACAAGTCCTGTCTGACAGGCGAATGGATTTATGTGAAACAGTGCTGTTTTGTCATCTCCAGACCTATTGCCAGCCCTGCAGGGAATTGATGAAATTTTATTCATTTTTGTGCAGCTGGAGGGAGGGAATCAACCACATCGAGTGTCTATTACATACTAGGCACTGGCCCAGATGCTTTTCAGTCAACTTCCTATTCAGTCCTCATGGTGTTACAAAATAGTCTTATTAGTTTCAAATGAGGAAACAAAGCCCAAAGCTGGGTACATATCGGATATTCAGCACCTTGCAATAAAGCATATTGATTAAGAGTGGGGTCTCTGGAGCTAAGCGTCCTGGATCTAAGTCATGCTCTGTCAATTCCTAGCTGTTTTACCTTGGACAGATTACTCGTTGTTAGCCTCAGTTTCTGAATGATAAAATTGAGATGCTGGCAGTAACTTAATCACCCTATAAAATGAGCATAATCTGTGTCATGAGCTTTTATAGCGTTTCAGTTAAACCAATACATACCTGATAAATGCTCTTGTTATTAGGTGCGAGGCTGTGAACTATAGGGTTAACTGCGCTCCTTCAACCACCCTTGAAAAATGTCCGGGTCAGGAGTCAGCAGCCTCAGTCCCTGTTGGCTGAGAAACAAGACACATCAGACTAAAACTGGAGCTCTTAGAAACTCCTGCTCTGGGTCTTTCCTTCTCAGTGGGCTGAGATTGTTCGCTGACGTTTGTGACTTGGAGATTTTAGCTCTTTTCTCTGTTTGGTTCTTTGAGCTCAGCCTCCTTGTGTATGTTGGGCATGCACAATCGTTGTTGCTGTTGATATATAATTTCATGCTAGTTTTTACAGATGAAAATCACTGCACTCTAATATGAAGAGGTCTTTCTGCAAAGTGAGAAGATGGTGGGAAGCTCTACCCGGTGGTGCACAGGACAAATAAAAACAAATAATTTCCAGGAGTTAAATCTTCACTCTCCCTGAGGCGCCCTAGGTGCGGTAGTTTATTTTCATTATGTCTCTTGTAAAGGAAGCGCTGATATTAACAATGTGAACAAAACAAACTAACGTTTTTGTTTGCTACCATCTGAAAGTTCCTTAGGGCCCATAGACTCATTTACGAAAATTCATGTGCACAAAACTCATTTGCAAAAGCAAATAAAATATGTGATCACAAATGCTCTTTACCTGCCTGGCCTAGGGGAATCACTGAAAATGCATTTGTGCCTTGATACTTACTCCGATATGTTGAAGTAGTTGCGGGCCTCCCACCTCCTCCCCAAATGAGACCATCAAGCCACATTATGTTAGATGACTTGAACCCTTTGGTATCATGGTATAACTCAGAGGGCTGTTAAATTGCTACACTGATTTGTGAGTTTCCTTTTCGAAAAATATCATTAAATCATGGTGCCCGATAGATTTGAAAATATTTTTGAAATTTGATTCACTAGCATGTCTAGGCCAGGAAATAGCTCTGTGTTTAGTGAAATTTGGACTTTGATGCCCTTTTGTGCTTATAGATGCTAGTTTCTTTCCTGGTGAAGATTTTGGCTACAAGTGTGACTGGATGACAATGTCTAGACAGGGGCTAGGAAATCTAAGTTGAGAAAATTAGAAAAAAGAAACACAAGCAATTAGTACACAAGGATAAATAGAAGCTACCAGAAAATTATTGAAATTTTAAAATCTTTCAAATGACTTTTTCCCATAGCTTAAAATACATGTGGCAAGAATAGAACAAGATAAATACATATCTGCTAGACTTTCTGATGTAGAACTATAATTTTTCTTGACATTTTGATTTGTAAATTATTTTAAGCTTATTGGTTGATTTACCTGCTCAGAAAATATTATTTACTAGACTCTAGTATATCACAGACTCCATTCTAGGTGGCAGGACTATGCAAATAAATAAAGAAAAAAAACCTCTTGTCTTTAAGAAACAAATATTCACATATGTTAATGAAGAGACATTATATACATATATACACATACATATATACAGATATATATTTAAATTTAACACGTATTAGTTACACATAATAATGGTTCTGTGTGATATTTCCACACGTGCACACATCGTGCACAGATCAAATCGAACTTCCCTTTATCAAATAATCACTTTCCTTATCCTCCAATCATCCCAGCCTGTATTAATTACTGTTCTACATTTAGGTCGACTTTTACAACTTGCATGTAAGAGAGAACACATGGTGTTTATTATCTATGTATATCTGGCTCATTTCATTTAATGATGTCATCCAATTTCATATTTTGCTGCAAATGACAGGATTTAATTCTTCCTTGTGGCCGAATGATAGTCTATTATATAGATGCGCCATGTTTTAAAAAGAGGCTAATGACAGATTTGTTAGGCGGAAACTTTGTACACAGCTCAAAGACATAGGGTGAGGCCCTCAGAAGGAGAGGTGCCCTCTAATCTGAAGCTGGAGATGTTTATCATGGTGCATTTTCTTTAACTGGTCAATTCTTGATGAGCACACAGACTGATTCTATATATTAGCTAGTGTGAATAAACGTGGGTGTGTAGGTATTTGACAAAGCAGAGTAATATTTTGAATATATCACTGATAATATTTTATCCTAAGGTTATTGAGTATCTATATTGTATGAATTCTGTACTAAGTACAGGAGCCCCAGACACTTCTTACTCTTTAAATTGCTTATTTTTATTTTATTTTTTTCTAAATAGTGTCTCGCTGTGTAATTTAGGTTGGTCCTGAACCCACTCTGTAGCCCACTCTGTAGCTCATGGTAATCCTCCTGCTTCAGCCTCCCGAGTTCTGGTATTTCGGGAGTGTCACTACACCCACCTAATAAGTGGTGCTGGGGTTACAGAGTAACCCCAGATCCCAGTATGTGGATCTGGGGCCTCCTGCTTCCTAGATCTAAGTGCTCTAATTTAAGCTCTAGAAATCATTCTTTAAAATGAGAATTGCTTTTTAAACCTTAAAGGAATTCATTTAGTCCTCTCATGATATATATTTTTTTCTGGTAACTTTTCTTTTTCTGGCTCTCAAAGGAATAAGCAATTTTCTTGATGAACTCTCATTGACTCTCTAGCTATATCTGGATGCTAGTGAGACGATTTCATGAAGCATAGTGTTGAGTGACATTATGGTAGCTGGGTGGTTACCCATGTGGTAAGTGGGAGTCATCAAGTACTGACTAAAATTTCTATACGCTGACACGTATAACAAATGCTTGTTAACAATTCACAGTAAATTTTATGAAGGATGAATATTTTTAAAGCAAGACTACTCTTACAAGAATGTCAGTCTTACTCATCTATGTTCCTGTGTGCTTCCTTGGGTAGAAAGGAGAGGGGAGAAAAGACAGTTTTTTTGGAAATTCTGCAGAAATTAGGGTATGCTCAGTGAGAAGTGCAGCACACGCCTCTCAGAAGTCAATAAGGAACAAGACAGGGGCCACTAGCCTTGATGGTTCTGTATGGAAACTTTCTCCAAAGGCCTTCCCCAAATCCTTAGAGGAGCCACTAATTGCTAACGAGCTGCAAAATGCATGGGTTTTGTGTTTCATTCTTTTCCTTTCCCTTCTGCAACCCAGTTGGAAGTGTCAGGCATGCTAAGGTGAGGAGAGAATGGATGAGAGAGCCTATTCCAGTCAGGTAAGCAGCTCGTGAGTAAGTGAAGTGTTTTCTGCCCTAAGGAACACACACAATGAAATAAAAGAGAAAATTAATTCTTTCCTGCTTCTGTCAGATTCACCCATCCTCTTAACCAGTTCTCTGTTTACCTTCTGCCGTGTTTGGTGCTTGTTACTGAGAAAATCTCCCTGTTGCTAAAGAACACAGTCAGTGCTGTGTTTCAGCTAGGCCTGCTGCCTCGACATGAACACTGTCAATTGCAGCCTGTCACTTTTTCCTTGGTTTAATAAATGAGTTGCTTCCCTTCGCTGGAGTTCCTCTAAAGATAACACAAGCAGAGAAACTGCATTTCATAGAGGGAACCTAGCAGCAAGGACTCCAGGAGGCAGCCAAAGGATACTGCCACAACCATTTTCCAATTCCCCAAGTTAAAATATTTAATCTATCGAGCTCATTGGATATTATGGAGGAGAAGATCAAAGAAATAGTTAAACGAAGTGAAGGCATTGTTGCTTATTCATCTGCTTTTTGAAAGCCCTCCCACAGTTTCACTTTCCATGGGCACTATGTCCCTGGATTTCTGTAACTTTGTTAAATAACTTTGTGCAGAGTAACTCTACCCCTACCTGTCCCCAATGAGGTGTGTCTGTGTTCCTTCCACTGTCTTCTCCATAGGACAAGGCTCTCAGAATCAGCTCCTAGTGTCAAGGAATGGGATTTAAACATACAGGCAGAAGGCTGCCTCCCACAGCCTGAGGGATTTTCAAAGAAAGTTCTTAGTCACCTCTGAGTAACAGGATCCACTAGGCTATTTTTTTGTTTTTGTTTTTGTTTTTGTTTTTGTTTTTTGTCATCTTAAATTCCCATGGGGACCATTCAACTCTTGTCTGCTTCTGTCCTTACTGAACACTGGTTCCTCAGAAGAATCTATCGTGAATGAAAACTGTTGAAAGTCACATCTGGTTTTCTCCAATGAATCAGGAAGCTGTGAATAATAATTTTGGTGGTTGTTGGAAATTCCAGAATCCCAACTAATTTGACATAAATGGAGAAGACTCCTTATATATTCAGTTAAATATTTACATGTGATTAGACTGTTGGGGAATATCATCTTGTTGGGATTTATAGCAACCTAAGAAAATTTTATTTTCTCACTCATTGCTTTCGACTGTATTGTGTTGAATCTGAGTTTCCTGCTGGGAAAGCAAGTTTCTTAGCAACATCTAATTTCCTGTCATTTTCAGTTATTAGTATAGTCTCATTTGGGTATTTAAGACCTGGTCCTGTTCATTTTAAAAAAAAAAAAGAGTAATCTCAAGATCAATTCTAAATGTGTCTTCTTTCCTGTACAATTAGTAGGAGTGAATGTATGGTATTGTTTTGTTTTCTAGAGGAGGTGAACTCTAGTTCTAAGATACTTCCTATTTTTCCCTCTTTTAGGACTTAGATCCTCTGGAGTTGGAGTCTGAGGAGGGGAAGGAGGACGCAGGGATATTTTTATGTGATTACTAGAAGATCAATGTGGGCAAATCTCAGGCCATACACACCCTGGTTCAGATTCTTCCTGATAGGTGTTGTCAGCTGAAGTGGTAGTCCCTGCGTAGTATTATGTATTGTTTTGGGGGGCAAGATCATTTCTCCCAACTCCATCCACATAGATAGGTACCCCTGGCCTTGGCATTTGCCACACCATGGACCCTCCTTTGGATCAGGTGCATTAGAGATCAGACAGCCTTCAATGCTTCTTTTCTTGGGGGATAAAGAGAACCACTGGGGTAGTTTTCTGCCTCCTCAGAACTGAGTTGAGCTGTATAATGTGGGGCTTCCTAGTCTTCCTCCCAGGAACAACACACAGAGTCTCACTGAAATCTCTAAATTTTACTGGGCACTAGGCTTTATGTTCATGAAAACTCAAATTTCAGAGAACTCATGACAAAGAGGTACCCTTTTCTTCTCTCTAGTGTCCCACAGTTCAAGGTTTCTGAATCTCTCCTAGGGAATGCCTCTTTCCTGCTGTATTCTGGGCAGCACCAGGAAGGCCTTCTCAGCAAGTATCCAGCTAGGAAAGCTGGGGAAACATCAGGCAGGTGTCAGTATGATTTCATGGGTCAGCCTATCTTTCTGATTTAGGGAAAGAAAAGAACCTGCCTCTCTCCATTTAACACTGCTCTCTCACAATCCTGAGCATTTTTTATTCCCTATTAGACTGGTGAATGAGGTCTGGGAAGAGGAGTGGTAAGAGTGATATGGGTGGAGTTTTCATTGGTAGGGCCGTTTCTGCTGCCCTTACCCATCTAAGGAGATGGCTGGTTTCATTGGGGGAAGGGTTTTCTTTATAATGTTGAGTACTTATGTGGCTTTACTTTAGATCAGAGCAGACTTTCGGGATGCTGAGATATGATATCTGTTGCACATCCGTTATAGTATGAACCCTCAGGAAGACATGTAATGGTGGACAGGTATCTATTATCTATCATTTTAGGCTTGAGAAAGGTCAGAATATCAAGACTCCCTTCTGATACACTTCTCAGATGCAATTCATAAAAAACCTCACTCTCTTAACAAGTACAAAGAAATGCAATGCATTCTGATTTTTCACATGACAATAATTTTTATTTTTTCAAATGTCTGATTTAAAAGTGTTAAAAATATGTAGATAGCCTTTCATTCCTAGCGTCCCAAAAGTATGTTTTATCTGCTGGGGAATTCAGTGCTGAGTTTCACTCAGAAGGCTCATGGAATAAGTCTATAAGGAATTTTACATGCTAATATCATAATGACATATGACTGTAGGTAAGATTTTCTACATATAGACCACTCCGTCTATATAACTAATTCCATTTAGCTTGGTATACAAAAATAAGTTGATGTTTTAAATAAAATTTTAATTTCACTGTATATACCAATGAATTAAGATTATAGTGTGTTGAGTCAGACAATTTAAGCCTGATTCCACAATTTTAGACAATCAACTCAGTCTCCTGAGTTTTTATTTCTTCCTCTGTGAAATGGAGGTAATAACAATGCCTATCTCTTAGAGTTGTGAGGATCAGAGGGGTTAATCCATCTAAAGATCAAAGGATTAATGAGTAAGAAAGATACCTTAACAAGTGGCACATGATGAACTCAAATATTAGCTCTTATTACATACTTGCATGAACTGCATAGAAAAATGGGAGTTTGAATTTTTTTTCTCTTTATTTTGGGTATGGATGTGAAAGTGGATAAAGTTAGCCTTTATGTTATAATGATGTTTTGGATATTTGCCTTAAGGAATTGCCCAGGGCAGGGGATTAGAGTGGAATGAGAGGTCCCTTCATAGGAGCAGGGTGACTCATCTGTCCTTTGCTTGTTCATCAGCTGAGATAGCGGGCCAGGGAGCTTGGCCAGCAGGGGCAGGACAGAACATACATGGCCATCCCTGCTCCCGAGGCTGCGCGGTGGGAATTTCGTTATGGAGCACCAGACCTGTGTAATTGTCTCTTTATGCAACTTGCTGCCTATGTTCATCTCACCTTTATTTTGCTACGTGTTTGCAGATTGATATTGAAGGGGAAAGTCTGACTTAACGGTTGTCTTCCAGGGCGTTGTGATATTTCATTTATTCTCTCAGCCTTGTTGCTCTTCTTCTGATCATGCATAGCCCTTATTAGCTTTGTTGGTCTGCTGGACTAAGGTTGATTCACCTGGATTTTCTGAATGCAGAGGCAAACCATGTGTATATTTATTTCCTTGCATCTTTTGTATTTTTGTCTTCCCGTCTCAAGCTTTCATTCAGAAATCATTGTGGATTTGAGCATTTGACAGTCTTGATCTTCCTAGCAAATATTTGCTAGTCTCTCTGAGCCTCTATTTCTTTCTCTGTAGGTTGTAATTTTTTATTTGTTATTAATAGCCAAATTTAAACAAGGCTAATCTTGTTCTAATTTGGTTTGTGTAAGCCCTAGTTTTGGAACTTACGGAACACAAATGTTAATTGCTGATTTTTTTCATCAGTATGTGTTATTCTGTCATCCGTCACATACCGCCACTGCCACCCTCCGCCTCCTTCCTTTTCCTGCTCCTCTTATTCTTAGTAGCACCATTAATAATGATATTAATAATAATGATACCAATTTGGGGACAGTAGGAGCTGACCTTTAGACAAATTATTGAGACAAAAATATCAAAAATGTATGGGGTTGGGAGGTCAGTGAGGGGACGCATGGGACAGTGCACTACTGTTATGTTTCTTTCATTTCTTTAGTACCCTAAAAATGCCCCTGAATGATTCCAGCTCCTTGAAGGTGCCCTGCAGCTTCTGTGGCCCTGTGGGGCAGTTGTTAGCTTGTCTGTGTAAGGGCTTTGGTGGTGACTGGCTGTTATGGGGTGGAGCAGTGTATCGTAGGGGCAAAAACTCTGGTTTTACTCCATACCTCTTTTGATTTCCATGTGTATTTGCCAATTTCAGGGACAGAGGTTCGGAAGCGGGGTCAGGGTGGTTGGGTAACAAGGACATGCTGTAGATGACTGTTAAGCCTGTCATGAAAGGTTTCTCTCAAATTTTGGTTTATTTTCAGAACAGGTATCTTAATCAGAGGCTACATGCAAATTCTAGTTCCTCAATCAGTTACAAAAATCCTATCTCCAATTTTCCTTCCCAGGTTATATTGGGAGCTACGCTCTTTGTGTTTGTCTGTGGGTTGCTAATAGGACAGCACCTTCTTATCACATTTTTGTCATTGGCTGTACAGAGTCTCTGAGTCCACGAATCCCAGCTGGGGTTGTGCCTCCTCTAGGAGTTCTCTGTGAACATTCTAGACCTGATAACATCTCAGGAATCAAAGCCAACCATTAGCATACTCTTGCCTGTGGGCCAAGTGAAGAAGTTTTTATTAGGACCCCAGACATCTGTTTGTTTACCTCTTACCCATGGCTACTTTTGCAATGGAGACCATACTAACAATAAACAAAAATATCTGATTTTTGGCCAATTTCAGGACTTTGCTAATTCTTATTGTAAGTAGAGAGGGCTTAGTGTGTATAACTTTCAGCATAACATGTAACAAATGTTCCTTATTTTGGGTTTTGCAAATTTCTCATGTTAAATTCAGAATACTCTTTTAGTATTTGCCACAAATTACATTTGGAAATTGGGGTGAGTCAGGGCAGGGGACAAAAAGAACCCACAAGGTAATTTTATTTTCACGAGACAACACTCATTTATTATTGTTGTCTTATGATTGCAGAGACTCTGCACAGTTTTTATACCTAAAACATTTCCTTCCCACTTAGAACTTTTATTTCTACCAACCTAAATTTAAGAACATGAATCTTACCAAGATTCTATGATGATAGATGAAGATTTAACTTAGTGAAAGTTATATTACTACGTAAATATACACAAAGTTAAAAGACTAACATCAACTTTAAAAAGCAATACATATGGAATCCTTTTGGATCCTTGGGTGTGCTACTTTATTAGAGATTTGTGTTGAGATCAGAATATATTTACTCAGCGCTCCAAAGCTAAACATGTGTGTGTGTAAATGAATCTTTGTCTCTACATACTGGGGATGGAGCCCAAGTCCTTCACGCTGAGCTACATCCTGCCCCTTCCCTGGCTTTTAAATTTCAAGACAAGATCTCGCTAAGTCAGTAAGTTGCCCAGGCCTGGCTTGAATTTGTTGTCCTCTTGCTTTAGCTCTGCTGCGCCTAGGCTACACCACCACAGATTCATTTATTTTTTCTTCTCTCCTGTGTAGTGGCCAGCCCATTCCCAGGGTGGAGTACACAGAAGAAGAAACTAGAACTTGGGGCGTAGTGTTCCGGGAGCTCTCCAAACTCTACCCAACTCACGCTTGCCGAGAATATTTGAAAAACTTCCCCCTGCTGACTAAATACTGCGGCTACAGGGAGGACAACGTGCCCCAACTTGAAGATGTCTCCGTATTTCTGAAAGGTGGGCTTCACAGGCTGCCGTTCCCAGCCAGCACCCTCATTTGCCTTTCAAGGACAAACATGACAGCGCTAGCTGTTTTCCTCCTCCTCCCCCAAAGTATTCATTTAAAAAGAAAAACATTATTAAGCACCATAGGTCTTGCTGAGGCCTCCTCGCCCTGCTCTGTTCACCTGGTAAACACCATTGTTCTCAGTTCTACTTTTCTCAGGTTCAGCTCTGAGATATTCTTTTTTTTTTTTTTTTTGATGCAGGACCCCCTACTATGTTGTAGAACATGGGTATGGAATGACCTCAGACATCCCTTTTAATTTGATTTATTTAAAATTATGTACTGGATAAAGAAATATCAAGAACAATGTTAGGGACTTTCCTCAGGGGCAAATCCATCAGTCAGTGACTCAGTTGGTCACTATTTTTAAGTGTAAGTTGTGTGCCAGGAACTGTACCTGCTGCTGATGTCATGGTTGTGGGCAAGAAGAGTCAGAGTGGCCACCTTCGCATTCTCGGTGTGTCACTGTCCTCTCTGGGCCAGCATCTAGGAACGTACGGGGCTCTCATGAGAGGCTGAGGAGGGGGCACAGTTTCCTGGAGCTCCATCTTCCTCTTCTATTCTTCAACCTGCTTGAGCCTCTGGGCTCTGTGCTTTTCTCTCGTCTCCCCTTCCGAGGGCAACAATTGGAAAAGCAAAATTTGGGTGCCATTTGCCTTCCTGAAGTACGTGCAACCCTGCCTGTTTCCTCTGTTTCTGTCAGTGATAAATTGTTTTCTAGACCTTCAGTCAAGGACTCTGAATTCCTTCCAGTCTTCTCCTCTCCCCTTCCTACTTAATAGATTTGAATTAGTATTTTATTGTTGCAAAGTTTATCACAAACTGTGACTTAAATCACCAGAATGGTTATCTCCTAGTTTTGGGTGTTAGAAATCCAAAGTGAAGGTGTTGGCAGGGCTGCACTCCTTCTGGAGGCAACCTCCAGAGGTTGCCTCTGTTCCTCGCCCTGCAGCCTCTTCCTTGTCTCACAGTTCTGTTTCTGACTGATCCTCCCGCTCCCTCTTCTAAGGAGCTTTGTGATTATAATTGTTGTACGTGGGAATCAGGGTAGTCTCCCATCTCGGAATTCTTAATTCAATGTCAACCTTGGAGAGCGAGGTAGGAGATTCATAGATTCGAAGGATTAGTACGTGGCCATCTTCAGAAGGCCATTCTTCAGCCCACCAGACTCTGAGCTGTTGCCACACGTAGCTTTCTGACACGTAATAGAATCTGTCCTCTTTTCCACTCCCCCTTCCCACCACCCAAGTTGAGGTTTTTACTGTTTTATTCATCCATTTACTCTCATGCCCACTGTTTCCTTGTAAACATTCTTTTCTAAAACAGTACTTAAAATACTACTTTCAGGGCTCCGGGAATGGCACAGCGGTTAAAGTACTTGAGGCCCTGAGTTCAATTCCCTAGCACTACATAAAGTTGGATGTGGCAGTGCACACATGTAATTCCAGCACTTGGGAGGCTGAAGCAGGAGGATTGCTCTCAGTCTGAGGCCAGTCTGAGCTACATAATGAATTCAGGATCAACCTCGACTCTAGAGAAAGACCCTGTTTCAAACAAACAAACAAACAAACAAACAAACAAACAAACAAACAAACAAACAAATGCTACATTCTCCTGACATGTCTGCTCACAAATACTCAGCACTCCTGTTATTTGTACTTAAATTGACAAACATATTAGATAAAAGGTTGGATTGCAAATTTTAGGTTTTATATATTGAAAGGAAAAAATCAAGTGTATTGTGTGGGTCTTTGTATAGCCACTTAAATATGACCAGTAAATAGTGAAACTTGGGAGGCTGAGGCAGGAGGATTGCTGTGTGTTTGAGGCCAGCCTGGGCTCCATAGTGAGTTGAGGACCAGCCTGTACTACAGAGTGAGGCTCTGTCTCAAAGAAAAAGAAAAGAAAAAGAAGACAGTGAAACTATTCCTCAGGATGTACAAAAATAGGAAGCAAGTTGAATTTGTCCAAGTTTGAACTGTTTAACTTTTATTTTGAGACGAGTTCCCACGAAGTCACTAAGTTGCCAGACTGGGCTCGAATTTGCCATCTTCCTGCCTCAGTCTCTGGGCGTGGGCCAGCATAGGTTCGTTGGGGAACTCTGACCCAGCTGTCCAGGTTTGCCTTTTGCAGCCTGTGGACTTTCTGAAATGGTGCTTAGTCTGTTTCTTACCAAAAATGTTACCTCTTCTCTGGTTAATTAAATTCAACCTGTTGTTTAAGACTCAGAGCAAGTCCTGCCTCTGCCACAATGCCCCGTCATAACAGTCACTATGATCTTTCTCTATTTCTGTTTGATATTGTGTGTGTCAGGAGGGAGACATGCAGGGCCTCGCAGCTGGTCCACTGAGAGCCATCCCAGCCCCGGGGCTCCGTATATCTGTGGGGAGAAATCCAAGTGTGCACATTATCTACTATGCAGTCTTCATTACTGAGAGAAAAAAGATTGAGGACCACTGATTGGTATCACTTAATTAGCACCTAATTACATAATGCCTTCTGTTGTTGTTTAACTAAATTTTGTTCTCCCTAAGGGCCCTGCCGATCATGTTCTTTATTGTTTTTCTAAGAGTTATTGCATACCCTGTATTTACCTTGGGCTCGTTGATCATAGATGGGGTTACACTTTACTGTATTGCTTGTAAACCCCATTAATTAGGGTACCAGCTCATATTTTTTTGTCACATATGTCTCCCAAATTAAAATTTTCATGAGCAGCAGCATGGAATTGTTTTTATCACTCATTAATACACAACAAAAATAATGTAAGTGTATCTTTATTTCTTATAAATGACTTGCCTTGATTTATGTAAAAAGAAGCTTTGAAAACGATGTTGTCCTCATCCCAGGACTTTTGATGGCATTATTTTATATTTTTTCTAATTTACATAAAAATAAACAACATAGCTATTAAAACAAAACATGTTCCTCTGGGTACCACCCTCTACTTATGCCAATCACGTGGGCTAGATTGGCTTAATTGATGTCATACAGAAAAGAAGAAAATACACATATCTTTTTAGTATTCAGGGGAGTATAATCCAAAGTACAAACTTTTGGAGTTCACACAGTGCTGTTAGGATTAAGGATCTGAACAGTCCTGAGAATGGTTTTGTTTCCATATAGGTGTCAGAAATCCTAAAAGGAACTTGTTTTTGGCTTTTCATTTTCTTTATTTATTTTTAATATGGAGTCTTTCTGTGGAGCTTTTTTCCCCACAATTTTTATTAATATACATATGTAATACATAGTGTTTACAATGAATTTGGGTATTCATGCACATAAGTATCATTTCAACTTTACAATCCCTTCCCATTTTTGACCCTGCCACCCCCTCACAATCCCTTCCCCCTACTCCGGCTATCACTTCATGTGGTTCTATAGAATGTCTGTGTTCTGGGTTTTCCAAGTCAGAGAAACCATACAGTACTTAACATACTAATCTTCCGCATCTAAATCATTTCACTTAGGTCACCACTCTACCTCAGCTTCCTGTTCCTCGAATGGGTCACAGTAGTCAAATCTGGATGGCTCTTCTCTGAATCCAACCAATCCCTTTATTGGGATATTTACCAAAAGTTTTTTTTTTCCATATTTTGCTATATCTTTGTTGATATTCTTCAATCTGGCCTTACCCACCAGTTCACATTAGAAAATAACTACAATCATGGAGTTCAAAAGACTAGTAAATTTAGGAAAGAAGAAAAAAAAAGTTAAATTTCAAATGCCTTAGCTGAATACTGGAAGATACATGTTTGTACATTCACGGGGTTATCTTTACATCAATCAGTTTTCTTAGGATAAATTTTCATCAGTGACCTAATAAGTGAATTGCTACAATAAAACAAAGTTAAAACTATTGTTACATTAAATGAACTTAAATCTATACGACATAAATATACTTAAAGTAACAGCTATGAAGGCAAATTTAGTTATTTCAGAATTTTTTAACTTTCATAACTTATTTACTCACATTTCACTGATTATTAACATTCTGCTAGATTTGGTTTCTAGTTTTTATCTGTCTACCCATCCATATATTCATGCATTTGTATTGTTAAGAGATTTTATGTCAATTCCCCATGTTGCATTATGAATTAGTAATTATTCTATTTGCACACTACTATATTATTACTAATAATAATGTTGTGGGGAGATTTCACAGATTTTATAGAAGAACTGGTACTGTTTTAAAAGTATATCAATCAGATGATTTAATTGTCAGTCTATTTTTTTATTACTTTTTCTCTTTAGATGTTACCTTTCCTCCAAGCTATTTTGGTGCTTATGTTTCTGCCTCTCAAAGAGGATAAACTCACATTCAACATCAAAAAAGTAAATTGCTTCATTCAATGAGCTTAAGACTTTATCAGTTTGCTACATTAAATGGACTTAAGTCTGTATCACATAAATATGCTACAGTTAAAGCAATAGATAAATAGCTATGCTCAGGTATTTCAGATTTTGTTTGAATTTCATACATTGATTACTCATATTTTACTTATAATCAACATTTTGCCCTATTTGGTCTTTCCTTTTACTTATCAGTTCATCCATAATTTCGTGCCATAGCCTTACTTTTTTCTCAGTTCATTCTCCTCTAGCTGTTGTTGCTTTTTGTCTGGGGTCATTGGTGTCGCTGGCCTCCCTTTCACTTTCTAAGTTTCCTTTTAGTATTCTCTGCAATACTGACTCAGTGGCTGCAAATTCCTTTAAGCTTTCTCTGTCATGGAAAATTTTAAGTTCTCCCTTTAAGTTAAAAGATAATTTTGCTGGATATAGCAGTCTTGGTTGGCATTTATGTTCTTTTAGTGTTTGGATGACATTGCTCCACAATCTCCTGGCTTTTAGAGTCTGGATTGAGAAGTCTGAAGTTATCCTGATGGGCTTATCTTTGTAGGTCACCTTCTGTTTTTCTCTTACTGCTTTTAGTATTTTCTCTTTGTGTTGGGTTTCTAGAATTTTAATTATGATGTGTTGTGATGAAGATCTCTTCTGATCAAGGTTGTTTTGTGTTCTATATGCCTGCAGTAGTTCCATGTTCATTTCTTTTCTTAGATTTGGGAAATTTTCTTACATATTTTCATTAAACATGTCCTTTAAGCCTTTTGTTTTGTCCTCCGTCTTCTCCTGGATTCCCATAATTCTGAGGTTGTTTCTCTTTAAATCATCTACCAGCCATTGTACTGATTCACTTTCTTTCTTATTTACTTTGTGTTGTTTATGGCCTGTATGGTGCAGCTCAGTCACTTTATTTTCTAGGTCTGACATTCTATTCTGAAGAAGTTCAGTGTGGTTACTTACTATTTTCGCTGTATTTTTCACCTCCTGAATATCTGCATTCAGTTTTTTTATATCTCTGTTGTGTTCTTCTCTAATTTCTTGTATTGCCTTCATTATCTTCTAGTATATTTCTTCTATGGTCTCCTCTTTTTGCTTTTCAAGGCTTGCTTTTGGCTTAGCTATGTGTTCGTGTAGCTCTTGTGCTGTCTGTTTTATTTCCTGCCTTAATTCAGTGAATATCTGGGCCCAGAAGTTACCGTCATTTTTGCCATTTTCATCTTTGGATTCTGTAATTTTAGTATCCCTGGTATCATCTTCTAGGGTGTTAGGTCTTTCTATAGGAGATTTGTTACCATGTTTCCCCATGGTTCTTCTATCTCTGGCTGTCTCTGGTGTGCAGGAAAGAAGGGTTTGTTGAAGGCCCAGTTCTAGATGCCTCTGGAATCCTCTGGCCCAAGGGACAGACAGGGCGATGGAATTCCTGGTCTGAGGTGCCTCTGGAAGCCTCTGGGACTCAGGATTGACAGGGTGATGTAATTCCCTGGAAGCCTCTGGAAGCCTCTGGCTCCTGGGATGGACAGGTGACAGACTTCCTGTCCTAGGTGCCTCTGGTGTGCAGGGCAGCAGTGAACTGGAATCCTCTGGTGCGTGATGGAGGAACGTGGTGATGGTCCCCCTTTTGAGGTGTCTTGTTCCCCCAGGTCCACTCAGCACAGCTCTCCATCTGTCCTGGCTCCGTCTGTCCCCCAGAACAGGGCTCTCCACCCTTGGAGCAGAGGTGCCCCTGAGCCGTTCAAGGGGATCAGTAACCTTTTTCCCCTCTTTTCTCCTCTCTGCCGCTGTGCCAGTTTCTTCCTAGGCACTGTTTACGGGTGACCCCCAAAGCCCTGGTGTGCTCTTCTGAGCTTTCTTTTGCTCTAAAGGGTTCAGTCTTGGGCTTTTTTTTTTTTCCTTCTTTTTAGAATGGCCCCTGCTTACATCACTGCCTGTGAAGGCTGCTGACCCGTTTCTGATCTGCAATCCCGGGGCCTTTTCTAGGGGGAGCATACGCTGCATTTGTAGTACACACACCTGTGGGTTGGTGTTTCGGAGGCTGGGGCTGTCAGCTGCCGACAATTCCCACTTCTCCGGATCCACACTTACCTCAGGCTGAGGTTCTGGCTCTGGACTTTCCTCCGTCTGTGGTCTGTGGATGCCGGAAGCTCAGGGCCACGCCAAATCGGCTGCTTTTTTCCTCCTCTTCCGATGTGACTTCAGGATTTCTGACCTGCCCGCAGCCTCCTGTCCGTTATTGGGGTGCTCCGTCCTCTCCCAGCTCTGTCAGATGTCCCTGGGCCACATGGGCTTTCCTCCGTCCACAGCTGCCTGCGGCTTCAGCCGTTTACAGCCAGCCTGCCGTGGCTACCTGGCCTGCTGGAATATTTTTTTCCTCTGCTTTCGATGATCCTTTGGAATTTCTGGCCTTCCCCTTGATTTACTTTCAGTTTTTGGGGATGCTCCTCTCTTTCCTAGCTACATTGAACGCACATTTTCTAACTATATTCTTGACTTTTTAAGTGGGTCGATGAGGAGACATTGTGCAGCTCTGTTGCTCGGCTGCCATCTTGACCAGAAGTCTTCTATGGAGCTTAAGCTGGCCTTGGACTAGCTGTTAAGCCTAGGCAGATTTCAACCTGGAGATTCTCCTACCTCAGTCTCCTGAGTGCTGGGATTAAAGCTTGCACCCCTGTGCCCAGGAAGATGAACTTTTAAAAAAAAAAATAAGCTGATTTTTGCCTTTTTCAACTATTGTGAGGTGCTGTCTTAAGAAGCTGAAATTTTCAGCGTGGGAAATTGTACAGTGCTGGCATCAGGGGGAAGATGGCCCTCCTGGGTATTAGCCTAAGTGAGATATACCAAAACCGTAAAGACAAATACTACAAGATCCCACTTATATGTCGAGTCTAAAAAGGCTGAATATGCAAAAGCCGACGATAGAACAGTAGTTAAAAGTGGCGAGGAGGTGGGACACAGGGTGGGGGTACAAAGCAAGAATTACCTAGGATGAGAATGAGTCTAGTGTTCTAATCGATATATGATTATGGCTAGTAATAAGTTTATTAACTTTTTAGGAGAATACATTTTATATGCTCTTAACACACATGTAACTATGGGAGGAGATAAATATATTATTAACTTGCTGTAATAATCATTTTACTATGTGTGTGCCTATCAAAACACACCCTATTCCAGGTATGGTGAAAGACATCTATAATCCCAATATTTGGGAGGCTGAGGCAGGAGGATTGCCATGGGTTTGAGACTAGCTTGGGCTACACAGTTCAAAACCAGTCTGGATGATGAGATTCTGCCTCAAAAAAACCCCCAAAAAACAAACAAACAAACAAAAAACAAAATGCATCTTACACTTTACATATATGTAATTTTCACTTAAAAACAACCCCTGCTCTTGTGAGGAGAGAACATCAGCCATTTCAAAACATATAACATTTTATAAAATACATTTAAAAAGATAAACATGTTTAAGTTTTCTGAGCATTCACAGAAGGAAGCATTAGGTAGACCTAAAAATGAGAGCACTGATAAACCATAACCTAATTGATTTAATGATTTAGGGCAACTTTATAGATTTTTATTAAGTTCTTGTTTCCTCTTACTGTAAGTCAATAAAGGATGAAGAGCTTAAGTGTAATTCTTCAAATCACAGCAATTAATACAATATAATATCACTAAAAGGATGAAGGAACTAGGAAATATCGACATAGAAGGCTGCGTTGTGGACCAATTCCAAGATACTCGGGAGGCCCTTGTTGGCCTTGGGCTACTGAACACATGCATACACAGTGGGTACCAGACTGGGGCGTTTAGAAAGGTACCGGGCAAGGTACCATTCACGCGAAGCATCAATTTAGGTTATAATCTCCTCCTGCACTTTCGGAATTTCTTGGCTCCTGGATTTAAATCTTTGAAATTTTAAGAAACTTTTCTGTCCCTTTTTCATGAATGTCCTGTTACATTGGAAGTCACCATTGGTGATAGATAGTATTTTAGACACCAGAAGCCTCACGGGTGAAAGCTCTTAGCAGGGTATCCCAGTCAGTTGTCAGACGTTTTAAAATCCCGATTACTTTGCGGAGCACCCTTATGAATGAAAGAGATGCCTTCCTGGGCTCTCAGGGCCTGGCAGGTCCGTGTTTAGTTGGCTCTCTCTGTGGTTCTTTCAGAGCGGTCTGGCTTCACGGTGAGGCCGGTGGCTGGCTACCTGAGCCCACGGGACTTCCTGGCAGGACTGGCCTACCGAGTGTTCCACTGCACTCAGTACGTGCGGCACGGCTCGGACCCCCTCTACACCCCGGAACCGTGAGTACTCATTCTGGGAGGAGGGCCCCACGGTGTAAGGCAGTCAGGGCTCACTTACGCTGTCTTTTCCCTCCAGAGTAACTTCACTCCCTCAGCCAGCCAGAGTCATCATACTCCGCTAAGAAGGGCTCCTTGGAGGCCTGAGTGCCACAGCAGGTCACAGGGGGCTCTGATAATCTTGCTCTGCCTCATTGCTTTAACTTCATCCCAGCAGTCAACATTTTGCTTCATCAGATCTCCATACCTGATGAGGAAAGGAAGGCCCAGGAGGGGAAGTAGACATTACCACACAGCTGGGATGCCCATGCCTCTCGCCGGGAGGCTTCCTGTGTCCAGCAGTTTCTCTCTTAGATCACTATTATTCCCCTCTTTTCGTTTGTTTTTACCCCCAGATTAATTCCTTGGACATTCCAACAGTTCTGCCCATCACCTCTGTGTGTTTGGGAGGTTTTGTGATTTTTCTTTGGCTGTCCGCCTTTCTTAAAAGAATTCTCATGTGGAACTTTTATCTGTTCCCTCCTGGACAATGGGAGGCTAAGTGTGAGCAGAGGAACTAGCAGCTGGTGCCACCCTGCTCACAACATGGATGGGCAGAAGGGCGTACACTGAGAACACCCATGTGTTAATCCTTTGGCCTCTTTTCACATTGGATTGCCTAGTCTCCACCAGCCAAATATCTTTTGTATGCTTTTTACTTGAATGTAACAAACATCTGTTGAGAGACTACTGTGTGCTTAGATTGTTTGAGATTGAGACCACAGACAACATCCTCATGCTCCTGGGTGGATGAGGGAGAGGACAGTCAGCAAACACATAGTGTCTTGCAGTGTCAAATATAACTGCTACCACAAAGTTCCAGTGAGTGCTGGGAAGACAGATAGTACAGGGGAAGAGGTGGAGACATAGGTGTGATGCTTATTTATTAATGGATTGGGTGTCAAGATAGCCTCTTGCTAAGTGACATTTGAGTAGAGATTGGAGTGTGATTATTTCAGGGTAGAGAATTTCAAGCCAAGAAAGCAGCAAAGCAAAGGCCCCCGCCAGGCTGGGAGCTGTCCTGGGTTCTCTAGTTCCTAGAGTTTCATTCAGATGAGTGCTTCACCCTAATCTTTGCTCTAATTTGTTGCTCACTGGTCTTCAAGCCACTCAGGTTATCACTTTGCTTACATGCTGTTTTACTTGAATAAGCTTGTGATTAATGGGCTGCCAGGGTCTTCGCTGGGGGGAGAGGGCCCTAGAGGTTGAAGCAGTTAAGTAGCTGATGGCAGCAGAAGTGGGTAGGGTTTATAGCTGAGTTTCCAAAGCTCTACTCCCACTGTAGGCTGATGTGAGTCACTGGCTAGGTGGGTCCCTGTAGGGTCACTTCTGTTCGGTTTCTCTGAAAGTGTTTGCAGGGTAAACAAAGGTTACTTATAGGATTCAAGACAAACTCAAGAATGCTTCTTAGAGTAGAGCACATGCTCAAAGGAACATTGTCAGAGTTGGAAAGGCAATCTCTAAATCTAGCCCAGAGGGTTTACAAATGGCCCTGTTTACAAATAGCAGGCACTTGGTTAGTTCCCTTTGAATAACCGGCCCTCCTGAGACCCTGATAGCGTGCCAATAGGTATGCAGAGAGAGAGGGCGAAGAAATGAGATTTTCACCACAGAGGTCTATAGAATTTTGGGATAATGTGTTACATTTTTACTAAAGTGCTTTCAGCTGATTCATTCAGCAGTATTTATGTGCAGTGTTAGCGTGAAGGTGTAGTAGATTTAAAGATGAATAAAATAGTTTTTTTTTTAAGGAGCTCCCATTTTGGCAGGGGAGACGAAAACAGGAATAATCTGGGAGGAGCGCGGTCAGGGCATCATTAGGGTGTGTACAAAGAATTAGGGGATCGCAGAGGGGAGAGCAAGCCTGAAAGTCTTCTCAAAGAAAATGTAATCTGAAGGCAGGTCTGGAATGATAAGCAGAAATTTTAGTTTTGAATAAGGCCTGGTGGGAAAAAGGACTGCAGGAAGTTCAGGAAACACGAGGAAGAGCGAGCTGTGGAGGCACTCAGGGGCCGTGAGGGCGCGAGGCTTGGCCGACCACAGTGGGTAGGTAGCGTCTGTGTGAGGGATGCAGCCTATCTTCGGAGCACATTATAAATGGGTCATTTTGTCAAACGAGGTCACACATACCTCTTTTTGTAGGAAACAGGAAGCTATCCAAGTTTTAAAGCAAGATAAAATAAGTATATTAGAGAAAGACGACTTGGGGTGAAGGCTGCGGAAGTGTGAAGAATAATTGAAATGGAAAACTAGTCAGAAAGCTCACATTCCAGTGAAGGAATGCAGGTTAGAGGGGTCGTGGTAGGAAAGGTCAAGTGGGGTAGTAGAAGAGGATGCTCTTTTAATGCCATAGAGATGAATTAGCAGTATTGAGTGACTAAAACAGGGATAAAAATAGGGAGGTCCTTTAGGGTAGCACCGAGCTTTTTTATTGGGACACTAAACAGGTACTTATTTTTAACTATGATTGAGAATATTTGAAGATCGGGTGTGGCAAGAAACAGGGGACAAGAAAGGAAGGAAGAAGAGAATTTGGGTTTAGGGCATTTTGTTTTGGAAGTACTTATAGGTGGGGATTGGAGGTAGGAAAGCCCTGAAAGCCAGGGACTGGGAGCTCAGAAGTGAATTTGAAATTCCCATAATAGTTTTGATTGTGTGTGTGTGTGTGTGTGTGTGTGTGTGTGTGTGTGTGTGTCTGTGTCTGTGTGTGTGTGTGTCTGTGTGTGTGTGTTAGTTTTTAATTCTAAGAATCCAAAGACTCTGAGGCAAGAGGAAGCTAAGAGGATAAAAACAGAAGATTCACTGACTTTGGTGTGGTTTCTCCAAGCTCATTGTTTTTGTGAGTTTTATAGCTTTTGTCCTTTTAAAAAATATTATTTTATGAAAAGGAATGCATGCCTGTTGTTCAGAATTCAGAGGATGGACGGATAGATACTGGGAACAGTGGGTTCCTCTCCTCCCTCTGTTCTCTTGACACTTGGTTTATCCTCTCTGGAGGCCACTACTGCTACTCATTTCTATTGCATCCTTTCAGAAATATGCTCTGCATACTAAATCTCTATAGAAATCCCTTTAATTCTGTCACAAAATCCCACTTTCCCTTTCAGCCACATGGTGTGAATCTGTGCCACTGTATGCTGGGTGCACTGTCCCTGCCCAAGTGCTTTCACAGGCATTTTCTTTATAATGAAATCCCATTTTCTCAATTGAAAACCAACACGAGGGCAGATTCTCCAATTTGTGAAGTTCAACTTGGCTACCTTGTTTGGTGCTAGTACTCGGCTCCCAAATGACTGCCCTCAATTGCTGAATGGTGGTGGTAGAGGCAGCACTAATGAGACAGAGGTGAGCCGTGAAGTCCCAGGGAGAGATGGGAATGAACGCAGCAGAAAGACATTATCTGAGCAAAGGATTTTATTCTCCTTTTCAGTCTGGGTAGAATGTACTTTGCTATCACAGCTTTCAACACACATTGGATTTTAAACGTCTTTGGCTTGATTTTATATTTTGTATTTTCGAGACTCTGGTTCTCTGAACTTGGGTATGTAGTGGGACTTGAATTTAAAAAAAAATGATAGCAGATGGGATTGGTTCCCTGGGGAAAGTTCTTTAGCCTGGAGGATCGCAGAGAAAGTCCTGGCAAATTGGTATCCTGGTTCTTGATTGTCCTTGAGGGAGGAGTTGCTTTTCTGTGTACTTATGCCTGGGCTGAAGGTCATTGGTCCGCTAGATGCAGTGGTGCTGGTGCACTTTCTTCCTTAGAGCAATGCCTGGGGCAGTGATTCTGCACTCAGTCCTGCCTTGTTGCATACTCTGATCAGCATTGGTGCCAAGTAATGTTGTGACTAATCAAATACTGATGTTTACGAATGATTTTGTTCATAAGATATCAATTGTGTGAAATTCAAGGTTACTGTAATAAGATGATCTTGCTCATTCTGGTGAACGAGAAAGATAGATGCAGAATATCAAGTTATATAGGTAGACCAGAAAACTGGGGAGTCCTGCAACTTCCCTCATCTGCTCCTTGTCTCTCTGGCAAAAGTCCCTTCTGTTTTTGTCATGTTGCACCCTCTGGCCACCTCGTCATCTTCTGGAACTGGGTTTCTTGCCCTTGGCACTGTTCACATCGTGGGCTAGATGGCTCATTGTAGGAGGGATGCCATATTCGTTGTTTAGCAGCATCCTTGGACTCTACCTAGTAGACATCAAAAGTGTTGATAAGTAAGAGAACAAAAACAGGACAGTAGACTTCGTGGAGAGGAGAAGGGGATCTAGGGCAAGGAGGGAGACAGGAGGGCAGGAAATGGGGAAGGGAAGTAAAAATGTTTAACATGTGGTAAGTATATGTACCAGTTTCCCAAGCTGACTGTAATTGTTACATATCACAGATACATACTAATAAAAAGAATAATTTTAAGATAAAAAGAATATCATCAGCACTCTGCCCGCCACTGCCAGTTGTAACAGCCAAAGACATGTCCCAGGAGGCAGGATTTGGAATGCGGATGGCAACACCTGATCTGGCTATGAACCACTGTTGGAGCCTAAGAAATGCGACAGGCAATATTCATAGTGCTCTTCTGCCCGGGTGTGCTCTCCCTCCTGAAAGCAACCTGTGGGCTTTGTCTCCTTCCTGAAACGCAAACCTGAATACACCATTCCTTTGTTTACATTCTTTGGGTTCCCGCTGCACTTAAGAAAAAAAGCATGATCACATCCACGTAACTGATCTGCTTTCTCTCACCAGACCAACTTCACTGGTCCAGCCACACTGGACTTGAGCCTCACGTGAGTCTTGTATTTCCATCCTGGTGCATGTGTAGTTCATTCTGCCTGTAATGGCTGGCAAAATGCTTCGAATTCCTTATGATTCCGCCCAGTTCCAACCTTCTTTGTGAAGACTTGTAGACAGAGGGATTGTTCCTGGGGCACTTTGCTTAACTTCTGCCTTAGTCCTTGAAATACCGCTCGGTATTCATTCGTTGATAATTATTGGTGACATTCCCCTTCATCAGACTGCAACGAACTCAAGGCCACTTGGCTAAAGCAGTCCTGCAGGTTGGAAGGGAGCGAGAGCCAAGAGGAGGGTGGCCAAGGGCAGGTGCCAGGCTTGAGATCCTCTCAGCTTTCCAGCCAGTCTGCGATCTGTGGGGATGTCAGTGCTGCGGGCCTCTGTGGAGTCTGGGGCCCCCTGTGTCAGGAGGGCCCCCTGTGAATGGCCACAGCCCTGTGCTAGCAACTGCCTGCACTCATCTCCTTGCTTTGTTCTGGTGTCAGGGGTGGATGCTGCCCCCTCTGGATGAGTGAGGCATTTTACATGTTGGCTATCAGAAAAACATTTAATGGAAGAAATTGGATTGCCAGCGGAAACTAAAAGTTAGGTTATTTGGACCAGAACAGATTTCTCTTCAACCCCCACCTTCTAAGGGTCAACCTATTATGCGTATTTGTTTTGCTTCTGGGGTGAAGGTGGTCTCAGAGAAAAGACAACGTTTACTTTGAAGAAGAGAGTCCAAGGAAAATGTGAAGCTGATCTTCATTGCTGTCTTATTAAAAAGAAGAGAAAGAGATGAAGGGGAAACCAGACCCAACTCTCCTTAGCGGGGTGCCAAGAAAATAGTGCATTTGTTACTCTTGTTGAATAACTTAACCTATATTCTCTCATACCTGAAAGGTAGAAAAGCTCTTTCCCCTACCTTAAAAAATAATTTACTCTGTGACATATTCAAAATTATGTTTGAACTGCTAATAAGACATTCGACAAGAATGGCAACAACTGCAGGCCATTGATGCAAGAGCCTATGGGCTTTTCGGAGATGTGGTGGTACTGCCTGTGGTGATGGTGCTTCTTCTTCAGGGAGGAGAGTGTGTGGGACAAGTAGGAATGGCTTTGAGTTTATCTCTGGAAATGTTTTTTAGAGTGGGAGTGATCCAGTTCAGGTAGGTTTTGGGTACCCATGGAATAGAAGTACATCCTGGAGGGAGCGCTCTTTCCCTGGACTGGTCTGGCCTCTGATAGCAGGCGTCTGGGTCTTGCACAGTGCTCTGGATTTTCTCAGGTTGTATTTATGCCTTTCCTCTTAGCTCCACTTTAATTCATTTGACTTTTCTTCCCTGGGTGCTTCTCTCTAGGGGAAATGTGGTTTCTATTTTTTGTAGTTCCAATGCTTTCTCTAATGCATTTTGTAGAAAGTAGATGCATTTACCCGTGCACGTTTGCTTGTGCATTTGGTTTACAATCCTATCTGTGGTCCTGTGGTCCAGTGCTACCTTAGAAATGCAGGAGTCTTTAATAAGAAATACAATTTAATAAAGACTGTATTCTCCTGGTTTCTTTCAGATACTGTATGAACTGACTGAGGCCTAGGAAACAGAGGGAATTCTAAACTGTTTTCTTAACTATTACATGTATGATGTCTATGGAACAATCTAGGCTTGTTCTCTTCAGTATTGACCAAGCCCACCCTGGCCTACATTTCTAGGTAGAAGCAAGAGTTGTCCAGCTGTCTCACGGTCAGTACTAGCTACCCTTTCGAACACAGAACATTGCCCAGAGCAAGGCTGAAACATACATTCATAGCCTGGGACACCACCCCCCACCATGCCTAGTTCATTGTTCAGAGACGCAACCAGAGAGTTATTAAAGTATAAACATACATTTATTAATGTCATTATTTGAAATCAAGCCAGTAAGATATTAGTCTTTCTAGAAGAGCTATTTCCAAAGCAATAAAAAATTTTGCACTGAAATTTCTTTTTAAAAATATACTTCTGGGGAAAAATTTAAAATATTCTATTTTAGTTTTCAGATGAACTTTACACACTAGTAACAAAAATATACTTGGGGGTGGGTGGAAGAGTAGCTTAGCAATTAGAGTGCTTGCTTAGCAAGTGCTAAGTACCTAGGTTTGATTCCCCAATACCACATAAGCTGGGTGTGGTGGTGCATGCCTGTAATCCCAGCACTTGGGAGGCCAAGGCAGGAGGATTGCCATGATTTTGATGCCTGGGCTACATAGTGAATTCAGAACCAGCCTAGACTATGGAGTGAGGTCCTGTCTCAAAAAAAAAAAAATGCTGAAAAATATATACTCGATGCAATATAATATATACTTAGAAAATCAAGGAATTCAAGATTCAGGAGCTGCACTGGGAAGATTGATCATTTGGCATATACTAATGGGGCAGATCTTCAGTCACTTTTCAAATCAAAGACAAGCCACTAGGAAATAAATCATGGCATCGTTGCTATATTGGTTAATGTTGCAACATTTGTTGCCATAATACTACTAAATGCATTTGCATTAAGGAAAACCTTTTTTTTTTTTGAATAGGTGAACAGCTTAAGGGCAATTAATGTTACTTTTAAATACAACTGTGTTAAAGTTTAGAAAAGGCTTTGCGGTCAGGTGATTTTTCTTATAATTGCCACTGTGTTTCAATTTTATAAGAAAAATAAAAGTGAATTACTTCTGACCATATTTTTCATGTGTTTTTAAGTAAAGAGAATGAATTTTATGCTTAGTTCTTGCTTGTTAGAACAGAACCTTCTCTAAAACTGGCAGAAGATGTCATTTATTTCCTTATCTCAGCACTCAGATATTAATCCTCATTTGTTAAGTAATGACACCGCAGGTAAAGACACAGGCGCTCACATTTGTAAGGAAGGTTGGCTGCCGCTGTCTGATTGAGCAGATGTCTCTCACTAGGTTTACAAAGAGAAGACAGTCTTCTTGTCTTTCTTGACTTCCCTTCCCAGCCCCCATCTGGGAGGTTTGTGGTGTGCAAACTGTCCAAGTTAAGCCCCAGCTAGTACAGGTGTCTTTAGGACAGGGCCTTCCTGAAGTCAGTCATGTCAAAACCATCATCTTACCGCAGAGCTGGTACTTAAAGCAGAACTTCCTGGAGCTTAACCTTCACCCCTGTGAGCACTGTTCAGCTTAAGTTGGCTCCTTCCCAGGGGACATGCAGGGTTGGTGCCAGGCCTGGTCCACCTGCTTCTGGCTTCCTGCGTGGTGCTGTGGTGCTGTTATCGTTTTGCGGTTCAGGATTGCAGGCACTATTATTTATTACCAGCGATTCTCTAAAAGCGCTGGGTTATCTAAAGCCAATCCCATCTGATCTCCTTGTCTGCTTTTTTAACTCAGAGCTCACATGCCCAGCTTAGTTGCAATCCTCTTTCTCAGGAGAAGTTTGGTTTGGGCTATACCTGGAAATACCGCAATCCTTTCCGTCCTCCAAAATAAGTGGTTTCAACAACTGCTACTGCAAGGGGAGCAGCAGTTTCCCTTTAATGGCAAACGGGTACCTATTGGCTGTGTGTCGTGTGTGTTTGCTATTAACCTTGCCAGATATTGCTTCCAGTGTTGTATATAAATGAGCTGTTTGGACGCTCACAATAACTACATTGTTCTTCTTCAGAGTTTATGCGTAAGACAATGAAACACAGAGAAGCTAAGTACTTTGCCCAAGGCTACACAGCTGCTAAGCAGAGGAGGCCAGAATTTGGGCTTGGAGTAGAGCCAGCATTTGTGAGTTAACCCTTACTCTGTGTTAAATACTAATGCTAAACACAAAAACTAAATTTACATATATGCTGAAATTGAATGGCTTTTTTAAATTATAAATTTCATATGAGATTTGACGTAACATTTAAAATTTTTCCTTTGGTGGTCTTGCTCTATGAGGACCTTGAACATTGAATACCCTACATGCCCACTAGAAGGGCTGGTGCTGTGTGCCCCACCTAATCCTTGGTCCAAGTACAACCCTCTCCTTTGATCTTCTTGGGCCTCAGCAGGCCTGCCCCATTTATCTGGAAGGGACATCTTCTGTGTTACTGAGAAAAAAAGGGGACAGGGTCTCATCAAGGAATAGAGTAGTACAGAACACTGCTGTGAGCTGTCCTTCTGGCAGAAGGGCCTGACAAGGTATCTAAGCCCTACAACCAGCTCTCAGTATGACACTGGCAAGCCACTTAACCTCCCTGTGTGAGAGATGATGAAATAATGCTTTGATCTTCAGAGAGAGAGAGAGAGAGAAAGAGAGAGAGAGAGAGAGAGAGAGAGAGAGAGAGAGAGAGAGAGAGAGAGAAGCTTTATATAAATACCAAGTAGGTCCACTCTTCCTCAGCACCTCTTAAATTCACGTGAAGGCTCTTGTGCCTCATAAAATTCCAGCGCATTCTTAGTTACAAGGACACTTTCCTAGATCTGGACTCCCAAGTTTTCAATCATAATATTGTGTCTTGTTTTTGTGAAATGCCTAAAAGCAAAAATAACCCCTAAGACACCTTATAGATACTGTTGTCTCAAGAGCTCCAAATACTCCGACAGCATGCATTGTGTTAAAAAGAATCCTATACATTATTTAAAACCTGTTCATTGTGAAACCAAATTTGTGCCTAAGTGCCTGCTGGAGCCCTATTTTTGAAGCATATCAGTGGTGATTTGAGCTAAAGCTTTAGCTGCTTTTGTTTTTCATTAATTCCTTCATTAATTTATTTCAACTCCCCCTCCCCCTTTCAACATCTGGTTTGTCTTCTTTGTGTGGTTCCCATAATCCAAAGTTAGCACTTAAAAGTGTTGGCACCTGAATAAAAATTCATTTTCTCCACACCTTGTAGTCAGAGAGAAGTTTATTATGTACCTTCAGGTGTGGAAGGCTGAAATGACCAGGGAGTAATTTTTCAGTAATATTTGCATTTTTAAATTGTAAGTTCAGAAGGAAAAATAAAACATGGTTGAATTTTAGGCTAAAAACAAAAAACAAAAAAAAAAGGGCAAGCACTGTTCATTCCTCTTCGCTACTGTGTGGAGGATGACATCCGTGTGTGGGATGGACGTAGAAGCCACCCAAGAGGGAAGGGAAGGGGCTGTGACCTTTCCACACACATTCCACTTGCTAGGCATCGTTTCTTTCATTCTGGTGGGGTGTGCTGGATGGTCACCATTTCACAGATGGCAATTCCAAGGTTCAAAGAAGTTAGGTAATTTCCCTAAGGTCACACAACTAGAAAACAGCAAAATCACAATTTGGTCCAAAGCTCTTATGTGACACTGGAAATTAGAAAAACCATTCTTCGGTTTCACTTGGATTCACCTCTATTTGGAGCAATAGAGCCCTATCAACACCTGCTCTATTGAGTTGAGTTCTGAAGTGTTTTCTCATGTACCAGGCTTTTCTAAGCCTTGGAAACCCAAAGAGGGACATGGCCTAGAGAGTCTGACTGTTTGTTGAGTGATAAAATACCCGCTAAAAAGGCAACACTTATGTGAGTATGATAAATTTAGGTATAAGCACAATTCAATGTAATATGAATAATAATAATAATAATACCTAACTGTGGGAAGTTATGTTTTAAGCTCATTATCTTACTACCTTGTTTAAGAATATCACAAGATGGGGAGGCTTGTATTCTTCATTTTATTTTATTTGGTATTTTATTCTGTCATTTTATTTTTGAGCTTCTGGGGATAGGACCTAGGGCCTTCGTACTGTGCTACATCCTCAGTCCACTGGTTTGGTTTTGATTTTGAGATGAGGTCTTGCTAAGTTGCCCGGGCTGAGCATGAACTTGTGGTCCTTCTGCTTCAGGCTGTGAGAGTACAGTCTTTACTGTACTTCAGTAAAAGCTACGTCTGTGCAGCCTGGTATGTTAACATGTGATAAATGTAACAAACATTTGTATATACCAAGCGAAATTAAATAGAAGTATCCATTCAATATGGTGAATGTTACAAATTCACTGAAGCAAAATAAACGATGTACTCAGTGCTTCAGTAGCACCAGCTGTATTTCAAGTCTCCCGTAGACACCTGTACCACACCTGCTGGGTGTATTGGACAGTATGGATGTACAGCATTTTCATCATTGCACAAAATCTTGCTTGACAGTGCTGCTCCAAGTTATTTGCCTGTTCAGGAATGTTGGAAAGGAACTTAGGTGGCACATGCTTTTTTACTTTAGTTTACTTTTTTAAGGTGCTGAGGATTGAACCCACATCCTTACACGTGGTTACAAGTGTCCTGCCGTTGAGCTACATTCAAGGCCCCAGATTACCCACTCACAGGCATTGTGTTTTATTGCTGCCTTAATTGGAGTGAAATTGAGGAGACGAGGGAAGTCAAATACCTCTTAAATATCTCTAAAAAGTTGGGAGCTAGGGATGTAGCAGCCAACTGTTCATTGCAAGAACTGTAAGCTATTTCATTGAGTCCAAAAAGTTGATATTTGCTGTTTGGCCATCCTTCTGTGGAACTATAGGTGATTTTGCTAGGAGTTACGCTGAAATTATGCCTTACATAATTTGAAGTTTCAGCTCTTAATATATTATAGTGCTTGGTGTATAACAGACACGAGATGAATTTTTCTGGTACTGAGTTTTAAAAGCTAAGCGTAACTGCCAGTCTCAGAATTCTAATGGAGAATAACATCGGTGGGCTTGCTTGAGACTCCTGGAGAGGGGGGATAAACAGGAAAGGTGTCCTCTGAGGCAACAAGCCCATGCTCAGTTTCATCAAACGAGGTCCACGTCTGTATTTATCTCTTTGTGATGAGGTTATAAGAGGGAATGATCATAGGAGCTGCCAAAAATCTTATCCGAGCCAGATTTTTCAGTACGCTATTTGAAATCTAAGCTGAAGGACCTCTGTGTATGGCTGCAAAGCAAGCACTGAGGAAAAGTTGTGTCAGTACCAAATCAATTCCTGCCACCATCTCAGTGCAGCGAAAACAAACCGAGTCAACCCGCCTGCGTGCCATCCCAGATTATTTGCATTTACCCACCAAATGTTGTGTGAATACTGAAGAAACACCCTATGCTGGCTCCCGGCTTCCCCTTCTGTGTCTTTTCTTTAGTGCAGACTCTACCACTCCCACTCATCTTTTTTTCTTTCTCTTCATGATTTAGCTGAAGTGCTGGCTTCTGTCATGTAGCACAGACCGAACCTATAGAAAAATGTTTTAAAAGACAGATGCACTGATTTGGGATGGGAAGCAAACGTTGGATGCTCACTCAGTGCTCCTTCAAGGCTTTAATTTACAACAAAAATAAAAAGGAGCTGTTCCATGTGGAGCTTGAAGAGTCAGCTTTGAAAACTGATAAGAGGAGAAAAATGCCAGACTCATTTTGAATTTGAACTTAACAACCAGGACCCTTATTTCCCTGCAGCAAAATGATCACAACTTTCTTAGAATGATTTAAGAATTCCCTGAAGACATTTTGCTCAGGCCCCTTTGTGGGCCTATCTCAGCAGGCTTTAGAATCCTCCTAACTCGGCTTATCAGAGAAGATTCCAATTTAGAGCAGCAAAAGTCTAGTGTCTGATATCAGCTCCAGCTTTTTTTTTTTTTTTAAAGGGACATGATGTTTTATAGTGTTAACAGTTTTGAAAGGTCCTGCGTTTCCAGTGAACAGAGCGCTTTTGTAAAAAGGGCTCTGAAAAGCGTTATTCAGGCGAAAATGCATCAAAGGAATGGGAGTTAAATAGAGAAGAGTTTGCCGATGTAGAGATTGGGGGCAGCATGTGCTGACAGGTGTAATTATGACCAAATAATTGAATCTTTTCAGGGAGATCTGGTGAGATAAGGCAATGGTTGTAGACTCACATTGGAATCCTGTTCATACGTAGATACTCAGGCGTTCAGCTGTGGATAATACAACAAACTCAGGGGTCTTGAACTACTTTACATGCAAGACATAGTGGCACTGGCATTTACACTCTTTAAAATAGGGTGAAATAGTGTAATTTCTGCCCAATAAATATTAATTGGTACAAAGGTTGGAGAGAAGGATTTCAGTCTGCATTCTCCTTACTCGCTCTCAGACTCCCTATAGCCAGGAATTTCTCTTGGTCTACAAAAGGAGTAGTCAGATCAGGTTCTAAGTCCTTAAAAAAATTAAAGAGAAGGTAAATGCTTCATAGTTAATGTATGAGTTTGGGTTCTTACAACAGGCAGAATTGACAGAAATTATAACAAAAGGATCTATTTGGAAGCCTAACAGGTCTGAGGATAGAGATATCCAAGATGGCAGCTTGCACATGTGGGAGTTTGATTGTCTGATGGCTGCTCATTCACAAGGTAGAACACCTGCCCAGGACTGCAGGACAGCGGTGAAAGTCTGCTGAGGATCTTGGTTGTTTGAGGAACAGTGACAAAGACTGGAGACTGAAGATCAGTGACTGAAGATCTGCAATGGATAGGCAGGCACAAGTTGAGACTGGAGCAAATCTGTGATGAACTTATGCAGCACCTCGGAGTTGGCATCTATAAACAATTGCAAAAGCGAGAGCTTTCCCAGAGGAAAAAGCTATAATAATCTTTCTTCTTCCTTCCTTTTATACAGTTTGAGTTCCCTGTTGGGCCTCTCACATCCAGGTGGGAGTTCTTCCCTCATTCACTGGCTCACAAATCACTCACACTGTAATCTAGGCAGGTTCCTAATTGCCTAATCTAGACGTGATTCCTAAACCCTAATCCAGGCATGATTCCTACATGCCTCTAGTTAACATGATCTCTCTAATGGTCACAGTTAATAAATTTCTTGGATTAATAATATTAAAAATCTCTCTTTCTCTTTGGTTAAAATGTTTCCAGACCCCGTAATTCTTTTGTCTACTTGTGCTTAGCCAAAGACTATGAGAAAGAGGATAATATGATTCTACCACAGTCATTGATAATAATATCCTGTTTCTGGCTCTGAAATATAGGGACTTAGAGCCCTGGCCCCATGAGAAGTGACGTTACCTTACGTACTGCATCTGCATGTTGTCAGGATTCTGTGGGACAGTTCTTTCTCAGGATCTCTGTCTGGAGATTGAGCTGAGGGGAATGCCCAAACTGGTGCAATAGAGCAAAATCCATTCTACTTACAACAGGGCAAAGGACAGTCTTTGGGTTTCATTGATAATTCTGGGGAAATCATGCTTCCAACTTTAATTTTTAATGGAACATTAAAACTTATTCTGTTATTTTGTATGTCTTTTTTTCTTCCAAATCACTGTTTTTAATATGTGTTTTTTCCCCGTATTTTATTGATATGTATACATGCAAAATTTAAGGTTTACAATGGAGTTGAGTTTTTTAGGCACATACATATCCTGCCAAGGTGACAAGGGCTTTCCCACTCTCCTTTTGTTTCTCCCCCTCCCTCTCTCCTTCCCCCCACCCCCCACTCCCCTCTTTCACTTTGTCTTTCATCTTAATTTCCATAGGAGTCGTGATCTGGGTCTCTCATATCAGAAAGACCATTCGATGTTGGGATCTTGTGAAACTAAAAAGTTTCTGCACAGCAAAGAAAACTATAAACGTTGTAAAAAGAGATCCAACAGACTGGGAAAAAATATTTCCCACCAACATCTCAGATAAGAAGCTTGTAACTAGAATATACAGGGAGTTAATATGTGTTTTGAGGCAGGGTCTCACTCTGTGGTCCGGACAGGTCCTGAAATCACTCATAGTGATTCTCCTGCCCCAGCCTCCTGAGTGCTGGGATTATAGGTGTGCATCATGCCCAGCTTATGTGGTGCTGGGGAACTGAATCAGGCCTGTCTGCTTGCTTGTCAAGCACTCCATCTGCTGTGCTATTCCTCCAGCCCCCGAATTCATAACATCTTTTATTCTCTCTGTAGGTGGATTACTCTGTCATTGTAGTGCAATTTCAAGTTCCTAAACTGGCTAGTGGGTTACAAATTCCTAGTAAAGATACCTTAATTTAAAATCCAGGTGTTAGCTCTTTTTTTTTTTTTAAATCATGGAGAGCTGACTCCTTATGGTTTTCAGACCTATAGTACTTTCTTTCATTTTTTTTCCCCTTTTTAACTGCCAGCTTTTTACTTTACATTTTACTAATAGCCTTCTATCTATTGAGGCAGATAGAAGACTGTCTTCTGTATCAGCCTTCCAAAAGTACTTACCAAACTGAAAAACAAATCTAGTCTTGTACCAGGCGTCTATGCATGTATTACCCCAGTCGTCATGATCAATCCTGTTTTCTTCTACATTATGAAGCATTGAGTACAGTGCCTGGCCCATAGTGATCATTTATTTAGCTTTTGCGAACCCGGTTTATTTATACAATGAACTAATGTCATTTTTAGTATTTTCTTGAAGTTTAGTTTGGAATTACTATTGCCACATTTATCCCAAGATTGGTTGAGGTAACTTTAGTCTTTTTATCATGTGGTAAAGGAGAGAAATATTTGGATTTTTCCACAGTGGACCACTTGATCTTAATTCTATTACTGGTGTAGACAACACAACCTCTGAAAATATGATGGTTTGGTAGGGTCCCATCCCAGGATAGAAGTATTAGAATTATAACTGTATAGAACACATGTGGAAGAGTACTCATTTGCCTCTTTGCCTTTTAGTTGCTATCTTTCATTTTTCTCCAGTATCATGATGTAATTTTAGTGGAATTAAATTTAGGTGGCTCAAAATTACATAATCATACTTAGCTTTAGTTTTAGCTAGTAGTTTCCTAACGCCTGCTGGGAGAGCTCCCACTGTTATTGGATATGGAGTAGGTCTTTATGCTATTTCTTATTATCACTTAGAGAGCTTAAAAATTAAAGGGCATTTGTTGTATCTCAGACAGCCTGTTTGAATTGGTCTTAGGTGGGACCTAGCCATTTAGTATGTTTAAGAAACAGTCCTTATGGGATTTGGAGTCTCAAGAATTGTGTACCAGGAAAAGAGACTTGGGGCATATTAACTACAGTCTTTGTTGTGCTAACCCAATTATTTAAACTCTCTCCCTCATTCTCAAGCCACGACCTTCTTCTCATTTATGTTATATCTGTAAATTAAAACAAGACACAGGGCTGAGTGCATAGATAAGTGGTTAAAGTGCTTGCCTAGCATGTGCAAGGCCCTGGGTTCGATTCCCTAACACTATATAGATATTAGTCTGGGGTGGCAGTAAATGCACAGCTGTAATTCCAGCACTTTGGAGGTTGAGGCAGGGGGATTGCCATGAGTTCACATCCAATCTGGGCTACACAGTGAGTTCAAGACCAGCCTGGACTACAGAGGGAGACCTCTATATTAAAAAACAAAAACAAAAAAAACCCCTAAATACCTCAGAGAGGGAGGGGGATGGAGAAAGAGAGAGAGAAGGAGAGAGAAAGAGAGCATAGCTTTGGAGTCAGAAGAATTTGATTTTAAATCTTTCTCTATCTTTTACTGAAAGTGTGACCTTTGAAAAAATTCTTAAATTTACTTAATTTTAGTTTTCTTATTGGTCAAATTGGTATTGTAAAGCTGTCTTGTATATGAATATTAAATTAATAATATGTGAAAACATATAATACTGTACAGCATACATAATAACTTGTTGAGTGTATATGTTATATATTTCCTCCCTCTTTTTCTCATTTCATCTTAAATAAAATGAAGTGCATGGATAACTTAGATATTTTTATCCTTAAGTCTGCTTCACCGCCATAAGCGATATGATGAGAAAATAGCTACCATGCAGTCTTTTCTACAAATTCAGTTTTTTTTTTTTTGCAAAAAAGGAGATTTTTGTACACCATAGTCAGAGGATGGATTTGGAATTTCTTCCAGGCCTCTGCCCACATGTTCTCACTTGGCATTGCTCTTTCAACTTCATATGTCTACGAAATGCCTGGCTATGGTTGAAAATGTGGTTTGAATTGTGAAATCATGTTTTTTAATTGAATGATATCATCTGTTTTATGTCAGCATGGAATGCCCTTTGTGATCATTCACTTGTCTCACCCATGTGATCATGAAACCTATTTTATTCTTGTAATAATGGTGGTAGCACCTAGCACTAGTAGTAGTATAGCACCTGTTTGAAATGATGCACTTCAGAGGATCACAGATGCAGTCAGGAAATGTTTAAATTACTACTGAGATAGTGGGGTTTTTGTTTTTGGGGATCCAGAAAGTGTTGCTGTGTGGGGAGATTCAGGGTGGGATTCATTCCAAGGTAACGTGGTACCAGGGAACAGTTCATTACTTGTGGCATTAACTTGCAAGGGATCCACCCTGATTTGTAGTGAAACACGTATGTCCTTTGCCCACATTTCCAGCTCCAAATGGCAGCCTGGGCAGAAGGGAGAGGTTCCAAGCTGTTCTTGGCACCAAGGTCAGCTGTCAGAGCAGAGACCGAGGGGCCTCTTCCAAGGTACTCTCTCAAGGAGTTGCCCAGATGGCAGCAGACAAGTCGTCTATGGGAAAGCCACTCTGATCATGACAGTATGTTCCTCTGCTGTCTCTCAGTGCCTTGCAAAGCATGACAGGAGTGCGAGAACTTAATAATCATGACAAACTAAGCTCCAGTTTTGATTTCATCACTGTTGTCAAAATCACAACAAATTTAGCTTACAAATCTTAATCGGGTTTTGTAATTTCAGAGTTGGACAGGTCTTAGACCCATTGCAGGTCAAGAAAACTCCAGGGCTACAATGTAGCTATATATTTCTGGATAGAAAATGGAAGTGACATACGGACGGCTTAATTGATTACAGATCAGTGTTTTTCCTTCTTTGAGTCAGCTGGCCACCTGTGATGACTGGCACTCAGCTGCTGGGAATGACTAAGATTTAGCTATTTGTTACAAGACTGTATGTCTGAGTTACGTTTTCACTTAGTTATATACCAAGTTGGGCTGTACTTTGTTACATAAGGACTCAAGTTTGGAGGCATTTTCAGGCCTAAATTTAATTTGGCACCACCATAGGAAATAGCAAAAATCAGTAAACTTTTTCTGTAAGGGCCAGCCAGTAATTATTTTAGGTTTTTTTAGGTCAGGTGATCTCAGTTACGACGACTCAACTCCTAAGTTATCAAAAGTGACCACAGATAAATAAGCATGACTGCATTCCAATAAAACCTTATTTACAGAGACAGGCAGTGGGCCAGATTTGTACTATTGCTGCTGGTTGCTCATCCTGATCTGTAGAATCTTGCAGTAAGATTTCCACGGTTGTTTTTAGGATTAAAAGCTATAATGAGATACCATATGTTTAGCATATACAAGCTCTTGAGAACAGTGGTATCATATAACTTAATATATAATGTATAACTAAAGCTATTATTGATGAGAAGAAGCATTTGGGTTTCAAAGAATTTAAATATGATTAGCAGTAATTAATTACAGTAACAAGGCTGTAGTTGGGAATTTTGGCCTTGTTCTGCCAATAGTAGTTTAAAGCTTCCTGTATAACACGTCTTCATGATGTTTTTCTTGACAGAGACACATGTCATGAACTCTTGGGGCACGTTCCACTACTTGCGGATCCTAAGTTTGCCCAGTTTTCACAGGAGATAGGTCTGGCCTCCCTGGGAGCATCAGATGAAGATGTTCAGAAACTTGCCACAGTGAGTGAATTTTCAGCTTTAAAAACTGTTGTATGCTCACTTGTAATGTGAAAAAGTTTCTATTGACTGTGGATTACAGGTGACTGTTCTGAATAGAGCACAGATTTACCCTTCTCATGTTGTGTTTTCTGGGTGTGTAGTGAACTTTTGACTTACTGATCATCAAAATGTGGTCCTTCTTTTTCAGGAGTCAGCTAGTTACAAGAACTAGGTAGAAGAGATTTTAGGTTGGAAAACCCTATATCGCCTGCTATAATCACAGCCACTGTGGGAAAAAACTAGCTATCAATGGTACATAAATGAATGCATGTGGCCATGTTCCAATAAAACTTTACTTACGGAAGCTGGTGGTGGGCCGTATTTGGCCCATGTACTAAAGCTTGATGAATTCAATAAAATATTAGTAATAATAAAAGATAAATATTTATGGCAAGTAGTAATTAACTGTACATAGGAATATTGTTTTGACTAGTTGATATAGTCACAGTCAGATACAACATAAGTCAACAGTAAGAAACTCAGTTCCCCAAATTATTGTCAGTACAAAACTGAGAACAAATTCAGTAGCTGCTACAGTGCCAGCAAGGTTTCTAAAGCAAGTCGTATCACAGGATGCAATGTTGACCACTAACTTTATGATGTTGAAAAGTCAGATCTAGCAAGCTCGCATGCCCTAACGTAGCCTAACAAGCTTACTTACCGATAGAGACCAGGGAATTACTTTAAGGATCAAAAGTGCCAAGGGAAGAAAAAAGGAGGTTCTTGGATTGTATTCATACGGCATAAATATATGTCAGTGGCATATTAGATGTGCAGGAATATTCTTCTCTCACACCAGAAATAAGTTTGGTCCTAGATTTCTTAAATCATGCAGTCCTTTATATATATATTTCTTTTACTTTTAATAGAGATACGAGGAGTATGAAATATTTCTCTCCTAAAAGAGAAACAAGAGTATAAACATTATCTAAATGGAAGTATAATGTGGGGTAGGGGGGACTGTGGTGAATTAGGTAGGGGACCGTTCACATTCATGGTTAGTAGAGTATATGCATGGCCTTGTGTTGTCAGATCTCGCAAAGTTTTAAGAGAGAATGGCGACCTAAATTTCTAAAGAAAATTTAATAACTTTTTTTAAACATTGATTCTTTAAAAAACATTATGAGCTGAGGAAAATATATTTATACACTGAATCTGGATCTTGACTTCCGATTTGCAACCTCTGCTGTAGGGATTGTATCTCAGTGTGTTGGCTATATATTACTGCATAATAACTTATCTCAAAACTTAGTGGCTTACAGCAATGTGTATTTATTATAGTTTCTATAGGAACTTGACATCAGCTGGGCTGAGTGGCTCTGTTTCAGGGACTCACGTGAAGCTGCTGTCAGGATGGTGGCTAGGCCTGTAGGTTTGAGAGTCTGCCTCCAAGATGGCTCATTCATGTAGCTGTTGTCAGGGGGCCTTGGTTATTGGAGCCCCTGGCTTTCCTTTTACAGAAAATGATAGAAGGAGAGAAGGGGGGGGGGGGAGAAGGAAAAGTAAGAGGGCAGGGCAGAGGAGAGGAGGGAAATAAAAAGAGAAAAAGAGGGAGAGGTAGGAGAAACAGTGTGAGAGAGTGAGAGAGCAAACAAGGAGAAATACGTTGTGCCTTTTATATCTTCGTCAAATACTAGTCGTGTTGGCCATTTTGTGTTCTTGAGAGTGGATTCACTCCAGTCCCCACTTAAGAGGGCAGTCTCTTCCCACCTTTTTAAGAGAATGTCACAGTATTTGTGGACAAAAGTTTAAAATTATCATACTAATAGGATCCATACCCCTACTCATCATCAGTAAAGGTAACATATTAATATTTTTAGAGGTAAGGAGATTGATGTTTCTTTTGGGGGGCTGTTATTCTTTGTTTCTACTTTTATACTTTCAAGGAAAACTAAATTTATCCTTGAATCTTGAAACCTGTTTTATAGGGGCCAGCAAACTAGTAGAATGAATTTATTTTCTTACTAGGAGCTTACCTTTTTTTTTTTTTTTTTTAGTTCTCACACTTTCTAGGCAAGCACTCTACCATTGAGCTACATCTCCATTCCTTTTAATTTTTCAAAAATATAAGACAGTTTCTTGCCAGGGTACCCAGTGTAGCCTCAAGCTTAATGATCCTCCTGCCCTGGCCTCTGGAGTAGATCAGGTTACAGGCATGTGCCACCACACCTGGCTAGGAGCTTACATTTCTTAGCATGAGCCTGATACCCTTGGCTTTGGATTGCTGTGGCTCCATCAGCTGTAAAAATTTCCATCTAGTAGCTATCACTAGATCGTTATTCATGTTTCTTTTTTTGTGCCCCGTCTTTTCATTGACCTTTCCCTGGAATGTGCCTTCTTTTCGGCAAAGCTATTCAAGTTAACAGGAATTAAAGGGCTAACGGATCCTAGGTACAGTTGAGGTCAGAGTATGAAAAAGACGAGAGGTTATTACGTCTTCCAAGGGACTCACAATCTAGCAGAGAAGAATAAGGAAAATCAGTTTCATGTTCTACTCACACACATACGCACATTGTAGGAGAGGTGGTTGAAGGTGAGTCTTCCCAGTGTGTGCGTGCTTCGTGCTGGAGACTGGGATTCAGAATTGAAGGCAGGAGTCAGCTGAAATGTTTTTTTTTTTTTTTTTTTTTTTAATACAGTGTAGGAAACAACCAATTGCAAGCAAGGGAGGCCAAGTGTGCACCAACCTGCCAGTAATCTTACAGGGCCTTCCACCTTTATGGAACAAACAAAGAAACAGAAAACAATGTAGAAACTTGCAAAGGATTTTGAGTCTCTTCTAAGTGTAATGGAGAATTTGTGTGCTTGCCTTACTCTTGGTTTTGCCTGATTTACTAATTTCTATTTTATTAATATCCCTTTGATATTAAGCCCTGCACCCCCTCTGACTCAACTGTACTCCCTCAACTCCCTCTGACTTTTTCTATTCTCATAAAATGCGAAATTTTAATTTTTTTCAATTCTGTAGTCTGGCCATTTATTTTGAAGTGTTTGGCCAAAGAGAAATTTGGAAAGAATTTTCTTTGTGCATTCGGGGAATGAAGGAGGTAAGACTCAGTATGAAGAGGCTGGAGTGACTTTTCCTGGAATGATGCTAAAATTGCTATTGACTTCTAGAACCACAGCCCATCCCTCAGTTAAAAACGAAGTGAGCGGAAAACTGCCAGAAGACAGTCATGAAAGAAAACAGTTAGATTCCAACCAGGCAGTTTCAAAGGAACCTGTGGAATAAATACCCTGTTGGGTAACATGCATATTAATGACCCTCCAGTAAACGATATAATGAAACAGGAAGGAAAATTTAACGACTCACTTGCCAAGACTAAGAGATGAAGCGTTCTGTCCTCCTCAGGAGGGGCAGGAAGTCCTGTGTTGGGGCAGAGTAGTACCTGGCTAGACCAGATGAGAAATGGAGGTGTTTGTTATTTAGCTGATTTCCTCCGAGTTGTTTTCATTAAGTCCCCTGAAAAAGCACTAGAGGAAAATGAGAGATGCGACGCACTGAAGGTGAAAAATCAACATTATCAGCCCAGCCGATGTCAAGTTCCTATAGAAAGGACAAAGGGAAAGCCACGGAAATCACTGTTTATGTGGGGCAACGAGACTGGCTGTATTATTCTTTTACTCTGGTGGTATTTGTATTATCAATGACTCTGTTTATATGGTGCCTGTTTTTCTTTCTATAGTGAGTTTAAGCCCTGATGAAAAGAGTCACACCTAGCGAAAACAGATCCTTAGTAACTTTGTGTGGCGTACTGTCCACACAGGTATCTAAGGGAGAAAACCACCTCTGCTAGAGAAATGGGCGCTGCCAAACGCCGTCTCATCCAAAGCCACTTCTGGACTTCTTGTCTGATTTTCGGAGGGACCAGGCTGTCTTGCCCGCAGCCACTGGATCTCCTTGCTGTATTTCTGCGTGATACTTACTTTGACGTTTTAATAATGCTAAGTCTTGAGAATGAAGCTGTCTCCACTGTTTTATGTGGGCAATTGTTGCTATGCCCTGAGAACCATTTAAATGGAATTCTTTTGTATCTGTAGAAATTGATGATGAAGCTTGAAAAATGTTATTTCAAGTGCATTGTTAGGCATGTAAATAATTTGCCCTCTGGTGGATAATGAATGAGGCCACTGGTTTCGGCAGCTGTATTCTTTTCAGACTCATCATAGCTGTCTGACGTCTGTGCATGATAGATATGCAAAAATATTCCCATTAAGCACTGCTTGGAGTGTTAAAATTCTGAGACCAGCCATTTCCCATTGTGGTGCTGGCTCAAGTGAATTTAATAGATTGGTATGCACATTAGGGCCGTAAACGTATAGTAGCAAACACGTGTGAAACGGCCTGATGAAAGATAACAACAAGCGCTGGAACCTGTGGAGCTTCTCAACTCAGATTCAGAAATTAAAATGAAAGCTACTTTGGGTACAAACAATACGAGGAGAGCTACAAGCTCCTCAGTAATAGCCCTTGCTTCTGAAATGACATTTGACATTAGAGTGTACCAAGCTTGAGGGACCAGCCTGTGCTAGACCCATCCTTAGATGGTATCATAGGCGCTCACTTACTGTTTGCTGGATAATGGATTTTTTTTTCTAAGAAAAAATGGCCACTGTAGTGTTTAATAGAGATAAGTACCTTATGCGGTTGAAAGGTGACAGTTTGAATGAAAGCTTCGAACAGTTACAAATATGATTCTCCTATATTGCCTTGAATGTGTGTCAAAGATTTATTTAATTCATAAATGAAGGAAGAACAGGAAAGTAAATCTAGTTTCAAAGAAGTGCCTGAGAAACAGAATATAAACTCGCTGGGAGAAAGCATCCTGGAGATAGATACAAATGGTTTATGTTTCCACAGGCAATCTCCCACTGTCCCCCATAACCCACGGCTTATCTTTTCTACTAGGCAAGAATCATTTACCTGTCGAGTGGTCAAAAGAATGGTTTATCATTTATCAGTCTTTGCCAGTTAACCTTTAGCTTACAGCGCATGGGCTGTCATCCATAGTAAGCAGAAGTCAGACCCAGATAATATCCCCTAGATCAGTGCTTTTCAACTGTACACTGTATCACCTGGGGAGCTTATGAAAATGCAGATTCTAATAGAATAACTTGATGGAAACTAAGATTTGGCATTCCTGATGAGGTCCACCGATGCCGATGCCATTCACCCAAAGCCCACAGTTTGGTAGCAGGAGAAGCAAGTGGCGTTTTAGACAATGAGTCCATTAGACAGTGTTCAGGTATGCCTTTTGAAAGGCACCCGGTAACAGGTAAGCCTCATTTTCACATCAGAGGTGCTTGTCTCAAGGCTTGAAAATGGCTCCTTGTATCTCTGTGAGCCAGGCCATTGGCTGTATTTTGTGTACGTGGTCCTCCCTCCTCCTCAGTCCACTAAGGTGAATTATTCATGTGTACTGGAATGCACGCACAGAAGTTTCCTGATCAAGTGAACTTGCGAACTGACGCTAGGGATACCCTGATTTTCCTTCTCCCCAGTGTTCAGAAACGGAGAGGGGCATCTGCCACTCACACCGAGTGTCCCATCCTGTGTTGCAGATGGCTCCAACTCGCTCTCTTCAGTCCTCACGTCATAAAGGCATTTGCAACAGAAAAAGCTGTACGTTATCTTTAAGAGAAAGTAATCAGTATGCATAGACCACAGATGTTTCCCAAGCAGAATGAATCAGCCGCTGGCCCAGTTGGAATTTGCTTTCTGCAGAAAGTTTTAGGTCATCCATTCAGTTCTGTTGACCCCAAACATGTTTACCTTCACTTGCTGGTTGAAGGGGTTAGTCTCTGAGTCTTGATAATGTTGATGAGAGTTTTGGCCAAGGGTAATGAAGGAGTAATCAGTCTTTCCCAGAATGCATTCCTGGATGTTAACCTCAATGAAACAGTACTGTGAGTTCTGTAAAAGAGTGATCCTGGGTAAATATTGGGTTAGATAGCTTTGTTTTTGAGTATAGAACTTTTCAGATGTTCTACATAGTAAGTCTTCAAAAATGGTTTTAAAAGTTATTTTTTCCTAAACTTATCTCACTTTGTCCATTCCGAGATGCCAGTGGGTGTAGAACGTGCTGGTATTCCTTTATTTTTATTTGAATGTGTATGCACTACAAATTCATTTGCATGTTGATTACATACAGCTTGGGGAACCAGTGCCCATATCTATCGCTTTTTGACCTCTTCCTCTCCTTTTCTCCCCTGACCCCATCTCCCCCTTCCCAACTTAAGATCCCTTCTCGTCTCTGAACCTCTGTTTACCTATTTCCCACTCTCCTTCTTACATTATTTTCTTTTAGTTATTTATATTTCGGAAGTCTCGTATAAGAGATACCATGTGATTTGTAATCTGTAAAACATGTTATTACTTTGCTAGCAGCTTTTGTTGGTTGTGTTTGTTTAGGAGAAAGAAGATTCAGCTGGCAAAATATTTTGACACTGTAAGATGAAGCTCCATTTTGGAAATGCTAAAGTGTTAAAAACTTGAGAATCAAAAAGTATATTATATTGCTGTAGTTTTTTAAATGAAATGTGTATTAGCACCTCACACTATTAATATTCCAAAGAACACAATGGAGGTAAAGTCTAGAATGGTTTTGAAAGGGTAGGATTCGTTGTCAACAGACATTTAACCATCAGCTAATGTTTTTCTGTAGAAAAGAATTGTCAGGAAATTAGCAATGCAGAGTTCCATTTCTATTTTCCCTTATGAAAATAAATAATTTACTTGCTTTAAGTAGAAGTGCTTGCATTGGCTGGGGTTTTCAGTGGCCTAATCAAGTTTGCATGTGTTTTTAGGTATGGCCTGAACTGTTTCATGTTGACAGTGGCTATGAAATGTCTAGCCCATCATTGATCTTAAGCTAGTCATCAACTATGATCACAACAATCAACCCTAAATTCACATTAGAAGTATAACTGCTAAGATCATCTTAGTTTATGATTTGCTTACTAGTATTTTCCTATTTGCCAAGGACACTAACCTGTTTCCTGGCCTTGTTTTTTTCCTCCGCTATTTTTATTCATATACATATGCAATACATAATGTTTACAATGAACTTGAGTGTTTCGTCACATATATACAATATCAACTTTAAAATTCCTTCCCATTGTCGACCCTCACACACCCTCCCCATCTCTTCCCCCCAACTCTGGCTATCACATCATGTGGTTCTGTGGAATGTCTGTATTCTGGGTTTCCCAGGTCAGAGAGACTATACAGTACTTAACATGTTTAATCTTCCGCATCTAAATCATTTCACCTGGCCTTGCTTGTCTTTACCTACCTGGCTATAGGTAGGGAAACTTTGGAAGCTGAAAGACTTGGGCAAAGCCATAGTTTTTTTGTTTGTTTGTTTTGTTTTGTTTTTGTTTTTTTACTAAATATAGATAACATTAAAAATGACTCTTTATAAAGTATCTACACAAAAAAGCTTGAAATAAGCCTCAGGCTTATTTATCCCATGGGGAGTCTTTGAAACGACTTGAGCTATTTGGATCATTTGATCCGAAACTGACAAGGGCTGGAAGGAGTGTACTTCTATGTATTCTTAGTTGAGACATTTGGTTGAATGATCAGTGTGTATGTGTTATTTCTAAGAGTAGCTTAATTAAAAGTTAATATCTATTCCAACTCATTACTTTGACTTCTGTATCTGCTGTGAATACAGAAAAGTGGCAACATCTTGTAAGGAATGCTTGACTTCTTGAACTAGCCTCATAGAATTTAACTTTTGTTTTCATTGTCTTCACTGCTGCCTGCTTGTGGTCTTTTTCTACCAGAGGTGTGCCCAGAAACCACAATCCCGTTTGATTAATTCCCTTCTGAGAATATTTAGGATAGCCCGGGCTATTTTGCTGTATTCATTTGTGGATGTGTTACTTATGGTACTTGGTGTTGCCGTTCTGAGATGTTTGCTATTTATATTATGATGAGAACACCCCAATTAGTTTGCTTACCAAACAAAAAAAGAAAAGAAAGAAAAGAAAAGCTTTATGTTGCCTACTATGTTTAGATACAAATCTAGTTGCAATTTGGAGTAGTGTTACCTTCTTATAACTGAGATCTTTCTTTGCCATGTATAATTGTATGTCTCGAAGTTTCAGAGACTCATAAGTTCCCATGAGTATCAAAACAAATCTATTTTAGATATTTGGAAACTTACAAACACAATAGAGCTGCTCTGGTCACTTTGTTCTCCGAGAGCTGAGAGCCCTGAGCCAACCCTGCTCTGCACCCACTTCCTGTTGCTCACAGAGGAGCACTGTAGTCATCAGTGGGTCCGCCAGCCCTTGCCAGAGATTAACGAGGATGCTCGTCAGGAGGCCAGCTGGCCGGTGCAAGGAAGTTCAAATTGTCCTTCTAAAGCTTCCGCATTTGAAATAAAGTAGCTCCAGATGGATTAACAGGAGAAAAAGCTTATACATTTATTGATGTACACAAGCACAGGGGTCACAAAAAGTATGAACTTCCAAATAGAAATACCAGTACTGCTTTCTGAGTTCCAAACTAGTAGATGGTGTGTGCAGTGTAGCAAAGGAATCTGAGCTTAAAGTTAGCATAGCTGAGCTTCAGAGCTAGCTTTGTCGCTTCCCAATCTTGTGTTTAAGTTAGGTACAGAGAAACCAGTTATACTATTTCTACGTGTCTGCATGAAGTGTCTTCTTTAAATTGGATGTATTTTCTTACCACCTGCTGCTAAACGAGGAACCACCGAGATGATATACTTTTGCCACCTGTGCCATGATGCTGGCTGCATCATAACCATGTATGGTAGAGTTTTGTCTCAACATTGCCTAAGAAATTCTAACCTCAATCAAAGAGCTATGTTGTTGGTTAAAGAATGTTAAAGCCTTTTCAAGCCCCCAAAATTCCCAGATCTTCACCTGATTTAAACATCCTGGCAAGGAAACTTGACTTTTTTCTTCTCAAAGCAAGCTTGGATACATTCATCAAATACAGAAGATTTCTGCAGTCATTTTAATTTCCATAAAGATGTGTAAAAGAAAGAGTTTTCTGATTTAACTATAATGGAGCAGGCTCTCAAAATCTTAACTTGTATTAACTGAAATATCTGTGGTGTAATTCCATTTCTAGCAAAAGCTGAAAGAAGGCGGTTGGGATTTTTTTATGAGCTAGAATAGCAGAGGTAATGTTATATCAAACTATAGGAATTTAATTACCCCATTCCACAAATGTAGTTTTCAAATAAAGGAGTCCAAAGGATTTCCAAAGCTATTCTTCTGAACTGTGATATAAAAGCCCAGAATACACTTAGTAGATGTAAAATGTATTACTGTGCATCGTGGGCCACCACAGTGAGTGGTAGCACAATAAGAGATGGACATGAGATTGAATGTACAGTGATTTAAAATGTCCTTGTTCTTTTCTTTGAAATACTGCAGTTTGCTTAGAGTTTTATATGCTCATCACTGGAAGGATGGGCATTTTTTGGAGTATTTCTGGTGGGTAGACTGCGTGCCGGGGACAGTCTTCCAGAAAATGGAAATGCTTTAAGCTTTCAGCTTAAATCCAGACTACGTGTAAGTAAGAAATGCTTTTGGGTTGGAGGAATAAATCATCTAGGGACCTCATCGTATTTCTCAGGGTCTGAAACTCAGTCTTTTGTAATGTCGATTTAAAAATCATTCTCTTGGCAGTGAAGAGAAGCTGTTACAGGGTGAGGTAAGGACTCCTATTCTGAAAAGTCTTTACCAGATCCATTGTTTGTACTTCTTATTACAAAAGTGGCAAATATTCATTACATAAAAAAGTATTTAAAAAACAGATAAGGAAGGAAAAGGGAAATAAAGGGCATTTGTAATATCACATCGGCTATGACCAGTTGTATCATTTTGGCGCACAGCCTTCTAGTTCTTCTGGAAAGTCATTTTGTGACGTCAAATAAGAACTTAGTAAAAGAGACTCCTGGCTTTGGGAAAAAGAAAAGCAACAAGGTGTTCATTCATTTATCAAGCACTTGTGCTGTCAGGAGAGACTTTATCTTTTGTATCCACAGAAGAGAGAATAAATTGGAAATGCTCTAGAAATGTAAGGTTTGTGATTTTTTTACTCAGCCGAGTTTGCGGAGTGTTGAAGTGAACATAACATGAGGCTAATGAGGTTTTTTTTTCTGAAAAAAATCAGCAGATATTACTTTCTTACAAAAAAGAACTATTTTCCATCCATACTTAAATCATCAGTCTTCAGATTTTGCATTCCTCTTGTCCCCATCACTGAGTGCTACGCTTGTTCAAGCTAATCATTATTTACTTCTCCTATTGTTCTTATTTATTTATTTTTGAGGCAGGGTCTCGCTCCGTAGTTCCGGTTGAACTCATTGTGTAGCCTGGGCTGGCCTTGCGCACATGACAATCCTCTGGCCTCCACCTCTCGAGGGCTGGGATTACAGGCATACTTCCCCATACCTGGCTGCTCATGTGGTACTGAGGAAATGAACCCAGTGCCTTGTGCTTCCTAGGCAAGTGTTTTAGCTGCTGAGCTATGCCCCGAGCCCCTGTTCTCTTCTTTTAAAAACTAAAATCAGAAACATCTGCTAATAACAAAATTATTCTGAATCCTTCTTTGTTTTCAGATCCTGGCATGGAATAAGAGGGAAACTAAAATCTATAAAATGGACTGAACCCTATTGTATATAGCACTGTATGTGTTTCCCGAGCCTGTGAATCGCCATGACCTGCCAGTGGGACAGTATATTATAGTGGGTCATTCAGGGTGTAGCTTGGGAGTCCCATTACCTGGGCTCATATCCAGACACTGTCATTTAGTGGCTAGGTGATGTTTGACACGTCCTAGAGAACAGTAAGGCATGTGACTCAGGAGCATTCTGGCAGGCGTAGGGACCACTGCAAGGGGGGGTTGCAACTGCGGAGAGAGATTGGGCTCAACTAATATAGCTAGCAAGAGTGGAGATTTCCAGTGAAGAAGCAGCATGGGGTTGGTGGCAGCCGATGCATGAACTAAAGGGAGCGGTAAGCAGGCAGATAGGCTTGCCTGGTGTAGGAGGATTCTTGGTGAGGGTCGGCCAGGCCATCAGATTGTCATCTCTGGGGACAATGAGAGATGAAGGGCCTCATTGGACACCAAGGGTGACCAGATGCGGAGGATGGGAGATTTGGGCTGGAATGGTTTAGCAGGATTCTTGCTAATATTGGAAAGTGGAGAGATAGACAGGGAAACCCTTAGTAGAAAAAATCCAGATGAAATTGGAGTTTGTTCAAAGAGAGAAACTTTGTGACTTTGGGCAAGTGACAAAATCTCTATATGCCCCTAGTTTCATCATCTTTAAAATGAGAGTAATAATGCTATCTAATCTCATAGAGCTGTTATGAGAATCAATGAGATAACACTTTGTGAAGCTACTTAGCACAGGGATAAGAGTTAAAAAATATGCCAGCCAACGTATTTCACACCATTGTACCATAGACATCTGGGTGGCCTATCAGTAAGCATTTGCGTACAGGAAAGGCCCCTTGAGGGAGTTGCTACTTTTCCGTGTGACCTTGGGTAATTCTCTAACTTTGAACATTTCAGACTTCCCTTTCTGAAGTGCCGACTGTGCAGTTTATTTTGCAAAAGTGTTTTAGATGGAGATAGTGTGCTACTTTGCAATGTAAAGTGTTTTATATATAAATAATAGAAGGCCTTCCCTAAAAGATGTCAAGCTGGTCCTTGGAGACGGAGGAGACTCCCCTGACCTAATAGCCCACCTCCCTGCATGAGCACAGAGAAAGGCAAGTTGTGGGGAATAACCTGGGAAAATAAGAAAATATCGCTTGCACTAGGAAAATCCCATGAAACACGAATTCCCGACTGGAGTTTTCTAGCTGTTTGGAGTGATGCTGTTCATCGATACCTGCAGCCTTCCCTTAAGAACTGAACAAAGCAATACCTTTGGGGTTTCAAGTCTTGGCTGTTCTTCCTCAGGAGCTGAAGCCGTGGCTAACTCAAACCAGGCATGTGCAGTTTGGCAGTGAGATAGCTGCATTAACATAAAAGTGGGAGCCGAAACTAGTGAGAGTTCTAAAAGTAGTTATTGGCTCCGGCTCTGATGTGTTTCGAAGGCTGCTGCATGTTTCCACACTGGGGTCTAGGGCTGGTGCCCGGCTAGCAAGGTTTAAAAGTTCTCTGTAATAAAACAAGGATGGCTCACTGTACAAACATGTAAGTGTTTAACCCTCATTTTTCTTCCTTTTCCTTTCTCAAATCTAGTTAAGATTTAGTTCTTCTAAGATGAGAAGTCAAGACTGTAATGGGTGAGAAAAGGAACATGGATTCTGCTTCTTTGCAAGGCTGTTCTAGTGCAGCAGAAGGTGCTGAACACACACACACACACACACACACACACACACACACACACACACACACACAGCTGCCTCTTTACATTTTTAAAATTACGTATTTTTTTGGAACCAGAAATTGAACCAAGGGATTTTACACTGAGGTGCATTGACAGCCTTTTTTGGTGTGTTTTATTTTGAGACAGAATTCCACAAAGTTGCTAAGTTGCCCAGGCTGGGCTCACACCTGTGATCCTCCTGCCTCAGCCATTACAAGTCTACAACACCACACCCGGCTTAAAAATTCCCTGCATTAACTTCTCAGAGGGTACCGTCAGAGGATATTGCAAGTGTCCCTGGTTCCTTTCTTCTCTTAATAAGAGCAGCTTCCCTGGAGGTCAGATGGCCTTCACACAAGGAGGCGACAATTTGTTGTGGCTGAGTTGCCGTTGTGTCTTTGGGTTAGGGTTCGTGATCCTCACTTGGGTGGTGAAATTTCATCCTAGGGCCTGCCTTGTTTCACTGCCCATGAAGAGGTTTACTGGTTGGGGGAAGGGAAGGAGAACAGAGGATCCTCCCTCAGGGCAGCAGCAAATTTATCAGCTCCTCTGGTGGACAGAGCTAGAGAGGAAGGTCAGCACAATAACTTGTCATGAGTCATCAGAAATATTTCAAGTCATGCCATGCTTGGCTATCACACAAATTCTATCTGGAATCAATTTTGTACCTGTCAACTAATGCGTTTAAATCAAACGTGAGTCTATATTGTTATAGTTTAGAGAAATGCTACACAGTATTTAGTTTTGTGCTTTGCAATACAACTTTTTAATGCAAAACAGTACATTATATTTCCTTTTCTGTTTTGTGACAGGGTTTTGATGTGTAGTATGTGCTTGCCTTGAGTTAACTGTGCAGCCTGGAATGGCTTTGAATTCATGATCCTCCTGCTTCAGCTTCCTGGTTGTTGAGATCACAGGCCTGTGGTACCAGGCGTGGCTTGTGTTATGTAGCTAGCTTTAGTTATTTCAGGCTCAGCCTTCTTGAGCTACACTTATAGCAGGACTGGTTCTTACCGATAAGACTCAGAAGACTTGGCCTTTCTTATGACTGGTTTATAGCATGGGATTCCTATGACTCTTGACAGGCTTGTGTTGTGTTGCTTTACTGATCCAGGGGTTACAAAGGATGGGAAGGTACCTACCCAGAGTAAGCCACAAAAGGATGGCTGCGGACAAACTAGACAGACTCTCTTGTGTCCTGGTGCACTGAATTCAACTGTCAGTAACCTCAATTCTAGGGTCATGTCATGTTCAATCGCTGCTGGAACAGAAGGACAGTGCAGTGTAGTACAAACCACACGGCATTAAGCAGGCAGGACAGTTGTTTCAAGTCCAGCTGTGTTGTCCCTAAACTTGCAGAAGTAACTTAACCCAAGTCTTCGTTTCTATATCTATAAAACAAGGGACTTAGGAGTTTGGATGCGTAACAAGAATCCAGTAAATGGCATGCGTGCATGTATATATGTGCTTACATACGTATATATTTTCTGTTTTACAAAGAATCTGCAACTCTGAATGGTTAATTTTCCCAATGTGTGGTAAATGGCAGCATTTGCTGTTGTCCCACTGTTGCCGCTCACTCTATAGTTAATGTGCTCAAACTCCCATATTTCATTCCCTTTCCAGTGCTGCTTCCCGCGGTAGTTGTGAGTGTGAGGTAAAGTGCTTGGCACTGTGTCTGGTGGAGTAGAGGCTTCCATAACTGGCAGTGATTATTATCAGACATAGGGAAGTTCAACTGAGCTTAAATGCCACCTGGAGTTTCAATTCCCTACAAAACCTCATCGTGACGGGGACTCCAGTTCACAGGCATATCCTTCCAGCCCCATTTACACATATAGATGGGAGGTGTCAACCCTGAGCGTGAGAGATGATGATGGTGGTGGTGATGGTTAGTCACTAGAAATGAACCATGACATCATTAATAAAAACTTAAAATAGAAGACTGCTCAGTGCAGTGGAGTGGCAAGTATGGCTGTCCTCCTCTCTAAATTCGCCTTTCTTGTCAGTTTTCAGGGTTATATAATATAATATAATCTTTCCGGATTTCCAGTCTTGCCTAGAAAGAAATAGGTGGGGAAGCTCCAGCTTTTCAGCCCTGCTGTCTAGGAGGGTGCTGCTTTTAGTAAGGCAAAGATAAAAAAATAAAATGACCCTCTAAAGGCAAGGCTGACTACCTGCAACTCACTTAGAAGTCAGTAAAACCTTCATTTTTCATACTGGCGTTAGAGAGCTGACCTTTAAAATCACCACATCTGGTGAGAATGTGTGATTTGATGCAGAACATTTTAGGGCAGGCTCTAGGACGAATGGCTGAGAATGTCCTCATCAGTTTTTCTTCTCCTTCGGGGAGCCCGGTCTGCTAGGTTATAAAAGTCAGTTCTTGGGCACTTCCAAACCTGTAGCACTTGCTTCAGTAGGCCTTCTGTGCGGTGGAGATTAAGCCCACGTATGAGTGGGATGCTGATCCATGCATCTGGTGTGAAAATGTTGGCCTGTGTGTATGCGTGTGTGTTCACTGTGAAGCGTAGCCATTTCAGGGGAGCTGGTTGTATAATAAGTTCAGCAAAGGGTCGTTTGAAAAAAGATAGGATTGCTTTAAAGGAAGAGCCGGGCTCTGTGAATTGCTTTGTTATGGAGATGTTACATCGAGGCCTTCGCTACGGTGCAAGGAGTAATACTGCTGAATATACAATGAGCTTTTGATTTGTGAAACTGGAAATACCTGCAGGTCCAGAAGGCATAACGTGAAGCCTATTTGTATTCATAATACCCTTTTTAAGAGTCGTGGAAGTTGGTGGGAAACAGAATTGGATGGATGGACATCTTAGGGATTCATCTCCGGGAGAAAGTAGCATCTGTCTGATCTCCTGTGCCATCGTCTGCTAAATGAATGTCTGGGTAGTAGTGCTGTCGGAAATCCCTCCTAGCTGCTGGTTCCGAGCAGTGTGTGCTGCGAGGCACATTGGTGCTCGGATCTGTCACGTCACAGGCTCCTCCATGTCCTGACCAGGCACAGTTAGCACTATTCCGGGCCAGGCTTCTGATGGCACACCCTGCAGAAACAGCAGCCTGCAAAGCCTTCCCCTTGACGTTTTTGGATGAGGATCCAGATGTCAGAATCAATGAGTTTTCAGAGTGACGGCTTGCCATGAGGAGGCGAGCAACCACTTAACCATAAGGCTGAGGAGCTCTTCTAGGACGCACCTGCCAATCCGCCCTCCTCCATGCTCCCGGAGGCCTGCGGGGTCGGGATGTGGCAGTCTGTAGCCAGTTCTGCCCTTTCTTATCACCGTGCAGGGCCAGGGGCCGTTCTGAAGGGGCATGACATGAGGTCAAGGAACACATCTGTTTCCAGATGTGTGAATGACAACTCACTCGGTGGCTCCCGTGGAAGAGTTTGTAGTTTTTCAGTCTGTAGTACTAGGAAAATTGGCTGAGATTAGTAGTTACTGATCCAGGCTGGCATTGATTCTGTTGGCTTGGCTTACTGGAAACTCCTCTACCTTAGTCCCTCTGTCTCTCCCTCCTACTTTCCTTTCCTCTATCGATTCATTCAGCCGATCTATTCATCCGGCCTCTTCCCTCTGTGCTCTCTTCCTTCTCTGCTCCCTCTTCTTCTTTCCCCTCTTCCTTCCTTCCGTGTTTCCTGCACATCTGCTATGTGTCAGGCAAAGTGATGGAGACCAGACATTAAACAGCAGCAGCAGGAACAATAACAACGACAACAGCAATGACAACGATATCAACAGACGACCGTTACTACGACCAGCCCACCACTACTGCCACTGCCACGGCGACTACTGCTACCCAGACACTGTCCTTGGTTTCGAGAAGCTCAGCGGCTGGTGGAAAGTCCAGATGAGAAGACAGGTTATTTCTGTATGAATCCACAAGTGCTGTAATGGGGATATAAGGACACAGCATGGGAGTCCAGCAGGAACTAGACAAACAGGCTGGGTGATGGCCACAGTCCAGGCAGAGAGAACAGAGTGCAAAGGTTCCGACAGAAGAGCGCGAGATCAGCCTGTGGAGTTTCTACCAGCTGGGGGGCGGGGGGGGGGGGGGGGGGGGGGGGGGGGGGGGGGGGGGGGGGGGGGGGGGGGGGGGGGGGGGGGGGGGGACCGAGGGGCGGGCAAAGGGCAATGAGGGCGTAGCCCTTGGGGGAGGCAGGGCCTGGACCACGAAGGGTCTTTCCTGCCATATGAAGCAGTTTGGGCCATCACTGTAGGGCAGTGGGACAGGCGAGGCTGTGCCTGTACTGCTTTGTCTCCACTGTGACCTGGCATTGATGCCTGGAGGGGGGTGTCCTAGACGGACCATGTGGGCATCCTAGGATGGCCCAGTCACCTGAGTGTCACTCACTTTGAGTAACTTCAAGGCATCCTTGTTAGTCTATGGGTAGGGGAAGAGTTGGGGGGTGTCTCCTTCTGTTTCAATTTAGACAATGCCCTTAAAGTGTGGTGTGGATAGAACATATTAAGTGATCATAGGTCAGGTGGCCTTCTTTGAAGTTGAAAATGTTCCCAGATAAGCTGAAGAAAGGGTCATAAAACTGAAATGGCCAGAGGACTCTTAAACAAAGTTGCATATATTCTTGAAAGCAAACAAAAGTGATACAGGAAGCAGTAGTTAAGAAACACAGAAAATTCCTCCTAACACAGAGCTGCTGAAAATCGCCTATGTCAACATATTCTTCAATAAAAGTTGTTTTCTGCTGACGTTCCCTTTCCTCCTACAAATGCTCCTCTTATATTTGATGATCAATTTTCCACAAGGTTTGCCATAATGCTTCCTTCGAGCTCGGGATTTTACATTTTAATTCATCCTATGGCTGTTTGTAACCTAAGACAATGTATGCTGTTTTCACAATTCAGGGTCATCGTTTTCTGGCTGACAAGACATTACTCAAATCTCCATCTTCGTTTCTCTTTTCTTTTCTTTTCTTTCTTTCTTTCTTTCTTTCTTTCTTTCTTTCTTTCTTTCTTTCTTTCTTTCTTTTTTTTTTGCACTTGTGTTTCTCTGTCTTGTCTTGGGGAGGATCACTGACCAGATTGTTGCTCCTCCTGGTCAAATGGAGATTGCAATCTGGCCGTGCTGTCACCTGACTCGCCGCTGCCTTCCCACGATGCACCTTCTTTTTCCCGTTAGTCCTCCTCCTCATGCCTCAGCCTTCTGCTTCTTACACCAAAAGCGATGTCACTCTTCCCAGTGATTTCTTTTTCTGCAGCCTAAGAGTCTGTGAATCCTTCAAAGTTCAGCCTGAGCTTCAAATTCCATCTGTCCCAAAACACATAAGCAAAAATAATTTCAAAGTACAGTGAGAAGTTTGTAGTAGAGGTAAAAGTGGGAGAGTTTCATTAGTTTTACTGATTTTTCTCATCCGTTCATATTGCACCTTTCTTGAATATAGAAGCCATTTTTTTAATCATCTCAAACAGTCCTTATCAAGGTAGGACTATACTGGGATTGAACCCAGAACCTTGCATACATTGAGCTTGGGCTTAACAGTACTCCCAGTCTCCAGCAAATATAATTTTTATAATATGAGTTGTGACTGATGAGAGCTGCGTGGTTTTCATTAGAAGCTTTCTGCTACGTTTTGAAGACACAGGCCCAGAGATCCTTTCTGCAGAGGAAGCTTTGCTCTCTGCAAATGGAAGCATCAGGGCAGCCATTGGAACCTTTATATGACTCGGCCTTACATGTGACTTTTGAGAATATTTGGCGTTTAAATGGTCGAAGAAGCAGCAACATCTGGTGTCTAGTGAGAACTTTGCTTTGAGCCGTGGCAGGTCTGGGAGGGGACGTTTCAGAGCAGCAAGGTCTCCATAGCTTACAGACACAGATTCCATTTTCACTTGTGTTTCACAAAATTTATTTCTGTTCTAAAATTTCCTGCTTAGCTATCAAGCCTCATTCTTATGCCAATCCTATTATCATTTGCAATTTAATCAAGACTGAGGAATCTTGGCTAAAGGTGGAAAAACACTTGCTGCTTGTAAACTGAAATTCTCATGTGGCTAAAATTCAGACTCCTAGCTGGGGTGGGCGGTGGAGGGGGAAATGGGAGGGGGTCTTTCCAACAGCCTTGCAAGGTGGACTTCGACATGTTAGTTTTTTAGAGTAAGGCGGGAAATCTCAGCAGAGGCTCTATGAAAGGAAGGCTTATCTCCGCTGACCTGAGCTGCAGACCTCTGATGTCAGAGCATCTCGGGGTGGCATTTTTCGGTTCAGCAATCTATCCTTCTGTTACAACACAGCACCTAATGGAGCACGTACTGGTTAGGCTTGTCGGAGCATTGCCCTGGAGGTTTCGGCTCCCCCGGTAAGGAGCCCTATTTGCTAGATCAGCAGGAAGTCACGGTGGTAGTGGGAAGGCAGGAGAAGCCGAAATGGACTACAGAAGGGTGCGTTGCCCCAAACTTCTGACAGGGCTGTAGCAGTAACTGTTTATACCCCTTCTGGAACTATTCCAGCCTTTGAACACCAGGAACTACTTTGCCAGCATGACTGGCTGATAGCAGCCCTTCCTCCGTAAGGACAATTGCTAATGAGGAGAGGATGCCCAACTTGAAGGTGGAAATTGTAGTTTGATTCCCAGCTGTGCCCACTCCGAGTTGTGGAACCTCGGCAAACCTCTTGGGCTTTGATCTCAGTGTCTCCCCCACACTGCAATGATTAAAACTGGTCTATGCAGACTGAAGGGTGTGGAAAGGTAACATGGGAGAACACGGTATTTGATTGGCTCAGTTTCCCCATCGACTTCCAGTGCTAGCTGCTTTGAGGAATTTTGTTGTTTAGTGGTAAATTCATATAGGGAAACATTTAGACGTATTCATCCAAAAATGCAATATATATTTCCGTGCTCTGCGGATTCTTTTTCAAATGTTTGCATTTTTTTCCAGGTAAAGTGGGCTTGGAGCTCTGTATGTGAACTGTTAGAACCGTGGATCTGTAGGCTCCAGATGAGGGCCCGAGGGATCCTCTTCTAAGAGAAGGTTCATCAAAATTAGCCCAAAACTTTTTGTTACGCTGAGACATTTCATTCAGTCCTTGCCCTTTCACGCTGTCGAGGCCAGAACCGGTTTGAGAACGGTGCACTACCAGCAGCGACCTCAAGATGGCAGCGTTGGGCACCCTATCGCTCTTCCAAGCGCTCTGCCCCACGCTGGGTCCCGCAGCCCTGCTTGGATTTCAGAGTGTAACCCACGCTTTCTTCTGCTTAATGACTGTGTGTATGTAAATGACACTGCTTCTTTTATGGAAGAGGTCTGATCTATCATTCCTGTTTTGGTTTTCAGTTAATGATTATGTGTAATTATACTCAAATAGAATATTTATAAATAATTATCTATTATTAGTGGCATGTAAAATTTGGAATTCGTGAACATTAGTGCTGATGAAAGGTACCCTTCAATTTGGGAGGTGTTAGTTTCCATATTATTGTTTGTTTCTGTTTAAAAGACATTAGCGGGCAAGAATCAATTTTCTTTTGCAGGTGTTTCTATGAAGATTTTTTTTTCACTTTTTGATAATAGGTAGGATATTTGCTTGGTAACTCTCCAGGGACTGTATTGTAGGTCCACATCTGGAGAGGTATTTTTCTGAGAAAAATAAATGACACTTTCTTAAAATTTCAAGAAGCAATTAATTACCCTTGAACTCTGGAAGATCTTGAGCGAGTGGGCCCGTTCACATCCCACCCAGCACTGCGTGTAAAGCCAGGTAGTAGGGCTGGGGGGTTGCTCCCCCCTCCTGGTAGTGATCTAGTTGAGGCCTTCACCAGTGTTGAAAACAGAATGAAAATCACCCTAAGCAAGTTCATAATTCACATTTTATCAACAGTTGCTTCTCAGGCGTAATTTGCCATGTCTCTCTATCTCTTCCCCACACAAGGTGCCGCAAATAGAAAAGTCTCTCAAAGCAAAAGGTCTAGTTCTCTGAGGACAGCGGGCTACAGAAGTAGCGCCTAGGGGCTTTTTTTTGGTTGATGAACAGGAGAAAGCAGAGCGAAAGGTAGACAGGGAAGAAGCAGATGGAAGTGTGTAAGGCCAGAGCACCTGGAAGCATTCCCAGATGAGGGAAGGGGCCGGCGAGCACGCCGAGGCCAGCGGAAGAAGAAACGTGGTGGCTCTTCCCTCTGAGGCAGCCCTGATTCTAGAAGCACGTTAGCTAAGGACACACTGGAATGAAAAGTCAATTCGACTAAAGACAGTCGAATTGACTTTTAATTCCTGCTGTAAAATATACCGAGAGACCAGGTCTATGCGGAGGCTGTGTGAGCGGTACACCAGGTTTTCTCAGAGGCTCTCTCAACCTGTTTTGATTTGGATCCTAACCGTGACCATGAATTATGTATGCAAGGAAAATTAAAGATGCACTTAATAGCTGACCAGATGCTCCTGGAGTGGCTCCGTATGTATATTGGGGGTACTTTTGAATATGACAGCACATTTTCCCGAAGTCTGCTATGCTCAGTGGTAAGGCTTCAAGGATGTCCCACAGGTGCTGGACCTGCAGTACAGATTAGGAAAATCAGCCAAAGGCACGTGGAGAAAGTGCTATGAGCTTTCACTCCTGTTTTTGGTGATTTTTCCTCAGTATTTGGTTGCAAGGGAAAACTGTACATCTACTAACTTAACCATCTAGACACTTAAAGTGTGATTTGTGGGTGTTGAGCTCTAGGTCTCCTTCAAGTCACTGTCTAGGAGGGCTCTAAGCAAGGCACTCCATCTTACTGAGCTTGAGTTTCCTTTTGGTGTAAGAGGAGAGCAGAGCTTCTAAGCATCTCTTGTTCTGTGACTGTGTGATTACTTTTTTTTCTTTTACCTGTGTCCTACATTGTGCAAAATATTTGGAGGACAGACTGAAAGGCTGTATTTATATTTTCAAAATATATTCTCATTTCATACCTGGCTACAGTCTATTCTCCACATTACTACCATGATCTTTTAAAAGCTAAGTCAAAATATGTCTTTCTCCTGTTTAAACCTCCCCAGTGCCTTACCACTACTCCTGGAAATGCAATTCTCCCTGCTGGAAACATTCATTCCCCTACATCTTTGCATGCCTGCCTTTCCCACTGAATGAAAAGTTCCTTTTAAAGCAGGTTTCTGATTAAATATCATCCCTTCTGAGAGGACTTTCCTGTCTACTCTGTCTAATATAATCATGTCCTCTGCTTAATATTTGGCATTTTAATATTTGGTTTTATTACCTATCAGTGGTCTTTACCTACACAACATACTCCACCTGCAGTGATCTTGACTGTTGATTTTTTTTATTGTTGCTGTCTTCCCGTCCTAATAGCAAGTCCCTTCCTAGGATCAGGAACTTGGTTGCATATCCTCAGCTTCTACAGCAGAAAGGAAATAGTTGCTCAGGAAATGTTTGTAGAATGAGGGATTGGTTATTGCAGCTCAGAAGGGGAGGGGAATATTGCATAACTAAGAGGAAGCAGTGCCTGACTAGAACTCAGGCCACTGGTGCATTTTCCCCCTCGCAGCCATGTAGACACACACAGATGTAAACTGTGCATGGATCACTGAACTCTTTGTTTAGTTATCCAACAAATACATGGTGACTTGTGCTACGTTTCAGGAAATATTGTAAACCAGTTGTTCTCAACCAGGTGTGATATTGCTCATTGAGAACACTTAGCAATATCTGGAGATGTTTGGGTTGTTAAAATTGAGGTGGAAAATGCCACCAGCACCTAGATGTTGTTAAACATCTTATAACAAACAGGACAAGTTTCCACAGCAAGAACTGTGTAGGCTAAAATGTGCCTGGTGCTGAAGATGAAACACACCTGCTATGGAGCCTGTGGCATAGTGTAGGCGACAGATGACAAACAACATATACCACATACAAAGAACTTGTGGACTATGCTGTAAAGTCCATAGTGAAATAGAAAGAAAATGCGGAACAGAGTTGTGTTGTGCAGGTGGGTGTTATGGTTCATGGTGTTGGTAGGCTGTCATTTTAGCTTCTTTGGGAAGTGAATTAGAAAAGAAAATATTGCCTCTGGAGGTTCAGCTTCATGACCTGGAAATGACCAGTCCTTTGGGTTTAGCTCTGTGCTGCAGAGCATTGGATGGCTCAGCTCCAGAAATCACCCTTACATTAATAAAATAAATAAAATCCTCCTGAACCAAGGGACATCTTAACTTGCCAATAAAAATAGAACAAACAGCCATGGGCTAGAAATAATAATTATTTTCTGCCCCTTTTCTGTAACGTTGAATTCTCCTCTTCCTCCACGACACCTTCGGTGCTCCAGCATCACTAATACAGCATAGTGTTAATTTGATGCCATTTTTGTTGCTCGTTGTCAACTTCTCACATTTTCTCAGGGCAAAAATAGTGTGACGTTAGCCCCTCTCAACAACACGGTGGATTCTGATGTTTTCCCAGAGATTTCTCTCTCTGTCCAGGTTGATTTCTTAAACTCAACAGAAACAATTGCAGATTTTAGTATCCCGGGGGAAACTGTGGTATGGATACTGATAAGACTTGGTCCAGGATGCACTCAGCCAGGCATAAGTCCACTCATGCATGTGCATATGGATATATAAATGTGCACTCAGGATTGTGTTGGAAATGACTGAAATTGTTGCTTTGGTAAATTGGTAGGTGGACACTTGCTTTCTTGGCCTCTTTTTTTCTTTTTGTATTTGTTTACCTCAAGTATTTCACTATGCATTGGCATCTAGTGGGTATTCAATGTGTTTGTTAACTCAATGAACAAATTACACAAATCAATTTAAGATGAGCAAATTCCAAGTATTTTTTCACATTTGCATCACTGAAACATGTAAGTATTCTGGCATATTCTTATGATGTCACCATTGTAATATTCATTTCTAAATTTCTGTTTATTTTTAAGCTTGTTTTGGGTGGCACGATTTGACCCATAGGGTTTCTAAAGTCAAGATGCATAAATTGTTAGTAGTTAATAATTTTTCCATATGCCTTAAACTTAAGGGGGATTGCTAAGCAAGAGGCTTGAGTAGATTTAAATTGATAATTTTGGAGAAATGATGCACAATACAAGTTTTTGTTTTGGGTGACATTTTATTCTACCAGGGACTCATTGACTGGTTTACTGTGTGTGTATCCTCTAGTGCTATTTCTTCACGATCGAGTTTGGCCTTTGCAAGCAAGAAGGGCAACTGCGGGCCTACGGAGCAGGGCTACTTTCTTCCATTGGAGAGTTAAAGGTATGAAGCTGTGAATGAAAATATCCCTCCCAAGCACACTGGTTCAAGGTCATGAAAAATATCGATTTGTTTGTCTGAGCATTTCTACTCACAGATCCCCCATCCATATTTCATAGAGAGGACTTAGCACCTCAGATATGGGTGTTGACCTAACTTTTTGCACTTCTGAAAATAGGTCATGCCTTTCTGGGTTCATGGTGTGACTCAAATGGATGAGCAGCCGTGTGCACAAATCAACAGGAATGACAAATGTGTGCTCCAGTGTTGGGTAACAAATGGCTGGCCTAAATTCGGTGCTGAAACGTAGGCAATGCACTGGCAGTGGTCCTGCTGATTGAAATTCCCTTGTGAGAGTACTGTGGCTACTCTTGATTTCTGTCACCTCCATGGCTACCATGGACTCCCCGACACCTACCTTCTAAAGGATGAGTGCGGTTATTTCAGCTTCTTCAAAACAAGTGCATATTGAAACATTTGTAGGCATGCACAATTTGGAAGAAAACAAGCTACATATGTTCTCAAGGAGGTATCTGATATATGTAATTTGTGCCTAGAGAATGATATATTGTTTTGCTTTAGATACAGTCATGTATTTATTCAACAATGTCTGGGGCTGGGACATTCTAATAATTTTAATATTCTGCCAATTGAAACATTTCTATACAGTACTGAGGGGGTGGTAAATCTTGATACATTTAGAATGCAGTGTGATGTGCAGTCTGGAAATGGTACTGAAAATAAGTTAATCTTCCTAATGAGTCAGACTAGGATCAGAATCATAGACTATTCTAGGGTTTTTATTTTGAGCATTGATTATCCTTACATAGTGTACTTGGTAAGTATATTGGTATTGGAAACTTTTTCTTTGTGTATATTCTTGAAAGATATAATTTCACTGTCGTTTTCTTTGAGTCCCCATGTTTTATAACTCCATGTACTCAATCATTCTTCAAGAATTTAGTTGTGAATTTACAACATACTGTGGACTGTGCCAGAAAGTGGAGACAAAACAGCAAATGACAGTGGCGAAGAATAAGAAGAAAATAACACAAAGACTGTAACAAACTTTTAAGTAGACCTTAGTATTTTTGGTGCATTAGGCATATGAACCCACGTAATCTTCATAGCCATCCAGTGGGGCAAGTGATATTATCATCACAGATGAGAAAACTGAGACACAAAGACATTAAGGAACTTGTCAAAGGGAGCACAGCTAACAGATGCTGGAGCTTCCAGACAGACAGGGTCTAGGACTGGACTGTATCACTTGGGGTCCTTGTTATCTAGAAGTTTAATCTCTTACGCAAGAGGTAAACAACTGACTAGATACATAGAGAAAGTGTGATCCCTGCACCTGGCTTGTTAGGCCTTGCCTGAGAAATCTTTCTGCTGAGGACCTTGCTGCCCCAGGCGGTTCTCGTGGGACAAGAAGAGTGAACAAGGAGCACAGGTCAGCTCTTGGACAGGAGCGGGTACCACCTGGACTCCGGTGCAAGCCCAGCCTGTTTAGGAAATTATCTGAGGCCCAGAATGGCTGAAACAAGGAATAACGGCGAACATAACGAGAATCTGATTTGATGTAAATGTTTTAAATTAACATCTCAGTGAACTAGGCATTTGGAGTTCATCTCAGTGAAGCCCACTACAAAACCATGACGCCATATCCTGTGAGACCACACCCTATACCGAGAGCTTCTCGGTTCCCTTGAAAAGAGATTAGTTAGAAACGATGTGATTCTTGAGCTTTGTCTATTTACATTCTCCTCACATGGTTTATAAATTATACCAGAAACAAAAGAAACAAATCTCTCTCATGGACTCCAACTTTTGACAGGGTCTTCTGGCTTGGTTAATGAGGCATATGTTGGCAGCACGGGGGTGTTTTTGCTGCTGTTTCTGCTGTTTTTGCTACTGTTGCTGGGGACAGAATTGTCTAGAAATGGAAATCAGCCAGAAATGTATACACCGAAGGGCACTGTCCCCTGTGCATCGCTTCGTTCTGGTCCATCACCTCCAATCATTAGCATTCTTCCCCTTCTCGATTTTCAACACTCCTGCGATTGTTCCTTTGGACTTTTTTCCTCTTCAGTTCAAACGTGCTTCCTACGAGGCCTATCTTTGGGTTGTTTGCAGAGATTCACAACATGAGATGCTCCTCGTGGCACTTGCGCCCTGCCTTCCCAGAGCCTTTGCACACCTCTTCTGATATGTCTGTCTTTTGTTTGAATGAATTCAAATTTGAATCCATGAATTAAGGTGCTAGACACAAAAGGGGGATAACTTTATTAATGGCATTGTCATAATTCCTGTGTAAATATTCTTCCAGTTGTGCATGCAGGTACCTTTTGCAGTGAAATATTTTGTATTTTTCTGACTGCTGCCCAAGTGTAGGCCCCAAGTAGGTTGCCGGAGGTTTTGGTGTAATCTTTATGACTTTTACACAGCTAATCATGATTCATTTTCACTTCTGAACCAGGACATATTTAAAAAATTTTTATTGTAAGAGGCATAGGCATTGCTATTCAGCATTTGCCATGTACTTCCAAGGGGTGTATCTAGAGTTTAGTATAATTTTCACTTCTTGTTTTTTGACAGTGCTTAGTTTTGAGTGTAGAAATATGAAACACCTTGTAACAACTAACAAAAATTTAATAACTATAAAGACTGTTTTCCGTCCTACCCTCTGGAACGGCTGCTCTCTCATTTGTTGTAGGGAGCTCTGCCTTGGTCTACTAGCAGGTACTTTGAACGTGGATGAGGCTTTTCACTGCGAAGAATGGTTACTCATGTGCTCTTGTCATCTGGAAAACTGGCTTTAAAAAACATTGACTATAGGACAGTTGTCATCTGTCGTCTGACACGTGTCTGATTTCCTTGTTTCTCTCCATCCTAGAATTGATCTAACTATATATGTCTGTCATTTTCATCTCCTATTTACTTGCTCAAGTATTCATTTTATGTAAGAAACGTGAAATTGATGGCTCAAGATTTCAAGGATCACAGAATCTAGTAGGACAATTTTAAGAAAGGGATTAATTTGCATCCTTGTTGAACCTAGTACTTTCGGAGATGCACCAATGAGGTTTATTCACATTACAGAGTAGGGAATGATTGCTAGTCAGTACTTTATCAGTCTTATCTAAAATTTTGAATCCATCTCGAAAGCAAAAGACAATTTCCACTTCCTTTTCACGGATAAGGATAAGGTTTAGCTTTTTATTTCCATCAAGCCAGAGATTATGTTTTTTATAATTTTTTTGTAAATGGTTTTAGCAACAGTTGCTGAAATACTACATATAAATATATTGGTTTGCTTTTTAAAATTTTGACAGTGCGGGTGGTTTAAATAAATTTAATTTATCATTTTTTGGATTTAATTGGAAGATGTCCTTGCATAGTGAATTTATCGTCGTGGCTACATACAGCAGTCTCAGAACAGCTTTCTATTTATGACCATCATTTGTGTTTAACGCCACTTCCGGCAATGGTGGGAGAAGCTCAGAGTTACTGCCAGGCTGTGAGGAAGAGCCTCAGGGGCTTGCAGTTTCTCGGAGGTCATCTGGTAGGTCACTGGTGTTACCAGAGTTAGGACGCGCTGCTTCTGAGCTGCCATGCGTTTACCTTACACGGGAAGCTTCCACCTCGTGCTTCCCCTCACTTTCACAGAGCTAGCTCAGTTTGTCAGGAATGATGGGGCAAAATGCTGGATCGGGGGCTGAAGAGGTCCCTGCGTAGTGAAGGCTTTCTTAAGGAATTTTTTTGAAGAGGGATGTTATTCCTCCCCATACAGCTTATTCACACCAGTCAAAACTTAGCATCACTGATTGAAAATAAGTGATGATTCTTTGCTCAAATTGGCAAACAGAGGTGTTATGCGTGGCTCTCAGGCTGTGCTCAGCTGCGAGGAAGGCTCCAGATACCCACATGGTACACAGAGACACAGACAAATGCATACACTTGTTGTTGTTCCCATGTGGGGAAACATGATCGTGGTGTAAGTGTAGGAGTGTTTGCAAATTCTTATTCCAGATCTAGGGCCCAAACTATGCACAAAGCTGACTTTACATTTGAGGTTCTCTCTCTCTCTCTCTAACTTTAACCAGTCCTGATATAGAGAGTGACGATCACAGGGTTTACATCCAAAATAGTGGAGATAATAACTCAGTGTCAGCATAAAGGCAAATGTCTGGAAGGAAAGGGGGTTTGACGCTGATGACTCAGAGAAGGTACTGTTGCAGCCAGGGGTCTGGAAGCCCCACAGCCAGGGCTGTCTTTATGCCTCTGTGGGTTTTCAACCCCTGAGGGAGAGGGCCTACACACATGGGAAAAGATGTGCGGAACCCATCTGTATACCAAGCATTCTGTCTGATAGGAACTATGTATATGGAGAATTTTCTGTGCCAGGTACTTCCTCATTTAGTTCTGATTAATGCTGGATTATAGACACTATTAGCTTCCCATTTTTTAGGTAAATATTAGGATTGGTTTATACAGGTGATAACTGGCCCAAAGTCATGTAGTTATGAAATTTATACTCAGATTTAAGCTGTGATTCTTTGTACTCTTAATCACCTAATATTATGTGCTAACACTTAGGTACTGGGAAATTTTTGATGTTGAAAAGAGATCTTAGCATTTAAAAAGCTGAAATAGCAAATGAGTTTTAACATGTCTCTAAAAGCCAATTCATTTGTAATTGTCCCTGTGTGGGGAAGGGTAGTGGGACGTCTGCAGGCCCAGTGGAAAAGGTGCTGTGATCAGTTAACGCTGGCTGGAGCAGAGGGAGAGTTTCCAGGGAGGGTGCTGTGTGCGTGCAGGTCCTGTTAATTCCAACAAAAGCCTTAATATTTATGTAGATCCATCTTTTAAGTGTACCAATCTGAGTTAGTTTCACTCATTTGATGTCGTATCTGGCTTCTGGATTTCTTGGCCCCAGTCAGGTACCCTTATCTTTAGCACTATGGGTAAATCCAAGCTAGCCTCTTTAGTGTTCTGGTAGAAGCAGGTGGCCCTCAGGCCTTCCTGTATTTTTTTCCCATTTTATTGATACATATAAGTGCAAAATTTAAAGTTTACATTGATCTTGAGCATTTTGTGCACATACGTATCTTGGCAAGGTGACAAGACCTTCCCTTCCTTCCTTTCAACCCTCCCCTTAACCCTCCCACCCCCCAACCCCATTATTTTTCACATTAAGTTACGTGAGATAATTGTGATCTGGTTCCTCTTATATGATATTTCACCTTCTGCTTCTGGCTCACTTCACTAAGCATGATGGTCTCGAGTTGCCTCCATTTATCTACAAAAGCTTCCAACCTATCTGACCTTATAGATGCGTAGTATTCCATTGTGTATAAATACCACAATATGTGTATCTTCTTGTATTTTTCAAATAGCTTGAGAGTAAAGACTGTTTGTCAGATCTCGCCGGCATTGTAAAGCTTTTCTTCGAGACAAGTTGAAGTAGGCCTCACAGAATTAAGGATTGCAAATGGTTAACATTTCAGGAAGAATTCGCCAGAATCACCCAGGGACAGCTAGTAATTTGGCTCAGTGTTTATTTTTTATTTTCATTTTCCCCATAATTACTATTTTTTGTTTGTATATGTTTGCAATACATAATAATTACATTCATCTTGGAAAATGAGCATGTGTGCATATCACATTATAATTATTTTGCTTCCCTTCCTTCCCCTCCTGTTTTCTCTCACTTTCACATCTCTCCGTATCCCCACAATGTCTACCTCCTTGTTTTCTATCATCTGACTTTTATTTTGCTCATCAAGTTATTTATATTTTGAGTTTCTTTTGACACCACGTGATGTTTAGCCATCTATGTCTGGTTTATTTCACTTCGCATTGCAGTCTCAAGGTACATCAATTTTAACACAATTGATTCAATTTTCTGTCTTCATGGCCAAGTAGTGTACATATAACACATTTTCTTTATTTATTCATTTATTGATGGACACATAGGCTGCTTCCATGATTTAGCTATTCTGAGTTGTGGTGCTGTAAACATGGGTATGCATGTATGACTGTAATATGATGCTTTTAACTCTTGGGAAGATACTCAGAAGAGGTATAGCTGGGCAAAATGGATTTCTATTTTCTTGGGGGGATGTCTCAGTGTTTACTGAAAACTCTGGAAATGAGAGAGGGCACAATAGCAGTTCCTCAAAACAGAGGTAGCTTACAGAGGGAGAGGAGTTGAGAAGCAAGCCTTTAAGGCTTCAGTTGGGCCATGGAGTCTGGAATCAAGGAAGACAAGGGCACTATTTTGTGCCCTGTGTGCCATGTGGAACTGTTTGGAGCTAGGAGGCCTTGGGGGAAGCCTGGATGTTCCTGGCAGTCATTACATTGGAGAGTTCATCATCAGATAAATGAGAACAGTACAGATATGGGCATCACTTCCTTTCTACTCTCTCACTGCCTACCCCTTCAACTCCAAGCTCTTGTCTCTAGGCTAAACCATGGGTACAACTAATACCCCATATCCGCTAACAGAGGAGGAATGACACTGGGCCCATATTCTGTGGGTGGAGAAGTGCCCAGCAGGCAATCAGTGTATCACAGTATAAGATTCTGAGAATAAACTGCATATATGAGTGCTTATCAACTTCCAGTTTTTCCTTTTGATGTTGTATTAGGTAGGTGTGATTTAAATTACCTAATTGTATTTGCCTCAAAGTAGGTGCTATGAACCCAGTGATTTTTTGGAAGTCCTTGCTCTCTGGGGAGTTATTGATCTACTCAAATTCCCTTCACCTGGAAAAGTGACTAAGTCTGCTCATCAGAGTTCCCAGTGGAATTCTCTCATGATGACTTTTCTGAACCCCTGCTTTCAGTTTCTGTAATTGCACACACACATTCTGGAGCATCCGCCGTAGTGACTGCCGAGGCTGGCAATGTCCTGTAGAAGCCCTGGAGGCCTGCACAGATGTCACTTCTTTCTGTGCTTGTCCTTGACTTGGTGAAAAATCTTTAACTCAGTAAGGGTGTCCCAGGGGAGCCCTTGCTTCAATGTCCTTATAGCCTGTTCTGCTACAACTTTATCTGTGACACTGAGTCAGCTGGTGTCCTTTCTTCCATGCACACTTATTGATGAATGGACAATGAGAACAACACACTGTAGTTAAATGTGACCACACTGACTGCAAAGAAAGCAACTTCTAATTCTGAAAACCACAGCCAGCTAATAAGAAACCAATGCCTTATAGAGGGGCAATGCCTCTCAGCAAAGGAAATCTTGTGTTTTGAAATGGTGATATTGTTTTTAAAATGTGGACTGAGGGCTGTGTTTGGGGTCATGTAGACCAGTGGTTGAAATGCTTGCCTAACAAACTCAAGGCCCCAGCATCACATAAACTGGCTGTGGTAGTGAATGCTTGTAATCCCAGGACTGAGAGACGGAGGCAAGAGGATTGCTGTGAGTTCAAGGCCAGCTTCGGCTGCATCATGAATACAGGAGCAGTCTGGACTACAAAGAGAGAACTTGTCCAATAAAAATGTGGACAAAATTATTAGTCATGCAGAACAAAATCCCCCTTCATTGCACTGCGCTGAATCTAGCACAAATGCAGTTGTAGGTGTAGTGACCTTTTTTCTTTATAATGTCATTATTCCATGGGCCAAAATAAATGAGTTTACTGAATAAATGAGGTCCTCTGAAATCTGGGATGCGTGCATACATTGATCGGGACAAGCAGAGTTTGTGGGCAAGCACATCCCACGTAGCGTGCAGTCCTATGCCCTTTTGCTACAGGCCAGCTCTTGGGTTCTCAGCTGTAGTTTCTGGCTAAGGGAAGGAACCACAACCACAGCCTTCTACATAGAGAACTCTGAATCATTTTGTGCATGTTGGAATTGTTGAGGGAATGTATTAATTGTCAGAATATGGATTAGGAAAGGGCTCTCAGATTTTTTTTCCAGGAAATTCTAGCTGTTAGGGATTGAGAAAGTGGAAAGTACTGTGGGTAAAATTCAGAAGCAGGATTAGAGAGTATGTTTACAATCATCTGCCCAAACTTCTCATTTACTGTTGAGGAAATTAAAGCCCTGGGAGGTTAAAAAATTTCCTGAGGTTATTCAGTTGAACAGCAGCAGTAGTTAGACTATAATCTCAGTTTTTAAACTGTTAGTTTGAGACAACGTCTACTCTCCCTTTTCTTTCTTTCTTGAATATCCCACTTAAATCAAGAACATAATCTACAGGACTATTTCTCAAAATGTAGCTTATAGCTACAATGTCAATGTCACCTTGAATACCTGTAAATGCAGATTCCTTGGCCTTATCTAGACCTACCAAATTGAGGCCTGGATATCTGTGTTTTTATAGATTTTTCAATTATATGTATCCATATCTATCTAGAATATATTGAAATTGGCTGATGATAAATAAAATAATACTATCTTTAGATAGATTGATAGATATAGATATACTTTTTTCAGGCTCAGCCATCTAGGGTCTCTACATAGTCAGATGGTGCGTGGCAGGAAATGAGTGCTCACTGTTAGCATCACGGAGTTTATCCTGAGAATATGTTCACTCATGGTGCTTTGCTGTTCTCAGTGCCAGTCATGTAGGGAGCTGAATGGAGCTAATGATGGTTCACAGAGCAATAACTCTGGTTTTCCTGTGTGTCTAGTATCTCCTTTGGGTATAAGTACAACTATTAATATTAGCTTTTTCCCCCCTCCAATTGGTAATATTTATCTGCTGTATATTGCTCTGCTGTAGTTGGTGGAAGGTAAATGAATGCTTTGCAAGCCTCCTCAAATATACAGGCCCGCTCTAGACTCTGTTGATACACAGTACCTGGCCTCAAAATGTCTCACAGTGAGTCCACAAATAGTTCGGTGAGAGTCCCAATTACCTCTCCGCGCAGGTAATTATTACTTCTGCCATTTAAACGCAATTTCAGTGCATTGCTTACAGCAATAAATTTAGGAACATATTTATGCTGTTCCTGCTTCTATTCATAGCATAGACTTAAAATCACATTTCGGTTGGAATATAACTCTGCACTACCCTTCGGTATGAATTTGGCTGATAATAAATAAAATAATACTGTAATCTCATTCCCCCCTCAGCACTTAAGCGATATCAGAAAGCCGTAGAAAAATTCCCTATCACGGAATTTGTCCTGCATATGGGAGAGTTCTGCGTTTCATAGCCAACCAGTACCTGAGCAGTGCCGTAGGATTACCGAGCTATCAAATGTGTTGTGGAAATGGGATGTCATGGCACTTTGGACGGTTTATTATGGGATTTAACAGGTTTTGTGGTATGTTTCGCAGCATGCTCTTTCTGACAAGGCATGTGTGAAAGCCTTTGACCCCAAGACAACCTGCTTGCAGGAATGCCTTATCACCACCTTCCAGGAAGCCTACTTTGTTTCAGAAAGTTTTGAAGAAGCCAAAGAAAAGATGAGGTAAACTTGCTTTTATCCATCTATAGAAAATAACTACTTTTTCCCTGGCTCTTTTCCTGTTCCTTTTCTGTCTCTCTCTCTCATGTCAGTGGGGGTAGATCATGTGTCCCTCTCTCTCTGTTTATTCTGCAGGGACTTTGCGAAGTCAATTACCCGTCCCTTCTCAGTGTACTTCAATCCCTATACACAGAGCATTGAAATCCTGAAAGACACCAGAAGTATTGAAAATGTGGTGCAGGACCTCCGCAGTGATTTGAACACAGTGTGTGATGCCTTAAACAAAATGAACCAGTATCTGGGGATTTAATTCCTGGGATGCGTGTTGTTTCCAGCGTGATATTCTGGGGACTTAGCAGCAATGTGATCAATGTCATATAACACCGATAACTTCCTGTGTCATGGCTTGACTATATGTCCAATTCTGTATACCTATACTTGTAGCTTACTGTGTCAATGTGTGAAATACCATAAGGAACCCAGTGGCAGGTAACAACTCATTATGTGGAAGATTGTGGTGTGTTGTTTTAAGTAGAGTTGACATTCCTGCTTCGCGTCTTTAACTAAACTGCATCTTTAAAGCTTGTAACAATTAGTACTGTTACAATTCAAGCTTGTGGCCTTTTATTCTTTTAATCTGAGCCATCCCTCTGTGTTCATTGGATAAAATAAAAACAGCAGTGAAGCAGTTTTTATTTTCAATAGTATTAGTGTTTTTCATTGCATTATTTGAGATAAACTCAGAATTGTAGGAAATTTCCCAACCTAATAGTTGATTTAGTATTCTATTTCAAGAATGAGGTAACGGAGTACTTGGAATGATTTTATGTGGCGCATTTATACAATGCAAGAAAAGAGAACTTTTTCGTAAGCAAAATATATAGGTTGAATTGATCATATAGAAACTGAGCTATGGCAGGCATATTGAAGTATCTTGAAAGATAACACTTCTGGTAAAAATATTGGGAAAGACTAAACAGTGGGGAATAAGTTTTGGGCTATGAATTGAATGCTGGAATAAAATGAGTTATACTCTCAGGTGTTTGGCCCATTTCTTTGGTCTGAGGATAATAAAAGTATAAAGCTGTTAAGATCATCTTAGATTCAAGATATATGGAAGTTGAGTCACAGAGAAGTTAAGCAATTTGTCTGAAGTAGCCCAAACAGTTGCGCATCAACATTCACAACCCATTGCATTTTCATTTTTGGCTTCTGAGAAGTTTCACTTGGTGCATGTAGGGTGTGTGTGTGTGTGTGTGTGTGTGTGTGTGTGTGTAGTCAGAAGAGGGAAATTAATGCCTATCAAAGCTAATGGTTATCACTAAATAGGAACTAGTATGTGATTAAAGATTACCATAGACCTAAACCTGACCAGGTCTGTAGGAAGTTGCCTGCTTTTACAAAGTTTGAGTGACTTAGGGAAAAACTTTAGCGACATACTGGAAATTTCAGGTGATCTTTGCTGTAAGAGATAAAATTCAGATATTAGGTAGCCAAGTGAACACACTGTAAGTCTGAACAAGGGAGTAAGTTTCATCTGCTTCCCACATCAAACAAAAACTTTATTCTCCTGATTCTGGTTTTGTAGAGTAGTATAGGATATTAGATGGAAGGGCACAAGAAAAAAGAGAGGAGAAAAAAGATGATAAATTGTTAAGTTGGCAATTCCAAAGTATCTACTTGAGAAATTTCTAAGGTTTCTTTTAATAAGAAATTACATGTCATTTCAAACTATTCATGCTCTTAGATGGGAGCCTATGATGGGGTCAGAAGTCTTTGTTCTAATTATGCTCAGGAGAAACATGAGGAAGAGTTCAAATACACATCAGAAGGAGGTCAAATTAAAATTCAGAGGTTTAAAAAATTGATTTTAACTGTAGACTGAGGCTCTTTGATTTCTGAAACATTCTCACAACAACTGAGCTCTTGAGGAGGCATTTGGTGAACAGAATGTAAGAGTCCTGAAGCTTAAATACTAGTCTAAATGAAACGGAAAATGCCTTAGAAAACTATTTATAATAAAAGATGAACACACTGAACCAAATTAAAAAGATATAGAATATTTAAAAATTACAGAATTTTAATAGTTTTTAGAACAATAATACAGTTTCTTATGACTACTTTTGATATATGTAGATGACCCTGACTATTTACTTAAAAATAGTAATCCACAGAAATAAATCTCCAAATTTTTAGAATAAGTTCCTGAATTCTCTGGAGAAAATTGGCTAAGAAATCAATATAGGCCTTCTCTTTGGTTTCCATAGTTTAGTGTTGCTTTATACACAGGTTCTAGCAAATTCTATCTTTTTCCCCCATTCAATAAACAACCATAAGTAGCCATTGAGCTTTTTACTTATAGCTCTTGAAAGGATAACTTCTTAGTTAAATATATTTAAAGGAGAATTATATTTAATTGTAAACAAATCTCCTGCACAAAAGTAACATTTGCGGTGTCTCCTGCTTGGCTTACTGTGAAATCTTCAGCTTTCTTACATGTGCAAAAATCTATCTTGTTTCAAAAAGAGAAAAGCTATAACGTAAATAGGCTTCCCCACCGAGATTATATAGGTATCATACAAGGAAAAGGAATTACTTGATCCTTTATAGATTTGTTCTTTATTTGGAAGAGCAGTAACCATGGTTTTCACCCCGTGAAACAATGGAATCATGGTTTTCATTTGTTGTGAGCATTTAACATGCAAATGCCATTACAGCGGATGGTGGGAAGAATCCTATCAAATTTAATAGCCATCAAGAAAAACGTGTTGACGGAGAAAGTCCTCCAATCGAAACAGCGCGACAAACTGATCACAGTGGCCTCTCCTCGTATCTGATACCTGCCCAGGGTAACCGTTTGTCTCAATTATGCCTCATGACTTGAAGCTAAATTGAATAGATCCAAAGGCGATTATAAATTTAAAGACACTTGTTCACTGTCATCTCACTGTACCCCGTTACTTTACATTGGCTTTGCTCCTGACCTCTGCAATCACCAAATCAGAAGTCAATACAGGTGTCCTAGCAAAATCAAGTTTCTTCTGCATCACATTTTGCAAAACCTATACTAAACCCCACTTGTCCAGGTTTGCTCGTGAGGTCTTTTTAATCTCTTATGAGGTAAGGTCAGAAATCCAGTGTACTCTCAGATTATTAGATTATTTGACACAGTAAGAACATAGTAGAATGTTTGTAAATTATACCTTTTGGGAAAGGGAAAATTTGACCCAGGTTTTATTTATTTTTGTAAAATTATTGGTAATGGTCATCAGACTTGGGTTTCTGGCTTATTCTCATTTGTTTCCTGTAGAAATTAGAAATTATGCTTCCTAGGGACCATAGCTCTGTGCTTGTCTTGCTAGCACATAGTAAATGGGCCTGAGCCTAATGAGTGTGAAGCACTGCAACATTTACCAACACGAAAAGTCTAAAATGAGAAACAGGACGCTTTAAAGTGGGAGCAAATAGAAAAACAAAGTTTCATTTTCAAATAGAGTCATGGCTCACATCATCTCATTTTCTTCATTCGACAAGGAAAACATTAACACAAGATGTAGTTGTCCTCCAATTCATTTGATCTAATTTCCGACTTCTAAGGAATCAAGTGCTGGTGCTTACTCTCATGAACCTTGTCTTACTTATAATGAAAAACAAAGCAGCTAGTTTTATGGTGTGTTTGAGTTTTGTTTCATTTTGCTTTATTTTTGTTTCTTCAACTTTCAAAGATCTCCTATTTGGGAAATAATTTTTATGCAGATTGCCAGATTTGGGGAAGAGTCAAGGGAGTTAACAGTGGGAACTGTTTCTTCTATTATTAGATTTGCATATTTCAAGATAAAACAATTCTGGCACATGAAATAGTGATTCTTTGTAATATCATTGTGAGTTTCAAGCATTCGTTTAGTTGTTTAGAATGCCCAACTTTAATTTGCATTCTAGTGGGGAAAATATAGGCAAGCCCCTCACCCCCCAAGCCCATACTTTAAAGTGGTATCGCTTTAAAGTAACCAGCATGACTTGATTGAGGTAAAGGGTCCAGAAGGCCTTTCTGGGCTGACGGGATTTGACCAAGAACTTGGGATGGGAAGAAATCAGGCATGAAAAGGGCCATGGAAAGAGTATCTCTGGAAGAGGTACAGCAAAACCAGAAGGGTAAAAATAAATGATGTAGCTAAAGAAGACACAGATTGCAGATGGTTTGCTGGGTGTTGTGGTTAGGATCTGGAGTGTCCCCTCAAAGTCTCATGTATTTTAATGGAACCATGTGATGTTGGTGGATTGGGGTCTGGTCTGGAGGGGTGGACTGCAGTTAAGTTAGGATTAACGGTGTGTAGTGGCCACACCTGGATACAGGAGGGATTGGTTACTGGGCGGAGACCTGAAAGGGTACATAAGCTGCACCTGCCTTCCGGAGGGCGGGGACTAGTCTCAAGTAGCCTCAGCTTGTCTTCCTGTTTGTCCGGGGAAGCTGCCTCTCTCTCTGCCATGTACTTTGATTGTTGCTGCCCACCCCTGAATGGACTCTGACCTTCGAGACTGTGAGTTAAAATAAACCTTTCCTTTCCTAAGTTTGTGGGTGTCAGGTATTGAGTCACAGCAACGAAAAAGTAACTAAGACAGAGGGGAAGGATATAAGGGTAGCGGGAAGCAAGGTGAGAGGACACAGGGTTCTGTAAGGGCCTAGATGAGTTCTAAATGCAGAATAAAGTCACTCTCAGAGGGCCAAAGGAAGATACTGACAAAATCTGATGATAATTTAAAAAGACAGTGAGGCTGCCACACGGGAATGGATTGGAAGGAAGGAAGGAGGGTGGTCGTCGGGACAGGAATCCACACCATACAGCCAGTCAGAAAGCCTTTTCTGTATTAGTGATCTGAAGTCAATATCTTGCCGGATCGTGCTAGACATTATTAAAAGTTATTATAATTAAATAAGCCATGAACTTAAATGGGTCGATGTAGACCATGAGATGAAAGACTGTAGGGTATTGGAATAACCAGGAAATGAGCTAATTCTCACTTAGCAGGAGGAGCTGTGATCCAATGAGATCCCATTCCTTTTTGCAAATATTTAAGCCTTCTTAGCTCAACAGTAGCATGATAACTGTTCCCTGGCCAGCTCTTAAAAATAAAAGCTAAACTAGAAAACAAATATAATTTTTTTCTCCCTCATGACTCACATATATAGATAACAGAAGCAAAAATAGAGAGGGGCATGATCGGTAAACGCTAGTGGTGCCGACCTATAGGGTACTTCAGACCAAAGCCTCCCTCGCCTCCAGGCAAACTCAGTAGTTCTCTTCATGACCCGCTCTGCCCATCTCTGTAGGAACTGGCCACACGAATGCGAGCGGATGAAGTTTATTTCTGCTCTTCTCCTGCCTCCCATCTCCCCAAATGCATGTTTCTGGTATCATACAAAAGGCTCCCTTGCTGCGATTTCTTCCTCTCTCCAAGAAGGATGGGTCTGGTGCAGCAGCTGGAAGAACATTTCCTCTTTGGGAAGATTACAGCGAGCCTGATGTTCAACCCAAGGGCGTCTGCGGTTATGGTGCCTGCAAACTGCATTCGCATAATCCAGTCTGGATACAGATTTTGATAATTGAACAACAAACACATCTGACAGATGTGGGCTGGATAATTTGAAAGCTAGATGGCATGAAGAAATCAAGTTCATTTTCTGTCAAAATCAGATCTTGGAAAAAAAAAGATGCAAGCCTTGCCTTCATTTTAGATTGAGTTTGAGAAAGGTGATATTAAGTGTAGGAAGGGGATAGGGCTTTCCCTGGTGCCCCTTCCCTCCTCCTAGCTCCCTTGCTCTGTCCTTCCCCTTCAGCCTGTCCATTTCCATGGAGCTAGCAAGATGCTGATTCAGTCGGTCTGTTATTCCCAAAGGTTTGCAAACCACTGAACACATCTAATGTACAGCCTGCCCGATGTTGTGAACAGCTGACTTCAGAGACGTTAATGAGGCCAATTATTGGCAAGTGAATTCGAAGTGAAGAACACATTAGGTTTGCCACTGTAGCAGTTATTTGTTTATCGAGATTGATCGAGGCAAGCTTCCTTTTGATCATTACATCTGATTGATCACCGTGCAGAGCATTATGAAAGAATGAGGTTCCCAAATCAGCTGCTTGGAAGAAAAATCTCTACCTTGCAAGGGCAAAACGTGTTCCCCTATCCATTTCAGTGTGAAAGTCTAGCCATTAAGATGGGACGGATCCTAATTAGTCTCCTCACAAATCTCTAAAACTTTTTGGTCTGTCCTGTTGAGCAGAACTTAAAAGAAACCTGAATTCCGCCGTTGCCCACGTATAGTCAATATCAAAGAAAATAACTTGCATGGTTATACTTAGTGCTCAGAATGAGCGCAGACATAACAATCCTGATTTCAAGTGGCATTGGAAAGTGTAATTTGATTCACAAGCCGAATGATGACTTTAAGTACCGATCCTCAGCGAGGCCCACTCCAGGACATTTGAATTGGTGATCAGTTGACAGCTAATTGCCAGGCTGAGTCTGCCTCTGGAGCTTCTGCCTGGAAACAGGGAAAAATCCCAATTGCTACTGCAAGCTTCTATCCAGGATGAAAGTTCTTTTTCCATGTAGAAATAAGTTTTTTTAGAGTGGTGGTCACCATGCATACACGGGCTAGCTATTATTTCTCTTCTCTACTTTATTTGGTAATAACCCCCCCCCCCCCCACTTCCTTTTTGTCGATCACATTCCAACATTTAGTCCATTTCCTCTGTAAGGTCAATTCCATCTCTTTGTTCTGGGGATGAACTTATAGCCAAGATTTTGTCAATAGACCATTGTGTCCTCCTGCCTGTAAGCATAGGTTTCAAGAGTGGGCCGTGCTTGGAGTTGGGCCCATTAAGACCAAGCCCCAGACTGTTAGGTGTGTTGATTTCTTCAGTGATTGTCAGATGGTGGGATGTGAGTCTGGATCTGAAAGAGACTGCCATAGGGACAGTATCGTACTGCCATTGTCAAGTTTAAAGACTTGGCTGCACTTGTAGGTAGACATACCTTTGAACTCTCCAGGTCTGTGTGCTAATAAATAGCCTCTTCTCTGCCCTCATTTACCTGCTGCTGTCACTGGCTTCAAACCTGTGCTAACACCCAAGGAGAAAGCACAAGAGAGGAGGCAGGAGAGTTTAGATTTGCTGTCTTCACGCATTTCTTGTTGGTTCTGAGAATCATAATTTCCTGGAGAAACACTGTCGATATCCTTTGGTTTGGTCCACACCATAGAAATATGAGATGTCTGACCTGTTATTCTCTTCCAGTTCTTGGAGTGATGGAGCTTCTTTCAGTAAGATGTGGCCAGCACAATTTCTCAGCGGAGTGTTTAATTAGGTTTTAGGTGACAACTTGAGATTCAATCTGCAGGTCACTGATTTGCTTTATGGAAAGAGAACATCAAAGCAAATGCAACCTAAGCCAAAAGACAATTTAGATAATTGGGTGAGAATTTTCTGTCTCAAGTATTACTATAGTTCTTAGGAAGATCTGATTTTCATTGGGATTGGCCACCTTTAAATAAAAACCCTCAGGCTGAGTGTGTAGCCAAGTGGTTAGAGCACTGCCAAGCATGTGCAAGGACCCTGGTTCAATTCCCCAGCCCCACATAGAAATCAACCGGGTGTAGTAGTGCATGTCAGTAATGCTAGATTTTAGGGGGCTGAGGTGGAAGAACTGTCATGAGTTTGAGGGCAGCCTAGAGTACATAGTGAGTACACAGACTGCAGAATGAGGCCCTGTCTTAAACAAAGCAAAATAAAAATCCAAAACCTCAAACTTCTTTTCCAGAGTACAGAATAGAGAAAATGGACTTTGAAATCAGGCAGAGTTACCTTCTATTTTTTTTTCCTGCTTACTGACTAGTTGGGCGGTCAGTATACTTGTTGGCACTTTCCGAGCTTCAGTTTAAAGCTTAATTTTCTGTAAATTGGAAATAAACATATTCCATGTTTACAAAATTACCATGAAAGCTAAACATATATTCAGTCACAGGCCACTTGACAAAATGACTCCATTGGGAAATTTTGTCAGTGTGTCAATATCATGGAATGTGGAACTCATACCACCCTGGGTAGTATGGTTCACTCCCTGAAGTGTCCTCTTGATGCAATCAAGAAACACGATGGACAAAATGCTAAGTGGCTCCCAGCATAATGTAAAATTGTGTGTGTGTGTGTCTCTCTCTCTCTCTCTCTTTCTCTTTCTCTCTCTCTCTCTCTCTCTCTCTCTCTCTCTCTCTCTCTCTCTCTGTGTGTGTGTGTGTGTGTGTGTCTTTGTTGCTTTTTTATTGTTATGACTTGATACTTGACATATACAAACCAGAGGAGGAAAAGTTTATTTTAGCTCACAGGTTCAGAAGGTCATAGTCCATTCATGGGCAGCCGGCAACAGTGGAAACACACAGCACAGGTGGAGGTGGAGGCAGCACCTTACCTCGTTGCAAACAGGAAGGCAAGTCAAGTCCGAGAGAAAGGGCACAAGTTGCATTTCCTCTTCCGGGTCCTGTCCCAGTGTTCCACCCCTTCTGAATCCAGCCTCAGTGTTCTGCCCCTTCCAGGTGTGGTTCCAACCCACCACATGCCTGTGGTCCAGTCCACATGACTGTAATACAGTCTGTTGCATGCTCATCGTCCACCACACACTCGTAATTCACTTCTCCAGACCAGACCCCTATCTCCCAACAGCACACAATTCTATAGATTACTCCTAACATATAAATACATGAGATTTTTGGGGTGGCATTTCAGATCCAAACCACAATTACATATGTATATATAAACACAAGGTGTATATTCTAAAACAATAAAAAAGTGTACTTCAATAAAGAAATGTCAGTAAGATAGGCATTTGTTACCATTATTAAGCATTGCATACTACACTTCATTACACATGCTGTGCTTGTGTATGGCTGGCAACACGGTAGCTTTGTTTCCCCAGCATCACCACTAATGCATGAATAATGTATTGTACTGTGACAGTATAAGGCTACAATGTCACTAGATGGTAGGAAGTTTTCAGCTCCGTAATAGTTTATGGGACCACTGCTGTGGCCTATTGTTGACTGAAATGTCATTTTGTGGTACATGACTATATATTAAATATGTATACGTAATTTCACTGAATTGTGGCAGTGTGGCTTTGCGCCATCCTACTACTGTCTAAAACTGAAAATAGAGGGCAGAATGGTTGTTAGGCATTATGTTGCAGCCACCAGATTATAACAGGAACAACCAGCCAGTCCCATCTATGTCAGAGGTACTCTGTTCCCGAGGCTCTATTTCAGAGAGCAATTGCTTGGGGTGTCTCTGATAAAAATAAAGTTCTAGTCAGAGGGAACAAATTAAATCCAGAATATAAATGTGTTTTATTTGCTGAGTAGGAAGGGGAAGTACTAAGTGAAAATAGGAAATTGGAATATTATGTGTTGGGAGAGCAGTTCCTTCATCCCTGTAGCTAATGGACTGAGCAGAAAGTGAACAATTCGTTTCATATGATGATTCACTAACACTAACTGACAAGGTTTCCATTTCTGGATCCCACTCCCTCTCAGCTGCCTGTTTTGTAGTGCAATAATGCAATTATCTGTCTATCTTTTGCATTACATAAACAGGATGACTTAAATGTATGTAAGGAATAACTGTTTCTGCTTAAATCTTCCTGCTGAAGGAGGGAGTGAGGCAAAGGCAATATGGAGTGTCTCCTGCTTATCTTAAAATAACCACCCTTTGAGTGAGTGTGTGTGTGTTATGTCCTGTCCCCTGGAGAATTCACTTAATGAAAAAATATTCTAATATGGAATAAGGAACATAGCTGGATTGAGGTTTTATTCTTGCCTCTTTTTATCTGTGTTGTAAGTAGAATAACATTTACAGGAGTGCTAGTTCTGTCCACCAGCATGGGCACAGGACAATTACCCTTGTGACTGGTCTTTGCCTGAGGATCCAGATTGGGCATGGGGAGACCTGATATGCATCAGGTGACCACAGTCCCATAATTTATAAGCTAATAAAGCTAGCCTAGTCTAGCTTTGTTTTTCATTCTTCCACGCTTATTTTGTTGACTTTTACTGTTGTATTATTTTTATAATTTGGGCTCATTGAGAAACAAAGGGAAGTTTTATTATAAATGAAACTCAAGAGAAGGGAAAGTCTTCAAAAAGGACTCAAACCAATAATTAGAAAGATTTCAGAATTTTCTGCTTTCATTTCTGCCTTTTACGTACATTTGTGAGTCAGTTTCATTTCCTTCCATGACTATTTGTTTTTACAGTACTGGGTGTCAGATCCAGAGTCTTACACGTACTGGGGAAGTACTGTATCACTGAGCAAAGCTCTCTGGTCTTTCCTGACTGGCATCTCCCTCCCTTCCCCTCCTTCTCCTCTTTTTGGAAGATGAGATTTTTCTCCTTACATGTCCGCGTGATGGAATGTGGTGGTGTACTTCTGAGTTTACATGTACAGTTTTAGATAAAGATCGTCTCATCGCATGTGAATTCAAACTCCAATTTCTTAGGAAAGAGCTTCGGGTTGATCCAGCGTGGGTCGGCCCTCCATTCCTGGTTTAGCCGACTGTGGCTAGTGTGTAGGGTTAGGCGGCGTAAGTCTAACCCTGCAATCCCTCATCTGTGGGTGGGAAGACCCTTCTCAGAGAAAATAGGACGGGAAGGAACATTTAGCTCATCTCATTTTGAAAATCATCCTGCCCGGTGAACCTTGCCCTTGGGCCGAGAACAGTGAGACTTAAGGTTGGATTTTATGCCTACTTTTATTTTTATCATTCCTTTTTCCTCAGAGTTCTTCTTTTTGTTAGTATATATTTGTGTTATGTAATAATTACATTCAACTTGTGGAAATGGAGCATATACATGTTGGGTTGTGTTTACTCCCTTCTCCCATCCACCATTTCCCCGCCAAAATTCCCTTTCCTTCTCCACGAGGACTACGTCCATGCTTCCTACCGTTGCTCTCATCTGGCCCCTTGACTTACTGATGCTTCCTGCCTCACAGAAGGAATGTGATATTTAATCTTCTGTGTCTGGTGCATTCCACTATGCATACTGGTTTCAAGTGCATCCACTTTGATACAAATGACTCAGACTTATTTTTCTTTATGACACAGCAGTACTCCATTCTCTTTCAAATTTGGCATTTCATTTAATTTGGGTGAAGTGACCTTACATTAGTATAAAGCACCTTTGGCCCATCTATCCTTCCTGCCTTCCTGTTCTTTTGACACTTTGTACCTGACACCATCTCAGATGCAAGGTGGCAAGGGCCGTGACCACTCTTTCCGTGACGTGGTGGCCAGAGAGCAGAGACATTGGGAACAGAGGAGGAGCATCCGGAGTACAGGAAGCCAAGGAAGGTTGGTTCTGGAAGCAGAGGAGAAGAACCTTAAGAAAAACTTAAGAAGCTGTGAGCTCCACTGAGCTCGGCCCATGATCACCTGAAGGTGTCTGTGGAGCACCTGGACCCGGTTAATGCTGAGCACACAAGACAAGTTCCATGCATGCAGAACATATAGAGGTTCATATTGGAGACTCCCGACTCATTCTGCAAGTGGTATTTTTTTTTTTTTTTACTGGGGTCTGATTTCTGTGAAGATGCTCCCTGAAAACAAGCAGATAAACTAATCCTGTTAGACTAGCTAAGTGTCACATATGTGAGAAGTTTGTGGTACCCACTGTGAGGAAATTTCATTCTGCTTCCTTTCTGTCTCAAACTTTTTCAAAGCCCCCCCCCCCCCCCCATCTCCCCGCCTCCCGCCTCCCCCCGCTTGGTATACTGTGACCTTGTAGGCATGATGGTTTAAGATGTAAAGCCTAGAAAAACAAGAGCAGAGGCCTGAGCTTCACAGGCTGTGCACTGCCAAGTGTGTCCTCTAATCTTAGAAATTGACTCATTAACTTCATAAGAGCTCCAGAGGAACAACTTCCATCCATACTAAAAATGTTGTTTTTCAATGGCCACACTCGATTTTTAAGGTATTTATAGCCTCCCCTTTTCTTTTCTGGGATGTGTAGTCTTTTTTAATGAGTTAAAGTGTTTCGCTAGCTAATCATAGTTTATCATTTAGAATTACCTGTTTCAATCCAGAGAAAATTAGCTACGTTCTCCTTGACATTAATTAGCTTATGTTGTTAGGATTAGTTTCATGTCCATTACATTTAGTACAGTTGCTATACATAAATGAAATAAAAGAGAATATCAGTGGATTTGCCTGAACCTATCATGTTGCCTTATTATTTTAGAGGTGCACATATAAAATTTTTAAAAAATTTCTCCTTTTTATTTTACAGACTCAATTTCTTTTCCTTCTTCCAGATTTGGGTCTGAGGTTTGTAAGGCAGGCAGTATTCTGTAAGTGTGGGCGAGGAAATAAGTTTGCTCAGGTTTGGAAGACTGGATTTTGTTTTGGCTGTGAAATGGGGACAGCCTGGGAGTGTAGACATAGAGATTAGGTTACCTAATTGAGTATCCAGTACTGCTACTCACTAGAGTAATTGACTCAACAATTCCATTTTATCTGTTACGTGGGAACTAATCATAGTACTGATTTTTAGAGTGTCTATAAGCATTAAATGAGGTGGTGTATTTAAAGCACCAAGTATAGCACCTAGCAAGTGTCTCACAGTGTTCCTGTGGGTAGAAAAACACACGGCCAGCATTTGGCTCCTTGCTTGATACATAATAGTTGTAGGCACTTGGCAAATGTGAGCTGTTATTGCTCTATTCGTTGCCTTTTTTATCATATGGTTATATCTTTGTGACTTTTTGTTACTTGTTATACAATCAATACATCAACACATTCCTCTCTTCTAAAAAGTGGGTAAAATACAAAGACACAAAAGACAGAGACCAAAGCCTGAATGGTCCCCTCCTGCATTCCTCTCTGTTGAAATCAATAACCAGTTGGCCTTGGGTTCAGGGAGATGTTGACTCCCCGGAGTCTCTCCCACTCCTTCCACACATTCTGTAATAGCAATATTTTCTGCTTTTTCAATTTGTGCAAAGCTCTAAGCAAACATAGCTAGGAGTTGAGTCTATGTTTAAAAATACCCAATCTCCACATTCACCTCCCGTTACAGTTTGGATCTGGAATGTGTCCCCAAAGCCTCGCATATTTGGATGTGTGGATTACTTGTGGATTCTATGTCCTGTTAAAATGTGGGGTTGGATGTAGATGATTCTTAGCCGTTAGAGAAATGCAAATCAAAACATCACTAAGATACCATCTAGCTCCAGAGAGATTGGCCTACATCAAGGACACAAATAGCAATCAGTGCTGGCGAGGCTGTGGGGAAAAAGGACGCTGCTGGTGGGATTCTAAGCTGATACAACCACTATAGAGGGCAGTAGGAAAATAATTCAGAAGGCTGAAAATAAATATTTCCTTTGTTCCAGTGATGCCTTTTCTGGGAATCTTTCCCAAAGAGTTAAAAGCACCATATAAAAGAGATACAAACAGGTACACCCATGTTCATAGCAGCACAGCTAACAATAGCTAACGTATGGAAGACACCAAAACACCCATCAACAGACTAATGGATACATAAATTGTGGTTTTGTGTGCAATGGAATGCTACTCATCTATAAAGACAGATAGGTCTGAGGCTTTTATAGGTAAACAGATGCAACTTGAAACCGTCATGCTCAGTGAAGTAAATCGGATGCAGAAGGTTAAATATTACATGGCTTCTGTAATCTGAGAAACCCAGAATACAGGTATTTCATAGAACTAAATGTGGAGGGTAGTGGGAGCTAGGAGGAGGGGTGGGTGTGAGAGCGTCCAAAGGGAGAGGGGAAGGATTTGCATGTGCACAAAACACTCAAGTTCAATATACACAGTATGTATCCTATATGTACATATCAGTAAAATGGGGGAAAAGTGAATCTGGGTTAGGAAGGGTGGAGTATAGGTGTGTGGTGGAAGGCAGACATGTGATAGATTATAGGTGTGTAGTGGGTTAGAGGGATGCTGTAGGTTACAGTTGTGTGGCATGTGACTGGGGCTTAATCAGGAGAGATGCAATGCTGAGACTGGACCTCAAAGACGATGCGCTAGTTCTGCCCTTCCTCCGTGACTTGACTTCCCACCTGTGTGCCGAGAGGAAGGAGCTCCTCTGCCTCCAGTGCCACCATTGCCAGCCACCCGTGAATGGAAAACTTCCGAAATGATGAGCTAAAATAAATATGTCCTCCTTTAAATTGTGGATGTTGGGTATTCTGTCCCAGCAGTAAGTAAATAACTGAACACTTCCTATGCATGATCTTTGAAGACATACACCTTTATGTAAGAATACATTCTGGACCACAGTGTACATATCGTACCTTGGCTTAACGTTTTTCACTTTAAAGTTCTTTCCGTATCAAAGTGCTTAAGAAACACTTTATAAACAACTGTATCATCTCTAATACAGATAGGCCACAACCCACTAGCTATTTCTATCTAATGAATTTTCTATTTGTGATTTTCCATTATTATTCATGATATTATGACAAATATCCTCTCTATCATTCATATAGGTACTTCAGAATATGTGTGGTTATTTCATGAGATAAATTTATTCTCAGAATTTGAACCTCAGCATCAGTGAATGTGCGTATTTATAATTTCGATAGCAACTGCCAAAATGTTTTTCAGAGAAAGGTTCATGAGAAAATGTGGCACTGATTTAAGCTGCCCCTAACTATGATAATTCTCCCCTCCTTTTTTATTTAACAGATTCATCATCAGGGAATATTATCAATCATAAATATTTTTGGCAAGTGGTGAAGCAAAGAATAAATGTCATCTTATGATTCAATTTCCATTCCTAATTATGAATGAAGTCAAATCACTTAGTCACTTTGGAAATTTTCAGCCACCGTATCCTGAGTGCTTTTGTAGCCTGATACTTTTTCCTGCTGTGTTAGGACTCAAGTGTTAGGAAGGTTAGATCTTTCAGTTTCATTTTCTGACCCCAAGAGATTGTGAGGAATTGCTCTGCTTTTATAGTGCTTACTTTCTGTTGTTTTAATCTTCAAATTGGTTGACTCTTTTCCTATGTCATCCATTTTTTCTCTTTGCCTCTTCATTGCTTTTTGATTTTGTCTTTTTAAAAATTTGTTTCTATTCTAAAATTTTCATTTGGTTCTCATTTAATCTTCAATACTTCTGCTGAGAATTTTTATCTTCATCTTCGCAAGTATGTTTTTAACTTTTTGACACTTTGTAAAAAATGATAGCTGCTCTAAAATATTTGCTGGACAGTCCTGACATCTGTGTCATCCTTGTATAGGCATCTACTGACTGCTTTGTTCCCTCTAAGATGAGGTGAATGACTTTTGATGGGTGCTTGGTCATTTCCAGATGCCATGTTATGATACACTTGGTCTTTTTACACCTTTTAATTTTGTTCGTTTCCTCTGACATCACTCTGGAAGAGGATGCAGTGGTGCCTATCTTGTTACCTCACATGGGGGAGAAGTCCAGAATTCCCAATCTCCGTGATACCTGAGATGGAGAAAAGACCCCATTTCCCCTGGGGCACAGTGGAGCTGCCTTGTCACTGCTTCCTGTGTCTTCGTGGAGCCTCCACTGACACTGTGGGAAGGGAAAGCCTGGTTTTTGCATGCAGTGATGAAAATCCCAGCTCCCAACTCATCTTCTGTGACATCACCCTAGTAGAAGGGTTAGAGATTCCTACCGGAGTCTAAATAGGGTGGAAGTTGAGGTTCTCTTGGCATTTTGAAGCATTGGAGCACTCCCCCAATGTTTTGAGGTGGAGTAGATGGTATTGTCTTCATAAACTATACTTTTCTCGGTTCTTTGGCCAGAAAGAATGGCTTTTGTTATGTTTTGTTTCTTACCTTTCGATTTGTCAACCTTGCTGTTTTCTCCAGCAGACAGTCTAGGACACGTAAGGCAAAAATAAGTCAGGGGACTCACTGTTGCATAATTCTTTAGGTCCGGAGGTTTGATCTCTCTCTACCTTCCAGAATCTTCTTGTATCTACTTTATAGATAATACTCAAGAGAGAGAAACAGAAAGAAGTAATGAGGAAGGGGTACCACTGAGAGGATGGACAGCACTATGTTTCCCGGTGATTTAACATTGCTACCAAAAAAGAGCAAGAACCGCTAAGTTGGGGGTAGATTCTTACCACTTTGTTGTGTCCTCGGGCTTAGTTGCACCTGAAGCTGTTTCCCTGGGTCGTTGACTTTCAAGCTGATGTTGAAATATGTGGTCAGATTTGGAGAAGTTACAAAGCTTGGTACTGAAATTCCCACGAAGCAGCCTCCTTCACGAGGAGCCGCCTATGGACTGGCTACTTGGATTCCCAGGGACCTGGGGAGAGGATGGGATGTTGGCACAGCCATGTTGTCAGGGGCTGTCTTGGCCCTTTTCATAGCCACATCTGTTGTCCTTTATCCTTGCATCAGACTTAACATTCTCCGATAAATCCTTAGATGTATAACATTCTTTTGACAACTGAGTAACTCGTTTTAAAACGTGAAAGCAAAATCTCTAGCTTTCTGTCAACTGGTAAGCTAAGAATGTCCTTAGATGACATCTGAGGCTTCTAGCAGAAGTTTCCCCACACCAGGGTGACCTGCCTACCTGATACTGCCACCGATGTCTTCAAAATGTGCTTTGAATTATGACTTTCTTATGTTCTATAACTACAAATGCTGTGTGTAACTGCTACTCGTTGGAACATGCTATTTGGGGAAATTTGAATTCATGTTTCCAGGCCCTGCTCACTCATATTTGGCTTTAGAATAGACCATTTCTTAAGCTCTTAGGACAAAAATAACATTTTTGTGTCGACAAGCTGAAGTGTATTAGAAAGAAGAAAAAAGAATAAAAGCTTTCTGTTAGGGAAGGTAATCCTCTTTTATGAAAGTTTGGCTTTCTGTTATCTCCAGGGAGCCCCAAGTACTAGACTGTCCTAGGGCAAGGTACCGAATTGGTTGGGGGCACTGACAGATCACATCCTGCAGTAACCTGGGCAGATGGGTGATCTGTGACAAGACATTCCTGTTTTATGTTCCCCTCTTTGTCTTCTGGTGTGTGTAAAGCCTGCAAAATGTGCCCACCACGTTTTTAAAGGAAAAAACAAGGGATTGAAGAGAAAAGGACAGCCAAGAGTCATGTTAGCCTGTGGCTCTTTTCCTTTATGTTACAGCCTGATCTTTTGGTTTAGCTCTCAGAGGACCCACTTTCCTGATTGGATCTGCCTACCCTGTTGGCTTCTACTGTTAGTGACACTGAGCACTGTTTATATGCTTGCTCAATGCATAGCCCGATATGCTTTCAAATACTTCATGTTTCTTTTTTTGAGAAATGTGTATTTAGATTGCTTGCTCATTTATTAAATTGTAGGGTTTTTTTTTGCTACGAACTTGAGTTCATTATGTATTCTGGTTATCTGGAAAACAGTATACTAATACTTAAATAGAACATCTCCATGACCTACCAACAAAGTACCATGTGACTTCTACTGGGTGTATATCCAAAGGAAGGGAAATCAATTTTTTAAGATTTATGTACTCACATAGTTATTGCACCACTCTTTGCAATATAATATGGAATCAATCAAGGTGTCTGTAGGTAAATTAGTAGATAAAGGTAATATGGTATGTATGTACTTGTTAGAATGTTATTCAACCATAAATAGAATAAAATCTTGTCATGGAAACATGCAATCGTGTTGGAAATATGGATGGACCCGGAGGACATTTTCTTAAGTGAAGGAAATCAGTCCTAGGAAGACAAATACCGCATAATTTCACTTATATATGAAATTTAAAAAAGTTGATCTCATAAAAGTAGGTATTGGAAAAGGGGTTTCCAGAAGCTGGAAAAAGGGGGTTTGGAGAGAGTGGTTAATAGATAAAGGGATAATGTTGGAGAGGCAAAATAACTCGCAATATTTTATGGCACTGTAGGATACTGTGGCTGACAACAATTAATTATATATTTCAAAATACCTAGTAGGGAGGCTTTTGAGTGTGTCCAGTGTAAAGAAATGACACAAAATTGAGATGAGGGAAATATCAGTCACCCTGGTCTGATCATTATACATTGTAAACAAATATCAAAATATCACACAGTATTCCCATAAATAAAGAAGATTGGTATCAATAAAATAATCACAAAATTAAAGGAAAATGTCTGTTTGCCAGTACAATAACTGCTGTTAAGAAGACAAATTGGTTCCGGGGATTCACAACCTCTCTGGGATGGTGTATCACATGGAATCCTAGTATGATGAGGCAACTTGGTGAAGAAAGTGGATAGCCATTATAGGGGTAGTAAAGAACTTTCCAAAAAGAAGCAACAGCATGTGTCACTTGAGGGCCATATTGCCCATCAGCACTGTGGCCAGGGACAAGTTGTTTCTTTCCTAATGTGTGCATGGCCTTTCATGGTACCCTGTGCAAATGTTGGACCAGCATAAGCCAGCCTCTTGATTACACAGTGGTATGTTCAAGGAACATAAAATTTACATGGCTTAATTAGAAAAAAAAACAGTATGAGCAAATAATTGAACCCGTCTTTGCCTGAGCTTATCAGATTAAATAGGAAAATTATGGGAAGTTAAACATAACAAAATCTTCAACTTCAGAAATAATGTCAGTTAATTTTAATAGACCGGAGCTCTTCCCATTCACTCCACTGAGTGTCAGTTAACCCCTTTACCTGATAAGGGAATGGGCCGAAACCTGCACACTGCCCTTCACTGCCCAGGTAGCTGGAAGACACCCCTGAAAGTTAGTACTTGGCCTTGGGTCAGAATGAGACGTTAGCCGGGTTACGAGAAGATGGCAGGATGAATTCGTGCATTTCTTGGAGCTCTGATCTCTCTTGCTCTTTAGAAGTAACTTCTGAACTCATCAACACCCAAGAGGTATCTATTTATTCATGCAAAAAGCCACTGGTGTTACTGACTAGCATGAGCAATTAAAAATAAAAGCCATTTTGAGTCTCTACCTGATGTTTTGTTTTTGACACTTTTTACTTTAATTATTTTGCGGAGACAGGCCACATTTTGTCTCTTGAAGTAAACTATAAATTTCTTGAGAATAGGAACTGTGTCTTATGTTTTTATGTTCACTAGGCTTTGTATCTTTATTTTGCATAAAGAGAATACTCACTAGTATTTTTTTCTAATAAAAAATGGGGTGATATGATTGAGATGAAAAACGTCCCTCAAAAGCTTCATGTGTGCAGAGGTATGCTTTTAAAGCTGATTGGATCATGGGGCATTGTACTTTCAGTGGATTGGTCCATTGACGAGTTCATAGTTATATGTGCTGTGAGTACATGAGGCCGAGTTAGAGGAGGTGTGTCATTGGAGGTACACATGTTTTTTGGAACGTATAGATCTTCTCTGCATCTTTGTGCCCTTCCTCCTTCCTGTCTGAGAGAGAATGAACAGCTTTTATCTGCCAAGCCCTTTCTAGCAAGCTCTTTCTGCCTAGGAGCCAGTCAACCATATGCTAAACTCTCCAAAACTGTGAGCCAAAGCCAGCCTTCCCTTCTTGGGTTACAGGTGTCAACAAGAAAATGGACAAGAAAATGGCTAACACTTGGATATAATAATGTTTGCTACTTCACAGGATGACTGTGAGAATTAACCAAGCTGGTACACGGGAAGCATTTGAAATAATACAAGACAGGAACATCATAAGTGCTAAATACTTTTAGCTGCTCTTACTACAAACCTTGCCATTGTTCCTGAGGTTGACTGAGGCTAGTTGGGTAAAACAAATACTTCCTGGTTCTCAAAGGGACTTTTTCCTATTCTCAAAATGTAGTTAGGTGAATAGACCTTGTTGGGAACAGTTACTGGGAATTTTCATGGTGATTAGCTGTCAAGGCTTCAAAGAGGTTGGTTTTCTTCCTAGGATAGGAAGTACGTTCAGCTTAGAACACATCCTTCCCAGTCAATATTAGTATCTTATTTTGGATTGAGTTTAGAGTAATTTATGCTTTCTTTCCATACAGAGGAAACTGGTTTGTTCTTGTTTACTTTTAAAGTTTATTGGAAATGTAATAATAAATAATAGAATCTGGAGTTGTGGCCAGATTTTAGGCTTTTTAGGCAGATCTACTGTAATAGTTTGGATGTGGAATATATCTCAAAAGCCTCATATATTTGGATAAATTTTACATGCTGTTAGGAAGTAGGGCCTGATTGGGAGGGGCGGATTGCTGAGGGTGTGGCAGAGAATGTGTCCTAGAAGGATATATCTGGGCCTGGCTTCCTCCCGAGCCCTGATCCTACCTCTTGGGATGCTCTGAGCTGCTGTGCTTTGCCGGCTCCTTCTTGCCGGCTACCTATGACTGGACAGAGACTTCCTGAAACTGTAAGCTAAAATAAGCCTTCCTCCCTTAAGTTGTGAGTGTCAGACATTGTGTACCAGCAACAAAAAAAGTGGGTAAACTGACTACTGATTTGGAAAATTATGTTCCTGTATTGTCTGTGACATTAAATCGTCATCTCACCAAACCTCAGTTTCTTTCTATGTAAAAAGAGATTTGGGTTACCTAATTTCCAGGACTATTTTCATTTCTAAAATTCATTTAACATAAGATCTTGGAATTTTGCTTTTGTGCTTACATGTAGGCTAGATTTTCCCAACCCAACCCGACACAAAACGAAACCTATATATTACTGTCTTCTACGGTTATTAAAGGTTTTTGGGTGTTTTCAGAGGTAATTAAGCTGCCAAAAGTGCATCAACACTGTTGAGCTGGGGCAGCACAGCAGTCCCTTCCTTCCATACCTTGATTAATAGGTGTCACTTCCTGTAACCACTTTTGGGGACCTTCCCAGAGCCCAGTATGAACCACAGTCTCCTTTTGGTTTTTGCTTTCGCATCTACTCACATTCACAGATAGCTCTTTCACAGTGTATTACTTTTCTATTGTGGTTAAAACAAATTAGCACAAACCCTGTAGCATACAAGATAAATTTGTTATCTCAAGTTCCACAGGTTGGAAGTCTGACACTATGGTCTCACTGGGCTAAAATTAAGAGGCTATAGAGTTGCCCTCCTTTCTGGGGCCCTGCGGGGAAGGCCTATTTCCTTGCCCTTTCTGCTATCACCAAGGGCAGCATTCCTTTACTCAGAGCTCCTTTCTTCCTCTTCAGAGTTGCAATGGCAGATTGGGTCCTTGCGTCCTGTCGTTCTGACCGTCCCTCCATCCTCCCACCTTCTCTTCCTGTTTGCCTCCCTTTTTCTTCTTTGTGATCACATCGGGTCTACCTGGAAAATTCCACGATAATTTGCCTATTTGAAGGCCAGCCGAGCAGCACTCTTAGTCTAGCAGCTGTAATTCCACCAGTAACCTCAGTTCTCTTCTTTCATATAACCTAACACATCCAGATTCTAGGAATTATGATATGAGCATGTTGGGAGGAGCATTATTCTCCCTACCACAAACAACGCTGACTTCTGATAGTACAGCTCTATTACCTAGACTTCCTATGCAGTTTTGTGTACATATTATTATCTTATAAGATAAAACAGAAGAGAGTTTCAAAGGAATCAACAGTGGCCTGGGATGAGACTTGACAAAAATTCCAAGATGTTGATATCAGGTTTGAAAGGTTTCTTCAGATTCTCTGTTAATTACAAGGTTAACAGATTTCCAGGAAGAAAGGAATCTCTTGCTTTCTGCTCACACATTATTTCTTAGGATTCAAAGCTAATTAGAATAAAGTCTCTCTCTCTTTTAAATGGCTTTAAGTTTGCCGAGTTCCTATTAATTAATTAAAAATCATTTATTTTTGTATGCTTAGGCTTTTTTTGAGTTGACATGCAATTTCTGCCTCGCCACTGCTGAGGAGAGGAGTACTAAATCTGCACGGCCCCAAATTATTGACTACAGAGCCAAACATTGGTGGTGGAAACATGTCATCACGTTGCTTCCTGAAGTCATTCATTCTGCCTGAGCCGCTGCCTTCTAGAGGCCTGAGGTTACAGAGATAAGCCAAACAACTTCCTGAGCGTTCAGGCTCTCCTTCCTAATGGAGGGTGTGAGCAGGTAAGCATCTTTAGTCTTTGTCTTAGTTTGTTTTTCTGTCAGTATAATAAAATATTAGAGACCAGGTAATTTTTTAAGGAAGAAAAGTGTATCTGACTTATGGTTCTGGAGGATGCAGAATCTAAGAGCGTGGTAGTGCCATCGATGGGCTCAGCCCTCGGTGAAGACCTTTCTGCATCCTGACGTGGAGGAAGACGTCGCATGGGAAGAAGAGCAAAGACGCCACCGGAAGTCTCTCCCCTCCTCTCTTCTTTCCTTCTCCTGCTCCATCTGCCGCTCCTGCCATCAGAGTCCCACCCTCCCTCACTACTTCAACTAATCACTTCCAAAGGCCCCATCTCCAAATACCGTTAACGTATAGATTTGAGGATTAAGTTTTCAACACATGAACTTTGGTGAGATATATCCAACCACAGCGATATTCTCGATAATGACAAAGCTTTCAATGGGAACAAAGTAGTTCCTTATCAAGAAAAAGCTGAGTGGGCCCTGTTCATGTAATTTCCTTTCCTTTTGTGTAAAAGGAGTGCACACAGACATTCACTAACTCCCCTAATCCCGTGGTTCTAATGTGTTACAGAATTTGGAATTCTTTTATTTATAAAAAAGTTAAACTCTGTGTCATGTGAATTTTTTTAACCAAAACGACAACAACAACAACAGCAAAAACCCCAACCAACCAACCAACCAACCAAACCAAAAAAATTTTGATTGCTGTTCCATGTTGAGAAGAGAATGGCTGAATTCTAACTCTGAATCCTATCTGAGTCACAGCTTTGTGTCCTGGGAAAATTGTTTAGTCTGTTAGAACCTCAATTTTCTTATCCTTAAAATGGACTTAATATTAGTTTTCTTATCTTCAGTTCAAGGATTAAATGAAACAACACATTAATAATTCTCAGTGTGGTGTCTGTCACATAGTAGACATTTAATAAAATACTATCATTTTTCATGTACTATCTGGCATACACAGACAAAAAATATGTCTATTAGAAGGATCATTTTCTGGTTTTAAGCTCTGTATGAGGAGATTTTTTATTGTAATCTTTTTTCTGTTAGGAAAATATTATCATTTCATTACAGAGTATTTGAGAAACTAGAAAAAAATTACAAAAAGCAAATAAGTACCATGCGTACCTGCTACATGGACACAGCCACGTTTGACATTTGGTGTTTCTTGTGCTCATTCCTGCCAACAGTCTTAGAGATTTTCATAGCTACAAGTAACAAATTCAAACTAGCTTAAAGAAAAGTGGACACTTATTTAAAGTCCATGAAATTCAAGGGCTTTGAAAAAGAACACGAGTGACTGAAAAGTCCGTAATATCTACTTGGTTTCTTCAACCACCTGAGCAAGAATGTTTTCATAGCTTTGCTTTCTTTTGGCATGACTGGCACTTTCAGCTTTGGTTATGCATGTGGCTTTACCCAGCCACTGGTAAAGGCTGACCTGTTGTATCAGTGAGCCCTGAGACTTCATCGTATTATTGTCTTAAAAAGTTTATTATTCCTTCACTTCAGGATGAGGGGACAGATCTGCTGCATATAGTTATCGTGGGATCTGGATTTCTTCTACCTGTTTTATTCTGCTATTCTTTAGAATTTTGTCTTGTTTGACCATTTGATCACTGTCCTTGTCAAACTTGGCTCGTGGCAAAGTCTAAGCTTTGACTCATGAGGGTGTAGAGAGAGCCTGTACCAGCAGGAGAAAGTCCTTTTTTTTTCTTATCTTTATAAGATAGCTCAATAATTCTGTGCCTTACATTCATAGTCCTTTTTCTTGAGCTAAAACCATATTATCACAGCCAACTGCAAGAGGCTGGGAAATGGCAAATCTATCTGGGATACTCCATCTCCAGGGAACTAGAGGAATCTGCATATATAAATATGCAAACCCTAGGAACAATTTATTTTATTTTATTTCATTTTTGAGACAGGGTCTCACTCTGGAGCCCAGGCAGGTTCTGAACTCACAATGGAGCCCAGGCCGACCTCAAATAATGGCAATCCTCCTGTCTCAGCCTCCAGAGTGCTGGGAGGACAGGTGTGTGCCACTATACTCCGCATATATGGTGCTGGGAAATGGAACCCAGAGCCTTGCACTGGCTAGGCAAGTGCTTTAACCACTGTGCCATTCCTCAAACCCCAAAACTTATGGATTCTTTCTGTCATTCTCTGTATCCCATCCATCCACCCATCCATCCATCCTTCCATCTCCCCTAGACATGTGATCTAATTCTTTAAGATTTGAATTGTCTTGGCGTGAACTCACTGAGTTAGAGAAAATAGTTCTTTCTTCCTGAGCACATACCTCAGCCATAGTTCTTAGCCTTCCTTGTAGTCGGGCCCAGCCATATGATTGGGTAATGGCTAATAGAATGTAGAACTAGAAATATATTCTTGATTTTTTTCTCTCCCTCCTGCCCAAACATTAGCAGAATATGCAGGCTGGCCTTGTAATCTGTGTGTTGCCTCCTCAGCTGGCTCTGGAGCTTCAATATCTCGGTGGGACAGATCTCCTAACCTCACTCATCATCAAATGGACTATAATCTGAAATAGAAATAAGTTTCTATCATTTTAAACCACTGCTCTTGAGTTAGCGGGGACTTACCTTAAGACACCAACTTCAGTCGTATGGGCTGTCCAGTATCCTACCTGTTATTTCTGTCACTTCTTGGAGGCTTATTTTATTATAGTACTGTTCTCTTTGATTTCCTCTTACATTGGAACCTTGAGTTTCTCTCGTCTTCCAGCTCTTAGAGGGATACTATTTTACCCCTGACTATACCAACTCAGGTGGGAAAACAAACAGCTCTTATCCTCTGATTGTTCGTGAACTCCATCACTCAACTCATTTATGCACATGACCTACTTTACTGAAGTTTCATAGAAATCTCTGCGAGCTGCTGTGCATTGGATATACAAAATTCATGTTCTTTTAAGTTCTTATTCCATCTATTGCTATGTTACTTCCCATCCTAGTCCTACTTCTTTCTTCCTTTGTCCCTAAGTTGATGTTTTTGCAAAGCAGTTTAATTATGTAGTCTTTAACTGGTTCCAGCCTATCCAGCCCATAGCTTCCTTTTTTCTTTCTTTGGTACTGGGGATTGAACCCAGGGCCTTCTCTCAGAGCCACCTTTACCCTCTTTATACAATTTTGAGACAGAATTTCACAAATGACTCATCTGCCTAGGCATGGATCCAGTTTGCAATCCCTCTTGTTTCAGTCTTCCTGAGTACTGGGATAACAGTCATGTACCCCCAAGCCTACCTCACTGTGGCACTTTAATTTATTTGACTTCTAAGCCAGATTCCAAAAAAAACCCTCCTTCACTCCTTGTTTTAACATAAAGTGACTCTTTACTAAATAAGCTGTTAAACAAAAAACATAGCAAATATTTAGATAGATAGCAGTTAGATGTTTTGGAAAAAATATCAAGAGATGGCAGCACAAAGTGTACATTCTCAGGTATGAGAGGCCTACGGCTGAGTGTTGGCTATATAGCTGGGCAAGTGCTGCATGTTATCTCTCAGATGTGGATCATTTCTCTGAAACACTTGCCTAAATTTTCTGTTTCTCTCCTATTTGGACGTAGTTTCTATCTGGGTAAGAAGTTAAGTACCCAATTCTCCAAATAAATGCTCTTCCTTGAACGCTACATGTTGCCCATCTTACTATTAATTTGGTCCTGCCAAAGACTCAATCGTAACATAAATGTATCATAATTTAACCCTTTCTCCAAAGTTGTTAATGTGGGTTGTTTCTAAATCATTGTGCCTGAATGTTTGCTGTCCATTTCCCTAATCTAAATTTCCAGGCATAATACCACTACTTGGTAAACAGGTGTGAGGAATTTATAATGTCTGGTACAACCAATTAAGTTATTCTGAAGATGAGCTCAGCAGTGAAGGTGAGAATTTTGCACAGTAGTTAATTAATAGGGTTACAACTCAGTCTTGAATTGTAGTTCTTATAATACTTAGAAGGGTTCTTTGACTTTGAATTTTAATTTTGATGGAATTTATAGTGTGAAACAAAAGCTACATATAGCTTATTATTGAGTTAACAACCTACATATAACGATAGGATACGCCATAAATGAAGATAAGGACACTTGTGTTTTAATTCATTAAAGAACAAGTACAAACTTAAGCTAAATGTGGCGGAGAGAACAGTTTTGGTTCCAGTCTTCCCTCCAATGCCACCCAAGGTTTGTTGGTTCTGTGTGTGTGTGCATGCATGTGCGTGTCATGGTGCTTATTTCACATTTGAAGTCTACTTCCTTTGAGCATGGTGTATTTTTACTATTTTGGGACATTATTTTAATTTCCTCCTGCTTCTCAGATGGTAGAGACATCGCAGTGTTCTGAAGACCCTGCTTTCCTTTCTACATAGTTCCGCCTTTCTTCTTGGCTCCTTACTACCTTAACAATGGTATCCTATATTTAAGGCTTTCTGCAGCCACTGTTCTGTGACTTGCTTGGCGACAGTGGTTTTGTCTAGTGCTTTAGATTTGGACACAAATAGGGGGTCAAATTTTTCAGTAGCGTAATCACTGCCAGGTTTCCTGTGCCACACTGTTAAATATACTTCTGGACTGGAGCAGGTCAGTTTAATTATTTAATTGCTTTTTAACCATATTCATGCAGCCTACACTAGTAAATAATGAATGTAAAGTTACAACTTAATTTGTTACAGTCAAAGTCTATTCTGATGTAAGAGGAATCAAAGAGAAACTTCAGTGCAGAGATTCAAGGCTACTTAGTCATTCAGGAGCAGGCTGCCTTAATGGCAAGTGTCTGGCTGATGCCCTGTCAGTGTCCCCATCCAGTAATTATATGATAAGACTTTACACAAATAACCATGAAAATCAAAGTCACTATCCGGCTCAACAAGTGATTTTTTTTCTGTGTTTTTGAAGGACTTTGAGAGTGAATCATCATTTTCTGTTTCGCTCACCTCAATTCTCATCTACTTTAAAGTAACATCAGAAGCTCTTTAATCTGACATGACAGTGGTTGGTCAAAGTGGCTAATTGTGAAATTTTAAGAAAGGATTTAGCTTAAAATGACACCTTCAAGAGTTTTTTTAACCTTAAAACATAGATTTGCATTTATTCACCAGTCTTGATGTTGACTCACTGCCTTCTTTCCTAGCCTGTGTCCCCTGAGAGAGCTTAGCATCCTCTGTCTTTCCTCAACCACACCCATAAGTCATTTTCTTTGAGTTCTCATTTGGTTTTTGTAAGTGGAGCAATAACCTAAAGAACATGGGTAAAGCTATCTAAGTGCCGGCACCTTCTACATTTTTATGATTCTTTAAAAATACTTTATGGCTGTGTCGCTTGCATCTAATCTGACAGCATATTTCTTAGTGACTCACCTTTATAAAATCTTTGTAGCATCCAGTATGGTTTTCAAAGAAGGAACATTTTGTTTTTGCATTTATATATCATTGACTTACATACTATTTCATGAAATTATGTAGTTACGTAATTACAAAAACAAACCTAAGAAACATGAACAAACATAACTGACTCTTGGCAATCGTCCCACTCAGCTGGTGGGAAAGCGCCTCTCTGGTGACATTCTCTTGGTTCCTGCCTTTGCAGAAAAGCTTTGTAGAGAATGGGGGGTGTCATGCCACCTGGCAGGTTGGGGAGGTGGCGAGGGTTAAGAGGGTTCTACTGTAATTTCAAGATCCCTATAAATATTTTAGAGAGAAATCCAAGTACTACTTACTATGATTTTAGTTAAGGTGTGAAATAAATATTTTGCAGAAACTTAAAACTTTGCTGGAATTTTCTCTCCCACTGCTTTTGACCTAGTTCTTAGGTATTGAACCTAGATGACTGTTCCAATAAGCTGACTTCTCACTTTCCTTACTTCCCCTCCTCCATGTCTGCAGTCATCCATGGTCTCTGACAGAATACCTGACAGCCCAAATATAAGGCAGGAAAGATTTGTTTAGCTTACAGTCTTAAAAGGTGTCTCACAGTCCGTTCCCGAATAGCTGGGAAATAGTGGAAACACATAGCAAGGTGGGAGAGCTACTCACAGAAGCCCAGAACTGCAGACAGAAGCCCAGTGAAGAGAGGAGCAAGCTGAAATCTGGAAACTTAGGCCAGAGCCAGAGCTTTCTTCGGAAGAAGCTGTAGCAATGTTTACGCCCCCTTCCTTTACTTAGTTAAAGCTGCCAGTTGGGTCCCACCCCCAGCGAAGGCGCCCCTCCTTCACTCCCAGGCTCAAAAATCAATAACACAACCCTGGAAGCTCTGCCCTGAGCAAGCGCCAATCTCAAGAAGTTGACACAATTCTTTCAGGTCAGGCCCAAGCATCTGCCCATTCCATCCAGGCCCCGCTTCCCGACAGCACACAGGTCCCACCACATGAGGCTTTTGGCTGATACTCAAGATCCAGACCTCAGCATCCATTCTTTGTGAAGTTCTTCATCCTCAAAGTCATACCTCAGCTTCGTTATTGTTGTCAGTAACTGCAGACTTTCAGTGGGCTTCATTTCAGAAAACTACTTCCTGCTCTCACCAGCCCACCTGGAACACTCCCTTCAGTAACCACAACTCAAAAAGTCCGTCGGCCTAATCTTGTCACTTTCCTTTCCTATACTCTTGCTCACTTTTGCCTGTTGCTCCAGCTTAAGTTACATAGTCAACCACTATCACTCCCTTCCTGCGCCGTCAACTTCCCCAATACGTCCTCTTGCTTTGTAAGTTTTGTGTGAGGAAATCCTAACCTGGGTTAAACTTAATTACCTTCCTATTTTAAGATTTCATCCAACACTATTGGACAACATGGCAGCCAAATAACGTATCAGTGCAATGTCTCCTGTGGACTCACTTAAAATGTAAAGAATATAATTAAAAACTGCCTGTTCAACTTAGCTAGGAGAGGAAGGAGCACCACAACAATAGATCGGAGGCCACGGGAAGGATCCTGAAGACACATCAGAAGTGGAGGAAATCGGCAGCAGCCCTGGGCCGACTGGGAGTGGCTCTGCGCTGCTGCCATCGTCAGACGGAGGGAAGCCCTGGAGCCCAGGAACCTCTGACAGAGGTAAGTGCACATCCGGGAGAAGCAGGAAGTGACAGCAGCTGGTAGCCCCGTCCTCCAAAAACATAGTGCAACTGCGAACACACCGCAAACTAAGAAAAGGACTCCTGAAGCCTAGCCCAGAAGCAACACTCAACAGCCATGGCCAGAGGTGACGCAGGCAGGAGCCATTTTAAAGAAAGAGCCTGAGCCTGAACTGTTCAGAGTTAAAGAGGCCTCAGGAGAGCCCTTATGGGATCACTCTTAAACAGCACCTGGGAAGAAACAAGGGGTAGGAAGTCAGGACGGGTAGGAGACCTTTGCTGAGACCATCGTACTGGTAAGTCCTCCCTCACTGCCTACTCCAAGCACAGAACTCAGGGGATATTCAGCTCTCCCAACACATGTTCATACCTGCTCAAAAAAAATCTCTCAGCTAGGCCTTTAAAGTGAAGTCCCTCAACCACAGAAACATGAGAAAAAGACAAGGTACAGGACTGACACAGAAATGCCTGAGACCTCAGAAGCTAATGTCATGGGCACTGAAATAGTGGGACTCCTAGAGAAGGAAGCCAAAAAGCAAATAAATTGGGGCAAATAAGGAATACAAGATATGAAGGAACATTTTGATAGAGAAGTGGAAATTTTGAAAATAAATCTAGATGAAATTCAGGATATAAAAGAATTACATTTGAAAGCAAGGGAAGTCAACTGGAACATTGTGGGGACAGAATTTCAGATCTTGAAAACAAGGTTGAGAAAACAAATGCTATAATTAGGTACAACTCCAAAACTAGAACTGAGCAAAGTCGCTGGATACAACAGCTGATTGGTGAATCAAAGAACACCAACCTCAGGGTTATAAGTGTGGGAAAAAGAGCAGAACACAGCACCAAAGGTATAAAGAATTTATTCACTGAAATAATGAAAGAAAATTTCCCACATCTAGGAAAATAAATTAATTTTTAGGTACAAGACATTTATAGAATACCAAATAACCTCAGTCAGCAACAAGACGCATCATGACATCATTATCAAAAACCTCAGAAATACAACATAAAGAGAGAAAATTAAAAGCAGCAAGAGAAAAACAGACATTATTCTATCAAGGCAAGCTCATTCCAATTACCACAAACTTCTCAATGCAAATTTTAAAGGCCAGGAGAGCCTGGAGCAAAATCATTCAAGATTTAAAAGACTCAAATGTCACCCCAGGTTGTTGTATCCAGTAAAATTATCCCTGAAAATTGAAGGGTAAGTAAAAATATTTAAAGACCAAGAATCCCTAAAGAAAGTTGTGACCACTGGCCCAGCGTTACAGAAATACCTGCAGGAATCTTAGGAAGTCAGAGAGACAAGCAGTATCAAAGAGCATAGAGGAAAGAAAGCATTGAAAGAAAAAGTGTTACGAAAAAATAGACATCAGTGATTTGAGTGGTGTCCCATTAAAACAGTACCAGCTGTTACACAAAATCTGTGAAACGTCCCCCCATAATTATTACTTTTATTAGTATATTAGCGTGTAAAACATAATAACTATATTTAACACTGATAATTGGTATAAAATCTTCACCTGTGAAACTTTTTTGATGTCTGTAATGGGGTTCGAGTGGCTGCAGGCAGTGGTTTTGATTTGGAATACTTTCAGTTTTAAATCAGTAAGAGTTGGTAAATAAGTGGTTCTTCGGGATCTTTTCTGTGAAGCTGTCATTGAGTGGTAAAGATAAAAGATCAGGTAGCCTCAGTTGCTTGGCTAAGAACTTAGTCAGCTATTAGCTCAACCTGTGACTCTTGAACTTAGTTTTTCAATTTCATGCTCTGTAACTAAATTTGTAATAATGAACTTAGTCATTTCTTCCTGTTTGTCATTGGGAATGAACTCTTAAAAATTCTAAAATGACTAAGTATGCCATTATATCTATTGCTTTGTGTATAATATACTTCTGTAATACAGACGTGAGTTCATTTAATGTCATGATTTTGATATAGACTTATGTTCACTTAATGTAGCAGTTCATTGATTTGGTCTTTGATATAGATATTGCCTAAGAAAACTGATTGAGGTAATGATAACCTGAATGTCTTTTGCATATACACACATTTACTCTTCAACTCTCAGCTAAGGAATTTGAAACTTCTGTCATTTTCTTTCTCATGTTTTATAGCCTTATGAATTCCATAGTTATAGTTCTTTTTTATGTGGACTGGTAGGTGAGGCCATGTTAAAGAATCTCAACAAAGGTATAGTGAGATACCAAAAAACCTCAAACAACAATAAAAACAAAAAACGTTTTGGCAAATTGTCTCAATAAAGGGCTCTGCTGGACCCAGAGAAGAGGTATCAAGATATGGCCATTGCCACCCTGTATGGGTGTGAATCTGAGCTAAAGAGTGGCGATTTCAGTGGTGAATTGAGTCAGATGCAAAAGATTACATATGTTTAATATCTCATCGTTTCTCTGATATGGGAAACCCAGAATACAGGCGTTCTATAGAACCAAATGGGTGGGATAGCGGGAGTTAGGAGGATGGGTGGGTTGGGAGGGCCACAAGTGGGGAGGGAAAGGGATCTTAATCTTGATGTGATACATATGTGTGCAAAATACTGATGCTCATTGTAACCACTATATATATATATATTAATCAAAACAGGGAGAAAAGGTTTCATCCACATAATTATGTGATTGTAGACAAATACACACCGTGTGATTGGTTTCACTTTCAATTTTTCATCTCAGTGAGTGTCTGCAGTTTGGCCTTATATAAGGTTCATTTCATTTTCACTCTCTCACATCATTATTTTGCATTTTCTCCTCTCTTTAAACCTCATTCTCCGACCTTGCCCTCTTGCTTTCTATTCTACTGAGCAAATGTAAGCAACCGAGACTTTCCACGAGCACCCACCCGACACGACTTACCTCTCTCCCCATTGTTTCCAAATACTCGGGCCTCTTCCCTGTTGGCCGACTGCCTGCTTCTTTCCTTCACTAGTTTTATTCTTTTTCTAGATCATTCTCATCAGAAAAAAAGAAGAGAATTCTCACTCAATTCCCCAAGCAGCTTGATTGTTTTTCTACTCCTCTAGATAGCAAAACCTGCTAAAAGGGAGTCTATTAATATTGCTTTTTCCTTTTCTCCTACTCTCTTATAAACTTATTTTAATCAGGCCTTTGGCCGACCCTTCTACCAAAACTTAGGAGATCACTGGACATTCAAGAGGTTGGCCCCAATGGTACCATGTCAGTCTTTATCATACTTTCCCTGTCATTATTAGTTCGTGATTTGGTCTAGAGGATCACTTACTCTGTACAGGATACTAGTCACTGAGCGGTGAGGCTCTACCCCTTTGGATCTTCTGCACTCTGTCTGATTCTACTTGATCTCCTTTGTTAGTTCGTCATTGTATCTCCACCCTCTTCTGAAGTGTCCCAAACCCTGGTTTTCATCTATTTTTTTATCTACATTCACTTCCCTGGCAATCTTCACTTAAACTCCCATGACTCTTATGTTTGTATGTTAGCCTATGCTGCTTTCATTCTATATGTAATTCCTGTTCAATCTCCCTTTCAGGTCTGAAGGGCAACTCATGTTGGAAAGGTTCTAGACTAAAATCCTGATTTTCGTGCCCACAAACTTGCTCTTCCTGTAGCCTTCCTTATTTTAATAAGTTTTTTTCTAAGTTGTTTAGTACATCAGTTTTTTATTTCACTGTAATAACTCCTCCCAATCCTCAAAAGCTTAAAACAACAGTCACGAATCATGACTCACAAGTCTGAGGTCGACTTGGATTGGTCTGATCTGGACGGTCTTGGTCAGGTACCTCTGCTTCAGGCTCCAGAAGCCAAGGCAGCTCTGCTGATCACCTAGAAACCACCTTTCCTTCCTTCCTTCCTTCCTCCCTTCCTTTGCCCCTCTCTTTCCTTCCTTCCTTCCTTCCTTCCTTTCTTCCTTCCTTCCTTCCTTCCTTCTCTTGGTACTGGGGGTTTTACCTAGGGTCTTTATACTGAGCTACTCCCTCAGGCCTTTTTATGTTTTATTTTCAGAACAGGTCTGGCTAAGTCACTAAGTTGCCCTGATTAGGCTTGAACTTGTGACTGTTCTGCCTCAGCCTCTCAAGAGTACTGGAACTACAGGTGTGTGCCATCATGCTTGGTTCCTCGTATTTGTATTTTTGATCTTCCTGAAATAAGCTTGTTGCTCAGGGCATGTTCTTTTTAGGTCAATGACAGGAGTCTAAGAGGGAAGGAAAGAAGGCTTGTGTTCAGAATGGACAGGCAGACACTCGCACATAGGTCATTGGGAGTGGTTAAATCTGTGGCTGACCCTGTAGTGGAATACATGCTGCCCACAGGGAGACTGTGGGGTCTGGGAAACCTGAAGAATTAGGGTTAGTCACTTGGCTGATCACAGTCAGTCACATTCAGCCAATGCTTGGTGTCATTCTCGACTCCCCTTTCTCATGCTCCCCACCCCAAATCCAATGAATGAATTGTGTTGGCTTTATCTTCAGAATATATAAAAAATGTGATGGCTTCTGACCATCGATACCACTCAGGTCCCAGTCACCATCATATAGCTACAATTGTCTTCTGTCTTGCCTTCCTGTTTTTAGCATGTCGGTATGTTACTGAAATACCCACCCTTTTTAGGTGGAATTTCTTTTCTTTCTTTCCTTTCCTTTCCTTTCCTTTCCTTTTTAAATTTATTTTTGAGACTGTGTCTTGCTCTGTAGCCCAGACTGGTCCTGGACTCACTACATAGCCCAGGCTGGCCTTAGACTCATGGCAATCCTCCTGCCTCAGCCTCCTGAGTGCTGGGGTTACAGATGTGTGCCACCACACTCAGTTTATGTGGTGCTGGAGAATTGAACCCAGGGCCTTAAACTTGTGAGGCAAGTGCTTTAACCATTGTGCCATTCCTCCAGCTTCTAGGTGGAATTTCTTAACAATACAATGAATTGTTCTGTGGAAACATATCAGATCATTGTAATTCAATCCAAATCCTTCCCCTGACTTCCCAACTTAGAGAAAAAAAAAAAAAAACAAAATTTTCACAATGGCCTAAAAGAATGTACACAGTCCCGATCCCACTCCCTTATGTCCTGATACTATCTTTATTTTCCTCTGCCTCATGCTGCCCAGACAGACTGCAGTTCTTCAGAGTTCTTGAAAACGTGACCCTGCCTCAGGATATTTGAACTTCCTATGTCTTCCACCTGAAATGGTTTTGTTCCAAATATCAATATGTCATGCTCTCTTGCCCCTTGGGTCTTTGTAAAAATTCTACCTTCTCAATGAAGCTGTAATTATTTTAATTTTTTGCCCTCTGGCCACTCTCACATCTTGCCACACCTAGCATGACTCATTCTCCGGAGGCTTATCCCCACCTAACATACATGAATTGTTTTGTTGATTTTTGTCTGTCTTTATTAGAATATAAACTATCTAGTTACCTTCTAGTTGAGTTTTCCTTCTCTGTTCACTGCTGCATCTCCAGTGCCTAGAAGAATGTTTGGTGCATAGTAGCCTCTTAAAAAAAGATTTTTTTTTGAACAAAAGAATAACAAAACAGATTTTATTTTTGATCAGTACTTTTATCAGTCACAATGTGCAGAAAGATCATTTGCTCATTTGTGAAAATTTCCAGAAAATATCATAGGGATGCTTAACTTTTGAAATGTTATTATTTATAGTTCCTTGAGGTCAGTTATAGATTTCAGAGTCATTTGCCAGAAAGTTTTCTGATTTTATGTTAGTGGATTAATTATTTTTGTGACCGTAGAAATCCATTCACTGGAATGACAGTTTCAGTTGAACTTTGTTTTCATTTTTCCTTCTTGTTTAATCTGTAGTATTTATTCGGAACAGCGCAGAATCTGTATGATGCATTCCTTTTTCTTTGTAAACTACTAGTTCTGCAATTTCAGCAAAAATGGCTTTAGTTGCAGAAATAAATAAGTTTAATTCTCCTTTAGGTTTTGAGATGATTAAAATTGAGAATAGGTGGGATGTTTTTCTCATATGTTATATCCTCAGCTTTATAATTTTATTTTCAAGTTAGTTTATTTTTCTAAGCTCTCCCTTTTTCCCTTCACTAAGGGCAGACTAAATCGCTTTACCTTGTCAGCCGCATCCTGCATAATCTTTGAGGAAGCTTATCCATTGTCATTAATTTTGGGAAATTCATGGAGCTCTGTAAAAGACATAAAAAACCAGTGCTTGGAAGGGAGTGATTATTATTTTTTATTTTTCTTTTCTTTCGTATGCAAGGAGAGGGTGGGCACATTGCCTTAGTTTTAGTGCTAGGGATACATGATCAGAGAGAAGCGTTCTTTTCTAGCCCTAATGGGAGGGAGTGACGGCTTACCCCAGAAGACAGACGCTGGTCTGCAGGAAGAAGTATGTGTGTCTGGATAAAAGGAATTGGTTTGGGCCTCGGAACATATATCAATAAGTTTCATTTCCTTTGTATATCTTACAAAGTTCCTTTCATTTCTTTCACTTTATGAAAGATGATAGAAGTAGCGGTTGAAAAGAGCTAAATGTACTGCTGCAATTCTCTACCATTGCGGTTTCCTTCCATATGTCAGGCGGAAGACAATTATCAATTGGTGCTCACTTACGTCTTATTTCAAATATTTGCAAACGCACAGGGGACGCATAGGGCTAGGTTTTCCAAGTTCTTACAAATAGCTCTTTTGATCTCTGGTTGTTTTCACTCACATTTAAATGCTTTTTAATTCGTATTTTAATCTTCAGTCTGTTTAGGGAAAAAAAAATCCTCATTATGCTGTTTCTTCATGTTCCTCATACCAAAGGAGATTTTTTTTGACAGCCAGGCATAATCTTGTTTTTATCTCTTTGAAATGATCAAATGATCTTTACATGAAAAAAAAACTAAAAAGGTGTCATTTTTGATGGCTGGCGTAGATTAGGAAAAGCAATTTGCATTCAGTATTTACTCTTTTTCTTAAAATAAAAGCAATAGATTAGCGAGCTTCTGAAAATGACTAGTCATTTAGTGATTCTCCTACAGAAACCTTTTTTCTACTTGTTCCTAGGATCTTCTGATACTTTCTTCGGGGTCCATTGATCCTTGCCTCTTGGGTCTCTTTTAGAAAGGATACAAGAGACTCTACCAGAAAGAACAAATAGGAAGAGAAATGAATGGCTGTATCGCTCTGGTCGTACTTTGCAGGTATTTCCAAAGCTAATTTCTCCTCAAGGAAAGGCAGTAAGCAGTCATTTTCTTTGGAAGGTCAGACTCTTATTTTTAGTCATTTAAAACGAGAATGTTAACAAGAACACAATTAGAGTAAATAGTCTACAACCCATGTGAGAATCATCAAAGTTATGAACAAGAGGAGGCATTTAAGAAATAGGCATAATTGCTGAAATTGAGTTGCAGAGAAAAGGACATTAGGTTGAGAATATGCTGTGGAATTTTAGTCAGGTTTTTCCTCTTTTTACAACTTTCCAACCTGCTCCTCTCTCCAGTCAGGCAAATGTGATCTTCTTCTTGGGGTGTCCATTTCATACACAAGGCAGAACTTCCGCTTTCCGAGCCAGCCTCCCACCTTAACTGTCGCGGATTTCAGAGGCCAGGCTCCTTGTTGCAGCCACACCCACGTGTCCAGGAGGAAGTCGCTTTTCCTCTGTGCTTTAAGGCACTCAGAGCTTTAATGAGACAAGGGCAGGTAAAGCTTTCTCTCAATTCCTAGGGAAAACTAAACTAAAGAACTGGTTGAAATGCTTAAGAAACTGGTTGAATGCATGCTTAAGAAACAACCTTACAAGCCCTGGACCAGGCAATTTTGTGGAAAGCAGTTTTAAGTTTCCACTTTTGGAGAACATTCAGCTCATCCACAGCTACTCAGGGAAGCTTACCTTGTTTTCATGATCAGTGTTCGCATTTGCTGTCCTATGGCTACACCACTGGGGGTGCCGGAGAACTTCTGGTTCTACGTCATGTAGACTTGGCTTGCATGATGGCAGGAGGCTCCACCAGCTTGAAGAGCAGGAGAGCTGCTGCTGCTGAAGACCTTGGCCTACAGTCACTTTACCTGGTTTGAGCCTCAGTTCTGTAGGCTGGGAAGCCTCAGTAAGTTACCTTGTATCTCTGGCTCAGTTTCCTCTCTGGTGACCTGAGTGCAATAATAGTGTTTCCTCTCGGGCCTGAGATAAAATAACCAGGGTGTTGTCTGACACATTGGGGCTCATGAGCCAGGAGTGGAGGAGCCTCAGAATAAGAATGATTCCACTTTGCATTTAATGTGAGATGTGACTGAACTGTGTAAAATTAAAGGGACTCATTCAAAAGTGCCACAGCAGCAACGAATTTTATTCCACCCCAACACTTAGGTGTAAGAAATTTCTTTTTTTTTTCTTATATTGAATTTAATCTGACCTGAGTCTCATAATAGGAGGTGGAAATTCAATTTCAGCAATGATTCCAGTTTCTCCCTCTCTTGTTTCAGTGAGGGTGCTGGTGAGGGTGGAATTGCTGGAGAGTAAATCTTTATTTGTGTCTTAGGTTCAAATGGATGCCTGCCCAAATTCTCATCAGCCCTTGGGGGAAAGATGCTTTCCTGCTTGTTTTTTTTTTCCAACCTATGACTTCTCATATGTTTGTGAGGCTGAGTGTCTGGGCCCTGAGTGCTCAGCCTTCCTGCGAACACTGTGCATCATCCATTTAAGAGTCCTGCCACTTCTCAGTTACCTGAGCCACTTGTGGTAGAACCCACAGATCTAAGCTCTTTTCCTCACCTTGGGAAAAATCTTTGCTCCAAGGAATCACCCCATTTCCTTTCGCCTTGCCCTTGCAATTCTAGGGTAACTTTTAGGGACAAAAATCTAGAAAGCTAAATAATTTTCAGACAAATTCTTCTTCATTCATGTAACATGAATATCCTTGAAAAAAAATCATAAGACTTGGTGGCCAAGTAGAACAAACAGTGAAAATTTTAGGAAAAAACATTATTAATTTTTTACCCTTGTGGTTCACATTGGGTGCAGAGTACAGAATGTGAAATTATTATTCTCTGAAGTTCCTTTGACACCCATCTATACTTTCAAGAATCATCTTTTCTCATTCCCAAATGAAAATCATCAGTGCATCATGTTAAATGGATTTCAATACACTTTTAGTGGTTTTTTAAAAACTTGTCTTATGGTTCATAGGTGTAGTTTAATGATGCAGTAGTTAGCTTTGTCTGTACTTAAAGGAGAACAGAAATATTGGCTATGCTTTGCAGAGGTTCCACCTTGGTTCTTGGCCCACTTGCGTCAGGTCTATCATGGAGGAAGCACATGGTGCACGGAAGCTGCCCTCCTAATGGAGGCTAGGAAGGAACGGGAAGATGGGGAGGGGGTCGGGATATGGTATATCTTTAAGGACCTGCCCTCAGTGACTCACTTCCTCTACCCATGCCCCTACCTCCTAAAGTTTCCATCGTTTCCCAATATCTAGTTGAGACGTAGAGCTATCAATGGATTAATTTATCCCTGAAGTCAGAGCCCTTATGATCCAATTATTTCCAAAAAGGCCCACCTTAAACATAGCTGTATTGAGGACCGAGCCTGTAACACATGAGCCTTTGAGGGACATTCTAGGTCCGAAATATATCATTAGCAAATACAGCGTGATTCTGTCCACAGAAGAGATCTCATGTGGTGGATTTGCAATATAAATCTAGTGTGGCTCTTAAGTTAACAAATTGTTTGGCCTGGACTTTATAATAGTTTTTTTTTTGTTGTTGTTGTTGTTTATTTCACAGATTTGGAAAAAGCGAATTACTTTCATTTCTGTAAAAGTACTGTGGAATAGAATTTAAAAAGCATGCTGACTCAGGCATCGGACAGGCTTGGCCTTGGAATCTTTGCTTGACGTTGAAGAAGTTATTGATAATTTCCCACTCTCAATTGCAAGTTCACCAACTTCTTCCTCTTATCTTTTTTCTGCTCCTTTTTACTTCTCCTTGAATCTCTTCCTATTATTTAATCTCTTTATTTCCTTTGTCTCTTTTTCTTAATTTTCTATTGAACAATGATTAAGCAGTTATTTTCTAGTCCATCAGAGATGATTAAGACTAAAAAGACTTAATTTCTATGTAGAGGTGTTTTCTTTCCTTTAATCCAAGAGCTGCTTTACTTTTCTGTTAAGAAAATATTGTATCATATAATACAGTGCTCCTCTGTTATTTTTTTTCTTGTGCAAATATCTAACTATAATTTATGAAAGGAACATCCTCTCACTATCATTCTTGGAGTCTCATTAGAGGCAAGATCAAGTTTTTTTCTAAAGTAGTACTTTGTTTCTCTTTTTTGAGACAATGTCTTGCTCTTGTCCAGACTGGTCCTGATCTCACTACATAGCTCAGGCTGGCCTCAATCTCCCGGTAATTCTCCTATCTCAGCCTCCTTAGTGCTAGGATTACAGTGTGTGCCCCTACTCCCAGTTTATGCAGTGCTGGGGGATTGAACCCATGACCTTGGCCTTGCACTTTAATCAGATAAGCGCTTTAATCACTGAGCCACAGCACCAGCCCTAAAGTCGCACTTTTGTTTCTAAACTGATATTCCTTAGGTATTTTTAAGAGCAGGCAGTAGTAGTAAGGCCAGGACTTAAAAGTGAAAGTTCAAAGATTTCTGTTTTCTTTAAGAAGCTGTATAAAAAGAAAAAGTGGTCTGTTCCTTTTCCACCTGTCAGCATCATTTTGATTGATTGATGCCAGTTACTATGGCTTGAAGTCGTCTCTTTCTCTGTCTATATCTATATGCTTATGTATATGCCTATATCTATATGTATATGTTTAAGTGTATATGTATACACATGCATATATATCTATGCATATGTTACTCTAGATCAGCATCTAAATGCAAAGGATATATTCCTCCAAATAGTTTGATTCAACAAAATGTAATGATGAAAAAAATAGTTTCTATTCTCTACACTATTCAGCACATTATGACCAAATATGGCTCATTACCTGTTAATAAAGTTTTATTGGAACACAGCCATGTTAATTTGCTTCCATATTGTCTGTAGTTGCTTTCGTGCTGTAATGACAGGGTTGAATAGTTGCAGAAATGGTATGGCTTGAAAAACTAAAGATATTTACTGTGCTACTCTTGGCAAAAAATGTCTACCGAACCCTGCTTTCCAAGCTTCCGTTTAGTGGGTGTGGGGGTGGACAGTAAGGAGCAAAGGGCTGTGAGTTTCCCATTTTGCTCACTTTATTATGTACTTTGCTGAATGAGGAGGCAGCGTCTTTTGTAGTTCCATTGTATCCCGTATATTCTTCTTTTATAGCACTTGCTGCTGTGCAATTGCAGTTATTTTTTTTAAATTGTTGAATCCCCCACTGTTAGATGGTGTTTATTTAACAAACACTTATTTAGGACTTACTTCCTGCTATGCATTGGAAGATATGGCAATAAACAATCGCAACCAATATGCTTTCTCTTTTTGGGGGGTTTGTGATGTAAGCCAAGTAGTGAAAATTCAACTCTAGCGTCAAGGTGGGTGATGTGAATGAGGGAGGCAGCCAGAGTGCAAGACACAGACTCACTTTCTTTCGCTATTGAATGTGTATGAGTAGATTTCACCTCTACAGAGTTTGTGCTGTTTTTTACTTTTCTTAAAACTTGAGTCTCTTGGATTATCCTTCACTTTTCAAATTTTGATAGAAATACATTACATGTATATTCCTCTTCTATGAAAGAAGCAATAGTGCGTGATGACAAGTGGGGACAAATGTTTGGCTCTAGTGGCAGGGAGCCATTTAGGACAGTAATGAGGACAGTGACACTGGAGACAAATACTTTCTTCAGAGGAAACAGCAGCTGTTCAACTCCAGAACATTGTTGTCATATGGGAGTGTTAAATGCTCTTTCTCCTCCTTATTCCAAACGGGAAGAGAAAAACTCGATAGTTGATCTAGGTTTGTGTAAACACTTAATTTTAAATGTGAACTCAATGAAAGAAAAACATAGTATCAGCCAAACTCAAGATATGTGCCAGTCAAATTCTGTTTATAGTCCACTAGGCTCTTTTCTACAAGAACTGTGTAAGATCTTTGAGAATACATACCTTGGTTTAAAAGTAACAGTGTGGGTGGTGGAGCCAAGATGGTAGCGGCATCGATTGGCTCTACGTGAATTCAGATAGAAGACTGAGATTTGGTGGAGGAAATTCAATTACGCCTTAGCTTAGGAGAGCAGACAAGCAGCTGTATCTAAACGGTGACCAGAGAACCAGTGGAAAATGCAAGAGATCTCTAGTTAGATGAGTGCAACTTCCCACGCAAGGAAGGGCCTTGGGCCATGCCGGGTGGGCAGGGCCAGGGGCCACAGCCAGCAGAGGTGCCCAGCCATTCGGCCTTAGCTCACAAGCTGTGAATGCAGTGGGAGAATTATAGCCAGGAGAGCAGTCTAGATGCCGCCGGAGAAGCTTGTGGCAGTTGTGAAAGGCCCCTCGGTCACGGCTGTAGTGCGCTAGAACGTGGAGGCATTTGGCTGCAGAGCCAGGGAGAGCTCTGCAGCTACGAGGCCTCAGAACGGAATGACAGTGACGGCGGGCTGCCGGCAAAGTGTGCGAATCGCAGCCGGAGCCTTCTAGGCAGCTCCGGCGAGGCGAATCAGCAGCCCAGTCTGAGCCATTCCAGGAAATAGTCCACTGACAATTCACATTCCAGGGAATTCAGAGACCTTCCTTGTAGATGACGAGGAAGGATAATGCCTGCAGCAGAGAAGAGAAAAAAGACTGGTCCTCCTGAAAGATCTGAGGCCAACGAGAACAGGTCGTGGAAGGCTGAAGCCTCCTTTCCCCACGCCAGCAGCACAGGTGGCAGAAGAGCAAGATCTGCTGGGAGAGATTTGCCCAGGGCCGCTGGGACGCAGGGCCATCGCTGCCTCCTGCTGGGGTACAGCCCAAAGGGCTTTTTGCTCACCCCAACCTTAAAGGAGCTGCAAGTCACACTTTGGAGTGTCCATCTTTGCAGACTGAGACACAGGTACATAGCTCTGGTCCCACTCTCCCACTTGGTTGGCAAGATTGAAAATCTTGAATACGGAGACTTCCCATCAATACCTCTTAAATAACAGGATTTTTTTTTAAATGTTGGTCTCACTTCAATACTTCTTTGTAGGTATTTGAACATGTATTTTTTCTGCTATTGATTTGTGACTTTTCCTCTCTTTTTTTGCTGTTAGTTTCTGAATTTCTTTTTCTCTTAAATAATTCTTTATGCCTTTTTTTGAAAAACCTTTCTATAGTTTCTGGAAGCATACTTTCTTCATTTCATTCATAGCTCTCTGGTTTCTTCTTACTTTTGTCTCTATTGTTTGAGTATGTTCACCTTTATTTGGTGTGTGAGGGGGGATGAGTTCTGCCTTGTTTTTCTTTATCCTTCATACTTTATTTATTTATTTATTTGAGGTAGGGTCTTGTTCTGTATTTCAGACTAGTCCTCAGCTCACTATGTAGCCCAGGCTGGCCTCTAACTCAGGTTCCAGCCAACATCAGCAGAATACACATTTTTTTTTTTCTCAACAGCACATGGGATATTTTCTAAAATAGACCATAACCTAGGCAATAAGGTTTGCTTATATAAGTACAAAGAATTGAAATAACTCCTCGTAAACTTTCAAATTATAGTGGAATGAAACTAGAATTCAAAAGAAAAATAAGTTATTAAAACTATACAAATACATGGAAAATAAATAATATATTATTGAACAAACAACAGTCCACAGAAGACACCGAGGAAGAAATTAAAAACTTTTCTGGAGTCAAATGACAACAGAAGCACAATATTGGGAAACATTTCTAGAAGCTAGCATTTCCTTGATACATAAACCAGCCAAAGACTTAATGTAAGAAAACAATAGGACAAGCTCCTTAATGACCATAGATGCAAAAATATTCAAAAGGATAGTGATTTACAAAACTCAACAAATCATTACAAAATCAAACATACACCATAGTTAAGTTGGCTCCGTCCCAGGGTTGAAAGAATATTTGACATTCATTAATCAATTAATGAACAATACCACCTCAACAAAACCAAGGACAAAAATCGCATAATCATGTCATTAGATAGATGCAGAGTAGACATTTGACAAAATTTAACATCCATTTATAATAAAAACTCTGAGAAAAATAGGTATAAAAGGACTCTATCTCAAAATGATAGAAGTCATTTATACCATACCTAATGTCAATCTTATACTAAATGGGGAAAAATTAAAAGCATTTCCCCTTAAGTAAGAAATGAGACAAGGCTGTCCACTCTCACCACTCTTATTAAATATAGTACTCAAAACCCTAGCCAGAGCAATTCAGCAAGAGAATGAAATAAAAATAATATGTTTAGAAAGAAAGAAGTTAAATTATCCTTACTTGCAGATAACATAATTCTCTGCATAGAAAATCCCCAAAACTCTAAGGTACTCATAGAACTAATTAACAATTCAGCCAAATTGCAGGATACGAAATAATAGCATTCCTTTAGACAAACAGTGAATTCACTGAGAAGGAGTTGAGAAGAACAATTCCATTCTCAGTAGCACCTCAAAAAACTAAAACCTAGAAATCAACCTACCCAAGAAGTGAAGGGCCTCTGTAATGAAAACTGTAGAATGCTAAAAAACAAATTGAGGACTTTAGAAAATGGAAAGATACCCCTGTTACTCCATAGGCAGAACTAATATTGTCAAAATGGCCATACTCCCAAAACTGATCTAAAGATTTAATGTAATTCCTTTCAAAATACTAACATTTTTCACAGAATATGAAAAAAATTCTAAAATTCATATGGAGAGAAAAAAAAAGCAGAATAGCTAAAGCAATCTTCAACAAGCCAGAAGCATGTGGCATCATGGTTCCAGACACTAAGTTATATTACAAAGCAACAAAGGCAAAAACCGTGTGGTGGGCTGGGGGCGTGGATCAGCAGTTAAAGCCCTTGCCTGGCAAGATTCAGGGCCTGCATACAATTTTCCAATACCACATAAGCTGTGCCTTGTGGCATATACCTACAAACCCAGCACTCAGAGGCCTGAGGCAGGAAGATTGCCCAGAGTTCAAGACCAGTCTGGGACACATAGTAAGTTTCAAACCTACATTAACTACAGAGTGAGACCCTGTCTCAAAATCAAAAAACTAGACAGGTTGGCAGACAGCCTCGAGTGCCCTCAGCTTTGGTCTTTGACAAAGTGGCCAAAAATATACGCTGTGTAAATGATAGCCTCTTCACTAAATGGTGCTGGGAGAGAATGAAACTAGACCCACATCTGTCACCATGTACTAAAATCAAATAGAAGTGGATCAAAGACCTAGATATTAAAGTGGATACACTGAACCTCCCAAAGGACAAAAAAACGGTAAAACTTTTGAAGCTATAGGCGTGGGCAAAGACTCAGAGTAGAACACCTGATGCAAAAGGACCGGCCCCCACAGTTAACAATTGGTATTATGTCAAATTAAAAAGCTTCTGCACAGGAAAACAATCAACAAAGTGAAGACAGAACCAACAGAGTGGGAAAAGTGTTTACTACCACATAGGGGTTAATAGCTAGAATATAAAGTGAACTGAAGAAAAACGGACTCCTCAAAATTAGAGACCCAATGAAAAATGGGCCATTGAGTTGAATAGATAGTTCTCAGAAGTACAAATGGGCAGAAAATACATGAAGAGTTATATCAATTTGAGGTTTGAGGCAATCAGGAACCACACCTGGATTAGGGTTTGGACACCACCCCTAGACTGGGTATTTAGAGCCAGCCTGGATTAGAGTGTGAGTGATTTGTGGGCTGGCCAGTGAGGGAAGAGCACCCACCCAGGTGTGGGAGGGCCAATTGGAGCTCCAACGGTATAAAAGGAAGGAAGAGTGACAATTGTTCCAGTTTCTTCCTCTGGGAAAGTTCTCACCTTCACAATTGTCTGCGGACACCGACTTGCCACACTTCACAGATCTTCATCACAAATTCTTTCCAGTCTTGACTTGGGCCTGTCTGCCCGTCGTCGCTGCTCCTCAGTCACGGATCTTCACGCTCCAGTCTTCGCCATTGTTCTTCAGACAACCAAGATTTGCAGCAGACTCTCACCTCACTGGCTGTCTTGCAGTCCTGGACAGGAGATCTAGTTCACTGCTGAGCAGCCATCTTGGACTATCTCTATCCTCGGATTTGTAAGCCTTCCTAATAGGTCCTTTTTGTTATAAAATCTGTAAATTTTGCCTTTTGAAAGAACCCAAACTAATACAGATGGGGAGGCCTTGAAAAGTAAGTATAATCACGTGAGATAAACACAACTGCGTAGAGTGGACACATTCTTGAAGGGCTAGAAAATTGCCAAATTGTACAATGCCTGAGAGTAAGCAAAGCTAGAGAATCTAGGATTGCATCTATAGGAAATAGGCCTTATTGGAGGTTTTTCAGGCAAGAAACATGTTTATATGTGAATTTAAGAGGGGAAGTAAGCTCCTTTAATAACCGCAAGTATATTGGAGAGTTTTGTGGAAGAGACCAGAGATTGGGATGCAAGTTTGTCCCTGTACTACAACACCTTCCAGGCACACTTTGTGCGTAGAAAGAGGACTGGGAGAGGTTCTCCTTTCTCTCTTAACTTCATTAAAGGTGAATTTTATTGCGGCTTGTACCCTAAAAAAAAAGAAAATGAGAATTTTGGATCTATGTTGTAGACTGACCCTAGAGAATCTAAAGAACTTTAGAATACGTGAATTTGAACTTTCTGACACTGCATTTAAAGAGACCTCAAAGTACAGGGCACAATGAGAAGCATTAGTTTTTGTTCTGAAAAATTTTGGTATGTGAAGAACAAACACACTTTGACTGCACAGTTTGATATTCTGACATTTATGAATCCATGTATACTGGGTCTGCAATACTGGAACTTTCTGCAGGCTTTGGCAGCAAGGGCTTTTTAGCTTCTTAAGGGTGTCAATTAATGTTTGCTTCATTTACTATTTCAGAATATTAGCTGATTTAATCATGGCAACTTGGTTCCTCATTTCTGAGTTGCTTAGGTAGGTTGCTTCGGTTGTGTGTTTTTTTATTTTTTCTTTCTCCTATAGGATCCTTTATCTAAAAGATGACAACACCTTGTCTGCCTCTGTTGAAAGCTGGTTTTCCAGGCCTGTTAGGGAAACACTGTTTGAATAAGAAATAATCAAGTGATGTTCTCCAGTCCTGTTTTTCCCATGTCTCAGTCTGTGGGTATCTGATATTGCTTGAGCAAGCCTCTAATTTCTTCCTTAGTTTTTAAATAGCCATCTCACCAGAAAACTAGGGGCAAAAATTCTGAGTAAAAGGAGTTTATGCAAATGGATGCAGATTAGCACAATTCATTAACCTCAGCAGTTCGTGCTGGTTAATAATTGCAAAGACACCACAGTTTGGAAGGCTACTTATTAGGCAGTGTAAATGTCCCTTCAAAGACATTCTTGCTATTTCATTTAAAAGGCAATGAATTATCCCCAGACACCTGCCATCTATAATTTCTATCTAGTGGAACTGCTCTTCTATAGAACATATTAGATTTTAGTGCTTGGAAAATTTCATCCTGAAATAACATCTTGTTTCTTTAGTGGGAAAAAAGAATTAAAAATGAGAGTAATGTCAGGAGTAATAATAAAATTTACATGTTATTTTTTGAATGCAAGTTGTTCTAATTTTATTTTTCCAGTTCCAATTTAATACATAGCTAATCCCGGAAATAGGTGTGTAATGTGATACGTTATTTTAAAACAGGCTCAGTTCTTTGGGCCTGGAGTGTGACTGCTTGAATGCTAGGGCCGCAGAGACCTGGGCTCCATCTCAGTGCAGGTTACGTGGGTTGTGGCCCATGACTCCACCTCTGAGAGCCTCAATTTCCTCAGTGCTAAACGAGAGTAACAACAGCTGCATTATGGGAGGGTTTGGAGCGTTAAATACTGCTCAGAGAGCACTGAGCTGAGGGAGGCCTCCAAGGATGGTGCTATAATTATCATTGAGTCTGATCCTTCCAACAATTTATTCCTTGTTTTCAACTCGGACATAGTTTTTTAGAATAAATTCAGATATCGCTTTATCAGGTTTGAAATGAGAAGGAGTGACTTAGGATCTAGATGCTGTCATTGACTCATTGTGTGACTCTGGACAAATCATTCATTCTTTCATCTATCCATTCAGTTCTGCAACGTCATCCGGTGCCATTATGTGCCAGTTTCTAGGAACTGGGGATAAGAAGTACTAACCACTAACAGTTCCTGTGTCATCATTATGATACTTGTGTTCTAATAATACACGTTGACGACTGACAGTGAAATAAAATGATGAAATAAAATACTTTAGAATAGTGTTATAAAGAAACTTAAATACACCAGTGTGTTTGAGAGGTAATTGGGAGGGAAACCGAGGTGGTGTGGGCTGCGGCAGCTGTAGGATCTGAGAAGATGTATTTCAATTAGGATTTAAATCACAAACAAGTGAACATGGAAGAATCTCTGGGAAGAACATTCTAGAAAAAACCGTAGGTGCCAAAGCTCTGAGGGGCACATGCTTGGCGTTTTGGAGGCTAGAATGAGGTCCCATTATGTCGGTGGATGCTGTGAGTGTGGTAGGAGGTAAAGGCAAGCAAGGGACAGGTGAGGGAGACCTTGTCTATCAGTGCAAAGAGTAAGTTGGACAGAATTTCTAAAAAGGAAGCCACTGGGGAATCTTAAGCAATAAAAAGATAGGTTTTTTTTTTTATTTTTGATTTTAAGACAGAGTCTCATGAAGTCACTAAGCTGTCCAGGCAGGACTCAAACTTCTGGTTCTCCTGTCTCAGCTTCCCCAAGGCCTGTGCCTGGATGCGAAGTTGCTTCTTACCTGTAAAACAGACGTTAATGGTTGTTCACCTGGTAGGAGGTTGGGGCATTAAGTGAGATGCTGCTGTTAACAGACACAAACACAAAATAAAAGTTAGGTATTGTTAATTTTGTGTTGCTACAACTGCCACAGGCTAAAAATGTTCTCTCCACCCTTCGAATTCATATGTTGAAGGTGTAATGTGACTGTATTTAGAGATAAGCCCTTTATTGAAGTAATTAAGGTTTGATAACATCATAAGGATGAACCTTTAAACCAACTGGGTTTGTGCCTTCTAAGCCAAGGAAGAAACAACAGAACTGTCCCACAAAGCACACAGTGAGAAGGCTCGTTGCTGATTACATGGGTATGTTTGACTTGTGGTAACACACAATGTAATAGAAAAATACAATGAATGTTTAAATATTACAGTAGAAGTCACCCTGCCATTAAGCCCCTCAAACATACTCTTCTCACCTAGAACACACATATCCTGCAGTTTTTGCCACTTTCTGAAGCAGCTCTGGAAGTCCTTAGGTCTTTAGTTTCACTGTCATGGTTTCTCACTGTCCTGAGTAAATTTTAAATGTTACCATTCACGATCATTTTGACTTTGGGGAAGAGCTAGAAGCTGCATGGTGCACGATTCAGTAAATAAGGTGAGCGAAGACTCAGCATAAGGTTTTTATGAATTTGCCTTTTCCATTCAATGGCACTGGCAGCGGCATTTATTGTTTTTGTGGTTTTTTGGTTGCTTTGTAATCGCATTTTATGAAAGCACTCACAAAAGACAACTTTCAGAACTGCTTCAGAAAGTGCCCAGAATGATGGGATAAGTGTGTCTGAAACAAGGGTGCATATTTTGCAGGGGATTAATGACACAGTAGGTTTTGTGGGTTTTTTAAACTATTCACTGTATATATTGATCACACCTTGTACCTTGAGCTATGTAGTTATGTATTATGTACTTTTTCTGTATATGTTTTATCTCCATAAAATGTTAGTAATGATAGGAACAGTTTTGATAATAAAGAACAGACTACAAAATAGAGTATGTACGGAGGAGCTGAAGATGGCTCATTCGAAGTGCCTAGTAAGAGCCACATACTTCTTTCAGAAATACCGTATCCTGGTATTAATGTTTGTGGCCTTGTCTGTGCAGGCCCAGGTTTAGGAGATAGCTCGGGACCCCCCACTGGGCTTGACTCAGCAGGGCAGGAGCGACTAGAGTAGGACTTTCATCCCACATCGACATGGTGGGGCAGGCCAGCAGGTGGGTAGCTGAGATCTGGAGGACCTGGCAGTGGTCTGTGGACAGATGTCCTGGCTGGTGGGCTGGGGCTTTCAAACTGGCAGCAGGCAGGCAGCGAGTATCCAAGCGGGCAGGTGGTGGTGCAGGGAGGACTTACAGCAGGTAGTTATGACCACATTATGGTAGCAGGGTGCCAGGACTGGCCCCCACATCATGAGAGGAACATGAAGAAATAATGAAATTCAAGTTCCAGGGGAACAGGACACAAGGCAGGACGTCAGGCAACCGTAATCACTCAGTTCTTCGAAATGGGTTACAGTGTGGAGGTTTGGTCACAGGAGTCTCAGAGCCTGGAGGTATTTTGAGCCCACAAGTGGGCGTAAGTATTTATAGCTGTGGAGCTTGGAGGCTAGGAGAGGGAACCAGAATGGATACAGCTTTGAGTGCTTAGGAAAAGAATGCTAGAAGCAACATGTTAGCGCCAAAAGGGACCTTAAAATTCATGTTTTAACATCCAGTTTACCGAAAATGAGAGTAAATGAATACCACTTGTACGAGTCACTGTTAATTGATTTTGATAAGCTAGTCTGTCTGATCCTTATGACCACCCAGTGGACTAAGTATTTTTTATTTTCTTGATAGATCAGAGAAGTTAAGAAACTTCCTCTGGGTTAGAAGAGTCATTTTTTTTGCTCAAATCTGTGTGCTCTTTTGCTTTGTTGCATGCCAATTATAGCAGAGTTGGGTCTAAAGTTCAGCATGACGTTTTTAATTATTGTTTATTTTTCAGTAAGGGAGACCAACCCCAGGGTCTGTGCACTGAGCAACATCCCTAGGCCTTCATATTTACGTGTGTATTTATATACCCCGTTGTGTCACTAGTAAGAGTATATCCCCACTGTTTTAATTTTTAAAATTTTGGGACATCTTCTTGCTTAGTTGCCTACGTAGGACCTGAACTTGTGACCCTTCTCCTTCAGCCTCCTAGAGGGCTGGATTACAGGCATGTGGCTGGGTCCTAGTTCTATTTTAAGTACAATAAATATAACCATGACATGACCTGGCTGAAAAGGAGAGGACCTATGATTTCAGTATCTTTCCTATCTCATTTGGGCTAAAAATATAGCTTGACTGATGATTTGTACTCGATGCTTTAGGTTTCTGTGTTTGAAAGTTGTTGAAAGTCTGATTTGAGCTTGAAATGGCTCCATGGCTTCAAACCCAGAGGGATGGGTAAACGTTCGTTTTCACTTGAGTTTTCCATCCTTAGTTCAGGAAAACGCTAAAGTAAAAATCTTAAGCAAGAAAGTCAAGCAGGAAGCTTCGAGCCAAGTGTTTTGAAGCTCTTTTTGGTGAGAGGCCAGCTGCCGGGGCGAGGCGGGGCGAATGTGGTGCAAAGGGAGAGACAGTGGGAGCTCTGCTGGACAGAGGATGAGAAATTCCCAAAGCCCCCCGGAACGACAAATAATTATAGAGAATCACCTGAAATTTAGCCAGAAATGTGCTCAGACAAGTCGCTTTACACCTTTATTCATCCCGTGTGAATGCAGATAAAAGCTCTTTAACAACTTACACTATGGAGACATGAGACTACATGTAATTTTTGGTGGAAGATTCTTCCAACTATTTCACAAGAAACCTCACTAAAGACAGCTTATCGTTATTATCGTTTCTTTCTGCTTTGTGTCTGTAGAGATTTTCAAGGGTGCTACGGATGGTGCAGGTGAATCACGGATAATATGGTCCCTCTCCTCCAAAAACTTGAGCTCCATGGGGCAAAGACCATGTTCCCCCCAGCACTTCCGTATAGAAATGCAGATGATCTCACATCAGTGTGTATGCGCTATATATGGAAGATGCTATGGTCATTGATTTATTGTGTCAGGCACCTCATTAGTCAGATGAGTTCTGTTTTCTCTACTTGTGGTGCTATAATATATGCTTTTCTCCTTTTTTTCTGTCTGTGCGCCTTCATTTTAAATTTTTTATTTTTTTATTTTTGGTCTGGGATTTCTATATTTATTGAGATGCTATTCTACCTTCAAAGCCTTTTTTTTTAAACTACAGGAGTTTTTAGTACATTCTTATTTTCTCTATTTTTTACTTCCCATTCCTTGACTGTCCTAGATGACTTTGTTGGTACAAACTGTTCTGGTAGACCTTGATTATTTCTCTTGGAAGAATGCATTTTTTTACATTAGGTATTTTTGCTTATAAAATTATTTTAGACATTTAAATAAAGTTCTGTTATGCACACGTCTTTTAAGCTATAATTTTTACTTCCTTATTTTTGAATTCTCGTTCAGCAGATGTATAGTTCATCTTTCAGTAGTGATAACCTCACATGCACCATTTTTGAGCCTTTTATATCTAAGTGCTTATTTCTAAACAACTCAAAGGAGGAAAAGTTTACTTTAACTCCTAGTTTCGGTCCATGGTCACTTGGATTTTTGGTTCTGGGCCTGTGGTGAGGAAGAGCATTGTGGTAGAGAGCGGAAGGTGGAGGAGCGAAGGGTCTCAGCTCGTGGTGGGCAGGAGGACACAGAGCGGGAAAGGGGCTGGGGATAAGATGCAGTCTGACAGGTCACATCCTGATCCAACTAGGTCCCATCTCCTAAGAACCCATCAGCTATGAACATACCAACGGATTAATCCTCTACTGAGGTTAGAATCCTCTTGATCTGTTCATTTCCTAACAGCCCATTATCAGGCAAGCAAGCCTCAATTAATGAAGGTTTTGGGGGATATTTTAGACACAATCTACAATAGTGTAGAATTCTTAAATTAGAAACATTTACTCTCAGAATTCTGTAGGACATGACTTATTGATTTGTGGTTTCAGAATAGCACAATTCTGAGGTCAGCTTGGTTTTTGCTCCTTGGAGATGATTTTTTCTTTTTATTGTTAAAGCCTTTTTCTTATCTTGATTTTTTTTGAATCTTGTCAGCCTTCTTAATTTCTTTATTCTTGTATTATTGTTATAATTACCTATAGAAGATAGATGTTCATTATTTTCTGGTTGTTTCAGGTGTCTTATTTCTGATTCAGTCTTAAGAACTTTATTTTATAATTTAATTTTGTATCCCATTGGGCCCAGCACAGGCCCGGGTACATGAAAGTATTACACACATGTTCATTTGTTCCTGTGTCCTTCCTTCCTTTTTTCTTTCTTCTTAGCACTGATAGACCCAGATAAAAAGTATTTATTTTTATCATGGAGTTTTCTTTTTCTACATGATGCCACATACTCCACTGTTCTTAAGCATCTGGAAATTTGGAAAACTCAGTTTAGTGTATGTCGAACAATGTGCAGACATTTTATTCCCATCCAGTTTTGGAGCAAATACCATAAGCAAATGCCCCAGGTGTGAGAAACATGTAGCTCCCTTAGTTTAGATTTTGCTTACTCATGTAGCAAAAGATATATATATAGACTGACATTCACAACTATGAGATGAGACATAATTTATGTATAGTTGATAGAAAAGAATTGTTGATGGAAGAGGGTGGGGAGATAATGACCAAAAGCTATAGAGTATCATTTAGACTAAGTTCTGGATAGCTAGTGGACAGTCTGGTGACAATAGTCAATAATAACATATTGTATACTTGAACATAGTTTCTAAGAGAGCAGATCTGAAATGTTCTCACCACATAAAGTAAGCGTGAAAAGTGACAGTTAATCAGCCTTATTTAATCATTTCATGATATATACATATATCAAAGCATCATGTTATGTACCGTAAGTGAATGGTTTCTCAGTTATACCTTAATAAAGCTGAAGGAAAATAAAAGAACTGATAGTACCTACACTAGATGGTATTTTCCTCAAATATCCTACAGGGCAAGTTAAACATGTGTGTGTCCCAGTCTATGTCTTTGAGGTAAGTTGGTGGCAAGATATTTGAGTTTTTTATATACACACAGTAGGAAATCATTGAATAGTCTGGACAGTAATGATGTCATCTAATTTACGTTTCCAAATAAGACCCCAACCCCTCCTGTGCGGAGAGTGGATGCTGGAAGGGCTGGAGTGGAAGTGAGAAGCACAATGAGAAGCTGTTAACTAGTGCCAGTGAGAGGCCTTGGGATGAGAAGAAGAGTCTAAGTAGGAGAATTTGCATTACATTTTGAGTTAGTGTCAACAAGCTAGTGTAGAATCAAGGACCTCACACAGATTGGGGGCCAAAGCAATTGGGATGTAGTGGTGCCATCTGCTGAGATTGTGATGATAGAATGGAATGTTTCAGTTGGAAGTTTAGGCAAAGTCTTTCATTAATTTCTTGCATTGAATGTTAATTTTACTTAGTATTTCTATTAAAGTTTATAGCTTTTTTGTGTTCACTCCATAAACATTGTCATTTTATTTTCTATTAGTTCCTCTCAAATAATCTATTGTTTTTTCTTACTTTTTTGACCCACATTTGCTCAGTTGACTATTTTTAGCTGGCTAAGAGGTTCCAGCTTTGCTATTGACTTCTTTAATTGCATCACGATTAGAAAATGGAATCTGTCCAAATTCTGGTCTTATTCATTTATTGATATTTTCTTTGTATCTAGTATAAAATTGGTTCTTTGGAAAAAGTACTTATTTTCTCTCAATCCCACTTACCAAGTTTTTTGACTTCTCTGAGGTCATATCAGAGTTTCTTCCCCAGATCTACTTCGTTAAAAAGTCATCATCTCCTTTAAAATAGTAGTTTATTTCTTTGTTTTAAAAATAAACATAATATAAAATTAATCTATTGGAGAATCACATCACACCACATGAGTTTTCAAGCGAATTCAACGAAGATTTGCTATAGAGACATTTATTGTCACTCAGGCTTTGACAGAAGATGATTTCCTTTAGGTCTTGTCCAGGAAGTTTGTCTACTGCCAAGGAATGTAAGCAGCTCAAGTCCAGGGAGTGTCCAGGACAGTATCTCCTAGCATAACCCTGTCCTGAGCCTTTGAAGAACCTGCGGCTTTCCATCCCAGATACTCCTGCGAAGTATGTACACTTTCTGTGGTTCCCTCAGCGGCTCTTTACAAATCCTTCTTGCTGGGAATTCTTTGATAGTATCTGCGAAGCCCAGAGTCTTACGCACGTGGCTGTCTTGGTACTTCCGTTTCTGGTTAAATGTTTCGCAACTGCTCAGCCATAGAGCGACAGTCTAGCCACCGATTTCTTTTTACTGGTTTGTTTACTTTTCTTTGTTTCCTTTTTAGTAAACTCATTAAAAAGAACAAGCAGACAACAAATGTCTCACAAAACTTCTATTTTTCATTATATTCACATGATATGATTACCTTTTATCCTTTGGTTCCTACATGAAATTGCTTGGGTAAGTTGATAGTTTCCATTTCAGAAGCATGTGTATATGTCTCAAATAAATTTTATATATATATATTTGTACTCGGATAGTCAATAGTATGTCTGTTTGTTCCACATAATTTTGTACTTCAACGTACACGTTATTATATTATCCTTGTGAAAACTTTAACTCAATTTTCCATAGAAAGAAAATATTGAAAAGAGTTTAATGAAGTGCTTTTGTAGCCCAAAGCTCATGTAGGAAAAGATCCTCCATCACACGGCAGCTTCTGAAATATCACCAAAGTGAAGTCGTGCCAAGGAGGGGCAGGGTCAAGATTCCAATTCAGTTTCTCTTCCAACTCTTAGCCAATATGTCTTGTGTACCTCGAAAGTAAAGTAGGCTGTCAGTTTCTAAGTAGAGTTGAATACATTATTATAGGAAAAAAATTATACGGGATTTAAGAGCAAGCTCAAGAAGAGAGAGTCGTCTTCTTTGGTCACCACTTAGTGTCAGCTTGCGTCTGAAAGAAGCAATCAGCAGTGGTTTATGATGCTCAGGCATTTCTATCATGTGCACTCACTGAAAATCATTGATGTTTCTGCTTTAACTAGATTTAGCTACTTTCGGTTGAAAGCGCTGTGCTGCCAGAAATCCCATTTTACTAAACCTGCCAGTGAGTAAAACCACTGAGTCCTTCAGGAAAATTCCATTGCACAGTTACAGGAAGCTGTTAATTACAGCTAGGGAGCTCTAAAGCTCTACCTTAAAGGTACAGGAATTCTGCAGGCTCCAGCTGGTCTTTGTCTCCAGCTCATGCGGTGCCATTCAAGTGGCATCATGTGGCTTAGCATCTTTTGATGTGTTTCCAGGGAATCTGTGATTACACTGTCCCTTCAGGATGCTTTGTGAGCAAGGCCACCCATCTTTCGTCCTTTTTCCATTTCTGGGATCCAGGCCTCTATTCCATCCCTGTATTCTTTAGTAAAACAGCTGATTCTTAGAAAATAAATCTAAACCATCCACACACTCAATTATTCGTATAACTAGTCCCCTTACACAGAAAATGTTACCTTGGGAACTGAGACAAATTGTAGGCTTATGGAATATGAAGATTTTTTTTTACCTTAATGAAAATTTAATTTGTTATGAATGGTTCATCATAACATATGCCAAGAAGAGCATGCCAGAAATAACAATCTGAAGGAACACGCGGGATCTAACGCTTACACACATTTCTAAGAGTAAAAGAGATCATTGAAACAACACATGTCAGATGCTATTACTGTCATGTTGTTGAGGCCATCTGTTAAAAACCAAGATCAGGACCTGCTGCGTTCATTGAATTTGCAGTTCTGGAAAGGACAGTGTCATATAAAATTAAGTTGATTCTGTTAAGAGAGTGTACCTGAGGGATAATTTTCTTTTTTCTGAAAGATCAGCCTATGTTATTTGTATAGATATCCATGCAAGTATAACAGCCTTTATAAAAGAGCACTCAGATTTGCATCAACCACCACACTTCCTGAGTATTTGAAATACAAAATTACAATAATAGTTTTCATATTTGGATAGATATTTTAATGTGTGCGTGTAAAGAGATAGAATATGAATACAAATCTGATAAAGTTGGCACTAGGAATGCTTAAAACTTTCAGAATAAAACAAGGATGACCATAAAAGAATGTCTGATGGTCCATAAGTGAAAAAAGATACTATTTCCTTTGATATTCTGATGAGGCTTGAAAAGAGAAATGTTAAGAGTGGTTCTTAATGAGATGCCTGTGCATTTTTCAGCCATTTTTGATTTCTTATTGAAATATCAAGCTGGTTTTATTAAACAATCACTGCACAGCCCCCCCCACCCAGTTTCCTAGAATGTCTCTTTGTGTAGTATTTGAAGTGTTCCTGCTAACATTCCATTTGTATGTATTCTATGATTTTTTTTACATTCTTTCTCAATATAACCTCCACTCACAAAAAAAGAAAAGAGTAAAAATTCTCTTCCTCATTTTATTTCTTAGCTCTGATTGGGCTCTGTGGGTGGGGTTCTTTAGTAAAAGCATGTTTTAGTAAAGACATAAGCACTGGTTCTTCACCAGTAGTTGAATATATTAAGGAAGTCTTGGCTAATTCCTTGAATTTTCCACATCTTTTTAATACTTGGAATAGATTTAATGATCACTAGCACAGTCTCATCTCTAACAGACTAGGATCCCAGGGAACACAAAACCTTGTGTATTTTAAAAAGTAATATAGTACCTTTTAATTGCAGAAGATGATAGAAATTTAATGATACATAGCAGAATTTGCAATACAACATAAGACTTAGGACAATGACATAAATATTGACAACAGGAACATCCATTTGGTATAGTTCTTTATTTTTTTCATTGGATAAGAGTTTTTTCATATTACCCGTGACTCATGACAAATTCATCTGCATCTATCCATCTCATCTGTCCATCCGTTTATCCAACTTTCCATCCATTCGCTCATGCCTGTATCCATCCATGTATCCTTCATCCACCCATCCGTCCATCCATGCATCCGTGATGTCCTGTTAGGATTATTAATCACTTACGTGGGCACAGATTGTTTCTCACCTATTTTCTGTGTATAAAGATCAATGCTATTTGTATATGAGGTAAGCCTGGGGAATTTCCTCCAGTTTTTCCACACATAATGATGGGTATTAGGGAAGAAGAGGCAAAGAGGAGAATAAGCTGAAATGAATGTGAATCCAGATAGTTAGAACCACAGAGCAACATCAAACATGATAGAAATCATCCTTGTGGACAGAGCAAAAATTCCATGCAAGGGGCAAAAATGCGCCCTGGTCTCAGCAGCTCATGTGCAAAAACTAAAATGCTGAATATGGCTAATCGGTCAGCTTTTCCCTACAACTCTCAGGGAACCTATACCTTCTATCTGTTGTTTTCAAAATTATCTAAATAAGATAATACTTATTTATATTTGGGGATCAAATGTTTTCTGCTTTAGGCTTCCAATAACACAAAATCTGCTTATGTGCATGATTGAAATTTCCTCTGAAAATTATTTTATTCTAGTGACAATTTAAGCTGCTTTCTCATTATGACTCTTCATAGAATGAGAGAGGAGGGCTCATAACCCACCAGGAACTTTGAATTGTTTTTTACACGTACTTAATTAAATTCATGAGAATTATTAGCTATCACATTCAAAGATTTGTAGAGTACACAAAACATAAGTTCTTTTCCTCAAGGATCTTGCAATTTGGGTAAAAATGTTAATACTGTATTTATAGCTTCCGCGATACACATTTTTTACATCTCTAAAACTGAGATTGTTCTTAAAATTGATGGCATGACATAGTTTGATTGACAGCCTTTAAACTTTCTTAATAGTATATATAAAATTGTGTCATATACTTACTGCCTCCAGATTCAGTGAGATGCGGTCGCACCAGCAATTTGGGCAATTGTGCCTGCCATTCACTCGACAAGTGTATGCTGTGAGTGATTGCAGGTTAGGAAATAGGAATCTGCATTCTGTTGATCGCAGCTCTTGTTCTCACCTGCCTCGCGTTGCGTAAGTATCTCACCAGCTGAAGGGTACAGCGTGGTTTTAGAATTTACTGTCTAAATACAGACCAATTACTTCTTTTGGCATTGAAAAATGAGATAGAAGTACAATCGTGGAGGGAATACTGGGTATACTTAATGAACTGAAAGATCATGAAAATGATTTCAACCTGGTGAAAATGTAAATCTGAGTATATATAATTTGTTTCATACTTCATAACTAAAAGATCAGGTAAGATAAATTGTGATGTTATGGAATAAGACATTCTTTACATTACCATGAAGACTGTATTATGAGGTCTGACTCACTTTATCCCCTTGAGTATTTGGGGAACATAGCAAATATCTATTATGCACGAGGTGCCCATCCAGTCTAGGAGAATTTAAGAGGGAAAAACCAAGAGATGTAATTATGAATTTTTCTTTTAAGAACGTAGGTATATAATACAGCAAATAACACACAAGTGATCAGATATTTATAATTATTGACATGAAATGAGTTAATTTAATATTCATTTACAATAGTGCCTGGGACAGTATAAAAGCTACATAAAAATATGCATTAAAAGAAAAGACACCAACCAGAGGACTGTATAGTACAATATGGGATGAGTGACTTAAAAAGAGTACCAAAAATGCTATGAAGATTCAAAGAGAATATATTTTGTGTAGGAGGGACCTGAGAGCCACAGGCATTTTTTTTTTTTTTTTTGCGCCAAGTCTGTAAAGAACAATAGTATCCCTTGAAGAGACAGAAGAGAAAGTATTCTTGGTTTAAAGAGTATCAGAAGAAAAGGCTACGTATCTTCTTGTCTTACTCACTATCAGACCATATTTACTCACTGCAGCAAGGAGCCGGGAACAGATGAACCTGATGACGTAGGAACAGAGTCTGTGGCAGGGCAGGGCTTGGGAAAGGTGAGAGGTGATGGGGATGAGCCCAGAGGAGGGACAAAAAGGGTTTCTCTTAGGTAAAAGAAGTGACACCTCTTCTTTTCAAGAAGGAAGAAAGGAAGGAGGAGTAAGTGTGTATGTGGATGAATTTATTTCAGAGCTCAGGAAGTTGGAAGTAGAGGGCATTTTTGTGTGATGGCTTTACTTTCTCTTTGAAATAGGAAGGAGACAAGGCTTTCTGATGGCTAAAAAGGGGATGGAACATGGGGTGGCAGTAGTTAAGGTGAGGATTGATTGGGATGATGAAAGCTTGGGATAAGTACTCAGGGAACGAGAGAGAAAACTGAACAAAGACCATAGCAACAACAACAACAACAACAACAACAACAACAACAAAAGATGTCCTAGGCATAACTGGTCTCAGTTTGTGCAGTGGTGAGATTCCTTCAGAAACGCTTACCAGCTAAGGTGTGGAAAAGGAGGAGGAAGAGGAAGAGGAAGAAAAGGTAGAACAAGAAGGAGGAGGGGCAGCAGCAGCAGCAAAGCTGCAAATCGAGGTGCCTTAGCAGCTGCAGCTCCAGAGTGCAGGGAATGAGATCATGAGAGTGTCCCCAGAGAGCAAGTGGAGGGGTCAGGAGTTGAAGGGCCCAGGAAGTTTACCTCTAAATTTGATGGGAATGAGGAAGTGAACTACATAGGAATCCAGGAGGTTGAGCTTATGGGACAGAATACTAACATTTTGGATGTTAGGTGGAGTGAGTTCCTAACCCAAGAAAGAGATTTTTGAATAATATTCCACATTGTTATCAACTTAACACCCTCCCAAGTCCTCAAAACATCTTGAGAAGTGATCTGAAGGCCAGTGGGTGATAATGAAAGGGAAAGCTGGAGGGAGTAAAAGGAGGTCAAGTGTGCCTTGAAGAGGAGGAGGCACACACACAAAAAAATAGAGCAGAAAGAACGAAGGATAATTGCAAGAAACAGTGGAAAAATGGGGGTCAGTATTTGGCCTGAAAGTACATGAGATGTAAGAAAATGAACATGCGAAATGTGTATAAAGAAAACAATTATTTTTAGGGAACAGATTGACTTAAAAATTAGATGATTAGAGGCTTAGCTTTCTAGATTGAAATATGGATCACAGAATTAGATTAAACTGGCCAAACCCGATTTACAGATCGGTGTGACCCTATTTGGTCCAAGTTTGCTGATCTTCCTCTCTTGTCTGTAAGACAGAAACAATAGTATCTGGTTACTGTAGGGGTTAAACTCCCCTTTTTGTGTGCTTGGTACGTGGTCATTCTTGGTTCCTCCACTGGTTCCATCTCCACCCTGGGATTCTGGTATCGAAGGGCCTCAGGGATCAGATTCCATCGTGCATGGTTTTCTTTCCTTTCCTTCTTCCCGTCTGCTTTCTTCGTCAGCCAGTTTCCTAGTTTTGAATACATCCACATGTTAATGACTTCAAGATCTTTGACTCTAACAAAGGTGTTTCTCTCAAGCCTCACTCATGTACCCACTTGCTGATTTAGGCCCTCCATTTGAAGTCCGCTCAGCCTCCTCGATGTTTGGTGACGGCCGTGTTCTTCGCCTGGAATGCTCTTCCTTCACGATTGTTTGCTCATTGAGCATCCTCTTTTTCAAACCCTTGTTCGAAGCTCACCTTATCAAAGAAGCCACTATTCACTACTCCGTTCAGTAAGGAAGCACACCCCATTACCATGGTACTTTTCAATCTCTTTTCTGTTTGTTATCACTTCTTTACATACTATACAATTCACTAATTTCCTTATGTTTATTCTTCTATCTCCTCCCATGCAATGAACACTCTATGTAGGTAAGGAACTCTATCTGCTTTCTTTTCTGATGTACACTAAGAATCGAGAATGGTGATTGGCAGGGGTGGGTACTTAATACATATTTGTAGAAAGAGTAGAAAAAAGCAAATAAATGAAAGACTAAAGAACACGTTTTTGTATGATGGGTATCATGCTGACTGTTCCATCAATACTGCCTGCTATTATTAGTGTTATTTCTTTAGTTTAGGGAGAAGAATAAAGAATACAATGTAGGGAGATTGGGGAAAAAAGAAGTATAGGATGGAAGACGTTTAGGCTGATATGAACTGGCAAGTGGATTATGACCTTAAAATAAACCCTGGCAGGCTATTGGTTTCTCTGTAAGAGCTCTTTGGAAGAAGGTACCTTGGAGAGACAATAGCGAGGAAATAACTTACCCAGGGATAATTATTACTAACAGGAATGAGTCTTTTCCCACCCTGACTCACTCAATGGAGACTACTTTTAAGTAATTATCTTGGTTAAGTTTTATTAATCTTTTGGCACTGAACAGAATGGTGCACTTTATTGGAGGACACTGTTCACCACAGAGGCTTTAAAGCTCTTGGGAGAGCATTTGAACGAGAATAGAATTTGATAGCAGAATTGATTTAAGAGTGGTTGTTCGCATTTTCCTTACTGTTTCTTTTTCGTGTCCTGAATGTTTGGGCAATTAGTGACTGTAAGAGAGAAATGCAAAATTGTTGCTCAAAGAATATAGAATTTTCTCATTATTTTAAGTGACTTTTTATGCTTTTTGAATTTTGAGGCTTCACATTTTTATACTACCCTGTGCTTTATTCAAATAGCTTAATTGCCATGCTAAGCTTGAGGGTTTTGTGGTAGACTTAGGACATAGGTGGACTTTATGAAATGAAATTCACCTGTTATCTTACTGAAATATGTCACAGTTGTCATGAAAAATGTTAAAAATGCAAAAAAGCACCACACAGAAGAAAAACTAGTTCTTCACAAAGGAGATAACTACTGTTAGCCTGTTGATATACTGTGCATTTTTACCTTCAATTACTTCAAAAGTTGCCTATATTTTCTTTAGAACTTCTTTATAAGGCATCAAAGCCACGTCAGAAAAAACAAAAACCCATGTCAGTCCACAGGACAGTGATGCTTAACCCTTTCTTGCAGGTAGACATCTCTGAAAACCTGATAAAAGTCAAAGATTTCCTTCCTCAAATTCCCATATGTTTACAATAAAAATGTATGTTTATTATCTGGAGTGTTACTAATAATCTCAACAATGCTCTATGGATTCTACGTTAAAATCCATATAGGGAACAAATTTTCTTTTTAATATTTTAAAATTTGATAAGCTATGAAAGATTAGAGTGCCTTCCTATTGTGCTCACGGTTTCCACTGGTGACTATGGTGATCATTCCTCGCCCCCCCTTGTTTATCTTGGGTAACAGCATCATGCCTCTTTTTAGCTACATGAGGATGAACAGGAGATGTGGATGCTCCAAGAAAGATGGTACAATAGCTTAATAACAATTTAATAGCAATAGGTATATTAATGAATAATAAAATAAAAACATAGCTTAATTTTATTAAGCATTAGCTAAATAACTCTCAAGCCTACTAACATACAGTTGAAGTATGACTTAAAGTTAAACAAATATTGTCATTCTCCCAAATGTTTGTAAGAATATAGAAAGCTGAGTAATTTTTTTCTACTGTAATCATCTTGGGAGATTTCATTTTAAACATGATTATGTTACGGTTTAAAATATTTCTGAGTTCCCCTTCTGGACTTGCCTTTAAAGGATAGCTATACAAGATCACATTTTCAAATTTATTGTTGAAAGGTATAGAAAACCCAACCAAATGTCTTAAGGCAAAACAAGAATTTATTAGCCCATGTAACTTGACAGCTAAGGGGAAAGGTCAGGTTTCCAACACAGGTGGGCACAAGATAAAGATCTGGTTTTTCCCTTTTTCTTTCTAGGCTTGTCTTGTTTTTGTTGGCTTCCTTCTTGGACAGGTTCCTTCTGTATGATGGCAAAAGTGATCATAGCGTCCTGTCAGTCTGAAGTCCCTCGGAAGCCCAGAACATCACCTCTGCAACTCACAGATGAGTCCCGAGACAGACAGCTTGCAAACGTGGAAACTGTCTCTCTGGAGAAGGGAATGCAATTGGCTTCTGGTTAGTTCTGAGGCATGTGCTTCCCCGTGAGTGTTGTTTCTATTCATAATGTATGAACCAAGAGTGGGATAGAAAGAGAAAGGTAAAAATAGAAGGCTACTGCTAGAAGAGGAGGAAGGATATTTACTCTACAATGAACAGACATCTTTAAAAGTAAAAAGATACTCAGCCCATATGTGAAAGGTTTGGTTGCCAGCCTGTGACACGTTGGGTGGAATCTTTGGGAGGTGGGACCTGGTGGAAGAAAGGTAGGTCACTGGGTGGTGTGTGCCCTTGACAGGGTTACAGGGACCTGCCTCTTCCTGCCTTTCTTTGTTTCCCAGCAGCCACGAGATGAGCAGATATGCTCTACCAAGCTTCCCTGTCGCGATGTCCTGCCTCACCACGGGCCCAGGTCAGTGGCGCTATGTGACTGTGGGTGGACACCTCTGAGACCCAGCCAGAATGGAGTGGGATTCCTTTTCAGGTGATCATTTCAATGACCTAATGATTATTAGATCTTCATATCATATTTTTGCCAGTATATGATATTCCTCTTTCCCTTGTGACTTTCTTTCTAATTCTGTAACTTGGGTTCACTTTGGTTCTTATTTTACTGGTATCCCATCCACTCCCTTATTATCAACATTTCTGTAAATTTTACTTGCTTTCAGTTTCCTTATAGTATCCATGTTGCTATTCCGTTTTTAATAGTGATTCATTTACATTTCTTGTACTTTAATTAAAATTTATTTCTATAATATTATTACATTTTCTTTTTTCCTCATTTTTTATTAGCATATATATGTGATACACTATGGTGACACTGAGCTTGGGAATTTTGTGCACATACATACTGCATCATCATTACAATCGCTCCCCCTCCCCCTTCTTGGTCCTCCTGCCCACTTCCTCATCTTCCCCTGATTCAAGATGTCTCACCCATTTGACTCTAGAAGTGGCCTGGATTCTGGGTTTCTCATGTTAGAGAAGCCATGCAATATTTAACCATCCGAGACTGACCCCCTTCACTAAGCGTGATGGTTTCAAGTTGTATGTATTTACCTACAAATGACTCAACTCTCTTCATGGAACAGTAGTGCTCCATTGTATACATATACCATAGTTTTTGTATCCATCGGTCTGTTGATAATATTAACTTTTTTTTGACACAAGGTCTTACTCTGTAGCTCCTGGACTCACTATCTCATGCTGGCCTTGAACTCACAATATCCCCCTACCTCAGTCTCTCATGCTGGGATTACAGGCATGAACCACCATGCCCAGTCTGTGTGGTGCTGGGAGATGGAACTCAGGGCTTGAGTTTGCTAGGCAAGGGCTCTAACCACTGTGCTATTACTCTAGCCTGTTTCCATAATGATATTTTTCTTTTCTTTCCCATTTTTCTTTTTTATTCACTTACTGTGTTTGTCAGCGTTGCATCCCTGAGATACAACACCCAACATCCTCTACTTCAGAGAGGAGAGGTTCAAAGTGGCTCAGGGTTCCAGAGAGTTCAGTCCCTGGCCAGTCAGTTCCAGGGCAGAAACACAGTGGAGCCAGGGCCCAGCGGAGCACAGCTGCTCAGTCACGGTGGCTGGGGGCCAGGGCTCGGACACAGACTTAATGTGGGAGGGGGCCCAGGCAGATGTAGTACCCGTGGTCACACCACTGTGATGTGGCCTTGCGCTGCTAATCTGCTTGGCATTTCTTAATCTAGCCAACTTGGTAGTCATGATTCATGCTATTAAGTAGATGAAAAATGTTTACTTTTTTTGAAGCTGTACATTATACTTTATTTATATATGCTAACTTAATATGATTTGTACTTGGTATTCATTTTTTCCCATCAAAAATCTGAAAAATTTACCAATATCTATAGTTTTTTTTTCTTTTTCTTTACTGAAAAACAAGAAAATTAGCACTTACTCCGTCTTCTTTTACTTCTCTCCGGTGTCTTTCTTAGACTCTATTATGATATTATTATTGTTTAGAGTTTCATGTTAGATTGGAAATGCATACCCTTGTCTAGTTATTGCTTATTAGGCAACAGTAAGTTGAGCTTTGTCTCTTTTTTTATTTCCCATTTTTCATTGTTTTCTCCTGAATTCACATCTTGCTTTGTGGCAATTTATCTTTTCGGAGTTCTTTCAAAGACAGGTTTATATGCTAAATTTTTTGACCTCATAAACCTGTCTTATTTTGTAATTTGCTGATTTTTTTTTAGGTTAGGGATATGCTTTGATCCTTTTTACAAAAATATTTCATGTATATATTAGAGTTTTTTCTTTGTGGTTACCATGAAGCTTACGTAAAATATTTTCTGGTAAAAGCGTTCCATTTTAAACTGGTAATATTACTGCATACAAAACTTTGCACTTCGCATCACCTCCATCCCCCAATTTGCTATTGATCTCATCCTTTACACCTGCTTGTATCCATTAACAAACTGCTCTAGATCTAGCCATTTCTAGCCATTTTGTCTCTTAACTTTATATTAAATTTATTTGCCACCCTTCTAATACTAGAATATTCTGAATTTGACTATGTAAATACCTTCACCAGAGTTTTATTTTTATCTACAGAACTTTCTTTTTTTTCATTTCTTGTAAGTCAGATTCAGTGATAATGAAATAATTTATTTTTTTTGGGGGGGGGGGAAAGGGTGATGGGAATATTCAGCTCTGCTCTGTGTTTCTTTTTCATTTAATTTGATTTTAATTTTAATTTTAAAATTATAATTTTTATTTGGTACTTGTAATTGAATCTAAGGCTTTCATACTGAGTTAGCCATTTTAAATTTTTGATTTGAGAGGGAGTCTCACTACATTGCAAAGTTTCCCAGGCCAGCATTGAACTTGAAATCCTCTTGTATCAGCCTCTCACAGTGCATTTATTTTTTTCTGAAGGACTTTTTTTTTTCCTGTGTATAATATTCTTAGTTGGAAGGGTTCTCTCTTTCTTTCTTCCTTTGTTCTTTCTTTCTTTCTTTCTTTCTTTCTTCCTTTCTTCTTTCTTTTTCTTTCTCATATGAGCATAAGGTTTCCACTGAAAAGTCTGCTGGAAGCCTAAGGAAATTTTTCTTACATGTGATGAATCTCTTTCTCCTTGGTGTATTTAATATTCTGTCTTTGTCATTGACTTTGGACAAATTTGATTTCAATGTATCTAGCAGAGTTATTTTGTTTGGATTTGCGTGGGATTCTCTGAGGGTCATAATTCTGGATGTCAGTATTCTTAGGATTTAGGGTTTTAACCATTTATTCAGCTTATTTATTTCTTTTTAAACTTTCCTCCCTTTTCCCTCATCTCTTGCTGGGTGTCCTGTTATTGATTTGTTTACATACTTCAGGTGTCACACCTATCTCTTTTGATTTCTTCACTACTTTGATTTTTTTATTCTGTTGGTTCCTCGAATTTACATTTAAAATGATCTGTCTTTAATCTTACTAATTCTTTCTTAATAATTAATTTTACTGTTGAAGCCTTTTATTGATATTTTTAGTTTTATTTTGTATTCTTTAGCCAGGCTTATAAAAAAAGAAGATGGAAATGAAGGGCTCTTGGGAATTGGACTAGAAATCATTTATGTTACATTCTGGCAAGGAAAATATCTACATTTTGCACATGTATGAAGACTTTATATGAGGCTGAATTGAAAAGGGGCTGTGATCGTGGGAGGGATCATGTCAACTCGTTTCAACTGGGGACTTTAAAGGGAATAGCTTTCAGGTGTGTGTTGTTGACGCGAGGGTAAGAAAATGGGGGAGGGGCACTCAACCGGCAGTTTGAGCTGAGTGAAAGAGGGCAGAAGAAACGCTGTTGCAGCCTCTTCCTAAAAACAACCCCGGCCGGCCTGCCCAGAGTCTCGGAGACTTACTTCTCGTGCTCTCGCTTGCTCCTGTCTTCACTCCGCACATCTCTGTAGCAGATTGGCTTCAGTTTCCCGCCTTTGCCTTTGTTTCTGGACAATGATTTTGCAGCAGGCTCCCACTGGCTGTCCTTCAGTCTCGGATTCATGTCCTTCTGGCACGAGTCTGAAAGCCACTGGACCCTCCAGCTCTCACACGTGCACGGGGCCAATTTGGACCACCTCTCTCTTCAAACTTGTAAGTCTTCCAAATAAATTCCCTTTATCTATATAAATTATCAGCTCTGCCTCTCTTAGAACCCCATACAATACAGTGGCACACTAATCTGATGGAGAAAATTTCAAGGGCCCAGTGTTTGGGCTGTGGCAGAGGTACTGCTGGCTCCTTTTAGCCAGATTTATAGTGGTAACTGGAAGAAAATGAACGTAGTGAATTTGAAATTTCAAATTTCAAATTCTTCTCAATTCTTCTCAATTTGGATTCTTCAAATTCTTCTCAATTTGGTTAGAAATGATGTGCATATAAAGTTGGGGATAAGGAGAATGTGGTTGCTGAGGAGATTATCACTGTTAAAAACAAATGAAGTATTTTGAATGAAGATAAGCCTTGAGGGCATCGCGGGAATTAGCGAGACCCTACCCATTATGCAAAAGGATAAAATTTTTTACTTAAAAGAGAGCCCTTAGGCTTCGTGCTCCGGAGAGATTACTCACTTACGGAATTGGTTCTTGGGGTTCATTTCACCATGCTAAGTCATTGTGGCACTCAGAGGCCTAGTTACCTCTTGAGCTGGCGGTAGACCATGGTGTTTTTCAAATGATGTTAGTTGCTCAGGTAGATGGAAAGCAAAAGTTGTAAGGTCATTGAGGTGTTTGCCTAAGAATGACATGGGAGGCCAAGAAGTGTACCCCTGAGGAGCGGGTGTGTAAAGCTGTAGAAATAAACTAACAGACCTTCTGAAGCCGGGAGCCTAAAATACCCATCCTACTGCAAGTTGTGGCTGTCAGGTATTTTGTCCTAGGAATGAAAAAGTGGTTAATACATTCATTATTTTTCTAATGCTGTCTAGGTGTGTTCTCTTGTTTCTCATTCAGCTTGTTTAAAGAGATTATTTTGAATTGTTTACCAGACAATTTGCAGATCATTATTTCTTTGGAAACAGTACTTGGGAACTCTATTAGTTTCCTTTGGTGATATTTGTGTGTGTGTGTGTGTGTGTGTGTGTGTGTGTGTGTGTGTGTGTTCTGTGTAGGCTTGCATTGGTGTCTAGGCACGTGAAAGGGAAAATGCCTAATTCACTTCTATAGAAAGGTTTCAACAGAAAAAGATCTTCTCTTGTTTTATTTCTGCAATGAAGGGATTGCCTCTAGGATTGTGATCAAATCGAATTTAATTTGGGCCATGTGAGTACGGTTGGGTCTATGTTTGGAGGGTCTGTTAACAGGGGCTTGGTCAGACATGTTTCAGGCTCGGTTCTTGCACAAATTAAATTGTCTCTGGGAAGTTCATCATTAGGGCTGATGCTGGGATTACAGTCCTGTTACCATAGGTGATAGTCCTGATACCATACATGCTGAAGACATAGTTATCTCTTGGTTCCTGGGAGAGCTTCTAGCGGGTCACCGAATTAGTCCCTAAGCAGACAGACTGACCCTGTCCCACAGGTGAGAAAAAGTAGAACTAAGATACAGGATTATTTCAGAGCCCACAGCCAAGGTTGACATTTGTAGGCTGGCGTATCTCCTAGGAGGTCTCTGGGTGGGAAGAACTACACCCCGGCTGTGGATGAGAGCGAATGTATCAGAATTACAATGCTACTTTTTGGATCTTGAAGGGTCCAAGGTTGGCAATTCTTCCTACAGGATCTGTCTTATAGCAAGGACCTAGGTCAACAGGACTGTCATCACCCAAGGCATGAACGGACATGACTCTTCATGGTCTGTTGGTGGCTATCACATAGGTTTCCATCTACCTTCTCAAAATAGTCCTCCTTAGTCTTGGGCTTCACCTGAGTTTCATAACTTCCTACCTGAAATCACAAAGCTCCCACAAAGACACTTTTGTCCACAAATGTCTGTGAAATAGTGTTACTGTAGGGTGATATGATTCTACTATCATACTGAGTTCATCGCCTTCAAATCTTTCTTGATCACCTTGAAATATCTTTTTTCCTCCAGAAATTTCTTAAAAACATCTCAGCTCTGAAGGAAAAGCTAGATATTTTCATCATCAGTCCAGGTGTTGGAGTCTAAATTGATTTCTACTGCAAAAGTAAAACCTTTACCTGATACCCCTGAGAAAAATCTTTAGTGTGGGCTGCCTCTTGTGGCTCAGTGTTACCTCAGCTGGGCTGCTGCCAACACCCGTGGACCCCCCTCATTGACATTCTCAACAGCACATGTCCCACTTTTATGGAAATAGCATAAAAGTTGGAGCTAGAAAACAGAACAATATCCAATTTGGCATTTGAAATAAGTGTTATAAATATAGAATGAAATAATTGTAGGAAGAAGGAAAGTTAGTGGTCCTTGATGAGAAAGACAATTAGAATAATGACTTGATAGAATGTTAATTAGATTAGAAGGTACTTTACAGGTCAATAATTCTATCCCCCTTACCTTAGAGCAAGGATAGGGAAACTCTAGCCTGTGGGCTGTAAAAGGCATGGGACATCATTAGCTATGGCCTGGCCAAGGCAAATGTTCCAAAGAGAAGCAGTTTCAGCAATCAAATTAGGGGTTAATTAAATGTTTTGCTAAATATAGCAGACTAATTTTGAAGTGAATAATTTTATATGGCCCTTGAATGGTATCACAAATATCCTTAGTGATAAGGAAACTGAAATGGAATGGCTTGGATACACCGGTACCAACATCTGTAATTATGCAGAACTGAGGTTTTGCTCCTGGAACAGTGATCTTTTTATCACTTACATTCTGCTTCTCTTGTCTTTTGGGCAGGTGAGGTATTTTTTTCTGTAGATCTGGATTTTGTAAGCCAGAAAAATTTTAATTGATGGCATGGAGAAATTTATAAAGGCTTATCATACTTAGTGTGATGGTTTATATCAACTTGGCTGGGCCATTGAGTCCACCTATCTGGTCAACCATTATTCTCAATGTTTCTGTGAAGGTATTTTTCTATAAAATTAGCACTGAAGTCAGTAGATTTTGAGTAGAGGAAATTGCCCTCCATAATGTGGGTAGGCCTCATCCCATCAATTGAAAGCCCAAACAGCAAAAGACTGACTTCCCCTGAGTAAGAGGACATCCTGCTTGCACACGTTTGGACTTGACTATAGCAGCGAAGTCTTCCTGAATCTTCAGTATAATGGTACACGCTGGAGATTCTGGACTTGTCAGCCTTCATGATCATGTGAGCCAACTCCTTAAAATCTGTCTCCAGAATTTTGAAGAATGAACAGAAATATGATTGTTTAAATTTTTTAAGAAATTTATTACAATATAAGACAATTGCAATTAATAGCCCTTAAAATACTCCTCCTCACATTGAACACACTTAACCCATTACTGTTACTCTTTGGGAAGCCAATCTGAAGTTCCTTTTCATGAGACTGTTTAGTTATGTGGTCATAAATAGCTGTCTCGGTGTCCTGAATAGATTACAATGCTTACTTTTCCTGGTCATTTTGACTTTGGGGACGAGCCAAGTCGCATGGTGTGGATCCATTGAACAAGGTGGATGAGGACACACTGTAATGTTTTTATGCACCTGCCTTTCCACTGGTTGGCACCCAGCAGTGATATTTAGCAGATTTTTTGGACATTCTTTGTAGAGACACTCATGAAAGAGAACTTCCAGAATTTCTTCAGAATGTGGCAAGAATGGTAAGATAGTTGTGTCTGAGCCAGACACGGATTGGATGGCCACAACACTCTGGAAAGTTGAGACAGGAAGATCACAAGTTCATTTGCAGTTCCACTTTGTGCTTTAGTGATACCTTGCCTGAATATGAAAAGAAGGAGGCTGGGAATGTAGCTCAGGGTGAAGGTACTGGGTTCCATCGGCAGAACCACAAAAGTGTGTGAAGGGAGAGGGAGTATCTTGAAGGGGATTAATAGCAGTGTCTTCTGCTGTAATGATTTTTAAAAACTTAAATATTCACCTATATTCTGATCACTCCTTGTATATTATGTTTATGTATGTTATTATTTTTGGAGGGACTGGTCCTTATTTCAGGAAAATATTGCTAATATTCAGTATCAAAATAGTTACACTGTTGGTTTTTCTTTCTCCCAAATGGCTCCAAAGAGACCACACAAAGGAGAGTTTATTTGAAGCCAATGAGCTTCTGGTTGTACACTTAACTGACCTCACAGAAACCTCACCTAAAAGTAGAGATCGGGTTAAAAAAAGAAACTTTGAAAGAATTAAGCACACTGCCAACCACAGACTATAGAGGAGTCTCACAGCCAGAAGGGGTACCCAGGGCAATCCAAATCCAAAGAAGCAAAATTTTGACTAATATAAAAATTTGAAAGTTTTGTACATAAGCTACTTAAGATTTCTCTAGCACTGACTGACACAAAGCACAATGAGATGGCATCTTGCGAGACAGCAGCCTCAGGCCCAGGAAAGGGTGACAAGATGAAATTCATATGGCTAAACTAGGAGCAGAAGCATAATTTTCTTTTTTTTCCTTAAGGGTGCAGAACAGCAATTAAGTGGTCATCTCAACATTAAAGGGCATGTTATACATTTAGTGAGCAGTTGGAAAGGGGTAGAGATTGGGTCAAAATTTGGTCTCAGGGTTGACTGTGTGGCTTAGTGGAAGATGCTTGTTTAGCTTAATGTGTTGAGGCCTTCCCTGGATTTGAATCTCAGATCTGATAAAAGATAAAAAGGCTCTGAGGTCTCATCTTAATTTGGCTGCTTTCTCTGAAAAAAGTAAAAGTAATAATAGTGGTCCCAAGAGGCTCTGAAGTTGCAAACGTAAACTGCACAGTTTTGTGTTTTGGGTAACTCCCAGGAATCAGTCTTTCCTTGGGACTTGTTTGGTTTTCAGTAGGCCATGCCCATATTTCTTTTCTACTATGGAGAGAAAATGTGCATCCGGCTGAAAAATTATCTTTCAAAAATGAAAAAGAAATTAGACTGCTGTTTCAGAGTTGCGTAATTATTTGGAATATTGTGCAAATGATAGCTACTACTACAAAAAAGTAATTAAGAGCATGTAAATCACAACATGCATTTACAGACACTTGGCATTGTTCCCAAAGGCACTCAGCCTGTAGCCCAGTTGGGATCCCTGGGAAAAGTAGAGGCAATCTGACGCAGAAGAACCTGCCAGGCAGGGGAGGTGTTGAAAGTTCAGAGAAAGCAGCCTTCCTGCTGGAGATCAGCCCTCAGCTTCAAGGTCAGCTGAGGGCAGGCTGGCCTCAGGGTGTTCCAGGGCCAGAGGGAGGGTCAGTGGCAGGGCAGGATTGGGGAGCTCTACATCTCACGGGGTCAAGCAGCATCTGGTCCACCATCATTTGTGAGCAGAGGTGTTCTCTTTTGTCCCCACAAATTATTATTTTTGTTTGTGTTTGTGAACACATGATAATGACATTCAATGTGAGGATCTGGTGTGTATGCATGTCACATCTCCATCACTTTTACTTCCCTTCCTTCCTCATCACCCACATCGTTTTTCCCTCTCCAGAAAATCCAACTTCCTACTTTCTTCCTTCAATCTTTTCTATTGTTAATAATTTGATTTTCTCATATTAGAGAAGCCAACTGATGTTTAATCACCCATGTCTGATTCGTGTTGCTAAGCATGGTGGTCTCCACGTGCATCCGTTTCCTACAAATGACTTTACGGCAGAGTGCTACTTCGCCTTGCATATGTATCAGTCTTCTTCATCCTTTCGTCTGTGGATGGACGTATCACTTGTTTCCGAGATTTGGCTGAGTTGTGCTGCTACAATCATGAGTGTATACGCAACCCTGGTGTATGATCTTTAACTCTTTTGGAAAGACTCAAAAGAGATATACCTGGGCCAAATTTGGTGCCCATTTTATATTTTTTTGAGGAATGTCCATACTATTTTCCATAATAGTTATTCCAGTTTACAGTCCCATCAATAATGTAAAGGTGTCCTTTCTTGCCACAACCTCACCAGCATTGGTTTTCTTTTTGAGTTGTTGATAAAAGCCATTCTTATTGAAGTAAGATGGAACCTTAGTGGTGATTTATGTGCATTTCTGTAATGGCTAAGGATGTTGACCAATTTTCATGTATTTATTAGTCATTTGTACGTCTAATAAATGTTTGCTTATTCATTTCAATGGCCCATTGTTTTGGATTGAGTCTTCTGAAGAGTATTTATTTATTTATTTTCAGTTCTCTGTGTTTTCTAGATAACAGGCTTCTATCCAAGGAGTAGCTGGCCATATTATTTTTTTTCCCATTCTGTCAGCTATATATCTTCACTCTATTGATTGTTTGCTGTACAAAAGTTCTTTTAATTTGATAAAATCCCATTTGTTGAGTCTTGGTGCTATCTCATGTGCAATACATGCTTTGTTTAGAAAGTCCTTGCCTGTGCCTATGTCTTCAAAGGTTTTGCCTATTTTATCTTCCAGTAGGTTTAGTGTTTCTTTTTTTAACATCTAGATCTTTGATCCAATTTGATTTGTTTTTAGTATATAGAAAAACAAGATGTAGGTCCAGTTTCATTCTTCTACATTTGGATAACCATTTTTTCCACTATTGTTTGTTAAAGAGCTACCTCTTCTCCAGTGTATATCTTTGGATCCTTTGTCACAGATCAGATGATTGAAGGTCCGTGGGGTTGTCTCTGCATCTTCAGTTTTGTTCTGTTGGTCTACCCATCTATTTTTGTCCCAATAATATATGTTTTTGTTTTTTGTTATCACTTTTGCTTTGCATCACAACTCGATGTTCAAAATCGTGATGCCTTCCACTTTTGTCTTAATTGCCTAGGACTTCTCTGGCTATTCTGGGTCTGTTCTAGTTCCACAAACATTTTCTAGATTTGTGAAAAATAAAGTTGGGTATTTTGGTTGGAATTGTATTGAGTGTGTATATCAGTTTTGATAGTATGAACATTTTGACAGTGTTGGTTTTGTCTATCCAGGAGCAGCGGTTGTCTTTCCGGTTTCTAATGTCACCTTGAATTTATTTTTACAGAGCACTAAAGTTTCATTACAGAGGCCATTCACTTTCTTTGTTAGGTTGATGACTAGGTATTTAAAAAATTTTTTTGAGGCTACTCTGAATGGCATTGTTTTTCTGATCTCTTTTGTGATTTTATTGTTGCTGTACAGGAATGTTATTGATTTTTTGTGTATTGATTTTGTAATCTGCAACTTGGCTGGATTTGTGTATTACTTCTATGCAACTTCGGATGGAGTTTTTGAGGTCTTCCATGTAAAGAATTGTGTCTTTTACAAATATAGTTTGACTTCTTTATTTCCTGTATGTATCCCCTCTTTTTCATTCTCTTGACTAATTTATCTGGCTAAGATTTTGAGTACTATGTAGCATTTCAGATTTAAAATGCTACCATATAAAAATCCACAAGAAAAGGGATTTTTAATCTTTTGTTCAGTGCTTAGAAGAGTACTGTGCCTCTGTTACATATTTACAAATATTTTGTCCAAATGATTGTTCACAGTGTGTACCCTGTATACAAGGTATGATGAAATTATATGATAAATGTTTAAATTTACATACCTATTATGATAAAAGACTTATTGGTACAAATATTCCTAAAAATTCTTCCCCTCATCTCACACATACTTATTCTGTCATTTTTGCCATCTTATGAAACAGTTCTAAAAGTCCTCTTTTGTGAAGGTCTGTGTGGTGTAATCAAAAATATAGTGAATTCTGCTGCTGAGGGCTGGAGACATAACTCAATGATTATAGCACTTGCTTAGAAAGCACAAGGTCCTAGGTTTGAATCTGGAACCACACAATAGTTGAGTGTAGAGGGGCACATCTCTAATTCCAGTGCACAGGAGGCTGAGGCAGGAAGATTGCCATGAATTGGAGGCCAGCCTGGGCTACACAGTGAGGTCAGTACCAGCTTGGACTGTAGAGTGAAAAAAGACATAGGAGGGAGGGTGGGGTGAGCTGGGAATGTAGGTCAGTATGAAAAGCCTAGGTTCAATCTCCAGTACCACAAAACAAATGCTTGAAATGAGGGGAAGTATTTGAAAGGGATTAATAGCAATGTGGTTTTTTTTTTATTGTGATAAATTTTTAAAAATTTAAACATTTACTGTGTGTACTTAACACACATCTTATTTTACATGTGATCTCACTGCTGATTGTTAAATGTCATGAAGAAATTCTGCTTTATTTACAATGTTTTTTGAATATGAGATTCATTCATATTGACTTTAAAATTGAAAATATAATTTTGAGATAATTATCGGTTTATATGTAGTGATAAGAAATATAGGAAGATTTCATATAGTCTTTACCCTATTCCCCCCAATGATCATATCTTGCAAATCCAGTATAATATTAGAACTAGAATATTGTGATGTTGGCATTAATACAATTGATCTTGTGTGTGTGTATGTGTGTGCCTGTGGTAAATTCTTCCCAACCAATAAACATGCTCTATTGTAATGTCACTTTATTATTCCCATGAGCTGGAGATGGAATCTCTTGTTCCATCCTCTCAAATTTGGGCTTGAATTGTTTTGATTAATGGAATGTATAAAATTTGTATTAATTGATGCTAGATGCCTTTGCAGTTCTAACTTCCTTTCTTTCTTTTACTGGGGTCCCCCTGTATAAAAGATGGTTTATCTACTGAAGGATAAGAGGCCATGCAAAAATAAACTCAGATGCTCCACCCAATAGGTAGAACCAATGTCATTATAAAAAAATAATCCTGAGCTTCTCAGCCCAGTCACCTATCTGGCTGAAAACTGTTCAGTAGCTACCACTTTGATTTTTGTCTCGATCCTTATGTCAACACCATTGATAAATCTTTAACTGGATATATTTTGAGGGTTCATTGTTTCAGAAATTGCAGAAAAGTATCGGGGCATACAAAGACTTATGTAGACATAGAGGAATATGAATGAGCTTATATACTTTTCTCTTAGAGTTATAAAATATTAATCAAACACATTAGTGAGTAGACTTCATGATTAAGAAACCAGTCTTTGGAGTTAGACTCCCAGTGTTAAAAACTTACTTATTTACTGCATATAGGATCCTTGGAAGGTTGCTTAAGCTCCTTGTACCTCAGTTTCTATATGCATAAGATAGTGATGAAAGTGAGATTTTTACCAGGTGTAGTAAAATGGTGATTAAATGGGAATATGTATAGTTCCTTTCACAGTCAGGTTACTGAATGCTGTAACCCCTCTTTATTGCTTTCTTTGATACCATTGTTAGTCTGAACTCCTTGGTTGATGACTAAGCTGTCTTAATTCCAGCTTCTTGTATGACTCTGGACTCTGAGTAACACGAAGCTAGCAACTCACTGTTTGGTTCAAACTTTCAATATTTTACTTAATACGTGTTTGTGATGTAGTCAGTGTAATACAACATCAAAGAAGTCTCCAGTGGGCCCCACTAGATCACTATGGTGTGTTTGCGTCACGGTGGTTTGTCTTCTCTGAACACGCCTTCTACTCTCCTTAAGAGGGAAGAAAAAAAGGTTTTTGAGAATTGCTGCCTCTTTTCCTCTTGGGATCAGGCAAACATAAGCCCTTGGAAATAGGAGTCGTCTCCCTGCCCTTAGTTGTACTGAGTTCCCTGAGACACACCGTGATAATGACCCAGTCCTTCTACCAGTGCAAGGCCTACTTTTGCTTATTGAGTCACTGGCTGGACCATTGACATCCTCATTTACATGGCAAGATTGTATCAATCTGGGACCTGAGGATGGCTTGACTCTTAAGAAAATTCCTCATACTTTCCTCTGAATAGCTATGACTCATTTTGGCGGCCAAATTCATCACAAAGTACATTCTGGGTCTTCTGGACACAAATAAAGCTGTATGGGGGGGATCTAAACAGAGAAGTAAGTAAATGAAGGGTAAAATTCAGTGCTAGCGTGACTTCAGTTGCCCAAGTTGGATGTCTTTGCCCTCTCCCGTTCCTGTGTTCGGGTAGCTATACCTAGGTGAGTTCTGTGAAGCCAACTGGATCACAGCGCCTAAAAGCTTAATAAGCTGCTAAAATGTAAATACTGACCTGTAGAATTTTGCATGGCTAATGAAGGCAGAGTTTGGACTCCATGATTACGTTGTACTGCTCTACCAAAACAGCCAATAAATGGTTACAGATCCATTTGATCTGCTCAGTGTGTCTGTTCACAATTTAGGTAAGGTAGATGTATTCCAGTAACATCTTAACCCTTTCAGTGTGAATGGCATAAAAGGAAAGAAACAGTAGATACAGGCGGAGTATCTTCTCAGAGTTTTGGCTTTAAGAATGGCTGATATATAATCCTCAAAGTATTTTGTGGGGTGATTACAGTATCAGCTGTTATCACAAGGGCTTTCTGGCAATAAGTCTTGCAAATAGTTTTGGTTCTGGAAGGAAATTGAGGAGAGAATGAAGAAAAGAGCATACAGATGTTTTGTGCTGTGAATGCTGGATTTTTCCACCTGAAGACTCTAAATACAATATAGATTTTCCTGGCATTGAGTTAGATATAGCAAATCCTTCATTCCATTGATCTTGTGGGTAATAATATTTATCATAGTGCAATCCTTTAGTGGAAGCACAAATACCGAGGAGCCATTCCAATTATTCATGTCTTTTTGTTATTGTGTTATTATCTTTCTGTTTATTTTGAGTGTCTCAGTGAAGAGACAACAGGCCAAGAAAAAAATGTAGAATTTAAAATGGGACAGGGTGTGTACCCTAAAAAATGATAAAGGCGTAGGTAATTTTTCACTTTGAATTAGAGGTGAACCAACTCCACAATTAGTTATAATGACAGCCTATTTTGTTTAGATCATTTAAAATTTCAGAATGTGTTGCTAAATGTGCAGACTCTTTTCATCTCTTCTCCCATGTGCATCTTTGCTTAAAGCGAGGGCTTCCATGACAGAACAGAGAGGCTATTTATAAAGTGGTAATCAAGCATAATGAACACAATTGGGAGTACAGAGTTGGTTTGAATTAAGCTTTTCAGAGCCCGCAGGTACATTTAGGTATCTGGATATGTTCACAGCACCACCCAAGCGCTAGGCAGTTTGAGTAATTTCTTACTACCCTAACCCACCTAATAGCAGAGCTTGGGTAAGGCATTAGGAGAAGGACAGTAGCTTTCTCTGGAGTCCAACTTTTCAAAAGGCAGCTAAGGACTTCTTCAAATGTGGTGAAGGTATTTGACTTCCAGGACACAGAAAAATGCAGGTTATCTTATAGCTCCAGCAAACACTCCACCTGACTGACCCACATGACCTCAACCTAAACATCAGACCTGAGTCTTCTAGACTCTCCGAGTCTATATTCCAGCCTAACTCTAAATCTGTTCCTTTATTTTGGCCAATCTTGCCGTTCTAATCTTATACCTTTAGTTTAACTGTTAAGACCCAGAAGATTTATTTGGAAATTGGAAGTGGTGGCAAAAGTCTTGGAATTTCATAGAAGTTATTGGGACTCGCTGACATTTTGTAGTTCTTCAACCTATAACTTTAAAAATGTTCCTGTGGAGCTGGAGGAGTGTCAGAGTGATTAAAATGCATGCCTAGCCAGGGCTAAGACAGGATGTTTCTGTAATCATGGGATCAGAAGTGGAATCAAGGTGGAAACAAGGTTTCAGGGAAAGCCCTGGCCACTCCAGGAACAATAAAGGAGAAGTAGCTAAGACAGGCATCTTACCCTCTGTCTTTCCCAGTTTCTTCTAGATTCCCTAAGGGAATTAGTGGGCTTACCTTTATCTACAACCCCACCACAGGAGGACTGTTTGAAACCACCTGAGCAAAAGCTCTATAAAGGGCTCATGTCACTCATTCCCTTGGGATCCTCATTCAAGACTCCCTCTTCACCTCTTCTCGTGAGCTTTGCTTTCTCAATAAATTCCTTCTTGCTTTAAAAAAATGCTTGCCTAGCAAGCACAAGGCCCTGGGTTCAATTCCCTAGTACCACATAAACTGGGTGTGGTGGCACATGCCCATAATCCCAACACTTGGGAGGCTGAAGCAGGAGGATTTTAATGAGCCCAAAGCTAGCCTGGGCTCCACAGTGAGTTCAGAACCAGCCTGGAATATAGAGTGAGATCCTGTCTCAAAAATAAAATAAAATAAATGTTCCTGTGAAAGTAGATGTAAGATCAAGAAGCTGGACAGATTCCAATATCCCAGTATATGATGTCTACTTATGGAAACACTATACGAATGCCCTTTCAAGGAAGATCTCATTGTCTGTAGCTGGTAGGAGCTCTTAGCAAACAATGCAAACAATCTCGGAGCTCTGCTTTAACAAGAGCTAACCACTCAAGGCAAAGTTCCTGCCAATGCCTGGTTTAGGTTTGGCCGTGTTAGCTCAATCCCTGCTTGCTGCAGGCCTCCCTCTGATGTTGGTCAGCTTTGCAATATGAATTCTCTCTGCTCAATCCTGTTTTCCTCTTCTTTCCAAGACCCCTACTCTCATACCCCATTCTGTGTCAGAGTGAGATTCTTAAAGAGCCTGACCTAACACAATGTGAACAATTAGGTTCCAAGTGAAAAGCCTTCTGGAATTTAATGAGGTGTCACAAATGTACTTTGATTTGAAGACACAGAAAGAAGGGACTAGAGTTCTTTGTGGTCCTGTGCTACCCTGAGTATGTTGAGTCTGTTTTTATGGATATCTTATCCTACTAGCATGCCACTAAATATTATTTTTGTGAAGTCTACTGGAAAGTCTACTGCTTAAAGGCATCTCACTTTTAGGGCAGAGAGTACAGGCCTCCCTGAACTAGTCATAGAGAAAAGAAACCAAAATGGCAGAAGGAAGCTAGGCATTTATAACTGAGGTAGTAAGAGACAGGGCCTACAGCATGTCTTCCTTAAGATATTCACTTACTGTAAATCCTGCAGATAGAGAAGAGGTTTACAGAGACATGAAGAATAGAAATGTCTTTTCCTCTCCGTTCTCACAGTTTTTACTTCTCTATTAAAGGAATATTGTTTGCAGGCTGGTCCTGCCCCTGTGAGTGTAAGTTTCTTTTTTAAGACTGTTATGTTAGTCTGGTAGCAGTCAGTGAAGCAAAGGTTTAAATGCAAGTAGTTTTTTGTTTTGTTTTCAGGAGGAGATATAGAGAACACTGACAGGGGCATGGAAAAGTAACTGGGCAAAGGAGCAGAAGTCAATAATGAGTCCATTATCAATTTGGCTGTTGTGGGCCCTCCTCTTTCCCAGCATAATGCCCCTGAGTGTCAAGGGAGCCAGAATGTTTATATATCCACTCTTCTCAGCCACTGGCTGAGGGCCGTGTGGGGGGTGGAGTCTAGACTCCCGTGGAGGGATGCGGTCAGGGAGGAGGGTGGCGAATTCCCTGGCGCTTCTGGAAAGCTGTCCTTGGGAAGTGTCGCTATCTGGCATACATCCTCGGGCTCAGAGGTACAGGTACTGGCAGATAGAAATTGGAACAATTGGTGAAACCCTAGATGTACGGGTGTGATCGGAGAAGTTGATGGCGGCTATTCAGGCATGAATTACACTTTTCATTCTTATGCCTGCACTGACCAGCATCATGCCTGGCACACAGCACACCCTCAGTCACCATTTACCGCAACCGTGAAAGATGAGACCAAGCGCAACGATGTGGTTCTTGGGTGGGAGGGCTCCAGGCTCTCAGCCTGCTAGCGAGGATAAATGTGTGAGGCTCAGGTCATCTCTTGTTTCTGGAGGAGAGAACGGAGAGGGTGAAGCACGCTTAGACTCAATTTTTAAAGATTAATGTAATAGTCGGTTTTCCTGATAAGCTCTAAATTAAAGTTGGAAATTGCCTAGTGCAATTCGCAAAGGTGCATACACAAGAAGGGAGAAAAAAAATTCTGATTGCGGTTTTATTTGCTGACACTTCTTAACAATTTATGTTCAAGTGCTATTTTGCTAATTAATGGCTGCTCAAGAAATGCCATGTGTCAGCAGTGAATCACTTACTTTGCTGTTCTTGAATGGTGTATGGATAATGAACAAGGACAAGTTGGATAATTAAAGCTGAAAATAGCCTGGCTTTGGGACAAAGCCCTGTCAATAGGGAAAAATGTATTTGTCAGTATCCATGCCAGACTATTAATAGTTAAAAAACTCAAGGGAGAAATTTATTGACACGTAGAACTGAATAACCAAAGAACTGGAAGCGCAAGTAGGGTAGCTTTAGGAACATTTGAAACCAGGAGTAGAAGAGCATCCGGATTCCTAGTTCTACCGCTCACCTCCTGTCCCCTGTGTCTCCAAGCTTCCTTCATGCTGTTACACCAGTTTTGCGTGAAGGGTCTAGAGCTAAAGTGGATAGTAGCTCTGGGCTCCCGGCTTGTGGCCCTGTGGTCGAGGGGAGAGGGCTTGTGTTCTTCACTCAGATTTGAAGTACAGTTGGCTTTCTGGACCTGCCACTTCTACATCCACAAAGAGACCAACCATGAGTCAAACATATTTGGAAAAAAAAAAGCAATTGGACTGAACAAGTACACACGTATTTCCTGCCACCATTTCCTAAATAACATACTATAACAAATGTTAGTGTAGAATTTATATTATATTCAATTTTAAGAATAATCTAGAGTTGATTTATAATATATGGGAAGGAGTTTGTACATTATATACAGATGTTTTGCTACTTTATGTTAGAGCACACACTGATTTTGGTATCTTTGAGGAGTACTGGAACCAATACCTTGTGGATACGGAGAGACAGCTGCTCTTCAGGTAGGAACTGTGTGGCTAGGAGAGCCATGTTTCCAGGGAGCAGGCCTTAGCTTTAGAGGTGTAGAGTTTGAGAGAACTGGAGAAGAAGGGAAAGTGCTCTTTTAGGTAAAGAAGACGATAGGTGGTTAAGCAGCTGCTCAAGGAAGTATGTGATTGAAATTCCAGGCGAGCAGTTTAGATTAAACCTGTTATTGAAATTCAGAAAAAGGAAGGAGCAGGCTCAAGTGGTTGAGGAGATAGGAGTTGAACGGGAGTTTGATTAATGGGTGATCAGAGAGAAAAGAACATTTCCTATACATGATACTAATGAATAAATCACTTATTTGGGCTTCAGTGCATGGCACTGGGCAGACTGGTCCAGCTGGAACACAACTATGTTTGGAAAGAGAAGGAAAATCGAGAAAAGCAATGTGTGGAAAGATATAAATCCCAGGCAGGAAAAAAAGTCATAATAAAATTTGAGCAAGGGAATAATTTGATCATAATTACAACAGTAGGCAGATCCACTACACGGATGCTGGGTGGGGAATTATTTTAAGAGTTTCATGTGATATTATCTCATTTTATCTTCACCATAACTCTGTAAGGGCAGTTCTTCATTTTGAGACAAGATCTTGCTGTGTTGTTCAGGCTGACTTCAGACGTATGAGCCTCTTGTTTCAGTCTCCTGTGTACCTGGGTAAGCGGTGCTTACTCATTTCCAGCATCTCCATTTTCTTTTTGAAACCATTGAAATATACCTCTCATCTTAAGCAACTTCTTTAAATTCACGTGGTTAGCAAGTGTTTGCACTCAGACGAGAACTGAGAGCTCCTGAGTCTGCTTGTCTTATGTCTTTATTTATTTTTGCTTCGTTTTCTGATCATTGATGTATTGCTGGTGGATGATACCATAATGCTGGAAAATAACAAAGAATGTGTGCATGATTCAGGAGGCTCTCGGAGACATCAGAGAGAGGTGGGTAGAATCTCAGAGTACTGCCCTGTGCCTTCCAAATCAGAAGAAGGAATTTTTTGTAATATTTAAAATTAAAGTAAATGGCTTCTAGTTTTCAGAGAAGTGAAACTAATTATAATCAGATTCTTTCCTAAGGAAAAAATCATTCAAAATGTTGAAATTACCTACTTTAAATACTAAGCTGCAATCCTAGGACTTGACTCAATAAAAGTAAAACATACCAAAAACTTGTGTTTAATTAATTTCAGTTAAAGAAAAAGGTAAACAAAAAGGAAAAGGGAAGGGAAGAAAGTGAGTCAGGAAGAAATATACATAGAGCCAGAGAAGATAAGTGAGATTACGTTCTACCACTGTACATCAGAGTTAAAGAAACTGAGTCGATTTTAGATGTATTCTGGTCTGCAAAGTTCAAAGTAACTAAATTTTTAAGGCTTTCTCAGGGATCTTCTACTTACGTGTTTGAAATCTTGACCACTTGTATGTTCTACTGATAAGATGATAAGCAAAACTATTCAATATTGTAAGTGCATGGATAGCTTATTTATTCTTTAATTAATTAACAGTCATTGAACATCCTCTGTTTTCCATACACTATCTTAGGTGCTCCTGCTTGGGCCTCATACAACTTTCACTTATCCAAAGAGAGAAGGACTATGCATTTCCGTACAAAATTCTGTCTGATATGTTATCAACAGCTTAACAAATCTGAGTTTCGGCCCCATAAACTGTAATTCAAACTTCTGATAATCTGATCAGAAGAATCCCATTTGAGATTCTGAGAAATGAGTTCTGGAACTGGTCTTACATTTTAAATTTTGGCCAAATGTCTAAAAGTGGCATCTCTCTTATAATTCATTCTAGTGCTGGTCTATGGCACCTGTGAACTTTGTTGATTTTTAGCCAGAATAAAAGTATGAAACTTATGCAAAAGGGAAAATTTGGGATAGTTCTTTAAAAATGTGATTGTCTTAGTACTTATTCATTGCTTGGATAGATTACTCAACATCCACAACTTAACGGAGAAAACATTTATTTTTTAGCTCAGAGTTTCAGAAGGTCTCAGTCCATTGGTGGGCAGCTGGCAACAGCAGGAAGGGGCTGGCAAAGGAGAGATGTTCACAGCATCACATGAGGAAGAATCAGGGACCAGAAAAAACTAGAGCAGAAGTTTATAGGCCTCCAGGGCACAGCTGTAATCTAATCTAGCCTGTATCTCTCCTCCATCACCTACTTGTATGTAATCCATGCAATCCGTCTCCTTACAGCACATAAGTCCATAAAATTCAAATACATGAGACTTTGGGGGGGGGGGTGACATTACTTGATGGTCTTATAATGTACTATATCCACAGATTTCATTGAAACATTAAATTTTTTTCTGTAAATCATTTCCAAATGCTCCGAGACTGCTTCTTGCTAACAGAAATCTATCTAGTATCATGAACTCTTTGGTACCAATTGAATTAATTTTCTAGTAAATTTCAGGATTAAAATGCAATATGACCCAAATATACTCTAACCAATAGAGGACCACAGAGAGTGAGTGAAGTCTCCAGGGTTTAGCTGTGACTCTGTGTTTTCATTGGCTAGACCTTTCTGTTGATTGGATGCAATTAATTGAATTCTCTTTCTGAGCCCTTCACAGTCTTCTGACAAAGTGAACTTTCCTCTTTTCTTACTTTCTACAAAGTTACATATTGGTCCAACCTGGAGCTAAATCTTAATGGTGATTCTGGTATTTGAAATTGCATGACTTTCAGTCTTCTAATCGATGGTGGCTTTTGAATGACTGACTTAAGTGCTGGATGCCACAAACAAAGTCTGCAGGACAGAATTACCAGTAACTTTGATCATCTGGGAAGGTGACATGCTGGGAAGTTAAAATGAGAAGATTAGTATGTGAGATATTTAGACATTTTTTGAAGTCTATCCTGTGAAATGATTTAGATAGACTTTTTTTTTGAGACAGGGTCTCGCTCTGTAGCCTGGTCTGCTCCTGAACTACAGACCAGGTTGGCCTTGGACTCACGGTAACCCTCCTATCTTAGCCTCCTGAGTGATGGGATTATAGTCATATGCCACCACACCTGACTTATATGGTACTGGGGAATTGATCTCAGGGCTTTGCGCTTGCTAGGCAAGCACTTTAACTGCTGTGCCATTCCTCCAGCTCCTTCGGCAGACTTATTGAAGACTTGGTGTAAAGGACTATCTACTTGCCTCTCTGGAACCAGATACTTTAACAGGCCTACTAACAGGGACCTTTTGATCTGTCTGCTCTCCTCTGGCAGTTTCTCAGAGTTCAGGTACAAAGAAATTCCTGTATTTTCAAATTACAAAGTTATGGCTTCCTGATAAAGGTCTAGGGAAAGTCCAGAGATGGCTTAGCCTTGATATTCAATCTACCTAACAGTGGAAAACAGTGTTGTCCCTCTCCAGTGAAGTGACAAACAAGTTTCAGAAAAATAATCATTCAAAATGGAACAGATAATGATAGATGAATTTATACAAACACGGTTAGTTTAGGAACCCATAGGTGAATTTTCTTGTTGTGTTAAAGGTTGAAACAATTAGAAGAGCAGTTTTATGCTTTCATTCAGAGTACCAAGAGAGGAAGGAAGGCGTGAATAGTTTTCCATTTGCACAAAATGTTGACAGAATCGTCATAATATAATATGATAGGTCTTATGAACTTACAGCACTGACACACCAATTTTTCAGACTAATGTTGTCTTACTTGCAAAACGGACAGACACTGTTTATTTTTGCAAGTAGTCAACTAAACTGATGTGAATGCCAACTTCTTTGATGTTTCAGCTTTAAGAAAGTTGCATTAATGGAGGGCAATTATGGTAATTTGAATTAGGAATGGAATTATGGTAATTGAAAACTTCTGCAGTGACAGGTATTTGTGAGACCCTGGTGTTCTGGTGCAGTTCAGAACTGCTATTAAGCCCACGGTAATTAGCATTTTCCCCCCTGAAATGGTTGAAAGAATCATGGAACATAAAACAAAATTTGACAATATGAGAAGGGAACTGGCAACAACATCAAAACTTACAGTCAACACGAAGAATCATGAACACAGGCACAGTCTTGAGCTTTTTTAAAAACAGAAAATCACAAGAAAATCATAGCTTTGTTGGTGAACGGGGGAGGTTAAGCATTTATGTCGTACTTCTGCCGTATAGACCTATTTGCAACAGAAAGATGGAGCCCAGAAAGGCATTCTTATTTTCTGGCTTCATTTCCAAATCAAATTGTTGTGGAGAAATCTGCAGGTCCCCACAATGCAAAGCAGTAGAAAGCGGCAACAAAATTAGATGACTCGCTCCACAATGTTCACCCAGTCATTCAACAAATGTTCATCCATTGCCTACTATGTGCCAGGCAATTTGCCAGCTGTCAGAAGTACAAATAAGACAGAGTTCCTCCCCTTACAGAGATTTTCAGTTGAGTAAAAGAATCAAAATATTCTTGGCTCTGCCTGAGAAGAGGGAAGCATTGTTGGATTTAGAGTTTCTAATCCTCAGCATCCCTTTTCCTGGAAGAGCTGAGAACATTATTTTAGCTCTTAATCCTTTAGACTTTGTTTTTGTCTTGGTATTTCTCTTGAGGTTTCTAAGGATAGCAAAATATGAGTGCCAGTGCAATAGGGTATGGTTGGCTGCAAAGGACAAAATACCTGACAAAAAGTGCATATGTGGCTCCATCTCCTATAATAAGGAGGAAGCTCCAGAGTTAGTGTAGTCAGTCAGAAGTATCATTAACAACCCGACTCCTACTCTTTCTGGCCTTTGTTGTCGTTGCTACACATTTCCTTTCAAAGCCCAGCGTCGATGTGAGATCATTTGATTCTGAATGTGATTTTTCAGGGTTTTATGTGTGTTGTGAATTTCTTTGTTATTCATTTCTAATTTTTATATAGCATGTCTCTAGTCTGGTAAGAGTACACTTTGAGAAAAAAATCTAAAATTTCATCAAATATGTGCGATTATATTAGACAAGTTTTTTTTTGGTAAGATAAGAGTAACTAATATTTGGATTCTAGGTGGTACCGTCATTGCTGTTCTGTAATAATCCGATCTACATAAATTGTAGGCTAAGTGATTTTATATTGAGTAGCATTGCTTCAGTATTGAAAGGGGAAAGAAATAGAAGTGTATTCCTCTAGTAGACACTGTTGTCCTGTAAATGGGCGTACATGAGCAGGAAAGTTTTGTGTTGTTGTTTTAATGAGAGAAAATGATGGAAAATAGGGGTGAATTCCAATTTTTCTCAAATGAGCTCTATGTCCTCTTTTGCTGGCGAGTTTAAGTATGTCTTTTTCCCTATCATCCCCCGAGCAATCCGTGTCTGTGAGGTGCATGCTGGGCCCTCAGTTCAGCAGAGGATAATTGACCAAGTCAACTTCACCAGCGGGCGCTTGTTCTTATCAGCGATTCTGTGTCCTCTGTGATGAATCTGTGGCACAGCTCAGTTTTTAGAGTCCCTCTTTGAGCCAACAAATGTTTTTGGGCTGTTGAACATTAATTCATATTACAGATGTGATTGAAAATGACACAGTAGTTCATCTCAGAGTAGGGACACCGTACCTATGGATAATCTGGTTTCCACATCCTGATGACTGATGTCACATACAGGAGTACATGTGTATGTGACAGCTCCTGGTGTTAAAGGGACTATGAGTGAAAGGGGACAATGTATCTGTGCATTCAGTGTCTCTGCTCAGTTTCTCATACCACTTAACAAGTAAATGTACAAGAAGGCAGATCTTGTCTCAGTGTTTCAGAAGAGCGACTTACTGTCTTTATAACCAGAAAAGGGATGAAACAGCTCATTGTGCTGGGAAGAAAATCTCATTTGGGAGTGTGAAAGAACAATTTGACAATTATCTCCGTACTTCTGAGGTCTGAGGAAGAGAAATGACAACATTTTATTATAAAGCCCTTTTAATTGAAGTAATTAGAAGCAAGAATGTTAGTACAGGCTGAAAGATTGTCAGGAGGGAAATAGATTTCTGGTCAAGTTTGCTGAGCTTGGAGGCTGCCGATGAACTTTTGAAGTAATAATTAACATAACACTTCTGAGGCATTTTTAGTCTTACCAGAAATTATTATTTTTTCTGCCTCCTCCTTTCAGATGAAATAATAATGTTTAGCACTTAGCCGGCATCTTTCATTCCAATGGGTCCCCTGGCTCTTAAACAATTTTTCTATCTCCGCATGTGTGAATATGTGTCTACACAGAGTAATTTCAGCAATTGCCAAAAATTTCAGCAGTCCCACCGGGGTAGCACATTGCAGCTGTTCAGTATTATCCAGCAAAGCTACATGGCGTTGTAGGGGTGTTGTAAAGCACACACACACACACACAAAAGTTAAAATCCTATGTTAATAGTCTAGGAAGAATCTGGAATTCGGGAATGTGTAGTATGTACAGAAGGGTTTGCTCAGCCTACACCTGCTCCTACTTCTCATATATGAGCCACGGACGATCAGGGAGCCAGGAGGGGAATGGAAGTCGGGTTTAAAGTACTTTTGAAGTATGGTGCTGTCAACAGCAGGGTTTCCTAATGCCGCACCAGAGCTGAATGCTGTTCCACTGCGTTAGCAATGTGCTTCCTGTAGCATGCTGTGTTTGTCTTAGAGGTCTCATTCAAGGACTGGCCATGTCTGCTATTTCGGTTTTCAGAGTGGAGAAGTAACCATGATTAGTCATTCAGGGTTCATTTGAAAAGAAATAAAATCATTTAATTGCTGCAGAAAAGATGTGTCAATCACAGCACTGGAGGAAATGGCATTTGAAAAATGGTAACTGCTTTCCCCAGCAGATAGATAGTGTGGTGCTTGGCACACAGTGGGCACCATCTCTGAAGTGAGAGATGAAACCTTTGAATTTCAGGTGGCAGCCCTCGTATTTGGATGGCGGTAAATACTTTTTAATACGCTTTCACAGATACCAACTTTTCTGATCATATTGACACCAGGCTGGCTTTGATTTGATTTTGTTAGTGTTGGAAGAACTTAACGTGAGAAATTTATCATATAGACAGCGTTTCCTTCTCTTTCTGGAGAGCTGCTACCCTCAAGGCCTTGTTCACAGTGTATGCTGTGGAACTGCTGCACTTGGAGATCTCATTGCTAGTGAAGCCTGTGCTTTAAGCCATATATTCCTTTCTGTTTAGGTGCCACTCCAATCAACTCTGTGGGGCTCAGTGGACCTCAGGAGAAGGCGTTTCACCCATGGTAGCCATTATGTGGTTGATCGTTAATGAGCAACCTCTGTGTTAGTTTCTAAAAGAAGTTGAGACAGACTTTTCTCATAATAACTTGAAGCCAGGCCTGGTGGTGCAGGACTGTAACTCCAGTGCTCTGGGAGTCTGAGGTAAGAGGATTGCAAGCTGAAGCCCTGCTTGGACAATTTAGTGACTTAGTGAGATCTGTCTCAAAATCAAAAATAAAAATGGGCTGCTGATATAGCTCGTGGTGAAGGCCCTGGGGTTAATCCTCAGTACTACGGCTTCGATCTGGAGTGTCCCCCCAAAGCCTCGTGTTATTTGGAACTGTGTGCTGTTGGGAGGTGGGGCCTGGCTGTAAGGGGTGGATGCTTGGGATTTGACCTACAAAGACTGTCATCCACTTGTTGAGATTGGGTGGGTGTCCAGGGTAGAGCTTCTGTAGGCCCGGAATTCAGGGACGGGTACCCATCCTGGGTATGGGGGCCCAACTGGCAACTTGTAAGTAAAGAAATGAAGAAGAAACACTGTTACAGCTTCTTCCTGGGAAGGCTGTGGCCTTTCCTGAGACTCCTGCTTCACTGGGCTTCTGTCTGCAATGCCAGGAACACCTCTCTAGCTTCTGCCATGTGCCTTCCCTGTTGCTGGCTGCCCTTGAATAGACCGTGTGAGACCTTCGAAAGTGGGAGCTGAAGTAACTCTTTCCTCCCTTTTGTTGTGGATGTTGGGCATTTTGTTCCAGGAGCAAGTAAGGAAATAAGAAACCCAGTGTCAAAAATAAATAAATAAATAAATGAAGTTGCAAACCTGGGAATAAATTTTCCATCTACCAGAGAAACTGTAAATAAAATGCTAGCATGAGTTAAGTGCTGGCTGGAGTGAGCCAAAACCAAGTTAAATGATGATAGAGTAGAAAAGATGGAGCCTAGCAAGAAAGCTCTGCTTTGCGGTGAAGAAGGGAAATGGGTAGATACAGAAAAGAAACGGGTGTATACTGAGACATTCTACGTGTGGCTGATCAGATCCTAAAGTCCACGGAAAAAAGTAGAGAATGATTGGGACAGTTTTCTGTTCAGTTTCAATAACTTGCTAGGATAGCTTAAAGACCTTAGAGAAACACAATTACTGGGTTTATTAGAAAAGACGCAAATGAATAGCTGCTATGCAGATGTTCCCAGGATTGAGCTGTTATGAATTGTGCTGCTATACACGTGGATATGCCTGTGTTTGGTTTTTAAGGAAGACGTCCAGGAGAGCTGTAGTTGGGTCAGATGGGATTTCTTATGATGGATGTATTTACTATTGCTGAAGCTCCCAGAATCCCATTTTAAAGGCCCCGTTATATAGTCATGATTGATTAAATTGTTAAGTACTGGTGATTAATTCATCCCCTGTCCCTCTTTCCTTCCCTGAGGTTGAGGTTAAGGTTGAAGTTACCAAACCTTCAATCCCACAATCGGTTGTCCTTGGCAACCAACCTCATCATTGAGCTATGTAAGGAGTCACCTCATTAACATAAATTTAGGTATAGTTGAAAGGGGTTAATAATGAATAACAAAAGATACTCTTCTTACTGGGGAAATTCCAAGGATTTTAGATGCTTTGTGCCAAGAACACTGAAATATGACATATCTATGTCTATGTGTATCTCTACCTCTCTCTATACATATTTCTTATTATGTCACAGTATCATACGTAATTGATGTCATAATGTTGCAGGGAATGAACAAGCCATTGCATTAAATGATGACATCAATTCTCTGTAGAGCCTGGGTTCCCTGTTCTTAACAACCACAGTACTTAGATGCTATTCAGTAGATGGTTTTGCATCAGTTTCCTTACCTGTAAGAGTTTATATTCTCACTCAAATTGTTTCCTACTAAGGTCTTTGAGATTTTATTTTTTCTTTCTAAGATTTTCATTGATTTTCCCACTGAGTGGTTGGTTTATGGGCACAGTTCTAGCTGCTGCTCTTGTATTTGGAGAAATTAAGGATCAAGATGGATAGCTTCTTACCTTTGAGAAGTTTAATTTTATGCGAGGAACTCCTATTTCGTTTTGGAAATGAAGAATTATAAAAAGAATTTTGGACCACTAACTTGGCCATTTCATCCTGGTGTGCCCTTTCTAGACTCTGTAGTCTTAGAGTTGCTGCAAAAAAAAAAAAAAAAAATAAAAAATAAAAAAAAGTCAAAAAAGTGTGTTTGGGAGCCAAAAGCTATGTAACTTCACTGAACCATGTCTGTGAAATGTGAGGAATATTATGGGTAAGGTTCAAATGTTGTGAGGTTTAGGACATAGTTACTAAAATTTACTGAGCTTCCAAATATGAGCATGCTAGTTTTTTTGTGCAAGGTCTAAGCATTTTCCTTTTCCTGTCCCTGTATATGCCATACATTGATGATCTTGAGGGCCGTCATTGGTTTTTCCTTGGGACACGAGCTCTTCCTGGGCGAGCTCATCATTGTGCCCTTGGGGAATGATGTCTTCTGTGATGATGATGATGCCAAAATCTTTGCCTTTGGTGCCAGACTCCAGTATCAAACTCTCTGCCAATGGTCCTGCCTACATATGTCACGGACAGCCCAAGAACCTTCCAAAATGCATGAAGTGGCTTGGAGGTGAAAGAGAAGGTGGCTCACAGATCCAATAACGGGGCCCACCGTGGTGCAGGGTGCAAGGGGGATGAAGAATGCGAAGACCAAAGAGCAGAAAGGGCTCAGGAGTTTGTTTCTGTGCTAGCTTGTTTTCTGACCATTTGAGGAAGGTGGACCCATGTTTCCTCAAATTTTTTATATGGTTCCTCCAGATTATGATTAACCACAAGTACAATTTGATCAAGGTCGGAGGGTTGAAGTGTAGCAGCAGCCAGACGTCAAGGTCAGGTAATCTGATGCTGTCGCACAGTGCCAGCCAACCCCGCTGGTGAGAGGCACTGGCCAGCCTGGCTCTGTGCTGCCTCTACCCTTCCCCTCCCTCAGTTTCTCTGGATCTCAACGTTGGCCAAGTGGCGAGGCTGCTTGTTCCGTATGTCGCTCGTATCAAAAGGCGAAGGTGAAGAGAGAAGTAAGGATTCTAGTTTGTTCGAGTTAGTTCATTTTGTCCCTCTAAGTTCATTGTTGCCCCTCTCTTCCTGGCTTCTCCAGCTGTGTTTTCTTCTGTATGGATGTCCTGCTGACTTGAGACCCAAACTTGGAGGCAGAAGCCACAGCTCTCACGGTATGCAATGCGTAGTCTTTATAATCAATTCTCTACTCTGGATTATTCAGAGTGGTTTTGCTCCTTGATTGAACCCTAACTGATACAGTTTCTTGTTAAATCAGCACTTGTCTGTATGTGTAATTGGTTCATCGATTAGTTATGACATTAGCATTTTTCTATATATAAGAACTTTACACAGGGATAAACTATTTGCCAGTTTTAGCAAGTCTACAGCAATAAATTCTTTGCTGAAAAATTATCAGTTGTTTAGAAATGTCTTCCTGTTGGAGAGTAGCATGTCCAAGAGACTGATGTTTATTAAAAATGGGTTATACTAGAATGGTAATATGTTCAATTTCATTGCCTTAGTAAAGAATCTACTTTTCATTGATTGCTAATTGATAGTTAAACTAACACTTACAGTGGCATAGGATGACATTGGAAAGAAGACCACTTCTTGGAATAGTTGAAAGCTTTGACAAGGACATTGTCCTGTGGTTCGTAGAGTTCCCTACCTAATTCCCCAAACAAGTCTATAATTAAGTGAAAACTCCAGCTTTAAACTCATCTTTTTTTGTTTATAAGAAAATCTAGGCCTATGATATTTTAAAATAAATTTAAGAATGTACTGAACAATCTTTTAAAATATAGCTACTATTTCTTACTATAAAAAAATACCGCGAAGGAAAATGGAGAGCAAAAAGACAGCACTGTCCTGAATTATAAATTTAAAGCAAGGAAATATCCAGTATGAATGTCTGTTTGCAACTGTTATGCTAGTGGACAACTCAGTATTTATGTATCTGGCATTTTACAGTTTATTTTAAATCAAGTTGAATTATTATATGATATGACAGAACTGTGTATTTCAAACTTGGAAAGTTAGCAGACTTGTGGAAATAGGTTATGATAGGACAGAATGAGATGGTTTTTTTCTGTTGGGCAGTTGGAAAACAGTGGAGTTTTTGAGTAGAGAAGTGAACAATTCTGTGAAGATTAACGTAAAAATTAGGTTGAAATAATGCTTGGGTATAAGAATAATCAAATATATATTTTTTCTATTGTAAAAATGGTACATTCTTATTAAAGGAAATTTAGAAAACTCAGATAAGTTAGTAAGTGGGAAATAGAGCATCTGTACGGTGTCATCATGGAATCCAATGCATGTTAGCATTTTGGCATAAAAATCATTTTACTCTTTTTTTCTGGTTATATTTATATTGTTATAAATATGATATATAAATAATTTTTGTGGTATTGGAGATTTAACTCAGGGCCTTCTCACTGAGCTACATCCCCAGCCCTTTTGTTTTTTGCTTTTAAATTTTGAGACAGATTCTTACTAAATTGCAAAGTGGCCCACGCTGGGCTCAAACTTGTGATCCTTTTGCCTCAGCCTCCCAGAGTGCTGGGGTTACAGGCCTATGTACGAGAGCTGGCAATGCGTATATGATTTTAATCTGTATGTTTTTCATTTATTATTGTTGAATGTTTTTAAAATTTATGAGATTCATACTGAGCCATTTGGTGTTTAAATATATTAATACCATTTGTGCACATATTTTATTTCTCTTTTTAATAAGTTATTAACATGAAGCATGATTTTTTACAGTAAGCTTCACATATATAAAGCATAAAATTCAATGACACGACATGCATGTATAGATTCATGAAGCTGTCGTCATAATGAAGGTGTTGAGCATTTCTGTTGTCATCAACAGTTTTATCATGTCTGTTGTGATCATCTTTCTCTAAGCAACCACGGATCTGATTTATGTCACTGTGTGCACTTTCTGGAACTTTATATGAAAAAAATCCATATATACCTATATATGTGCATATGTGTATAAATGCATATGTATACTTTTTTCTGACTGCTTCTGTCACTCAACATAATGCATGCTCATTCATAATGATACTTGTATCTTTAGTTTTTATTTTTTAATCACTAAGTGGTATGCTGTTATATAGCTCCCAATTTTCTCCATAAAATGTGCAGAGAACAACAAAACCAGAGAAATTCAGATGTCAGGCACCTTCTATATATCTGCCTCCAAGACATCTGATTCATAGTACCTGGGAAGAAATTTAATGCCTCCGCACAATTATGTTTACTTATGTTATAGTATTGATACCACTTGCAAATAATCAAATTCCTTAATGATCAGTTAATTTGTTCATTTGCAATATAAAACATTTTTTCGGGCCTCTCCTAGGTACTTGAGACATATCGGTAGATGAAAACTTTTTTCCTTATTGATACTGTATTGAAATTGAGAAGATATATTTTGTTTATAATAAATAATAGATGTAAGCATGTGAATCATCTAACTTGTTAAAAGGTAAATTTTACATAAAGAAAAGAAAAATTGGGGCTGGAGGAATGGCTCAGCGGTTAAAGTGCTTGCCTAGCAAGCGCTAAGTGCCCTAGTTCAATTCCCCAGCACCACATAAGCTGAGCGTGGTGGCGCACGCCTGTAATCCCAGCACTTGGGAGGCTGAGACAGGAGGATTGCCTTGAGTCCAAGGCCATCCTGGGCTCCGGAGTGAGTTCAGGACCAGCCTGGACCACAGAGTGAGACCCTGTCTCAAAAAAAAAAAAAAAAAAAAAAAAAAAAAAAAAAAAAAAGAAAAAAGAAAAAAAGAAAAAAGAAAAGAAAAATTAATCTTGGCAAGGTAGGTGCTAGTAGTGTGTCAGAGGTGACAAGATTAAATAGAATGATGAGGTTAGGCCTGAGTGGGGTCCAAGTTTTAAAGTAGGAAAGTGGCAAGCATCCATTTATGGTAGCATATTCTATGTGTGTCTCCACAAACACTATATGACTATGTAACATTCAATTCAGTGGTTATATTTTTAGGAAATGTTTGGATTAAATCTAATGTTATTGCTATACTTAATGCCACTATTGATACTGCAAACAGATCTTTGGCATTTTCTATTTCGTTGAAATAGATTTTGAAAAGTAAGGTTATTCTAACAAATTTTCTTTTATATTTTCAGATTCTAAATGTTAAATCATTGGTATATTTATGAGAAGCTCTACTTAGATATGTTATTTTCCTTAAAAATTGTGCTAGGTTTAATTTTTAATATTTTATTTGAAAATTTATATATATATTTTGTTAAATTGATACTTTTTCTGTTTTGCAGTGAATGTTAATTCTTTAATATTTGTGATGCATGTCAATAACAGATCATAATTACAGTCACTGTTTAGATCTGGAGTGTCCCCCAACAACCTCATGTATTTGAAAGGTCATGGGATCATGGTTAATTGGGCAAAGTGGATTAACTGAGTCAAGTGGATTAATCCATTGGCATTTTCCTCCATTGTTAGGAGGTAGGACCTAGTTGGAAGGATAGGTTACTGAGGGCATGCCTTGGAAGGGTATTTCTTTCTCATTGGCTCAGACTTTTTCCTGCTCTGTTCTTGGCCATGATGGAATTGATAACTCTCCTGCATGTAGTTCCTTCACCAAGCCCGTCTGCCATTACAAAAGTACCATGATCAGACTGATACCTCTGGTCTGGCAGCTAAAATAAACCTCTCCTCCCTTAAGTGTGGGTGTTGGGTATTGTGTTTCAGTCATGAGAAAGTGACTAAGACATTTATTTTAAGAAATGGGTCCGTGTACATATCACGTCTTTGTTATTTTTACTGCCACTTTCTTCCCCCTACTCTATCGCCCATCTTTTATACGTCTCCACAGCATCTGTTTTCTGCCATCTCTCTTTATATTGCTCTTTAAATAGAAATATATTTTGTTCTTCTCATGTAAGATAAACCATATAATATTTAATCTTCTGTGTCTAATTTGCTCCATATTTCATTTAACATTATGTGTAATGCTATATTTCAGTGTTGGTATCGTGGCTTCTCTCTCACCACAGAATATGTGGGTAGCCTCCTATGTTTTTCTGTTCTCTGTAATAATTTTGGATAGAGAATTTTGACCCTTTGAGAATAGGAAGACATTTACCTACTAATCTCCTGTTCTGGGTCCTTATGGTGAGATTTCTTTCAGATTTCTTGTATCTATTTAGAATATTTTCTATTACTTCCACTTCCTTAGAGTTGTTTCTGTTGCTTTTCTAATTACTTGCATTAAATTCTTGTGACCTTAAGGGATCATGATGAAGTCGATCAAGTTCTTGGAATTAAAACAAGCTATCTTCACCAGGAAACAACTTCACACACTAAATTCCTTTGTTTTCCCTTTATATACTTCCTCTAGTCCTCTTGCCCCTCAGCATCACACCTATGCATTTAATATATAATCTTCCATTCGCTGTTCATCACTTATGGACAGTTGATGCCATTTTAGTCAGGGGTGTGTATGGCGTTGGTCACATAAAACTGTGTTGCCTACTGTTGTCATAGCCATATCCGTTTGTGTAAGAATACTCTAGAGATGTTCAGAGGGTGTCCTTCAGGTACTCCACAGTGTCATGTTATGTGTGTGGGGAATCTACCCAGCACCAGGGAAAGAACCGTCAGAAAGAATGAGGGGCAGGAAATGTCTTGCATGCACATTGGACTAAGAACCCTGTCTGCTCTTACTACTGTTGGAGAGTCATTAGTTCTGGAAATCCGACCACCCCATTGCTTTCTAACAATATTAAAAAAATGGGATTTGAAATGATCAAAGTATTTGCCAATAGTGTAACTGGATTCCAGAATAAACCTCAGCATTTATGGAAATACAAAAGAAATCCAGTACCTATCTCCACCCCAAGGGGAAATGCTCCCAAAACTTGGATTTCTGGCATCTCATTGAAAATTACCAGGCAACCAAGAAAACACGGCAGTACAATCTGTAGTCACTTATTTGATATGGAAGAATAGACACAGTTATTAATAGTCCCAGATAACAACTTCAAAGCACTTATTACACTATGTTGTGCACTCAAAAAGTTAGATAGGGATATAGATAATATAGGAAAAAGGTAAATTGAGTTTTTAGTATTTAAATATGTGAGATAAAAAGTTTGCTGTACTGGATTATGTAAGATGAAATATTGCAACGAAATGAAATAGTGAATTTGAAAGCATTTCTGTAGAAGCACTCCAAAGAAAAATTGAGAAAAGGACACTAAAAAAAAATCTCATCAGTTAGCTGGAAAACATTTTCAAGTAGCCTAACATATGTGTAACTGGAGTCTATAACATGGGGAGAACCTGAAAGAATATCTGAAGAAATAATGCTTTAAAATGTTCCAAGCCTAATGCATGCTATGCACTCACAAATGTAAGCGTTTCAAAGGACTCCAGTGACAGCAAGAGGAGGGAAACAACAGAAAGACACGTCACAATCAAATTGTTCAACACCAGTGTTAAAGAAGAAATATTAAAAGCAGCTAGAGAAAATGTCACAGTATGTACAGAGGAACGAAGACAAGGATGTCAGCAGATTTCTTTGGCAAACAGTGTGACTAACATCTTTAAAATACTCCAAAAAAAAAAAAATCCACTTAAAACTCTGTACTCAGAAAGCACAGCTTTTAAAAAGAAAGACCATTTGAGTCATATAAAAGCTGTAAAAATTTATCACCAGCAGACTTCCACTAAGTGAAATGTTAAGAGAGTTTCTTCAAGAAAAAAAAAGCAATGTGATACCAAAAGAAAATAAGGATATGCAAAAAGAAATAAAGAACACTGGAATGGGGACATGGGTAGAGACATCTCTTTGTTCTTTAAACATCATTAAGCCATAATGGCACATCCATTACTATTGTGGCGAGGGCCTAGGTCTTCAACCCTTTGCCAGCACTCCAGTCTTTGTGAAAAATTGTGAAAAACGTTCTCATATTTTTTGTACAATATTTTCCCAGGGTATATACTTCTTAGAAAACTGGTATTACAAGGGAACTTGTAGACAACAGAAGCTTTCTTTTCCCCAAGAGCTTTCATATTTAATATAGAATCTTTGTGTATATTTGATGGAATGGCAGAAAAAGACAAACACTGATCATTTTGACTGTTCAAATGCAGAACTGCAGTTCCTGGCTACTGCAGCAAGGAAAAATAAAAGCATTATTTTTTATGAGTAATTTAAAAATTATTTTCAGACAAATTAATTATTTCACAGAGAAACCAAGATATGTCAGTAAGACTGCTGGGTACAAAAAGTAATAGTATTCCCCCATACCAACGAAGATCAATTAAAAATATAATAGGTGTCACTTGTTATAGAACAAAAAAGCTGTAAAGTATTCAGGAAGTCACAAAATAAAGTGTGCCCAAGGCTCTAGGAGAGAAACATTTAAAAATTTCCAGTAAGGAACATGGAATAATAAATAGATAATTATGTCATAGCTATCATTGGAATAAGAAGTCTTCATATTAAAGATTAGGTTTTACTCCAGATTACTCTGTAGATTTGATTCAAAGATAATTAGAAAACAAACATGTTATTGCTTTCCTGGATAGTAACACGTAATATGGCTATGGTTAGAACAATAGTTTAGGATGGATATTAGAATCCACCGAGACCAATGACAGTGTAAAGAGAAAATAATCGATCATTTAGAACAAGTTCCCTAAGCAATTGAAAAAAGAAAATATGGGTGAATACATTTATGATCTTGAGATATGGAAAGACTTGCTACCTGAAATGAAAAGAATATCTAGAGGTAATATTTATGGATTTGCCTGCATCCAAATCAAAGATTTTTGTTAGTTGAAGAATACCACACGTTAACAATGAGGTGACATTCTGGGGAAAATGTAAGTTTGTTAGTTTACTGTAGGGGATTCAGGTTGGGTTGAAGCCCATCTAGCACTAGTCCAGGACAAACCGGTAGAAGCACAAGTCACTGCTAGCTCACGCCAGACAGCGTTGGAGAGGCACACCTCCCGCCTCCTTGTCCAGTGAGGATCTGCTGGTTGGCAACCCCCATCCTCCTTCTGCTACTCCCTCCCTCCTCCTGGGCGACCCCCGCTAGGTAAGGCCTTGCTGATTGGCCCAAGGTAACTTCCGCATTATCCTACTCTATTTAAGCCCCTGTTCTTCCTACATAAAGTGAGGCTGCGTTCGCTGAAACGGGCTCCCGGAGTGTGTTACTCTGTCGTCCGACCCCTTCTCAGCTGTTCTGGGGTCCCCGCGGGACAGAGATCCCTACACTTTATATTTATGGTCTCAGTAGCAAGGCTGGAGAGATAGGCAAGGAGTGTGTCAAAGATTCTCAGCATTACTATTAACCAGAGAAATGCAAAAACAATATGTACCTGCAAGCAGCTTAATACCACTAAACAAACATGCAGACCCTGGATAATAGCTCCTGCGGTGAAGATAAACGGAGAAGAGAGCTTCATGTGCTCTCTGGGGATTAGACTCAAAAATGCCAATTTGGGGAGCGCTGTGGGAAAGCATGAGCTTAGGGCTCTGGATATTGCCAAATTGTTTCTTCCCTGGGACAGCCTTCCTATCACTCAATGTGTATGTTTTATATTTATTAAAGATTTATATTGTTGCACTCATTCAATTTTTAAATTAATAGCGAAGTTGAATATTTTGCAACTTAATACCTTCTCTCTTTTGTAGATTATCTATTTTAATTGCGTATCTTTTGAGAACTTAGTTTCCTTTGTATTGATTTATAGAAGTTTTCATATGAAACGTATTTTTATTTTTACGTATTTGCATACAACTATTTAGCTTGCTTTGCTTCATCAATTGTGCTGTAGTTACGAATGACCCCCAGTGTTTAGTTAGACGTCAGCTGCTTGCTCCTTTGAATTTGCTAGAATATGTTCCCACATAGAAGTCTTCCTAGGACCCTAAATCAAGGAGCAGCCCCATTATGGGACGTGCTTTCTTTTTGTGAGGGGGAAAAGTCAATCAATAATCTCTTAAAGCCTTTGCTCCTAACTAGCATATCCCGTGTGTGTGTGTGTGTGTGTGTGTGTGTGTGTGTGTGTGTGTGTGTGTGTGTGTGTGTTAGCCAAAGCAGGATGAGAAAATACACTACACTCACGAGGATGTACAGAAGTTATGTGGCACTGGATAACCCTCTCACTGGAAGTGGGCCCAAGAGTGGTCCGCAACAGTAATACAATCTGCTGTAGAGCTTAGTTGCAAATGAACCATTATTTTTAAAAAGAATGCTACTGTTTCATTCCTTCCCTGCCATGATGTAACAATGAGATAAGAGTGTTTCAGGGGAAGGATAATTTAACAATGAGAATTATCCCTGGGAAAGTATCCTGTAATAACTTTTGTTATGACTTGACTTGTTCAATTGAAGCAGGAAATGTGGTAAGCCTGCTGATTTGCCTGCTGGAGACTGGTGAGGCTAGCTGCCTGTCTGTAGTAGTACTGGCTGTTAATAATACCTAAGGAAAGAAGCTGGCATTTCACAGCGAAGAAGGAATTTGAAGGCTGAAAGTATTTACCGGTTTTGACAAGACGCTCTATCTTCAGTCTTTCAGAAGACATTGCTTTGGGAGAAATTTTGCATGCCCAACAGGAACCATACCAGCAAATCAAGTCAGGCACATTGGTTGTGGGATCAAACAAAACAAGTATGGCCTCAACACATAAATAGTTCTCCTTTTTAGCCCCCAAACTTTTTCTGAAGAAGAAAGTTCTTTTAATGTGCATAAATCTGACTTCTTTGCAACACCCTTGCACTCTGGGATTCCAAAAGCAGCTGTGGCAAAAGTCAGTACAATCCTGAGCTCTAAATCTGCTACATACACAAATCCTTGGAGTTGGGAAAATTACTTATTCTAGTTATTTTCTAATGCATTTTCATGCCAGATCTGTGTTCAGTGCTAAGGAGACCAAGGTGCATAAAACCTATCATTCAGTGGACAGAGGTGAACATAAGTGATTGTCTCTCACTTTAATTTGTGTGTGTGTGTGTGTGTGTGTGTGTGTGTGTGTGATTGGGGATTGACTCCAGGGCTTTCATACAGAGCTATGACCCAATCCTCGTTTTTTTTTTTTTTCTTCTTAGATAGGGCCTTGTTAAGTTGCCCAGGCTGAGATAATTACCTTTTAAGGCAACTGATAGTTACTAAAAAGAAGCCTGGAAGAAGGCTGTATTCGTTCAGCCTGAGGGGAGGTGGCTCAGATGAAGTTTCACAGAAAAAAAATTTTTTTGACCTGGATAGGTGACAGAGAAAGCTTTCCCCAGCTAAGAGAACAAGGTTGTGGGCCCAGAGATAGACAGCAAAGGGAAAACAGACAAGAGCTTCATGTGGCTGGGTCAGAGAGGGCCTGGGAGGGGGTGGGGTAATGTGAGTCTGTGCAGATAAGCTGGGGCCATGGCAGAGAGCTTGGATTTATACTTTTTAGGCAATGGGGAGACACTGCAAATTTTCATAAAAATACATACAGTGGCAAAGTACCAAGGCCTGTGCTTCAGAAAGTGGCAATTGACAATTTTAAGATGGATTTGAGAAATGAGTGTGAAAGTTGTGCAACCCACACGAGACTATTGCTATAGACCAGAGAAAAACTAATAAGGATCCCAATGAGAGCAGTGACAGTGTAAATAGGAAGGAAGGGACAGATTTTGGAGAGATTTCAGGGGTGGAAGTGATGGGTTTGACGATGTGGCTATGTCGGTTATGAGAGGGATCAGCGATGGCTGAGGTTGGTGACCTTGGTAGAAGAATGATGAGGGATCATTGAAGAAGACTTGGAAGAAGTTATTATTCCAGGAGTTCAGCTATAGGATTCTGGGGCTAGACGACCAAGTACCAAGTAGTTGTCTAATATATTCTTTTTATTTTATCTGCTGACTGAATTTCAAAGTGGACTAAAATTATATTAATATTAGAGCATTTGTGCTGAACTTGTGCCGATGCTAACCTGGAAGTTGATAGCTAAGCCACGAGATATCCCTTGTTGCATCCCCAAACCTGCACATCTCCTGACCTGTAATAAGTGTGCTGGGTTCTTTATAGTTCACTTAGGTGGATTAGCGTCCTGGTTGGTCTTGGCCTAGGGACACTTCTAGGATTACACAACCTGCAACACGTTTCCCCTGACAACCGTTGCGTATTCTTTCACCTCATCCTCAGCTTTTCACTGGCTGCTGCTCTATATGCAGAGAGATAGCAACCTGGAGACAGGTGATGTTGCTGACTGCAAGGAAAGCAGACTGAACTTCTCTAGGCTTTTGTTTGTTCTGGCAGCTAAAGTTGTTAACTCACTTCTTGCTCTAATTAAAATTAGAGGTTGTCAGGTCCTTGGTCAAGTTTTCTTAGGAATAAACCTGATTGTCTTGTGAGAGAGCCGACAGATTTCCTTCATTGTTGCTGGTGCTGGCTGAGCTCTGATTTCCTTGCCTCTAGGTTTTGGATTAGAAAAGTTAAGAATGATTGGAAAGTTCACATCAAAGAAATAATTTCATTGTCTTTGGTCTTTTTTGTCCTGTAAAGTTGTTTCTTGGAAGGTTCTGGAAGAAATGGTTGTCCTTGTTAGGCTACACATTAACTAAGAAGGTGTGTTCTGACATAACTTGCAGAGTCTATTCATTGCTCAGCCTCAAGAACAAAATAACAGGAAAGACAAAATCATGGGGAAAGTACAGCAGAGGATCATGGGAAATAGGCTAAAGATGGTATAAGGAAGAATGAGAAGCAAAATTTTTCCACCTTTCTGTTGAACAGCTAGAAGAATATTTACTTTAAAAGCTTCAGGATCTCCTGGTTATCAAGGATCATTCCAAGTTCCTGGGAGGGACACTAGCGAAGTGTCACCACAAGTATATAGTCTGAAAAATGTTGTATATTCTTATCACCAAAGATCCCCAAATTGTAAATGCTATAAACTTCAAAAAAAAAAAAAAACCCTTGATCTGCTCTAATCTATGACCCTAAAAAAGAAGAGAAATAAAAAATCCTAATATGTAAGAGTTCTTGGGGCTGCCTACCTCCATGCTATGAGCTAGTTTTATTTGGCTCATTGACATCCTGCAATTCTAAATGCGGTTATTTTTAAAGCAGGAAAGTTTGGATTTTGAGGAGGAAGTGGGAGACATTTCAGCTGGCTAGTTTGGTTCTGCAATTTGCATAATTCCAGCTATACAAATGATGGAAGTGATGACTAATGGTTATTGTGAATCTGCCTTAATTATTTCAAGCCAACAAAATGGTCATATTTCATTGCTAGACTTGCTCTGATTTGGATATGTGTGTGAACGTTACATTGCAATTAGTCACCACAATGTGCAAAAACGTGTTTTAAAAAAAGAAAAAAAGAAAAGACAAGGGTGTGAGTGTGAATGCAAACATGTACCAAGCACCAACATAAACCCGATGAAAACTGGCAAAAAGCCCAGGGCTTATGGGGTTTTGGACTCAAGCTCGGTTACTCAAAATTGGCACCAGAGTGTCATTTTCCAGAGGCATAAACAGAATGGCTGAGTGTCCATAGTCTCCTCAGTTTTGTCAATTCTCTTCTGTTGATTATTAATTTGTCATGTTGTTTCCAAGCATTTCAGCACAATCTTCTTGTTTGGAGCACATTTTTGTTCGTTACAAGTTCTGCGGGACCCTCTGGACTGTGACATCAGCTTTGTCAGCCCGGCCTTCCCATTGGTGACGGTGAGACAGAACGAGGCGGGGCTTGCCTTAGGTCTCCCGGTCAGTGAATACCTGACACAGAGCTCAGCAGTACTCGGTACACTCGCTAGCCCTGTGCTTGGCTGTGGGACTTTCTGCGTGCATGTGTGTGTATTTGTTTTTCAAGCCGACAAGTTACTTTTAAAGACAAGAACCAGAGGAAAATGTGTTCTTATATTAGATAGCTCAAGTCCTTGAAAAGACTCACAAAAGCTGTTTGTTTACTGGTGATAAAATACAAGTACTTTGTTGTGGGATGAAATCAATAAGCGCTGTTCTCCAGGCTCCATGCGGAACTGCAGGAGCTTGCTCTGCCTCCACTGAGGATTCTTCCTTCCGACGCAAGCTGCTATGATTCATGCAGATCTTGGCTGTTACTCCGCTGGGACAGGTGTGCTGCCCTCGTGGCGCTGACTCTTTGCAACCTCTTCTTTGGTGATCAACACTGACATCGCAGTACTGGGCAGTGCAGCAATGGGGGTTTTGGGGCTCATTCTGTCTGGAGACATCTGCTCTTCCACTTGTGCCGCGAGGTATGAGGTTGCCGTGAGCCCGCTGTTCCTGTGCGCGGACAGGGCTACCGACGCCCATCCTTCATCTAGACCATAAATATGTAGGAGAAGAGTCAGGTTTCAATTAATTCTGATTATTGTAGGATTTCCGATTTACCATTAGCCGAGAAGAGACGCCGTCTGGGCTTGTTTTCTGTGAAGCAAATGAGCAAGTCTATGCCGTGAGGCTGTATGAACATCTGCAAAATGGGCTCTTTATGTTTTTAAAAACGTGCACTGTAGTAGAACAGAAGCATACTATAACCCATTAGCGTTAGTGTCAGCATAACAGCCTCTCAGTTGCGTATTGGTGGGAAAATATTGATAGCCAAGTGTAAACAACTGCAAATGGGGAAGGCGATAAAGCTCTCTTCATAGAACCCGTAATTTACAGTTAAATAGGCTACATTGAAATGATATGAAGTAGAGGCATGCGTGTGGAAAGTGACGGGGAGAGCCAGTGCGTGGGCTTTCCCAGTGGCCGCCAGGAGGGGGTAAACAGCAGCAACGAAGAGACAGAAAGCGCTCCTGGTGGATTGTGGGGCCAGGGTTTGCCTAGTTATGGTACAAATAACGTAATAGTTCATCGTTGGGGTTTGTGTAAACATTTTTAGAGGTTAACATTCTATATACTCTAGCTAAGCAGTTTGCTGACAGGAATAAGTCTTTTTTTTCTTCTGGAAAAATCTATATCCTACCGAGGCAGCATCCAGTTAAAAGGGAATTTCCTCACAGACATGCAGCTGGGGTCTTGGTTGAGGAATTACTCTAGTCAATTTTCACCCAGTCTTACAGAATCCCAAGCGTCAGTTTCCTCTTCTCCACATTAGTAAAGTTGACCAAAATTGGATTTCTCTTTTATTCTGCATTTTACAGGGTCACCGCTGTGTCATGTAATAAAGTAACAGTACATGAGTTACTAGCCTGGGTCTTGGAAAAAATAGCCAAATTCTGACCATTTTATAGTGTAGTTATCTTATAAACAAAACAGTAGTGCTATAATATTTCTCATTTGGGGGTTAAAAATGAGAAGGATACTGGGAGGAGGGAAGGGGAAGGCTCCTCTAGGGCTGGTGTTAGAGTTGGAGACATTCGCCAGGTGCAGATTTGGGGTTACTATAGGGTTTTGGGACAAGAAAGTTTCTGGAAGACAGATTTGGAGTAATTTCTATTATAATCTCCAGGGGTATTTTTTATTCTCTTGAACACCAATAGTGGAAGAATCATCTTTGATATTTGAAGCTTAATTTCAGCAGAACATGAATAGACTCAGCTCAAAGGTACAGCATGTCTTGCTATTTGGCCCCGAAGATGACTGTTTCGTCTCTGAGGCTGGGAATAAAGGGGATGGAGGAATGGTCTAGACACGGTATGGCTGAAGCTCAAACCTGCATCTGACATGATACCCTAGTCTGAGGGTATACACTGCAGAAAACAGCTCCCTGTGTTTCAGTTGAAAGCATGTGTCACTAGTGATCTGTAATGTCCACAACCCCTCATGACTCCTTGATAGCTGGGAAGGGGGACAGATAGTAATTATAAGGGAAAGAAAGTTCTGGCATGAGTTTCTAGTCGCATAGAATAGTGACAAAGTCCATCCCTGCTGTGGAGTGTTCTCAAGCGTGGTTACTAGATGACTGTAACACTTGTGGGGAGAAGTTTCCTCTCCCTTAACCCTGAGAAACACTGCCGTGCTGTGGCAGCAGCATGGGCTTTGCTCCCTAGAAAAGGTTTCCAAAATGCCTGTTCACTGTGACATTATAGGGCAACAGCAACAGGGAATGAAATGGGGAGCAGATTTTGCATTTCCATGTTCTCCACTGTGCCCCTTGGAAAGAATAAGTCCATCGGATTTTTTTGTTTGAGGCAGGGTCTCATTCTGCAGTTCAGGTTTGCCCTGAACTCACTGTGTAGTCAAGACTAGTCTCAAACCACTGGCAATCCTTTTGCCTCAGCCTCCCAAGTGCTGGGATTACAGGTGTGCACCACCATGCCTGGATTAAGTCTATAGAATTTTTATACTTACTGGAAAATATTCTCAAGGTAGTATGTAGAAGACTCAAAGTCATTTAAATTGCATGTTCTAGAAGTGGCCTGTTTTGATCCCCATACTTGTGAGGCAGGGCGTTTTAGATAGACCCATTAATAAATGGGCTTACTACAGATTATTGCATAGATAGGACTAATATGGGGGAAAAGACCAGTTATGGCATAGGTTCAGTTCTTTATATGAGATATAGTAACAGTGTCTCTATTTTTTCAATGATCCTTGCACAGCCAGACTGAGGCTAAGAACATCAGGCTTCCTGAATAATCCTACAATACTGGTTATTTCACGTGTCCTTTTGAGAGTACCACGAATGCCCTCCTAACCTCACACTTCTTTCTGAAAGAAATATCAATAAGGGAATCTGCCCTCAACTGAAAGAAGTTTAAGGGAAAGAGAAATTAAGCAAGGGAGAGAACATGGTGAGATTGTACCTTGAAAGAAGATGGCCTGTGTTCTTTCTTTCTGCTCTTCATGGTCGATGATTATTTTTCTGATCCATTTGAACTGTTCTCCTGCAGGAGAATGAGAATTGCAATTGCAGGAAGGCAAAGAGAAAGTAACAGGCTCTGTTGTATTTGTGACTTCCAAAATGTCCTTGAAGTCTATGCAAGAAGCACTAGATGAGAAAGTTAAAAGTTTCTGTTTCCAAGAACCAACTTCTGTAAAAACTAAGAAAAGCATCTTGAGATTCTAAGGGGAAGACCCTGAAGGAAACTTGACATAGAGTTTGAAGAAGAACAATAGAAAAACAGTGAAATGGTGGTGTTTCAGAATCCTGGCTGAACACTGGGACCGTGTAGAGGGAATACTGCAAACCCCTATTTGGGCCTTGCTACAGGCCAATCAATTAGAATCTCCCAGGAAGGTCCCTGGGCTTTGGTTTTTACAACAATAAACCACTACCAGCCAACCAAGAACAGCACTGGAGTTTACTACTGTGCAGAAAGACTTTAAAACGAGTAAAACTGAAAAAACCCAAGACCATTATCATCTGGGAATCCAAAGAAGGAAGAGAGGAGATGTGTCCTTTAGGGAGGTGTTTGGGGCCTAAGACCAGAAGAACAAATCTTCATACAGGGGGTCAGCTTTAACTTGAAACCTGTGCTCCATCTCCTGCTAATATCCATAACTGTGTCAGAGTTGAGGCTAAGGATACTGTCGCTCAGTTACGTGAGTCTGAGCCATATTCCTCACTCTCTGGGGAGGATATTCCAAAGATCAGTTATGTATGTCACCTGGAATTGAACAGCAGAAGTGAATCTCTGCGTGGACATCTCTATGTCCTCTCCAAAACGCTAGTGACATGTGCATATTTAATGCTATGAAAACAGAGGCAGGGTGTCCTTATCACCTTGAGGAATGGTGACATTACGTGTCTCATCTGGGTCAAGCCACTGCATCAAGGCCCAAGGAGTGAGCTGCAGCATTCCCTGTAGATGATATTATTGTTCAGTCCGGACTCTGAAACACTGTCATTTTAACTTTCTTTTTATTGTTTTCTTTTTTTTTTTTTTTCAAACTCTGTGTCAAGTTTCCTTCAGGGTCTTCCTTTTGGAATCTCAAAGGTAGGACATAAACTTGGCAGGATGAAAGAATTTGACAGAGTTCAGACTAATTTTTTGTTACACAAAGAAGGAATATTTCAAGACAATCAAATGATGGGTGCTAGATTTACTTTAGAAAAAGAAGAATTGTGTGAGCGTAGCCTCCCTTAATGAGGGGTTACCATGGTAATTTTTCAACATGATTTAAGTACCTGAACATGTATTAGAGTTTAACTCTCCAGTTAGGTGAAGTTGAGGTGTTTTTTTTTAAAAGGACTATTTAAAATTATAACCAGTAGCACTGAATGTAAAGGGAAAAACACAAATGAAGATGTTGGCTGCATTTTTACTTCTACCATCAAAATGTAAATGGTGGGACTGATTTTTAAATTTTGAATGTGTCAAATGATTTTTAGGGAGGGTAAATTTAAAAGGCAGTTTTTAAATATTTGAGACAACATTTACATTTCTGCAAAATTTATAATAACAAAAAGTTTAAAAGTTTATAATCACCATACTCATATGATTTTGATGTTAATAAGGCACTAAAATATCAAGATGCATCTTTTACATAAAAACATCTAAAGAAAGATGGAAACCTTCATTAAGGGAAAGTTGAGGGTTATTGAGTCCTTGTTAGTGTCCATATGTAGCCATTATGAATAGATATGTTTCTAGCCAGAGCAGGAGATTTAATTCTTACAAAAAGAGCCCTTAGGAATGTCACAGGTGGTGGTGACACTGAACAGGAAAATCGAATTCTCTGTACCTTGTGCCAGTTTAGCTGCGTTGAGGTCAGCAGCCCGCGGCCTTTCAAGTACTGCTGGATCAGTTCCTTATGGGAAGCAAATTATGCTATTATGAGCAATAGTCTTATTTAATGTGAACATAATTATTTTTATTGTGACTAGTACCAACCATAATGCTAGTGACAGAATGCGTTAAGGAGCTGGCTAGCTTGGTAATTGGTCTGAGAGTTCTCTGCTGCCTACCTGGCTTGTGCCTGAGGTTTCTCAGCGACATGCAAATACAGTATTTCAATGGTTATCATGGAGTTTTGGCTGAGCAGCCTATAAAAAGTGGTATAAATTATTGAATAAAATATAAAATATTCTCAAATAAAGCAACAAATGGATGAGGCAGAATGCGAGGAAGTAGCTGCTAATGTAAAGGGAGCTGGAATTGATCAGAAAACTCCTGTGATAAATTATTGAATAAAACTTTTTCAGGAGACTTTTCCCTTCCAAACAAGAGTAAGAGAATACCAACCTCAATTTGAATTTTAAACAAACAATGTGATTTTTAAAAGAAAAGCATAAGTGTATTCTATTGAGCATATGAGGCATACTTGTATTAAAATATGAGCCCCTTATATTTTATCTGGCAACCCTAAATAGGTGGTAACCTCTGAAGTGAGACTTATGCCCTCAAGGAAATTATTCATGAATAAAATATTATTGTCCAGCTCTGACTGCTCTAATGCTTGATATTCCACTTTTAACCGGTTTCTTGGAGTTAAGCCATAATATCCAAGGGATCTTTATTTAAATGCAAATGTGTCATATATTGTCACATTATTTCATCCTACTTTGCCACAGACTTCTTTATGAGCCACCGTTGTTCCTTGCCACTGAGAGATACAGTCTTTTGTGACTTGTAGGTCTGCTCTTTCCATTTTTATTGAGTGCTAGCCAAGGCAGATGGCCCGTGCAAAGGCTAAGGATGACAAGCAGGGATTTTGGATTGTTTTTGCGGTCCTTGTCTTCACTTTTACAATACCTTGGCTTCTTTTTGGCAGATTTGTACAAAGGTGCAGTCTTCCTTATCCACCCACCACACATGTGTTGAGTTCCCCTATGCATGGCACTGCACAGACATTAATTTAAGAAGATTAAAAAATAATGCCCTATTAGTTCTCATCTTTAATGAGTCTATGTTCAGAAATATAAATATAGCAGATAAATTTAGCTACAACAGTAGAAGTAGGCTCTGGATGTTGTGGGAGTGTGTGAAATAATCGCCTAAACCAGATGTGGGCTATCAGTAAAGAGTTGTAGAAAAAGTCATGCTTTAATAGTTTAAGATGAGCAAAACAAGTGGCCAGTTAAGCAAAGTGGGAAGAGGGAAACGTGTCCTGAGTAGAGGTTTGCAATTGCAGGAACAGAGAGCCTGGTGTATTCAGGGATTACAAATATGGGCTGCACTGAGGTCTAGGGAGTCTGCTAGCTTTAGGGTACAGGGTGGTGAGGGAATTATTAGAGATAGTAAGGACTAGGTTATGATGATGCTTGTGGCATGCTAAGAATTTTTCACCTGTAATTACTATTGAAATTGACTAACTGGGCATTTGTCTCAATTTTCTCTTCAGTATTCTTGGCCATTTTTGAGCAGAGGGTGGAACAGTGTTGTTCTAACTCCTTTGGAAGAAGTCATGTTTCACCCTGCTTGGCACTTTCTTGTCCTTGCTTAAGGTAATGTGATGGTGTGTGTGCACATGAGAACAGATTGTTACAGGTGAGCTGGATCTTATTTCTGGAATTTTCAGGTTGTATCCAGGTGCCTACATAGTTATTAACAAGATGAAGAACCCAGCACCCCATCCCAAATATCGTTAAAATATTTTCACTGGCTTACTTCTGCCACCACGTCCAGTTCCATATTGAGCTTTCCTTGTTACAGGTGTTAAATTTAACAGAAATTGAACTTTATTACCCATTTTTAGAACTATAGATTAGACAGATTAACACCTCTTTTAAAGAACCATCCTGGAGCCAGTTTTTTTTTTTTTTTTTAAATGGGCAGCTCAAAGTTCCCATTTTTCTAGAGCACCCCTACTCATGGTATCTTGTTATGTTGTCTCAAAGGTGAGTTTCTGGAGTGGTGACTCAACCAGGAGAGAGATAGCAAAGAGAGAAGATATTGGCCCTTGGTGTGTGGGCACGCAGAGTGGGAGAAGCTGAAACTCAGGGGATGGCGGGGCTCCGTGAGATGAAAGTGTGTCGGTCAGGCTCTCCCACTGGCCGTCTCTTGGCTACCCTTCCATCTAAGTAGTAACAAAATATATCTTTAAAATACATCGTAGCATATTTCTTTCAAAATAAGAATTGTCCTTTAGCAGGTTTTGGGATTTGAAATAAAGACTCCTAAAGTGAACTTTTTATTTTTGAGAATTTCCTAATTTTCTCTGAGGACATTCCTGGTGCTAATCATATTTTAAAATTCCTGCATTACTAGGCATTTCACAATAGTATAATGGCACAAGAAGAGTAAAACAATTCAAAATAAGGACCATGTGCTTCTAAAGATATGTAGGAGTGAGTGCTCTAGGCCACAGTTACATAATTGGCAAGGGCTATTAAAAAACTAAATTTCTTGTCGTGTTTAAATATTTAAGAAGATATGTGTAGTCGGCGGCCATCTTTGTTCTTATTTTCTTACTCAGGCTATTTTAACAAGCTCCATTTTTTATTGTTCATTTCTCGATTATTGAGAAAATAATAGTGAGCTGGCAATAATTTTTAATCGAAACTCTTGGAATTCGATTTAAAAACCTTCAGTGTCTGTGGAGTAACAATAAACTGTCCTATTATACTTTAAATACCGCTCTAAGTCTTTTGTTTCCAACTTCCTCGCTGAAATCCTCTTCGCTATCTGGGCCGGTGGGCTCATTTTGCCCTAGGAATGAATTGTCCGGCCTCGCCTTTTGTTCTGCCTGCGCTACCTCTCCCGTCTGTGTTACCTCCCTAATCTATTTCCATCTGCTACTCCTAATTGTTTTTCAAGGCACAACATAATCACATAGAGAAGCTAACCTTTCTAGGTATGGAAACATTTAAAACGAAGCGGAACCAAATCAATGGCTTAGAAAGCAGAGGTGAATGCTGAATGTAAATACATAAAACATTCGGTGTGTGAGAAAGTGGTTTTCAAATTAATTAGAAGAGATTGGATTATTCACAAAGGGATCCATTTGGGAAAAAATAAGGCTATTGCTTCACCCCATTCTCATGCCTTATGAGAGGACTGGCGTCTGCAGAGCGACCCTCCTGGGCCCTTTGTATGTGCTTTGCTCGCTCTCACTCTTGTTCATGAAAGAAGGTGGTGTATACTCGATTTAGAGATCTTGGAGACAGATCTAAGCAGGCTCACTTCAGAGTTCCTCTTCTCGCTGCTTACACCACGTCCCCACAAATTGTGGACTGGGGGTCTTTCTTAGGTTTATTGGTTCTGTGCTGTCTTGTCACTCCAGGGAGGCCTGCGATTGTCTAACTAGGCGTGAGTGCTAACTTTACTTTGGGGACTATCACGGTGGCAATAAGGCTAAACTGTGCTCTATAATTTAATCTTTAATAAAGCTTGTTTCAAAAAGTCTGCATCTCTTTGATAGCAGCATCTACTTATCAGCTGGCTTTGCACTTGGAATAGGAAAGGGAAATATTTATCACTCTAAAACTCCGGTCCCAAACCCAAGAAACCAAGGAAGAGGAAAAAGTCGCACAAAGATTCTGTCCATCGAGGTACAAGGATTCTATTCTCATTAAAGGTCATGGTGAAATCTTTCACGTTCATCTCTCAGCATGATTCTGGATGCCCATCATACGGCATTTATTTATTTCCATGTGTTTTTCTAATTTTGTTGCTCGTGTCGTCTTTGTGGGAGTACACGCTAGTTGAGGAAAGCCAATGTTTTGGTTGCCTTTGAACTCCTGAAATACTTTCCAATAAATAAGCGCTCAGCAGATGCTAGGGCTATCAGTTATGCTGAGCAGCCTTTTGTGGTTACTGCATACCAGCTCCTGACTTAGATGCTTCTCTTATATAATAATGCTATTGAATTTGTTTTATACTTTACATTTTTCAAACTTCATTCCAAATGACATGACTTACTTTATTTAATCTTTAAAGAATCCTATGACATGGGCAGAACAAATCTTATTTCCATTTCTTAAATGTGACAGAAAGATCTCAGAGAGGTGATTTGCTTGCTCAGGGTTATGGTGCTTATAGATGACAAAATCCAAGCCTGCTAATTCCCAGGAGATAATTCTGTTATCCTGCCATTACTGCTTCTCAAACGAAGGGGAGATTCACGAGTGACCTTCTAGAAATGGGAAGAACCCCACAGCACTAGAAAACACGTAGCATTTCTAAGGTACCAGTTGAAATTTGATGTGAAATTTCATCTGACATGTTTGTAACAGTTTTAATTATTTAATCCATTTAATAAGAGAATATTTAAAGCAGCAGCAAAAATCACTGGGCAGAACCAATTTCATCCATACATCAGACATTTTGCGCCTCAATTTCGACTCTTCAGTTCTGTTTTGTGAACTAATTGGCAGCACTTGATGAAAATTTAAGATGTAGGCAGACCAACACAGGTGAAGCAATAATATCTTCACAAGGAAATTAATTTATACCTGCATACAAATACACAAGCATATTCATAGCTTCTGATCCTGCCAAGAAAAGAGCCCCAGCAGTGTGGTTAGCTGCAATTATGGCTAAGTGTCGTAAAACAATTTTGGCATATCATGGTGCCCACAGGACTCACAGCAATCTCTCGGTTCTCGGTCTTCCAAGCACGTTTCAATGTCTCATATGAATTTGTCCTTGCAGGGTTTCTTTTTGCTATTTTGTTTGTCAGAAAAGTAATTTGACTACATCCCGCTACTCATTTTGTGATTTGGGGATGTTGTGAAAGCAGCTATCTTGCAAGCTGGACAGGAACAAAGTGTGTCAGTGTGATTTATAGGAGTTGTCATGACTCTGCCACGATGTGCAGATGAGTGCACATATGGCAGTGTATATTCCCACACGCATTTTCCCAAGGATGGTGTCACTTAATTTTCTCGAGTTTTTAAAGTGCTTCCATAATTGCATGATTATTATTCGTTTCTTGAGTAGGAGCAGTCTTTGGTTACTTAACTGCCTTCTTTTTGACACATTTTAGTATGACTTCTTTTTTTTTTAAATAGGCTTTGAAAGTACAAACCAAACAAATAAACTTCACTGAGTTTATACTAAACTATACTGTGGCTGCAGCAGGCCAGTGACAAGACTCTCCAAGCTGTTGTTTGGAGTATCCTATGTTGGTAAGAAGTGTGATGTTTTCTAGGTAAGAGAACTCACAAGAAAGTCACCCTGCTTCGCATCGGTGTATTATTTCCAAGCAAGAAGACTTGATTTGTTTTGAGCATTTACAGAAAAGAATCCCTAGTCTTTTTCCTCCCTCAGAATAAAAAACATGTAAGTACAGGTAATACATATTAATTACAAAAAACTGAAAATTCCAAACTACAAAGATGATTTATAAAAATTCATATAAATAAAGAAGGGGAATAGTATGACAAGTTTTCAAGCAACTGCTATCTTTAACTATATTGGAAAATATTTTATCAGACATCTCTACATATACAAATGAGTGTATTTATCAAAATTGGATCAAATGAAATACATCATATTTTCACTCATTACACATTGTGGCCATTATTCCATATCAATAACTATAGTTTTATGTTACATTATCCACGGTTCAAATTTTTGTAGTGCAGATATACCTACTTTAATTCATTATTAATCAATTTTAAATTATTTTCAGTTTTAAACCTTTAAAAGATGCGAACATACATGTAACTTTGTAGATTCATTTGATGTTGTTAAATGTTTTTTTATGTTTTAAACACTCTAGGCATTGATAATAATAGTGAATAAAGTATTTAAGTGGACTTTTATATGGAACTTACAGAGAGAAAGTCAAGTAGATTAAGATAGTCACAAATATGCTGTGTTTGAAGAAAATGATATATATGCTATAATAATAGTTGAATGAAAGAGAGAGGTAACATTAGATAGTGTGGTCAAGAAAGACTTTTCTTAGAGAAAAGGGATTTTAGCAGAAACTGAACTGAAGGAGGCAGAAAGAAAAAAATTTTTCAGAAAATTGTATGAGCTCTAACTTGAGACGACTTTGGAGTGGTTAAGCACACAAAGCTGGGTGCTGCTTTATGGATGCAGTGTGGGGCAAAGACTGTAAATAGAGGGAGAAAATAGTGGAGAAGTCAGCAGAGATTGATTCTTCAGAGCCTCATGGGCCAGAGTTAGGAGTTAGATCTATACTAAGTTAGATTTATTCTAAATTTATACTAGCCTTAAATGGTATTTAAAGAAGATAAGTTTGGTGGTGGTGCTGAGTTTTGGTAAAGATGGAAGGGAATTACCTCTTTATTCAGTCTGTCTTTTATCACATATTTATGGGGCAATGGTCTCATGATGACCATGTTTTGTACCCTAGAATGTCAGTTGTGCTAGGGTTTCAGTAGCTCCCCAGGGGAAGACCCTGCCCTTTTCAGGTTGGGAATCTGGGTTCACGGAATAGAGTGTCTGCCAGCAGCACGTGTGGAAATTGAAGCAGGGCAGAGGGGTACCTGCTGTTTGAGATTGGGAGGTCTAGAAGGCCTTTTAGAAAATATGGCACTCACCCAGTGTTTATGAGCGGTGGGCACATGAGCCAAAACAACATCAAACAGTGATTTTTCTTAGTAGAGAAAGTAGCAGCATCAACTGAAGGCTTTAAAAGCTCTAGAAGACCTAAGTGATAGGCTCCTCGCACAGAGCGTGAACACAGCACTCGATGACCAGGAAGATACGGAGGCAGCTAGGGTCCTTGAAGGCCATGCTAAAGGCTTTCATTTTTCCTTTTAATTGGAAGAAATCAGAGGTTTTCAGCAGGAGAGTGGTGTGGCCTCATGTGTTTTAAGATCGCCTTAGCTGCTTTGTGAAGTAGAAAATGGTGGAAGTAGTGAGGATAGTTAGGCAAGTGGTATGCTGGTTCAACAGGAGGTGATGGCGGCCTCATGGTGGAGGTAGTTGCAGACTTGGTGAGGCACTGGTTCTGAAAAGGAAGAACTAGTAGTGTTTACAAATGCAGTGGATATGAAATCTTAGAGAAAGGAGCCAAGTAAGATTCCAGTAGTTCAGTTGTATATCTATATATCTGTATCTGTATCTATATTTGTATTTATATCTATATCTGTTGCATTATAGTTTTAGGGATGAGAAGACCAAAGAAGAGGAATATATGAGAGGGAAGTAGGAGGGTTTTTTGAGTATATTAAACTACAGATGTCTAGTGCACTTTCTGTGAAGATGTTGAGTTGATAGTTGACTATAGAAGCCTAGCATTCAGGGTTAGGTCTTGTGATTTCAGTCTAGTGACTCACCAAAGCCTCACGGATATTGTGTATGATTTGGAGGTGGGGGCTTGTAGGAAGGAGTGGATGCTTGGGCTTGACCTGGAAGGGCAGCTCTGCCCTTCCTCTCTGACTTGACTTCTGCCCTTAATTCCTGGAGCAGCTTGCCAGCCTCTGCCATATGCTTCCACTGTTGCTGATTGCCTATGAGAGAACCATGTGAGATCATTTGAAATTGTGGGCTAAAATAAATCATTCCTCCCTTAAGTTGTGGATGTCAGGAATTTTGTCACAGCAATGAATAAGTAACTAAGCCAGAAATTGGTACTGGAGAAGTGGAGTCATTGCTGTGGCTTACCTGATCATGTAGTTTGGAAGCCTTTGGAACTCATTTGTGGTAGCAGTTTGGAAAGGTTTGAGATGCTGGCTAGAGACGCCTTAGAATGCTGTAAGCCAAACTTGGTGGGAGATTCCGCTCAGAGCTCAGATCAGAATGTGGATAGAAATATGGATTATAAAGGCCAAGCTCGAGAAGTTTCAGATGGGAACACAGACTTTATTGGCAGTTGGTCTAGAAACTACATATATTACCCTCTGGCAAGAAGTGTGTCAGCATTTTGCCCTTGTCTAGAGACTGCCTGAAACTAAGGCAATGATTAAGGGTGGTGGACTACTTGATCTAGTGGAGGGAATCTCAAGGCAGCCAATGTTCAGGCTCTCACAGGGGTAATGCTTGCAGCTTTTAGCTAGCTCTACATTGAAAAGCAAAAATACACGGCAGAGAAAAATGATGTGACAAGTGTGTAGTTTCACAAGACTGAAGGGTGTTCGTGGCTGGAGCAGAAGAGCACAGGGACGCTAAAAAGATTGGCATTAAAAAGAAGCCAAGTACTTGGAATCAGACCATATTAAAGATGCCCCTAGGGCGTAGCAAAAGTTGATAAAATTCTGCTCTTTAACAACTAAAGAGTGGAGGAAAGATAGAGGGGCATAAGACCTTGGTCTGAGAGGAGAATCCCCGGGCATCCTGTAGGGCCAAACAGAAGTATTTGTCAGAATCCAGCTGCCTGGAGTTCAGCCATCCAAGTTCTTGGATGCTGCTGCAGCCGAAGACCAGGAAGGCCAGACTAGTGCTCTAACCAGTGGCAGAATGTGGCATCATCCATGGGATGCTAGTGTCACAGGCATGAGGAATCTAAGAGTTGTGGGATCATGAAGGGCTTCACCCAGATTTCAGAGGAAGGCTTTGGAGGTCAGGCAGTGTATGAAGTTGTGAAGGAGAAGCCTGAGCTGCAGTGGGGACTTCAGAAATTTGGAGATAACAGAAATACAGGTCATCATCTGAGGAAAGCCATAGGATGTGAGCAGAGCCAGCCCAAAGAAAGAGAAGATGGAAGCTGCAGCCAGAGGCAACTCTGAACTGGGAGGCTACCAGGCCCTTTGGAACTCACATGTTGCCACAGTTTACCCTAAGTGCTAGACATAGATCTACAAGATTTAACCCTTACCTGCCTGCTGTCTATCCTCGGGAATGGTTAGCTCATGCCGTTGTATGTTGGGAGTGTGCAACTTTTCTTTGATTTTTACAGGGACTTACAACTTGGAGTTTGCCTTAAATCTCAGAGAAGACTTTGAACTTACTTGGACTTTTCACCAGGTTTTGAGTTGTTAAGACTTTGGCAGCTCTTAGAGAAGGAATAAATGCTTTTTACTTAAGGAAGTAGATATGCGCCTTTTGGGAGACAGGGGTAAAATGCTGTGCCTTGGAAAGCTTTATGTATTCGGATGCAGTAGGATAACTGTGAAACCTTGTGCAGATGGGATGGATACTCGAGGCTTGACCTAGAGGGATTGTGTCAATATGTTGAATGAGGGGGGCACCAGGGGAGAGCTTTCAGGTTTGTGCTATTGACTTGTGGGTCAGGAAGTGAAGGTGGGACACCCGTCATGGGTGTGGGCGGGCACAACTGGAAGCTTGGACTAAGTCAAGGAAGGAAGAAGAAACATTGTTACAGCTTCTTCCTGGGAAAGTTCTAGCCTTCCCTGAGTCTCCATACATTAATTCTTTCCTTCTTCACTTGGGTTTCTGTCTGCAATGGGGTGATCAGCTCTCCAGCGTCTGCCATGTCCTTCCACCGTTCCCTGATGTTCGTGAATGGACAGTGTGAGACCTTCTGAAACCGTGAGCTAAATAAACCTTGCCTTCTTTACATTGTGGATGTTAGTATTTTGTCCTAGCAATGAACTAAGACAGGTCTGGAAATATAAATTTTAAAGATATGAATGCTTGAATGACACCTAAAGTTGTAGAAATAAGTGAAACCAAATGAAGAATGAGAATGCGGAGAGAAAATGCCAAAGGGGAGACCCTGGGACTTTCAACATTTCTAGATCATATAGAAGAGTCATGAGATTAGCCAGTGGCAAGAGGAAGGCCAGAATGGGTGGCATCTTAAACACTAAACAAATAGAGGGTTTAAGGAAGAAGGGCGTGATAATGTGCCAAATGCTGATGGACAGCCAAGTAAAAAGAAGAGCCCTGAGAATTGACTATTGGATTTTATAGTGTTCAGCTGTGATGTCAATGAAACAGAAGTTTTGGTATGAGGAATGGGTGGAGTCTAATGGGAGAGAAGAACTGTGAAAGTAAAAGTTATGAATAATAGATTTTTATTATTTTAAAACATAATTTTATTTATTTATTTATTTATTTATTTTTTGCAATAGAATGAGCAGAGAAATAGGACAGCACCTAGAATGGGATGCACAGTTGAAAGTGATTTTTTTTTTTTGCTATTTGCTTGGTAGTCAGTTTTCCCTCATATTTTTTCTTTTATTGGTAACAACTACACTCAACTAGAAAATTGGTGTGGATATGAAACATACCCTATCTTAGACAATATTGCTTCTTCTATTTACTTATTTCCCATTTTCCCCAGATCCCCTTCCAATATCCACAAAATTTGCCTCCCTGTTTTCTATCATCTCTCTTTTAGTTATTTTGATTTTGGATTTTTCATATAAGAGAATCCATGTGACATTTAACCTTCTCTATCTGGTTTATTTTGCTTAGTCTAATGGTTTCACGGTGTATACATTTTCCAACAAAGAGCTCGAATTTATCATTCTTTATGGCAAAGTAACACTTGATTGTGTATATGCACATTTTCTTAATCCATTTGACTGTTGATATACATACTGGTTGCTTCCAAGGTTTAGCTACTATTATTAGTTGTGCTGCTACAAACACGGATATGTGAATATCACTGAAATAGATGTCGTCACCTGTTTCAGAAAGATGCCCAGAAGACGTACAACTGCTTCAAATGGAACTTGATTTTCAGTTTTTTGAGGTATCTTCATACTGATTTTTATGGTGGTTTTATTAGTTTACAGTCTAATAGTTTTTTTTTTAATTTGAGAGAAATCAAAACATTAGACATTCACCTTAAAACATAAAGTTTTATAATTGAAGGCCTTGGTGTTGGCATTGTTAGCAGGATCAATTTTTGTGCATGAGTGACACGATGGTAGAAGTCAGCTTAGTTAGGGGACTCTTGTAAGGATAGAGGGAATCTGTGACAATGGTCATAGTACAGTATTCAAACTGTAGTAAACAGTGGAGAGAAGAAAGAACGAAGTCAAGATAGATTTGGAGGTGAGGTGAAAAGACCTGAGTGGGTTATAGGAAATGTGAAACAGACAAATCAAGACTGACCAAAGGTCTCTTGGAGCAACGAAAGAATCTAGAAGCACCATTTGGTAAAGTGGGAAAAACGGGGAGATTGAAAAGCTTTGTTGAGGAAACAATATTTTTTGACAAGCTGAATTTGATTTTGCAGTTATGTACTGTATTCTTAGGATAAATTCTTTAATGTGAAATTGTGTAGGATCAAAGTGCTAATTATTTGATGTAAATGTCTAAGCTAAACGAACAGTATATGAAATCTCCACTTTAACCAACTCTGGATATTGTCTATATTTGTAAACTTTGTTATTCTGATGTGTAAAATTAAATTATATATCTTTGATTTTATTTAGGATAGTTTAAACAAGTTTTTGCTAAGAGTAAAGTCATTTATTGCGATGTGCATATATGATATTCTCTTTGTGGTTTTTAGTAGTTTTCCTTTTCTAATGGAATTATGAGTGTTACTTTTATATTAGAAATAAAAATCATTACCAGATATATTATAGCTTTTCATTTGGATTATTATTTATTTTTCGGTGTTTTTTTGTGATATTAGTTTTGTAATACAGGAATTTTAAACTTTCGTGAATTGAAAACTGTTCATCTGTTCTGTAAGTGTTTGTTTACAGGAAGTCTTTTCTCAGATATTTGCAAAATCCTCCAGGCTTATTTCATAGCATTTCCTGAGTTGCTGTCATTCTAAACTTCTCACTTTGCGAACATCTGATGTTCTCAGTCTGTTTTCTTCTTTTTATTTTATGCCACCTTATTGATTATCCCTTGTTTTCCTCAAAATCCGCTCACACAATGGGTGGAGCCTGGTTTATTTTTTCCAAGTGGTCAATATAACAGTACAGACAAAGTGGCTTATGTTTCTGAACATCAGAGTTTTCCCAACATGTTAAATCTCTCATTTCTATCTTAAAACCATTTTCATGCACTTGGAGCTTCGATACATACATTGTTACAATTCTAGACTCTATTCCACTTTATCTACCGGTCTAAAATATTTCAATTACAGTAACTGTATATTTTTCATTTGCTTGTTCGAGACATTTCGTGGCGACTTAGTATATGTCGGTCACTGTAGGAGATAGTAAGAACGCAGTAGTGAATGCAACAGATGTGTTTTTTTCTCTTCATGGAGCTTAATTTCTAGTGTGAAGTCATAATTAATATTTGAAAGTTAAGGAACAACAACAGTCATGATTTCAAGGAACAGGTAATTAGAGTATAGCCGTAGTAGTCAAAAGATCTTCTCTATAAAAGAAAGTCTGGAATGTTTTCTGAGAATTTGACACTGAAACAGGAGAATAGAAGTGAGCCAGGCATTTGGATTGGTTCTGCCTCATACTCATCATTTACTCTTTTGTTGTTGTTCTTTTCCTCTTTGCTCTGTGACTTCCTAATATCTATCTTCTACATTATTTCTCTTGCTTTTCATTGCTGCAAATGCCATGGGTAATTCTTCAGTGGTGTTTCTTTTCACAAATGACTTGCCCTTTCTTTGCTAGTGTCTTTTATGTCTTGTTATATCATCTCATCAGACAATCTTGTTTCTTAATTTATATTTTATACAGTACTTCCTTGCCCCAGTTTTCTATAGATGCCATACTAGCTAGTTTCTTAAATATTGCTTTCCTTACCCAATTGTGTTCATCGTCATTTTCAGACCTGATTTATTTGCTTTATTTCTTTATTTTGGGGGGTGATAGAATTTTTGCACAGGCTACATTCTTTTTTTCCTTTCTCCTACTGTTTATTCTTTAGCTGGAGGATGTTCTCTCTGGCTCGGGGCACAGCTCGGGCTTGCTGGCGGCCTTCCTCGCCTCTCCGCTTCCCGTTTTCCCGCTCCTCCTTTAGCAATCTCTCACGGCCTCTACCTCACATGTTTCATCTGGCAACTCAGTAGAAACGGAGATTCTTGGGTCTCCACCTTAGACCCTTTGCATGAGCACTTCTGATGCATTGTAAGAGCCCTCTAGCTAGTTCTGAACCATACAAGATCTGACACCTGTTGGTTTTAGCGTATTTATTTCCCCTAGTTGTCCCTATCCTCTTTATATTTATGTAAATACAAAATTCTTTTTACTTGTTTTCTCCTCTTATTTGGTCATCCTATCATGTCTCATTGGCTGCAAATTGTACCTGTTCTGTATGGCTTGCTCATCTCGATTGCTGCTACCGATAGTATGTGTTATTGGTTGTAGCGAGCAAAATTGTCTTCTATTGATCTGAATTTGGGGGAACATCTAAGGTGCTCACTATATATCAATATGCTGCTGTGCACATCTGAGAGTCAATCATTTTTATTATGTGTCTAGTCATATTGATTTCTATGATGGGTAAAAAAGGATGAGGACTCTGCCCCCAAATGAGAGATTTTTCTCTGGTCTATGAATGAATTGGAATTTTGGTGCCTTAGATTTTTGAATTTGAGAGCACATACTCCTCTTTAGGCAAGGGGGCAGGGTGGGAGAAGTTAGTTTTTCTCTTATTTATTAGTTGGCTAATTTAATATGATGTCAAATGACAAACTACCCTCTATGGTATTTATAAAATACCCTAGGGTAGTATTACAAAGGCATTCAGGAAAACTTCTAAGGCTGGTAGATTTGCTAATTTTTTTATGTGTCAACTTTTACATGAATGTGAAGACCTAGTTTTCAACTGTATACTTTAAATATACATAGTATATTATATGCTATGTTCTAGGCATGTCGAGTAAAACTTGGGCCCTGTCCTAAATTTCTTGATACAGAATCTCTGGGATGACCCAGTGTATCTGTTCTATTAGCTTCACTTTTGTAGGTGTGGTGACAGTTTGTCTGCTTATACAGTTGGCTTGTGGATATGGATGATAGGCTAATCAATCTATGGCTCTTGGTAAATTTTACCTGTCTTCCTATCAGTCATATGACATAGAAAATACGTGGCATAATGTGGTAGCTTTTCTAGACTTACATTTGATTCTTAATGGTTGTCATACACAGTAGAAAGGGGCACTGAAAGTGATATTGGCTAACTAAATGTCTCTCTCCATTGCTGTCTGGTAGGCTGAGTGTGGAAAGCTGAAACTGTATTTCCAGTCTCTATAGAAATTTGATGTTAAGATATGACCTAGATCACACCAAAAACAGAAGATAGGAGAAAGGCAGAGTATGAGGACACAGGTTGTAGTGGCCAGGGTGACGTTATTCTGGAACTAGCATACAAAATAGCCCTCTTAACATGGAGATGATTTCCTGATTCAGTGTCTTCCCGTCATAGTGGTATTCCAGGCACATCAGTTACTAAAGCTTTGCAGCCAGCCATTGTACAAATTGGCTCCTGATTTTTTAATCTTTCTGCAGCAGTGAGGCTCGCTTCCTCAAACCCAGCAGTTACAGTGGTCCAAGGGCTGGGAGTTGGATCTAAGAGATTAACCGAGAGCCTCAATCTCCAGCTATTCCAATTTATGGAAGCGTCTAATTCCTCATACAAAAGTGTGATGTTTAAGTTAGTTAAAGTCAATTCTGTGGGGGTGCAACTGACCCTGAGTAACAACGGGGATTAGTCCTAGAACTGGGTCGAGGCAATCAGACGTCCGGAAATATGACCTTTTGTGTTTCCAGACTATCATGACACTGAGCGAGCAACATTTTACATTTTCATCCCCGATCTTCTGAAATAATACGCCTACAAAGGCAACGGCTTGGGAAGACAATGACTACTGTAATAGACCACGAGAGGAAGGGAAGGACTTTGGGATGGGGGCTTTCTTGTAAATAGTGCTCATGAGAAATATGCTCAATATTGTAAAATTTTAGCTTCAGAAACTGCCTAAGAATCTGGGAATCTCTGCACCTGTCTAAAGAATCTTTTATATTTGAACCTCAAGTCTAACTTAGATGGAAATCAGAAGGAAAGGCTAATGCTCCAGATTGAAGAGTTATAAGGAATGTTGATTTTTACAGGTTTGTCATTTGTTTCTCACAAAATCAAAAACATTTGCTTGGTAAAAAACTGGATTCCATCATTGAAATGATGTCACTTAGGAGGACTTGGATGAACCGGCACCCCTGTCACTCTGAACCTTCCCAAGTCCCCCTTGTTTGACACAGCTTCTTCTTGTCTGATGGCGTTGCTCTTACCTCACGAGGCTTGGCTGAGGCAGGTTTTGCAGCTCCACATCCGTAGTCAGATGAGACACCTGCATATTCCATAGAATAATTACCACATCAAGATTTGCAGGGAATGGTTTCTAGACGAAAGGAGTTAAACGATGTGGCTAATATATTTATAATGGCAGAAAGCTGAATATTATATGTGGGAAATTGATTTTTGAAGATACTAGACCAAGGCTTTGTTAGGTTACATTCATTGATACAGACACAATCTCCAGAAATTTGGGATTCAGTGTGGGGCCTGAGCATGTGAGAATGTTTCTATTTGGTGTGATGGCTAGATTTAATAGTAGCTTCAAGTAAAGGAAATTGGATGCCAGATATTCTTAGTATCATAGAAAATAAGAAATAAATATCTTAGGGAATTAAAAATGTTAGGATGGGTTTGGCATGTGTGATTAGCTCAATTTCTTCATAACTCACAGCAGTTTTCAAATCATTGATAAACCTATTAGGGTACTTTTTTGATAAGCTGTGACTGTCTTGTATAAGCTGAAAAGAGAATATTATTCAAATAGTATTCAAACTGCATTGAAACTCTAGTAGGAATAATGACAGAATTTTATGTAGCAAAGGCCAAAGTGTGTCCTAACTACCCCACCATGGCTGTGCGTAGTTATATATGATCAACAGAGAAAGACAACAATGGTTTGGGGGTAGAAATGTTCAGTGGTGGCTTATTGATCCTGGGTCCTCTGGAAGGACATAAATGGGCAGTTCACTGAAACCTCAAGGTCTGTGAACCGACACCTGACCTGAGACAGCTGACTGTGCTCTCCTGACCAATTCCCTGACCTAAGGTGTTGTACAGACCTGGAGCCTCTCACGTGAGAAGACCCATTGTTTGTTCTTCCCATGACCTTGCATTTTTCTTCCTTTATTCCCCCAAAAGATTTCTTTCATCTTTAATTCATTAAGTCCAAACATTTAATCAATCAGTATAAGCCAGGCATGGTGGTGCATGCCTGTAACCCCAGCACTTGGAATGCTGAAGCCAGAGGATTACAGTGAGTTGGACTGCATAGTGAGCCCAGGACTAGACTGGCCTATTGACAGACCCTGCCTCAAGAAAAGAAGGAAGGAAGGAAGGAAGGAAGGAAGTAAGGAAGGAATGAAGGAAGGAAGGAAGGAAAAAAGGAAAGAAAGAAAGAAAGAAAGAAGGAAAGAAAGAATGAAGAAAGGACTTTACCAAGACATCCCAAAATACATAGTAAAAATCTTCCTCCTACTATTAATCCAAAGATAATGATATGTGAGGTGAAGAAAGACACTCAAGACTTTTCAGAACTTACAGATGTGATATTTAATCTGAACTAGTTTTGAAACAGAAGTATTCATGGCACCCAGCTTCTATTGATAAATACAGGTGTGGGTCATATCAACCTCATAGTATTTTTAGTAGGTCTGTGTGTCTAAACTGAGATTATTTTTTGACTCCTGAGTTTCAGCAACTAGTGGAATTCACAAATACCCTGTTTTGTGGTAAAAAACTATCCTCCTTTCAAGAAACAGTTCTCTGTGTGTTGGTAGATTTAAGCAGAGTATATATTCAGTCATACGACCCCCCCCCCCCCCCCCCCCCCCCCCCCCCCCCCCCGCCCACCCGCCCCCAGATTTCTACGCATGCTGAGCTGCTTTGCACGACCCGGGTGGTATCTGATTCACTAAACCATAAGTGAGGCATACCCAGCAGAGCTCTGTCCTCGAGGGGATGCATTGTATGTGTTATACACTTGCTATGTTTCTGATGTCCTCTTTTCTTTCCTTATGTCATTCCCAGGACCAGATGGGAAGTTCTGAATGACCTGAGAAAAAAAAATCCAAGTCTTTTTATGGATGGTTCCTCATGAAAGATGGCATGAACTTGAGGTAGACTAATTGCTGAAACCTCACGGCTTCACTCAGAGTGTTACTGAAAGACAAAGGAGAAGGCCAATTCTCCTAAAAGGCAGAATATACAGAGATATGCTTCACGGTCTGTCTTGCCTAAAATAAAAAAGTGGAATATATTTCATCAGTATTAACTCTTAATAGTTATGGGGTTGGAAAATAAAAGACTGAAAGATTGATGACCAGAAATTTAGAGGAAAAGATGGGGAGACCTTTTGGATGTGCTAGGAGACTGAGTCGTGTGTACATTATGAATGCTTCTCAAGAGGTCGTCCTCAAGTGCATACGACAGAAGGATTTTTCTTTTTCCACCCACCCCACTGTTACTCAATAGGTTAGTGAACAAAATGGCTTTGGTGGATGCCGCTTTGGAGGTTCTATGCCAGTTCAATAACATGAACTTTCTTTCACTATAGTTGATGTGCCAATAAATCAAGTACTCACAGAGCCAGAGAGTAATGTACATGGGACTCAGTGGAAGGTATATTAAATCCTTTACACCTTGAAGGAAGTATTATGTGGAAATAGATTATTCAATCCAGATTTTGATTTGCCTGTTTGGCTTACAATGATTTTGCCTACAAACATCTGAAGCTTTGCTAAATGACTTACTCACATTATTCCACACAATACTTTTTTTTTGACCAAAGAACTAATTTTATAGTGAAAGAAATGAGGCATTTGGTTGGTACTTATGGGATTCATGGATAATATCCATCCAGAAGCAATTGCCCATGCACAATAATGAAATGGCCTGTTGAAGACTCAGTTATCGCAGCACATAAGAAACAACACCTTGTATGATTGGCTGCTGTCTTACAGATGTGATATTTACTCTGAACCACTGACCAACATATTTTTCCCATAGTGGGAATTCAGGGAGCCTGAAAATAAAGTGAGAAGCAAGGGAATGGGGTCTCTTATTATTATGCTGAATGACCTACATGTAAAACTTTGCTTTCTGTTACTGAAATTTTAGGCTCTGTTTGTAGGTCTAAATAGAGAAGAGGAGATCACATACTCCGAAGGATAAAAAGAATTAATATGAGCTCATCTATTGGCCGTCTTAGGAAGAGAAGCCTAAAATTGTGTCGATGGCAAGATTTATCTTAAATGTCATGGGAAAAAGAGAACATTATCAATTCTATTGGATGTCCCCATGGCTGCTAGTTTACACGTGGAAGAACAAAGCAGATACGCATATATTGGAAGATGTTTTGTGTGACCACTACTTATGCTCTGTCAACATGATTGCTTTAGGAAGCACCCTGTTGTTTGGCATGGGGGATTTTTGGGCATGTCTTTGAATGACTGACATGTAGGCTAGCAATCTAAGGGCAGAAGGCCCACCCTAGCTGGGGTTGGTGCCGAAGAACAGATGGGTCGCTTGAGCTGAATAAAAAGAAAAAAAAAGTAAGAGTTTCTCTTTGTTTGGAAGAGCTCTTAACTCCTTGCCATGGCCTTCAGACACGAATCTGCTGTACAAATGCTCGTAAGCTATTCTATACTGAGCTGCTACTGTCTTGGATTGGCGTTCTTCCTTTATTCCCTTGTTCTGCAGCCTTTATCTTTGACTAGAGTCGAATCCTCAATTTTCTTCTTCTGTGGCCTCCATCTGGGGTTGGTTCTTGCATTGGTGATGCCCTCCTAATCCACTTTTACAGTGGAGCACCTACTAGGTCCTCCAGGTCTTTCATATGTGCATGGTCATTGTGGACTCCTTCCTGATCCTGCAAGTGGCTATTGTGGATGCTTCGCTTCTGACTCTGTGAGCTGATTTAGAAAACTCTCCTTCTATTAAATCTGGGTTTCTAAGAACCCTAACTGATTCACTTTGGAAATTTGAGTTCGGAAAGTAGTTGTGTACAGAAGCTGAGAGGAAAGAAAGTAGTTTTACATAAAAATATTTCTTTCTTCTAGAATCAAAGACTGAAACATAAAAAAAAGTGAGATGTGATTTGCGTTATACCCATCAAAAGCATTTTTGTGATCCATTGATTGGTAATTAATTCACATGGATGGTTTGCTTATTGAGGTTGTGTGGTTTTTGGGTCGTTGCTAAAGCTCCCTAATTTAGAAAGTGGCTCTGATTTACCAGGGACTTGCAGAAAGAAGCTTTCCTGATTAAAGCTGTGACAGTATATCTTTGGGAGCCATTATGATTCAATTCTGCACCTCCTGACCTTATAACAATTTTGCAAGCACTTAATTTCCCACGTTAAATTTTGTTTTGCTTTGACTAACTGGAGGTCTTATTTTCTGCAATAAAATCTTTTTTGTCAAATACACTGTCCTTCCAATTAAGAGGTATTAGTGGGATTATTTTCCCACCAAAATTTCTATTACTTCCAACCATACTATACTGTTCTCTTGAGGAAGTGAATTACACAACTGATGGGCAATTTCTTTTCATGTAGTCCAAATTTAGACATTGTATCTCAAGTGTGTTGTATTCTAAGGTTAACACCCTTTCCTGTTTACAAGATTGAGAAAGTAAAATTACTGATTTCACTTCTTTATCAGAAAATAGCTTTCAGCAGAAAAATCAGATATCTTTAATAAATTATATCAAAAACAAATGAACAAATGAACTTTTTTGGCTTATTTGTGTAGTTCATTTATTTTATTTTTATTTTTAAAACAGGGTCTTGTTAAATTGCTCAGTCAGGTTTATTCTAAAGTTATTTTAATTTCAAGCCCAGTTTACATTTTGTTGCTGAATTTGACAAGCTGTAATTATGTCCTCCTTATCAATTTGGGAATTCCTTGAAATGATAGGACAATAGATTTGTCTAATTGTAAAGATATTCTCTCAAGTGACAATAGTAAAATGGAATCTTTAGAAACTGGACCTAGGGATTCAATTATACAAACCTAGGACAGACTCAGTGCTTCTCCATTTTGACTGCACACAGAACAATCTAAGGCCAAACACATAGTATGAGGACCACACATCAGGCACATCAAGTCATTTTCTATGGGACATGTACTGATACTCTTCTCAGGTGATTCTAGTTTGTGATTCTTTTTTCAGCCTGTTCAGGCTGCCAAAATAAACTCCACAGCCTTAATAGTTTAAACCAAAGAAAAATTTCTCACGGTTCTGAAGGCTAGAAGTACAGCAGGTACTGTCTGGATAGGTTTCTGGTGAAGCTTCGCTTCCTTGCATGTAGGTGGCCACCTTTTTGCTGGCTTTTCACGTGGCCTTTCCTCTCTGTGAATGTTGACAGAAATGTCTCTTCCTTTTGTTAGAGGAACTCCAGCCCTTTCAGATTTGTTCCCCATTTTTAGAACTTCATTTGACCTTAATTATCACTAAAAAGCCTTGTCTCCAAATTCAATCGCATTCAATATATAATTTTTTCAGAAGGGACATAGTCCATTACAAGAGTGATTGGCAAACCACTGTTTAATAGAATCATTTAGATTTGAGGGCTGAACTGTAGGACATCAGACAAAGGAGTGAGTCGTCAGGTTTATTCTATGTGGCAACTTTGTAACTTCTGTTTAGTAGAATGGAGAAAACTGACACTAAGCAGGGAACAACAATGAGAGCAAAGCAAGCGTTAGTCAGCCAGAAGATTTAGTTTGAGTACGCGGGCAGAATCAAGCCCAATTCAAGCTGGCATAAAGTGTCTAAAGCATCCATCACATCTCAGGGTAGAGTGAGACTGGTCAAGGGCTGGAACCCCTAAATTTATGAATCTTGATACAAATAGCAAGAATATGAAAAGTATGGTCCAACCTCAGTTGCAGAAGCAGTAGGAAACTGATGTGTGGTGCTTTGTATTAGCTTTTAAGAAAAAGTCCCTGACCTTGTGTGAAAATTAGAGAGTCAGTCTTGAGGCCCCAAGAGCCAATTAAGCTGCATATACAAAAGCTGGACTCAGCAGATCAACTCCATCCGTGGGGTTAACTAATGTGGGGATAGCTGGTTACAATTCCTGTCCTATTTGTTGGTGGAATGGCAAGTTCTTTTTATTCCTAACATGGCTTTTACAGGTCTAGAATCAAACATGCTATTTCTGTTTTGCATAAAAAAAGAGGATGCATTTCTTCTTTTCTTTTTCATTTGTTTTCTTGTACTGTGGATCCAACTCAAGGCCTTCACACTGTGCTACACTTCCAGCTCTTTTTTTTGTTTGTTTGTTCGTTTAGTTCATTTGTTTTATTTTGATTTTTTTTTTTTGGCCCGCTTCCCTGTTGTGATTTTTGAGATAGGGTCTTACTAAGTTATCCAGGCTGAGCTCCAACTTGTGATCCTCATGCTTTAGTCCTCCAGTGTGCTGGGACTACAGGCCTGTGCCACCAGGCTGGATTTGGTACCTTACGGGCTGCTTCTCCAGTGCAATTTATAATAAAGATAACTTTAAAAAATATTAGAATGACTTTCCTAGAGTTGTCATGAAAATGTTATGAGGGAAGGGCCTTTTCCTAATTTACATGAAGCGTTCTTTTGGACCAGGAAACCCTCAATGGAATCTCAAGTGAGAGGAAATTAATGAGGAAAAAGAAAGAAAGAGTAGAATCTGGTATAAAATTGTATCCAACTCTATTTCTAGTAATGCTCCTATTTGTTTCTCTGCTACAAAGTTGCCAAGTGAGTGTCTTGAGGAAAGGATCAACAAGAGAAATACTGTGCTTTGTAGCTGATCAGGGCCAGAGAGAGAAACAGCACAAGTCAATCACCGTGGGGTAGCTTTCCAGAAGTAGGTGTCACTAAGGACCCTGTGGCCTATGTCTCCAAAGAGCTCTTCTACCCATTGTTTCTTATCATAATGTGAACCATCCTATCGTATACCCATGCTCCTGGGAGGACAGGGTGTGAGGTTGTGAATGAAGGAGAAGCCTAAAGTGCAATGAAGACCTCAAAAATTCAGAGAACTGCCAGTCAAGATGGCAGCTGAGTAACAGAGCTGCACAATGTCTTCTTCTGGAACCACTAAAAAAGTTGAGAATATAATAAAATCTGCCAGTTCAGTGTAGCTAGGACAAGAAGGAGTGCCCTAATAACTGAAAGAAGCCCAGGAGAAGATCAGAAATCCTGAAGGAACATTGGAAGTGGGGGAAAAACACAGCAGCCCCGGAAGCCACCCCAGGCTAACTGCAAACAGCTGGGAGCTGTCAGCATCTGCAGACAGAGAAAATCCAGCTTGGAGTCCAGAACCCCTGACCAAGCTGGGAGAAGAAGGAGCAGACTAACAACTGAAAGAAGGCCGCGAGAAGATCAGAAATCCTGAAGAAATATCAGAAGTGGAGGAAAACAGCGGCCAACTGAGTGCCACCCTGAGCTGACGGCCTGCCCCGCACAGAGGGAGGTGTGGAGACCGGAACTTCAGGCTGAGTTAAGCATGGATCCAGGAGAAGTGGGAATTGGCAGCAACTGGTAGCCCCAGAGTCCAAAATCATGCCTGTGGGTAGTGCTTTCTACAAGCACGCGGTGAGCTTCCCCTAGAAGAGGCTTCCTAGAGCCTAGATCAGAAGAGGTACTCAGCAGCCATTAACAAGCAGCACCATAGCTGGAGCCATTGAAAAAAGGAACCTGAGATGGAAATGATTAGAGTAAAAGCAAGCTCAGAATGGCACATCAGGGTTTTTGGGATCACTCTTAAACAGTGCCTAGGAAAACGCTGGCACAAGAGACAGTTGTGGAGAGGAGGGAAAGGCCAGTGATATGAATAGCTGCGTGTAGTGGGAGCACCTCGGAGGGTGGAGAGCCCCGCCCTCAGGGTAGAAAAGCCAGGGCAGGTGGGAGAGCTTTGCTGAGGGGGCTGAGGGTGATCACGACACCTCAGAGGCCATCAGACTGTTAGGTCCTCCCTCACTGCCTACTCCCAGAATAAAACTTGGAGGAATTTAGGCTCCCCCCAACATACTCATTCAAAGAAACCCCTCAACTGTGCCTTCCAAGTGAAGTCCCTCGACAGAAACATGCGAAGAAGACAGGGCAACAGGCCACCCACAGACATGCTTGAGACCCCAGACACTAATGTCATGGGTCCTGCAATAGTGGAACTCCTACGGGAGGAAATCAAAAAGCAAACAAATGAGTTGAACAACCAGTTGAAACAAGATATTCTCAAAGAAATGCAAGCATTGATCAGTGGGTTTAAAGAGGATCTTACTAACCAAATAGTGGTCCTAATGGAGACAAGACTTACTGAGCATATAGGAGCCACAATAAAAAGTTGGCTGAAGTAAACAAGGAAATGCAAGATATGAAGGAACATTTTAATAGAGAAGAGGAAAATTTGAAAATAAATCTAGATGAAATTCAGGATATAAAATATATATGTGAAAGCAGACAAAATCAACAGACCTCCAGACCTTGAAGACAAGGCTGCGGAAACAGATGCTCTAATCAGGCAGGACTCCAACATTAGAACTGAGCAAAGCAGCTGGATACAACAGCTGATGGATGATTCAAGGAGAACTAATCTCGGAATTATAGGTGTGGGAGAAAGAGCAGAAGATAGCACCACAAGAATAAAGAATTGATTCACTGAAATCATATAAAAATTTCCCAAATCTTGGAAAAGAAATTAATTTTCAGGTACAAGAAGCTTATGGAACACCAAATAACCTCAACTAGCAACAAGACTCACCACAACACAGCAGACTCAAAACCTCAGAGCATGCCACATAATAATATTGTGGCTTGGATATGAAATGTCCCCCAAACGCCTCATGCATTTAGGTGTTATGGATTAACTATGAAACCACATGCTGTTAGTAGATGGGAGGCTGGTCTAGAGGGGTGGACTTCAGGTGTGTAGTGGACTGGGTGTGTGGTAGAAGACAGGCATGCACACAGTAAATGATAGATTAGAGGTGTGTGGTGCATCAGGGGCTATACCTGGAAGGGGTAGACCACTGAGGCTTGCCCTTGAAGAGTTGAATCACTGGAGCAGGACCTTAAAGAGGATATGCTGCATCTTTCCCTTCCTCTGGGACTTGCCTTCTTGTTTGAAATGCCATGAGGAGCTGCCTCCTCCTCTGCCATGTGTTTCCACTGTTGCCAGCCAACCATGAATAGACTGTGACCTTCTGAAACTGTGAGCTAAAATAAATCCCCTCCCCCCAATTCATGCCTGTCAGGTATTTTGTCACAGCAATAAAAAAATAACTATGACAAAGGCCTAGGATCCTAGTTTGTCATATTATTAGTAATGTTGACTATGCCACTTGAAAGTTGTCTATAAGTTTTATTCACTGTAATAATACTACATTTTCCTTTGCTGTTATTTAAAATATTCTTTAGGGGTATACATTGGTCCTCATCATACCTTCATACAGTTTAAAAAAGTATTTAACATGCACTATATTCTTTAAATTTTTAGTTCTTTTAAATGAAGAATGATCTATATGAGATCTGCTCTCTCAGCATATATTAAAGCATATAATAAACTTTGTTATCTCTAGGAACACTGTTACTAAACAAATCTCTAGAGTGTATTCTTGCAAAACTGAAATTTTTTATACATAGCAATGAGAAATGTCTCTTATCCACCCTCCAGCCTCTGAAAAATCACCATTCTATTCTTCACTTCTGTGTGTCTATTTCATCTAAGTCTAAGTAGAATCACACAGTATTTATCCTTTTGTGACTGCCTGATTTCTCTTAATATTACATCTTCAGGTTTATCCATATTGTCTCACGTTGTAGGATTTGTTTTCTTACTCAAACAAATTGCCGCTATGGTGTTGGCAAAAGGACACCAGCAGAAATTTTGAACATAGGCCTTGAAGCACCCAATGAACCTCTTTTCTGTAGCTGAACCAGTAAGTTGAGCTGTCAGTGACAGCTGGTAGGTGATCTAGGATAGCCTACTTGTCTTGAGAAGAGTGATGGTCTGGCGTAAGGAATAGAGTCAACTTGGCTCCTGAGTCTCAGTTATGTCCTCTTTCCTACATCATTGGTGTTTTACTTTCATTGTCCTTTGAGCCAATGAGGTAGCACATATTAGCTTGCAGTTGGGTTTCTGTTATTTCTTATGAAAAGAATTCTCTCTACCTAATACTCCACCTACACTTATAATAAAACACATTCAGATAATATTGTCAACCCAAGTCTTGCTAAAGTGGCCAGCGTATGAGCAAGGTTACAAAGATGAGCATGGTATTTTGGATGGCTTCAGATTTAGAAAAAGCCAAAGAGGAATTCAGAAGAGTTTTAGAGTCTGACTGTGAAGAGAGATCAATTCTGGCCAGATATCACCGGTCAGGCTTTCTGGAAGAAGATGCTAAAATCAGACTTGAGATGCCAGATGTTTATTGGGGATTAATGCAAATTAAAGGAAAGAGATGGGAATTGAGGGGAAATCTGTGATGCGGGTACAACAAAGACAAGATCCACTTTACTGGTCAGACAATCCCACATCTACACAACTTTGCTGGTCCTGTCTCCCCCTGCTCAGTCAAAATATGGCTGGCTTGAGAGGGTGCCTGCAGCCGAGACTGCCTCTACAGTTGTTGAGGTCTAGAGGATGTCTGCAAAGTGCCTTTTTCATTTGGACAGCTCATCTCTGTGTCTTCCACACTAAGATACTCAAAGAGTAAATAATAGATACTTCTGTGAGCACATGTATGCTTATCCCTAGCTCGTTAAAACTAATTGTGTGCATTAACATAATGGTGTGTCTTTTTCTTAAAAAAGTTATTAAATTTATGATGCGTGCATAGCCAATGTCATCTTAGAATGGAAAAAACACAGGACTTGAGACTGAGTCACGAAGTGGAAAGTGGTTGCTAACTTACATGAACATTTCCTGTCCTGACCATTTATTTCCTAGATTGAGAGTTACTTCTTATTTAAGTTATTTCTTATTTAAGTTTCAAACTTGTGAGAGTTGCTTCTTACATTAGGAAAGGGACAGTACAAAACCAAAAATAATCATTTTGATGTTTTGATGCCAAGGGTGCTCTAGATTTATCTAGCAGAGAAAGTGGAATAATACCTTAAAGAGAGGCAGAATGCATCAAGAAGAATCAGATAAATAATGGAAAATAAAAAAGTTTTTTTTTTTTCCAGTAGTAAGGAAGTGGGTATGGTCTAATAGATCATAGCGACAAGTGAACGGTGATAACTATAAAAGATATTCTTGGAATAGATATCCCACAATTCAAATGACTGGCCTTAGTCCAGATCTTTATTTCTCAGTCTTAAAAATGATATGTGCCTGAGCATCACCAAAGGTGTTTTTTTTTTATTGGAAATTGCTATAACTAAGGACAGATATGACTGGAAATTGGAAGGCAGCATTTATCATTGCTAAATTGGATTGCTCATGTTTATAGTTCTTTCAAAAGCACCGAACATGGAAGGTTTCTACTCGCAACAATTCTACAATATTGTATGTTAGCTCAAAAAATATGAGAACGGAGTATTTTGCGACTTGATTTCATAAGTACAGTTTGGCAAATACGTATTGTCCCCTAGAAACTGATACCAAGTGGTCAAATCAATTCAGGCCATGGAGTGGCATTTATGTAGGAACATACACAGAACCTAGCCATTCTGGAGATAAAATGAATACCTATAATAAAAGCATCCCAAACTATATAGTCTAGCCACTATGACAGATATAAACAGAACTATAAAAATTTTATAAATATTATACATGTGCATTAATGTTATAAATAGACATTATGTACATTATAAATTTTCCATACATGGAATAAAGACTAAAAGCCAAAATGTTTTCTGTAAACCTTAGTTTACACAATGTCACAATAAGATCTGGACTTACACAGGAAAGATGTTTTTCTATCTGAAAAATGAGTGTTTAAAAATCGCACGGCTTCCTGAAATTTCCAAGAGTTATCGTTTTCCTCAAATTGTGTAAAATGAACTATCCTTAGAGCCCACATAATTTTTATTAAGCAGCAACATTACTTATGAAGTAAAGATTAGATCTCTGAAATGAATAAATAAAGAAATAACTGGGAGCCCCAGAACCATTTTCTAACATCGCCCCACATTGCATTTGGAAATTGAACGCGAGGTGCGCATCCCAGTCATTTCAGGGGAATGAGGTCGCCCCGTTTTCTTTTGTAAAGAAATATGCGGAGATGCTTTTGAGAGATAATTCTGGAGCCAAAATTGCCAGATACATAAGTGACAAGGGTTGAGGTGAATTTTTTCAGTTTATTTTAATATACATCTCAGAAAATGAGCAATTTGTATGAAGTCAGGCACCATTAATTGAACTGTTTGCACCCTTTGCTTTGATAAATTTGCTTCATTGACTTGATTCAGAGGCTGATTTGATTAGTCTGAGCTCTTAAGTTGAAAAACAGACAAGAGGAGTATATACTTGGATGCAGCTTAGCAGCGTGGTGCTGAAAGTAGAATGTCATAATGTGTACTGCCAAATTCAGAGCTAGATAATGAATCATCAAACACTGCATTGCTGTCATAAATAATAACATTTATAATAATGGTAATGGCATTAATGATGTCAAGACTAAAATTTACAGTTCCCAAAGAAATGACAATAAGTATTATGGTAGAGCTATAAAAACTGATTTAAAAATCTTGCCCAATAGAGCAGGCATTTTATTCCAAAAATAATAATATAAAGAGCTTAGGCTGATAACTGCCCTAAATAGAATCATCTCAATAAGAGAGGGGGAAGAAAATTAGTGTAGCCTGTGGGTTTGATACAAGATTTGATGAGAGTTTGAAATTGAGGAATATCAAATAGGGAGATAGTTATCTTTCTGAGCAAAACAGTTTCAGAATGGCTAATGGGAAACGCCACAAATCCGGTGGGCCTATCGTATTTAGCTTTGGTTAATAAGTTACTATTTTCTGTTGCTCGTTGTATTTTGGGATATTTCTAACCCTGATAGAAAATATGATGTATTTGGCCAGTACTGTTAAATTGACTTGAGAGTAGATTTATCTGCACTGTGAACAAAGCAAAAAACAAGAAACAAAATAAAACAATTATAAGCCCAGGGAGAGAGGTGTCAAAGCATTTCTTTAAAATAAATGAGAGAAACATCTTTGTGACTATTTCTCATGAAAAATTGTAGAGGTAATTTCTGCAATTTGAATATATATAGAAGCAACAATCTGGAAGGTTCCCAAATGTCACTGAAACAATATGGCCTCGAGAAGAGAGAAATTGGACAGATGGAACCATGCAAATGTCACCTATTGGAAATCTGAACAGGAGGTGACTGATGTAATAAAAGCAGCTTGGGTCCAGAAATCTCAGGACCTGACTTACTGCAGATTTCTGGTACATGGAGTTCATGATAGCACGTAGAGTGGTTGCAGAACATACTGTGAGTATACTCTATTTAATAAGGCATGAAAACAAGTAACAACTGTAAATAACAATATTTTGAAGCCACTCAATTTTATATCAATAACATCTTACCTACTTTCTATAAACTATTGGCACTAGTTTTATTATAGAAAAGTTGTATCTTGGAGAAGAAAATACCTCCATGGCTGATCCTTCAGGATTTTACAAATTACTGAGAAAATATAAACCATCGTGGAGTTTATTTGCCTTCAGAGATTGCCCCTCTGTCCTCATCACCCTTACCATCACCATCTTTCTGTTGCCAAGTTTCAGGTCTTTGCTGATGCTTGGCTGTTTATGGTACTCCCCCCCCCCGCCCCCCCGTCTTACCTTCACATCATTTGGACTTCTATGAGCCATTTCTGACCACCCAGCCAGATAACATCTATTTTCTGTCTGACCTCCATAGTCACGTATTGTTAATGGCTTCTTTGCTTTTGGCCTTATATCATGACTAGTTACAAACTTATACCATTGCCTAATGAAATAGGAAAGAGTTTAATCAAAATTATTATTTTATCTGTAGCAATGAATGCAATATCTTATAAATACAGTAGGTTTGTTAAAAAATAGATAAAGCATAGCCTAGTTTTCAAACAGTTAATAAACTGAAAAATATATCTGAGCCCACTCATGATTCTTCTTATCTATGGGTTTTATAAAGATGTAGGCAGTCTCTGCCCTTTGTTCCTTTCTGGCAGGTTGTGCTACCCTGTAACACATGGCAGCTAATTAATACTACCCAATCATTAATTGCTATTACAATTAATTAGGTAGTATTAATTAAAGCTGTTTAATAAGTGCTCATGGCTTCATGCTGAAGTTTATCTGTTCTTTTATTAGCTCAGCATATGAAAACATGTATCAAGGTATTAAGCTGTATCTTCTCAAAAAACATGTTTTTAGGACTTGTTTAAAATTTTAAAACACTTCGTATTTTAAACATTTTGAGACAAATTAGGAATGCAGAAACACTTGTGTGCTATGCAAGATTTTTAAAGCACTAGCAACAGTTTAATATTGGAGGAATTTACATTAAAGATAAAACTAGATTTCTGGCTTCTCTCCAAAATCAGATCTAGCAATACTCTTCCTTTGTTTTTCAGGGCGACCATCTTCCCCGTTAGGTAGTTCTGACTCCTGCGGACACAGAACGTGCTGCAGGCTTAGCCAGTCAGTCATACCAAGGCCTTTTCAGTCCTGTACATGCCTTATCTGGTCAGCCCTGCCTGTGAAGTTTATCCTTATTTAAGAGCTCTTTTCAAAAAGAAGGACAGCAAGGACGCTACTTATATGTTAAAATGAATTTCTTTGTCCTGGGTATGCAGCTTAAAAATTTCCCCTAGCGTTTCATGCAATTGAATGTGGCTAAGACAGTGGGCTGCAGGGGATGTATGGGGTGGCAGTAAGGAGCCCCACTTTGCAGCCTACCCAACCCAAGCCTATCACGTACCACTTCTCCCTTGTCTTTCTCCTTCTGCTAGGAGTTACAGGTAAAGGTAAGCGAGCAACATGTGTGGGGACAGTCACAAGATTAGCCTGGCTCCTTCAGTGATGCTGACAACTTGAGGTGTGACCTACTGGAAGTTATGCTCCCTGACTTGTGTGATTAAGGAGTGTGCTGCTATAGTAAAACTATTTGTTTAGGTTTCTTTGTTATCTACTTTAAGTAATACAGAGTGCTAATGACTTGGCAGTTTGAAGAGAAGTTTTGTATGAAGGTATGTGATCCTTGGTAACAAATGTCAGGTAGGCAGAGGAAGACAGGGATTGTAAGACATATCTTTCCTGGTGGCGCTGTTTGTTCTACTATGAAGGACTACTCTTGAAATTTTGAATTCAATTCAATATGCAATTAAAGTGTATCTGATATGCAGAGCCCTGCAAATAAAATTCAATAGTAGAAAGGGGTGAAGGAGAGAAGTGTTGGGTCACTTTCTGCTCAGAGAAGCCCTATCATTAGCATCAACAACAGTCCTTTTTCAGAGTACCTGCTCTAATGGTTTGAATTCATCTCCAAGGTCAGTGGAATGATTTTGAATTTCTCCACTAGTTTTATTGAAATTTACTGGAGGAAAAAAAAGTTTTAGCTTATTTGTACAACCTTTTCAAGAACTGTGGGTTAGCCAAACAAATCCACTTTGTCTATATGAATTGCTAGTTTGCAAGCAAAATTAGTTCAATTTAAGTACTTAATGTGTATTATAGTTTGCATATTATTTTAGGCCAAGATTTGAAGCTATAAAATTATTAACATAGGGCATGATTTGTAACTACATGTTTATGTGCTTATGTTATATTGGTGCTCACATTGTCATTATACAGAGAATATTATACCTATTTCTATTATTTGTAATAGTCATTTTAATTGACTAAAGACTATTTTCTGTAATTACTTTCTTGTGTGGTTGTTTGTATTCTTTTATAGTTCTAGAGGTTGAACCTAGCACCTGTGACTGCCAGGCAAGGTCTGTACCATTGAGCTATAGCCCCAGGCCCTCAGTTGGTCTGACTTGTTTATCCTGGCCAATCTTTGTGAGGCGCAGACAGGAAATTCTTCATAGCTGTGCTTTGTAATGGGTAGGTGGCTTCAATTTGGGGTGAGGAACAAGGAAGCCCTTCTGATCTGAACTTATGCATTATGCATACATAATCATGTGATACACTTGATGGCCTAAAACTCCCAGTAGAATATTGTTCTTAATGCAGCCCATTTTATGACATCATTTTCAGAAACACAATGTAAAAAAAACAGATTATAATTAAATTTTAAAAAATGTGTAGTATGGATGGACATATGTCTGTCAAGTTGAGAGCCATCTAGTTACTTACTGCACTTGTAAAAAACATTGTGATAATGGTTGTCTTAGTTACTTTTTTGACACATTGCCCTACATCTATAGCTTAAGGGTGGAAAAGTTTATTCTAGCTTATAGTTTGGAAAGCTCTCAGTCCAGTCACAGGTGGCTGGCAGTGGTGGAAGCACATGGCCGAGGCCTGACAGGAGAGAAGTTGTTCACAGGGTGGTGGGAGACCAAGAGAGCAAGGAAGGGTGGAGCTAGCATAAGACCTCAGATCATGTCCCAGTGACCCTCCACTTCTAGGTCAAGCCCCAGTGATCCACCCCATATGACCAGGTCCCATCTCTTACCAACACATGGAATCCATAGGTTGTCACAACACTTAAATATGTGAGGCTTTTGAGGGACATTTGAGATTCAAACCACAATAGTGTCTTTTGGGTGGAGTTCCTTCCTTATTCTTTTCATAAACATTTCAAGTTTTGTGGGTCAAGGAAGGAGTCTGAAGAGGGGTGGGGACTAATTTCTGTATGTGGTCCTGAGACCCGTGTTGTAAGTCAGCGTTGTCAGGGAATAGAAATTAGGGGTTTGCAGCTAGAAGCAGAGCCGGAGGGAGATATCTCACAGTTGAGAGGAAACGTGGAGAAATTACCTGTGGCATCTCTATCCCCATTAGCTCTCCCTTTATTCTTGTTAGGAGCTCACCGAGTGTCTCCTAGCACGTGGTAATAAATTCTATTACTGATCTTGGCTTAAAAACGTCCCTCCCGCTAGCTCACCCATTCCTAAAACACTAGCTAACTGTCACTGAAAGATTATGTGCTAAATACTGTGGTGTGTACCCAATAATATGCATTAATTTGGTGAAAGTCTGACTTGTTGTGATGGGTGGAAGTAAAAGAGGTGATATTTAAAAGCTTAGAATTTTAGTAGCCACCACGACCCCAACATAGACGCCCAGAATTAACATAAAATATGGTAAAGGACACTTAGAAAAATTCCCCCTTGAACACTACTTCATTTAGGCAGAATTATTAAAAGATTTTTTTTTCCAGGAAAGATACATTTCCACAGAATTGCTGCAAATACATTTGTTATAATTTTAACATTTATTTGACATTATAAAAGGGCCAAGTGCAGAGAAAAAGATCATGGTGTTAGATTGAGGCATGTGAGACTTTCATTTTTTGTAGGTTAAAGTAGTCTAACATTGGCAAATTCATATGTATTAACTTCATTATGTACTATAATTATGTTAATGGATTTGTGAATCTGAGAAATGAGTGTTTATGATTTTTTTTTTTTTTTTTTTTTTTTTTTGGTCAGAGAAGTCTACACTTTAGTCTAGACCAAAAGGTAGGAAAGTAGTTCCTAATCCTAGTTCATGGCTAAGTCGAAATTTTTCTTTGCAAAGTAAGAGAAATATGATAGTATAAAGATTTTTTAAAGAAAAATGTTAAATTTTCTCAATTTGAAAATCTCTAGATTGCCAGCATTTGGATACTTAATCTATGTTTTATAAAATGATGTTATAATGGATAATACTTTTTAGAATCCACTTACATGAAAAAATAATGAGAAGTATATATCAGACTTCAAAATTGTTCTTGATATTTTATTATTCTCCAAAATCCAAGTGCTCCTCTGGAAAGACCGATGGTAAGCTTGAGGGAGCCGGAAGCAGACGACGCACACATAGCAAACAGGAACAGCTGAAGGCCATTTGCTGATGATGGATTCTTTGGTTTTTATTTTTGTTTGTTTTGTTGGGTTTTTGTTTTCCATTTTCTCATGTGCAACTCGCAGAGCACCAGAGGTTATTCTTCGGTATCTTCAGGGGAAGAAGATCTTCAGAGCCTGGGTCTTCTCTTCTTCCAATGCCGTGTTTCCTCTTCGCTCAATAAATAGAAGTAACTTCGTAGTCCACCCTGGTGCACAGAGCACCTTAAGTGCATTCCCTCTAAAGCTGAGCATCCTAGGTCCTGCTGCCTTCCCTTCTGCTCTGGCATAAGCGTGCATTTGATCGCTGCACAAATTTCTGAAGTTTTTAAATTAAAGTTCATCTACGTCTCCAAATACCGTAGCCATATAGCAGTAGCCTAGGGAAAGACTGTCCTGCTTCCTCTCCCTGGTAGGATGGATAGAAAGAACCTTCCTTTGACCAAACTTTCTAAATGCCCCTCCCTTTCTCCTGACTGAATTTTCGTTACTTGATAGTTCGCAATTAACTTTTCTAAATTTTTCATCTCGTTCATCACATCTGTCCATGAGAAGGAGTTTCATATTCAAGCCCCTAACTCATTGTTGTGTACGAAGGGCTTCAGGCCTTGGCGTATTCGATCTGCATGAAGGTGCTAGGAAGACGGCTTTATGCCCATGCATGGGGGAAGAAGTGCGATTCTTCAATTCTGGTTCAATCTGCTGTCCATAAGGTGTCATGGCTGATTTACCCAGTAATAGTATCTGAGAAGAAAAGTAAAAATTAAAATGTTATAGATGGTACAGTAAGATGTCAAATGAGTAGAGAAGTAGGATGTAGTGATGTGTGCCTATGATCCCAGAGCTGCTGAGGCAGGAAGGTTGAGATTTGAGCCCAATCTACACAACCTTTTGAACCCAGAGAAGCCATGGGTTCAATTCTCGGTATCATAAATAAAAAAAAAGATTTTTTTTTGTTAACATGATTTGACCTTGTCTGTTATAAAAGAATATCAATGAATAGAATTATTTTACAAGAAAATTTTGACTTTCTTAGACCTATTTGTTAGTTTTCCTTATATATATACCACTATGAAACTGGTAAGTGGATCTTTTCATCCTGGAAGGGTTAATGAGCTGAATCATCAGTTCATTAGATTTTATTAGATTTTAATCTTATGGCTGGTAAATGTCAAAGAGGGAGATCGTATTGCCAGTTCATTTTACCAACTGAGGTACAACAGTGATGATATGGTGGCATAGAGAAAAGGTAAGATTGAAACTAGGGCCTTATGCTACCTAGGCAATTGCTCTACCACTTAGCTAAATCTCTAATACCCAAACCCCAACACGGAATTTTACCAATATTTGTGTCATCTTGTGTTAAGCAATATATTAGCCAGAGGACAAAAAGTTCTTGATACTGAGGCAATAGAAAAAAGTCACACATAATTAATTCATCATGATTTGTGTATTGTTTTCACTTTTATCTCATTTAGTTCTTATGCTTATATTTTGAGGTTCAGTTTATAGACAGAGCTCAGAAACTTGAAATAACATAACCATTCACCTTGAATTAGTCAAAATTCTCCAGGGCAACAGAACTAAATAAGGCTGGGCGAGGTGGTGCAGGCCTGTAATCTCAGCACTTTGGGAGGCTGAGGCAGGAGAACTTCAAATTTGAACCCAGCCTGGGTAACTCAGTGAGACCCCATTTCAAATAAACAATAAAAAGTGATTTGGGATGTAGCTAAGAGTGGAGGCCCTGTGTTCAAACTCTAGTACCACACAGACACACACACACACTCCCATACTCACACAAAACCTAAAAAGAATCAAATTCTGCCTCTCTCTCTCTGTCCCAAGATTTATTAAAGGAATCAACTCATGACTCTATTTGCCATCTCTAAACCCGAGAACCAGAAAAGCCAATGGTGTGATTCAGCCTGAATTATGCCTGAGGAGGAGGGTGTGTGATGGTGTGAATCCCGGCCCAAATCCGAAAGGCCAACACGCAGGAGCGCTGATGTCTCAGGGGAGAAAACGAGAGAAGAAAGTGTATGCGGATTCACCCTTTCTCTGCCTGCCTTTGTTTAATTTACTGATTGAAATGGTTTAGAAAATCCTTGCACAGACCCTGTCAGATCCCTGTCCAAAGTCGGGTCTCTGCCATGACACTCTGCCATGTGCGAGGCCTGGCGGGGCCCACAGTTTGAGGACACAAGCGCAGGTCCAACCAGCCTGGAGAGAATAGCACGGCCGTGTGGGAAGTCCAGTCACGCTTTGCTTACTTCCTGCAAAGCACACAGCAGAGAAATGAAGTCGTTCTTCACTTCCGCGTCTGTGTCTCCCTTGTCCGCCTTCTCTGCCGCTTATCTTTTCCTCATCTTCTCTGATTGCTTCTTTGCTTCTCTTATCGATTATGCTGATTAGTGTAGGTATGAGACAGTCTCACACGGTAATGGCTTAGTGCCCCGCTCCGGTAGCAGGACGGGCTGCCTCTGTTACATAAGGTGGCCAGGAAGAAGCTTTCAAGGGACGTGCCGAGCTAGTTGCCAGCACCATCGCGGCGGACTGCAGCGTCAGGTTATTACCAGGAGCTTCCTTGAGCGTTCAGAAAGCGCAGCCAGAACATGCAGAGTCATGGCCACGCACTATTCAGGCTGCCTGACATTGTTTAGTGTTAGACAACACCTTCTTTCTGTCTTTACGCTCTGCCTATTAGATAGCCTGATTAGAGTGAGATCGTATTTTACAGAGTCCCTTGGATTTACAGTCTTTCATGGTAATATATCATTTTGGTTCTGAATCTAGGCTTTTATGTTTTGTTACGTCACGCTTGGGGGCTCATTTTAGTGGACCTGAGTCACATGGTTTACCCCAGCTAACCCCTGCTGGGTCTCCCACATGGTGAGCCACATTGTCATCCTTGTAGACAACCGGCCTTGGCTTATTTCCTCTACACACCACATACCAGGTGGTACTGGTGACTGACCCTTTAAGCACACTACTATACTTCCCGTCTCCGGGCTTGCAAGAGCTCAGTGCTTACTTTGTCACATCCTAGGACCATGGGTGCCCTCTGTTTTAGGGGTTTTTATCCAACATGGCCCTTCCCCTGCTTGTTGGGTGGGTCATTCTCATAATGACCACTGTAGTTCCATCATGGCCTTGCTCACCTGTAACGATGTACATATTGCCACCAATGGCTATTCTATAGATGAGTACTATGCGTCTACACCTTTCAGTGTGACCAAAACTCTACTGATGTCCTTGAGAACCATATATTTGCCATAAATCCTACTTATGCCCATCACAATGGATTACAATTCAAAGAGTCAAGCAGGGTCTACCTCCTACACAGCCTGGATGAGGGAAACCCCTGAATTATGGTGGCAAACGCAGGATGTATGGTTGTAGAGCCCACGTATGGGTGACTTTCTGCTTTGTCTGGGCTTCTACACGTTTTTCCCTAGTACTGTAGAGTCAGGGCTTGGGCTACTGCCTGTTTTTTCTAATACCTATAGAGACTGAGCTGCTTCTGTTTTGTGACAGCAAAAACCTCTTTTTGCATTTTATTCTAATCTTGCGTTCTGGCTTTGTACAGAATATATAGAGACTTTAAAATTTGAGCTAAAAGTGGCATAAACATTCGTCAATACCCAAGTAAGCCGATAAAGACTTGCAATTGCTTGACTGTAGTTGGCCCAGGCAAGGCTCAAGGCCTCAGCTAGTTTGGGTTTCTAATGTGATACTCCATTGACTTTTCTTGCCATGCAATCTATATGTTTCACAAAGATCCCTAGGTGAGCCAGGAAGGGCACTGAAGCCATGTTTTATAGCAGCAATAAGCACAATGACACAAACACAGGAGACTCTTACTGGGCGACAGTTTACCCCACCATGGATGGCGTGTCTTACACACACTGGGCATTACCTGTTATGATGTTCATGTACCAAGTATCTAGTATGGTTTACATTTTGCCACATATAGGATCTGCATGATCCCGCTGTTGTAAAGTCCATTTTTTGGGTAATGTGGCCAATAGTCAACTTGGCAGTCTGGTGGCAGTGTCAGTGGGCAAGTTAACGAACCTCAGGAAGCAGACAGGTTTACTACAGAAGCACATACATGAGTTCGATTCACCAGCTTGTTTCTGGGACCGTGGGAGTGTTTCCCTTTAGGTACTGTTTTTTTTTTTTTTCTGGGGTTCAGGACCAAGGCTATTCGGCTCCTGCCATCACCTATGGCCGTGTTTACTCTTTAAACACACAGTGTGGCCTTTTCTGTTACCACTGCCCATGGGACTTACCGTACTGTGGTGTGTTCATCCAGCAACTTGGCAGGCTTAGCAACAGGTGTTTTATTTATTTTTTCATTGCCTACATGTTCATTGTGTTCTGCATGCTTTGCCTCCGTTTCAGTGAATATACTCACTCAGCTTCGTGGATCTGAGAGTGGGCTTTGTGAAGTTGAGTTCCCCTTTGACTCTTTCTTTAAAGGCTGTTGCTGCCAGGATTATACCTTATCCCTGCCAGGCTTGGCAGGGCCCCATGAAGACTGAATCCCTTTTTGACCACAGCTGCTATATCCTGCTCTGTCCTGGATTGTAGCCAGCTCCATGGGGAGGCCCAGAGTTTAGAGTCCAGGTCGGGATTGAGGTGCCTACTCAACGGGGCTTGCTGCTGAGTTTCTGTAACACTTCTCAGCTTGCAATCAAGGCTGTTAAATATTTCAGTTCAGCATTATTGTTTTATTAGAGGTTTTTCTATCCTCTAAGACTTGTTGGCAGGCACTTTTGGTCCCCAACTCGTCACATACCTCTCTAGTTTACTGTGCAGCCAGAAGACTGTTTTCGTCATTGTGTCTAGAGCAGTTAAGAATATCCATCCCACATTTCTTGCAACCATAGAGGTGCTTTTTCTCTAAAGAGTCCTGAACTATATGCAATGATACCCCAACATAAAAGATCACTTCCCAGGTGGCACGCAGATAGAAAGGAGGCTGGCTGCTGGGCGTCATATTCTTGCGGCTGGCCACCCCCCAGATTCACCCTCCGTGGGTTCTGGGGCAACATGCCAGCCTGTGCTAATTCGTATTCTCAATGCCAGATGTCAGATCTGCGTCCAAGGTCTGATCATGCCCAGCCACACTGTGTGTTAGGCCTGGCAGGGACCAGGATCCAGGGATGACAGCGTGGGTCCAACCAGCCTGGAGAGAAAAGCAAGGCCACGTAGAAAGTCCAGTCAGACTTTATTCAGTTTCAGCAAAGTACCCAGCAGAGGAGCGAAGTCGCTCTTTGTTTCTGCCTCTGTCCCCCAGTCTGCTGTTGGTGATTCTCTTCACCTCTCCTTCTTTTTCTCTTTCAGTTGCTTCTCTCACCAGTTATGCTGTTCAGTGCAGTTATTAGAAATTTTCACAGAAAAGGGGCTCAGTGCCAGTCAGTGAGAAAGTGATAACATTGTGGATTACATCAGTGACAGTAGGTAACCAGGAAGATCGTTACAAAGTAGTCAGAAGAGCTGAGTCAGTTAGTAGCTGGGGCTGTCGCAGCAGATGGTAGGGTCATATTATCAGGAACCACCCCAAACAGTTTCAATGAGATAGCTACTACAGGCAGAGTCATAGTCTAAACATTATTTTCTAGTCTTTTCTTTCTGTCCTCACAGACTCGTCTAGAAATAATGCTTTACCAGTTCTCTAGGCATCCTTTAGTTTAGTTAGATGACACATGACATTAACCATCGCAACAAGCTTCTGAGAGTCAAACTCTGGATTCATACATTATTCAATGATATAAATTGCCTTTCACTACTGTTGACTGTATTACCAGAGTGACTATAACGACTATTGTTATTAAAAGTTAGTTCTCATAAGTAAGCAGGTCAAGAGCATATTAGAAACATAACAATCGAGAAAATAATAGAACATAACTACTAATAAAAATAAGATAATAGAGCAGTGATAATGCAAACCATGACCAAAAGAACAGATGTGCTAATTTATGAGAAATTTAATTAAGAGTGATGGCTGTTGATATTGCTTTTCCACAAATTAATTCAGCAATGACTTATGCTGTTTAGTGTATGACTTAGAAGAATTGCTAAGACAAATGTGAAGATTGAACGAATTAAAGCTATTATGATTTGGGGAACAGAGGTTCAGTAGTCAGTATCTTGGGCAAATGGAATTTAAAATAGCTATAAATAAATTCAATTGCATTGGCATTTGGAATAAAATGACTAAATTTCAGTTCTTTTAAATAGTTAAAACAATTGTAAAAATGATTCTTGAAAACAATTGATATAAAATCAGAAGATAGTTTTCCTCTATTTTTGCTACCAGAATTTGTCCTAGACCGCACTATTTATTCCTCCCTCTGTACCAAGTGGAGCTTGAATAGTAATGATAAATTTAAATGGCTTTAAAGGTACTATCGACTACTTAAATTAAACTCAGACAATGGGCCAGCCCTAAGCAGTCTGTTGGATGCTGTGGTGAATTAGCACATGTGAATGCATCTACAGAGGCAGGGCATGCCTTAGCTCCTATCGTGGTTTAGAACTGGAATGTTCCGCAAAGGGATGTTATGGATTGTCTATGGAACCGTGTGCTGTTGGGAGTTGGGAGCCTGGTCTGGAGGGGCGGATTATGGGTGTGTGGTTGATTATAGCTGTGGGTGGAATACAGGAGTGTGGCAAATTGTAGATTGCAGGCGTGTGGTGGGGGCTTAAACCTGGAAGGAGTGGAACACTGAGGCTGGACCGGGAGGGGCAGATCCCTGGGACAGGGCCTGGAAGGATACATGCTGATTCCTTCCTTCCTTTCTTCCTTCGGGGACTGGGCTTGACTTCCTCTTTGCAAGGTTGTGAGAAGCTGCCTCCACCTCCACCTCTGCTATGTACTTTCGTGGTTGCCGGCAGTCTATGAATGGACTGTGACCTTATGATACTGTGATCAAAATCAACTTTTCCTCCCTTGAATTTGTGCACATTGGGTGTTGAGTCAGAACAATGAGATAGTAACTAAGGCTGCTTCTATTGGAGTTGCACTGTGAAAATATAGGTCCAACATTGTCATCTCATTTAGTCTTTCAAAAATATTGATAATGTGGAAGTCACCAAAATACCCATCAACAGACCAGTGGCTACACAAACTGTGGTATTTGTACACAATGGAATACTATGCATCTATACAGTCCAACAGCGTGGGGGCCTTTGCGGGCAAATGGAAGAAGCTTGAGAACATCATGCTTAGTGAAGTGAGTCAGAAGCAGAAGGTGAAACATCAAATGGTCCCTCTGATATGAGAGACCCAGATCACAACTCTTATGGAACTTAAAGCAAAAAACAAAGTGAAATAGGAGGGTAGGGTGGGGAGGAAGGGAGGGAGGAGAAGGTGGGGGGGAGGGACAGAAAGAGAGTGGGAAAGCCCTTGTGTCCTTGGCAGGTTGCACATACGCACAAAATGCTCAACTCCAGTGTCAACCTTAAAATTTTCATGAATACATATCAATAAAATGGGGAAAAAACTTTATGTGAGTGTATGAAAATATTTTACCTTTTAAATGTCCAAACTAAGTATTTTGGGAAAGACTAAGAGGCAGAGGAACCGTGTGACTTACCTCTGGGTTGAGGCTGACAGCTAGAAATGGCCGGAATTTAGTACCCTTCCCTAGGTCTTTGGTGTCTACTCTCTGACCTCAGAAAGGTCACTTTGCCTTAGCTTTGTCACAGGTTCAAGTGGGACACCCATCCCATGAGGATGAAGAGAAAGATCTGCAACTTATTTGTATTGTAACTTATTTTTTCTTCTCCCTAATGGTGATTATAAAATCTGCCTTTTATAGAACTTGGTAGGCAGGGCAAGATTGAATGAATAAATGAAAGAATGTAACACCTGAGAGTGGCCTGGAATGTGAAAGATACTTTTTTGCTGTAGTGCAATGACTACTACAGAAGAAATGTAACCAATTGCTGTTACCTGTATGTAAATGATGAGAGTTTAATACTGTACTTTTCTTTAGGGTATCCACCAGTCATATTCAAGAGTCTACTTACATTTTTATATGGAATTTCAACTCTTACAGGCAAGTAGATTTTTTGGAGGAAGAATGGCAGACTTGGAGATTGGATATTTTTAATTCCGAAACAATCTCTTATTGTCATGCCTGAAAACAATACTAGCTCTCCCCAACTTTCCAGCTTGCTCTATATGTACAGTCTTGATTAATTACCACCCCAAAGAAAACATGAAGACCTTCAGTGATAACCTAGGGTCACAGGACCTAGTAAATTGGCAGTAGGTACCCTAGGTGCTGTGGTATGAAAATGCAATTTTAGAGTATGAGAAAAATGAAAGAAGATTTGAGAGTTGGTCTCTTTAGTGAAGCTTCTTGGGAGACCAGAAATCTGGCACACAAAACGGTATTTTCTCTAATATGCCTCTAAGAAGGAGGCCACTTTGGATTTAGAAAACAACATGCCTCTCTTTTGGAAATGTGCTCTGATCCGTTTGCTGAAGAAATCCACAGAACTCCCATGTTGAGTGGGGCTACGAGTAAGAAAGTCACTCTACCTGGTCTGCACCTTAATGACCAGCTCTGCCATTTAGTTCTTAAGAGATGGCAGATCCAGTTGTATTGGGAGTGCTTGTAGCAATTTTGAATGACCTATATAGCTTCCAACAGATCCTTATGAGAACGCCACACACACACACATGCATGCACATACTCACACACCTCAAATATATTATAAGCACCAACACAAGCTTGTGGTATTTGGAAATAAGAAATATTGTACACTTGAAAACTGGCTCTCTGATTTCTAGTGGGCCTGTTAGACATTGAATATCGGATTATGTGAAACCAGCTTTCACTAATGACCTGGGTGCTTTCTGCCTCACTGAACATTATTGTCACATCTGTCTAGGAGCACTCAATTGACAAGTGCAAATGGTATATATGGGACCAGGCTTCAGTAGGTCATGTAAGCACTAGGAGTCAATTATAAGAACAGTGACTCGCATTTTCCAAATACCCACTCGTGCTGCAGTACCACCTCACCATTGACCTACTCGTGGTATCACGATGAGTTTTCTGTCACCAGGAGCAAGAGAAAGTTCAGGTCTGGCTTGCATGTGGCTCTAGCACATGATTTGTTGCAGCATTTAACCTCACAGAGACACAGATCTGGAGGGTGATGGGGAAGGAAAATTCTGTAGGCAAATGTCCAAATAGTGCAATCAGTTTTCCATTTTGCCTGAAACGAAATTGCTCATATCCATGGATATATTCTAATTTCTGACAGAAGCTAATGGCTTGGAGATATGTAGCAACTTTGCAAAATCATATTTTTAGGAGTGGTGTTGTGGTTTGCATCTGGAGTGTCCGCCAAAAGCCTCAGGTACCTGTGAATGCTGTGTACTGTTGGGAGGTGGGGCCTGGCTGGAAGGGGCTGATGCCTGGGACTTGAACTGGGGTGAGGAGTTCAGGGTCCTCCCTTTCTCAAAGACTTGTTTATGTTCTGCCATGTGTTAAAGCTCTCTGGCTCTGGCTCTGACCCTGGCCCTGGCCCCAACCATGGACCTAGCCCTAGACCCAGATGCTGTTTCACCTTTTTCCAATTGTCCACCCGTGAATGGACTGTGACCTTCCGAAACTCCAAGCTCAAACGCATCCTCCCTCCTTAAAGTTGTGGGTGTTGGGCATTGAATCACGGTGACAAAAAAGCAGCTGAGACAATTGGTAATTAACTTAGAGCATGAATATGTAGATAGACCTCGCAATTCATACTTAGCAGAAATCTAGAAGTCAAATATCAACAGATCAAATAGATTTGATCCTTTCTGTTATAGAAGAGACAGCAACTTATTAAAATTACTCTTAATTTTAGTCTACCATCCTTGTTGTTGTCTAACTGCAAACACTACAATTTATGGAGTCTCCGAATGTCTTAACTTCTATTATAATATCCTATTCATTGCTGGGTCTGATCAAATAACTTGTTTTATGAAATAAAAAAAAGACAGTTGATAGGCTTTCATGGGACATACTGGTTGTATCACGTTCTCACATGCAGATAACTTTAAAGAATGCTTAACCGGATCAAGTAAAGAAGACTTGTTGGTGTGGATCATGGCGGAAGTGGTATGGTCTGGAACTAGTACCTGTAGCTGTGGCTTCCTAATTCAGTCTTGAATTTTCCATTCTAGTGTTTCTGAGTTGTGCCAGGGACAACAACTCCCTTGACGTCCGTGTTCTGTGATGTGGCTTTCGAAGTTACTCCATGAATCTCAGCCTCCTTTCAGTTTCCACAGCCCTTCTAAATACAAAGGCATTCAATGATGAATAACAATTTTTGTGCTCTTTTTTGAGCTAGGATGGAGTTTGCTTTCTCATATAGACTCTTAGATGACAGAGGTGGGAAAATCTTTCCTAACATTCTAAAATTATGCAGGAAACTATTTACAAAGAGATAAAGAGAATTTTCATATGTGTCTTTTAACATATGGACATTTGAGAGAAATTTAAAAGCACCTGATTATTTTATACTCCTAAAATAATTTGCTCTTGTCTTAATATTAAGAAACCTGAAAAATTAAAAAAATAGTGAACTATATTAAATAATGTTTACTGTATAGTCATGTGGACAAGTCCTTAAGTATACTATGAATTTTAGAGTAACAATCTATCCTCTGACCATGTTCATAAAACTGCTGGATATGACAATGTGGTATTTTGGGATTCATAAAAGTGTGCTACTAGTGTATAAATAAGTTCTAAAATAATGTGAAAATCGTATCTATTCATTGCTTTTTTTCCTAATCAGTGACTTAGACAGTTTCCAAAAACAGAATCCTCCTACTGAATTTGAATAATAGTAAACAGTAGTTAAAAGATGGCTGACTGAAAGTCTCTAAAAAAAGGCATCTCAGGTTAGTGTCATAGACCAAACAATTTGGGAGAATTTTAAAAAGCACAATCCATACTTCCTGTCTAACATTTTGCGTATCTACTGGCTTAATTTCTCATCATTATTTCCAAGTTCTAAACATTTGTAGTGCTTACTTGCAGCATTTGCAGTGCCTACTGTTAACACTTTATTGTGACTTTATATAGTTTTATGGGTTGTTAGTGCAGGATCTGTGTGAATCTGCCCTGATGGACCTACTATTTATACTAGTGCTTTTCAAACTGGGGGCCCATTCAGCAGGTTGAGGGGAGCCTCATTCTCTGCTCTTCTACCAAGATCTTAGGTAACGTTGATGTTTCTGGCCCCAGACCCTACTTCGAATAAGAAGGACTTACAAGGGAAAATTTGGAAATCTCAAATAGTTTCTTTTTAAGATAACAGCAATAATTTGACTGATTTATTCTTTTAATTGAGAGGAATTGTTTAGATTTACTGTTTAACAGCTCCATTGAGAACAAGATAAATATTTATAGGAGTAAAAAAAGGCAGAGCTGTTAATATATTGGTAGGCTTGTGAGCCCTGTGATAACTAAGGTTTATATTTCTGTATCACAATTCAGAGTATTTAGTACCATGGACTTTGGAGTAAGCAAGCTCAAAATTTAAATCTTAAATTTGCTATTTTTGCTGTTTTTATACGAACTTGTTTTGCAATTTTTTTTCTTTATTAGGGGGCGGGGCACATGGTAGGCTAGAGCTCTACCACTGACCCTCAGTTTTCAATTTCCTCATTTCAGTTTCGCAGAGGAACTGTTAGGTTAAAAGGCACAATACAGAGTAAGTGTTTAATAGGGTGACTGCACATAGAAAGTGCTCAGATTCTACCTGCTTAATTAGTTATTATCTTCAACAAGCAAATGAGCCTGGATCCAATTTGCTTGTGATTGTTCCAGGCATAGGGAATTGCACAAAAGTCTATTGACTGTAACTCGTCGGTATGGTGGCCTTGTGAAAACTGGTCTGATACCACCATCACCTTCTCATTACCAAAAGAGAAGCTAATAATTGCATTAAAAAGTACTTCATCTGAAAAAAATTGCAAGTATACAAAGGAAACAAATGTTACTCTTTCAAATCCTTGTAATTGGAAGTTGTCACATTTATCAACTTTTGGCTTTGCCTTTCTGGTGTTGGTATAGTGATTTTTGCCATTTTTATGAATATCTGGAAAATAAAGTATGTACATTTTGTCTTTTTGAATATTTAGCTGTGTAGCTCTAAAGTCTTGTGATAAATTCCATAAACATACAGATTAATATTCCACGCATTAAGTGTGCTGTATTTATCCAGCATGTTAGACACTTTCTTTCCAACCTCAGAAACTTTTTTTTTCTAATTGAGGAGGCATTTGTGCAGTGTTCACATCTGTAGAATCCCTAACACTGTATTTATGTAAAATTACACTTCAGTATAATTGCCTATGTAATTAACATTCAGGAAGAAATTATTTATTCAGGAGCACATTTCACAATTCAATTTCAGTCTGTGACAAAGAGGCTTTTAAATGTTAATCTTATGAAAGAAAATGGAGCAAATAGTAGAGGCTGTGGATTAATACGAGAGGCAGCTATTTACAGCATAACACTTTCCCTCCTTGGGAATTACCCATTTTTTCCAAAGAGTCTAGGCATGTTTCAAATCTCCCTGGGAAATGTCGACTTGAATCTTGTGTGTATGTTAGATGGTGTCACGACAGGTGACTGAGTAAAAGGAGCACCACGGCACCGACTTCAATTTGTTGTTGAAGCTGTAAGAGCAGCAGAAAAAATAAATACATATTGTGGTAGAGTTTAAAAATGTAAAATAGAAGAGGGGCATTTCCTCATCCACAGAACTCTGAAAATTTTCCATTTTTATTATTTTTTTCCAAGTGAATAAGCAGATTGTGTGCTCCCTCTGTCACTAGTTTTCTAGCTTCCTCAGTAACACAAAGTACTATTTCTTGAAAAACACTTTTTTTCTTTAGATCACATTCCCATTATTAGTGAATTGGCAAAGGTATGAGGGAGGCAGTAGCCAGGAATCTTGTCATCTGTCATATGCATGCTTCTCTTATGATTATAAGATGTTACATTGAAACACGGTTAAAGAATAATTTGACAAATATTCAATAGGCCATAAAAGCTTATTTCAATGGGAAAGCTATTGTCTAGTCAAATAAACAATAAAGCTTAGCGTTTTATTTGTAATTATTTTGAGATGTAAATTACTGGGTTGACTTGTTTGAAGAGTAGATATATAGTAAATATCCATGTAAATGGGTGATGGGTGTTGTTGCTACATGTAAACGAGACAGCATATATGCGTATTTAATCATGGTATGAACATTTATTGTCACCTCCATTTCCTTAGTCTAGGTCACCAAGACTTTTTGTCTGTACTGTTACTCTCTACCACGATCCGTGTTTCCACACTTGACAATTGGTGTCCAGAAGTAGCTATTTTAATTTGGCTTTTATTCTATCCGTAAGCTTTTACCACACATCTGTCCAATTCCTTGTGCCTGTGCCTTTGAATTCTCCTTTCTGTTACTTCTCCTGATTTGAATGAACTCTCCATTTTCCTGTCCAAGACTGGTGCCTCACCCAAGGGCAAAATCCTCTCTTCTCACTTCCTAAGGGATGCCACCCTGGGGATCCTCTCACTCTCTCCAGTGTCATCACATTTCCCCCATCTATGGAATTATCCTAATGACAACATCTGCCCAAACATCTTTCCCGATACCGATCCATTGTTTTGCTCCTTTTATAGGACAATTACTGTGAACAGCAACTTAAAATAACATTCTTCCATTCTCCTGTTTTCTTCAAACACATTCCGATTAGGCTAATATTTACTGTTATTTCACTGAAACAGTCATTTATTTTTAAACCAAGTTTACTAGTGATTCCCACATTGCAAAGTTCAAAAAAAATTGAGGCAGAGTCTTGATCTGTAGTCCAGACTAACTTGAACTCATTGTGTAGCTCAAGCTGGCTTCAAATTGAGGCAATCCTCCTGCCTCAGGCTCCTGAGTACCGGGATTATAAGTGTACACCATCATACCCAGTTTATATGCTTCCAGGAAATCAAACCCAGGGTTTTGCACACACTAGACAAGCGCTTTAACTACAGAGCGACACTCCAGCCCGTCAACATTATAATCCTCATTTTCATTGAGCTATAACTGGCATTTTGCACAAATGATCACTCTTTTTCCCCTTTCTTAGACTTCTGGGCCGTCACAGTTTCTCAGGTTTCTTCCTACATCACTGGCACCTGCTCCTCAGATATCTTCATAATTATATGGCTACTTTCTTCTTGTCAGTCTTGCCTCAAATAGCATTGGCACAGCAAATCTTCCCGTCCTACTACGTTTAGAATGGCCACCCACAGTGGCGTGCTCTGTCCCTTTCCTTTTCCTATCTCTGTAACACCCATTGTCATCCAGACACACTTTGCTTCACATATTTGGGTACAGATGACTGTCCCTTCCACTGGGATGATAGCTCCATGAAAGCGAAGGATTTTTCTAATTGTTTATGACCTTACCGTCAATTCCAGGGAAGTGTTTGGCACACAGTAGATGGTAATTCAGTTTACTGACTGAGTGAACAGATGCAATGCCCTTGTTTAAAACGTTGTAATAGCTTCTTCCTGCGCATGTGATAAAGCCTAAAATGTTTTCCGTTGCCTATGATGAACTGCCCATTCTATTCTCTCCAACTTTTCATATTTCTTTCTCTCTCTTTTCTCCCCTACTTTTGTTTCTGGAACATAACAAGCTCTTTTATCTTTTAAGATCTTGATGCAGTTCCTATTCCAGGAAGACTGTTTCTTCTTTTTTTTCATATATAAAGATATGGGTTAACTATTAATCCCTCAGAGAGGCCTTCCTTAGCCATCATATTTTAAAAATTTGTGAATTATTTTCTAATATAATACCATTTTTGTTTTATTTATATTTCTGATCTCAATTACATTTTTCTTTTCTAATTGAATATAATTCATATACTATAATTTTATGCTTTTAAAGAGTGCAATTCACTGGTTATTAGTATAATCTACATGCAAAGTTGTATATTACACTAATTCCAAAATATTTTAATCACCCCAAAAGAACCCTTGTACCTATGAGAAATTACTACTTTATTTTTCCACCCCAACCTTCTTTCTATTTTTTATTGATTTACCTACTCGAATTATTTTTCATAAATGGAATCATATAGTACGTGATCTTTTGTGTCTGCCTTCTTTGGTTTAGCGTGATTTTCAAGGTCAACCATGGTGTACCATGTGCCGATTCCTTTCTGTGAATGAACCATATTTATCTATTCATCAATGGATGAATATTTGGGCCTTTTTTGTACTTTTTTTGAAAATTATGATACTGTTATAAGCAAATATGTACAATCTTTCTGTGGACATATATTTGCATTTCTCTTGGATATAATTATTCATTTAATTATTTAATTTAATTATTCATTTAAGTGCTCACTCCCCTACTTTTTATTTATAAATATTGAAGAGCACCTGTACGTTTTGTGGCCAGAGATATGCTACATCATCTGTTTCTAAATCACCAGTGTCTAGGATAATTCTCGGCACACCACAAGCACTCAAAATAGGATGCTTTTTGACTTAACAATGGCGTTATGTCTTGCCAAACTCATCATCAATTGAAAATATGGTGTGTCAAAATGCATTAGATATAAGAAACTATGAAACACTATAGCTTAGCACCACCATATGTGATAATGTGTTGATTGTTTCCCATCATGATGGCTGTTGCTGACTGGAATCTGTGGGCAGCTGCTACTTTCCAGCATTCTAAAACACTTCGTATAGATAGCGTAGGAAAGGATCAAAATTTAAAACTCAAAGTATGATTTCTACTGAGTGAGCATGCTTTTTGTAGAAGTATAAAGAAAAAAAGTTGTTAGGTTGAACCATTATAGTTGAGGGCTTTCATATGTTTGTTGAGTCATTGAGACTTGTAGGTAAGATATATGTCACTCATCTTTGTAACTCATGGTTCCGTGTATAAGGTAGCATCTTATTCCATACTTTTGTATCATCGAAAGACTAGACTCTGAGCTAAAATGTCTAGCTAGAAAGTTCTCTGTCAGCCTGGACTAGTTAACGGCTTTGAGTGAGTTATGAAGGTCTGTGACTTGTCTTTCCTTACTTGTTAACTAGAAGCATCAGAGCAGATCATGTTTCCTGACTGTGTTCTGTTACTGTGAGTGTGTGGGATGCCTCAGGTCCTACTCCTCTTTGTTGCTCAGAGTGCTTATGTCCTTCTTAGCATTCTAGACTTTGGTTATTTCTGGTTTCTTGGTTATTTTTTCACTGCTGTAACAAAATACCTGGCATGCGCAAATTAGGGGAGGAAAAATTTATTTTAGCTCACTTTAGCTTTTTATATCCTCGTTTGGCACTTGGGTAGTTTACTTAAATTTTCTCTGAGTTTGGCAATACATTTTAAGAAAATTAAATTATTGCCATATGTTTTTTACAATTTTTTTATTGTGAGATGGTTTCAGGTTATTTTATCTAGAATGTTTTTGGAAGCATGCATTCCTGAATTCACTCACAACTCTACTCAGATTGTTTAGCACATTAGCCACATCACTGATGGATTTAATAGTCACATTCCATTTTTCCTCCTGACTGGCTGCTGTAGTATTTTGTGCTTTCCCTCCTTTTTCCGTCAGTTACCACGCAGATGTCTTTGCCTCCGGGGCATCTCACTCTCCTGATTCACCTTTGGGTTCTTATTTTCTCTGCATCTTCTGTCCATGCCTCCGTTGCTGTATTTCCTGGGATTTTTATATCATCATTTTTTTCTCTCCCTTACATATTATCTTTGGGTGATTACATCAGCTTTTATGATTTGTCATTATTTAGTTGGTATCTTACAAACCTTTCGCTCTAGTCAGCGTTGCTGGACTCTTTCTTTCTTTCTTTTTCTTTCTTTCTTTTTGATTATTCAACATTTCCATCTAACTTTCCATAGGCAGCTCAAAAATGTTGAAGTCTCAATGCATTGCTTTTCTCTCAATTCTTCCTCATTTAAAAATTTTCATTCTTTACATTATAATCAATTTAGAAATGAATATTTCCTTTACTGTTGATAACTATCTTAGGATAAAAGATTTTGACAAAAATAAAATGTGCCCTTCAATGCATCAGAAATACACACACTCACTCTCTCAGACACACACACACACACACACACACTGACACACACAATGAGCTCTCTATACTCTTTTTCTTTCTCACTAGTATTTTCAAAGCCTATGCCTTTTGAACCGAGTTAGTTTGTCTTATGTCCAGTCATAACAGGCTGTTTAGCTTTTACAGGCAAAATGATCAGGAGGAAGCAGAATCACAATCTCTGCTTGTTTTCTCAGTTTCTAGGAGACATGTTAGATAAACTATGATGCACAGGATTTTAAAAATAAGGATGTAAAATAACGTTCCATCCCAGTAAAATAGCTGGAAATTGTTATAGCTATTAAAAAAAGTGTCCTTTAAAGAAACTTGTTCGGTAAATGGTCAGAGCTGATACCCCTGTACTCTAAGAGTCCTTCTTTCTTGAGCAATCTGTGAACTTCTACTTGTTTGGGTCTTTGTTTCTGCTCTTCCAGAACCCTTTGTGCAACAGATAGGACTTGCTACTCCAAACTCAGGTCAAATACTGTCATTACTCTGAGGCTACATTTCTCCAAATCAGAGCTAATTACTGCCTCCCCGTTTTTTGTGCTATCAACGCCTAGATTCCTTGCTTTTTCAGGAGCTTTATTGTGGTGAAAAAAATCACGTATTATTAATTTGCACCCTTCTTTTCGTGGGTGAGATGGAATAGTCAACATTTCCACTTTAAAGGAGGAAGGATTTATTTTAGCTCACGGAAGTTCTCAGTCCTGCCATGGGTGGCTGGCAATGGTGGAAGCACGTGGCATGGGCCTATCTGGAGAGCTGTTGTGGCAGGTGGGCAGGAACCCAAATGAGAAACAAAGAGCTGGCATATTCCTTTCCTGGTCATGCCCCAGTGGCTTACTCCTCAACACTGGCCTTAGTGTTCCTCATTGCTGGGTATTGTGGTTTGGATCTGAACATGTCTCCCAAACATCTCATGTATTCGAATGTTATAGATTGTCTATGGAACCATGTGCTGTTGGGTGACTGAGGCCTAGCCTGGAGGGGTGGATTACAGACATGTGAATTGGATTACAGGCACATAACTTGGATTATAGGCATGTAGTGGGGGCTTACCACACCTTCAATACTTTGATCCAGAAGGGGATGATTACTGGGATGAGACCTGGAAGGATATATAAGCTGCTTCTTGACTTCTTTGGAGGACTAGGGCTAGGACTAGTCTCAACTTGCCTTCCTGTGTGTGATGTCGTGAGAAGCTGCCTCCTCCTCTTCCTCTGCCATGTACTTCCATTGCCACCGGCCGCCCCTGAATGGACTGTGACCTTCTGAAACTGTGAGCTAAAATAAACCTATCCTCCCCTAAATTTGTGGATGTCAGGTATTGAGTCACAGCAATGAAAAACTAAGAAACTGGGACAGAATACCTGGCATCTATAACTTAAGGGAAGAACGATTTATGTTAGCTCACAGTTTCAAAAAGTCTCATTCGTCCACTCATGAGTGGCTGGCTACAGTGGAAACATGTAGTAGAAGTCTAGCTGGAGAAATGCTCCTCACAGAAGGGCAGAGAGAAAGCCAAGTGAAGGAGGCAACCGTCAATGTCTAGAGCGCATAGCAAAGGCCAGATGCCGGCCCAGGAAAAGCTGTAGCAATGCTTTTTCTTTTATTTAGTTCAAGCTGCCAGTTGGGCTGCTCACACCCAGGATGGGTGTCCCTCCTTCACTTCTTGGCTCACAAGTCCATAATGTGCACCTGAAAGCTCTGTCCCTCACTCTCAACAAGTTGACACAATCTCTCCAGTCAAACCCCAAACATCCTTCCAGGCAGGACCCACCTCCCGACCATACATGTTCCCATAGGCATCCCAATACATCCAAACATGTGACTCTTTTGTGGGATACTCCAGACTCAAACCATAGCATGCCCTTTCTGGTTGTGAGCTGCCCCTTCCAGGTCACACACCTAGGAATGTGCCGTATGTCTGTAATCTGCTACACGCCCCTAATCCACCACACCATCTCCGACCAGGCCCCACCTCTTAATAGCACATAGTTCCATAGATATTCCATGCCATCCAAATACATGACATTTGGGATAGCCCAGATCCAAGCTATAACACCCTCTTATAATTGTCCTAAGTATGTGTCGCAGTATTGTTCATTAGGTGAATGTGCTGTAAAATTGGTCTCTAGAAACTTTTCATCTTACATGACTGAAACTTTGTAATGTAGCTTCCCTTATAATTTTTATTCACTGAAAAGCTTCTTATTTCTCCTTTCCACTTGGTCTTGGCAAGCACCATTAAATTTTCTATTTCTATATTTGGATTATTTTAGATACCTCATGTAGTATAATTATAGAGTATTTGTCATTATGTTGCTGGCTTATTTCATTTCGCATAATGCCTCCCGTATCCATCCATGTTGTAGTACACAGATATTTTTCTCTTCTAGAGGCTGGTTAATATTCTGTTGAATGTGACATGTTCTTTAGTCTTTTGTGCATAGAAGGATACACACACACACACACACACACACACACACACACACACACACACACTGTGAGGGATTTTGCTGGATCAAATACTAGCTTTATTTTTAATTTTTAGAGAAAATTCCATGCTGTTTTTCATTGTGGTTGTATCAGTTTGTGATTCCGCTAACATGTATAGTTTCTGCTTTTTCTATATCCTCCCCGACACTTATAATTCTGATTTTTGATAATGACTCTCCAATGCATTTGACCATTGTGCCAAAAAGCAAATTCTGATTTAATTATTAATTTTAGCTAGTTGTTTGTGTGTTTTGTTAGAATATTCTATCTCATATTCTGCAAATCTCTTGTGCATTTCTTCCACTAGGGTTGTATCCAAGCTTCTCTCTAGAAATGGTTCCATTTTAGTTCCAAGAAATTTAACTGTGACCTGCTAATTGTCCCACTGAACTTTCACTTCTTTAGTTTGCCTAAAGTCAGATTCCAAGGATCAGGTGACATAGGGGGAAACACACAGATTAAACACTTTTGATCTAAGCTAATGTGACTGGAACATATGTGAGAGCCTGGCTGTCCCTTTCCCAATTTGTAGTTGATATATGGTTTTCATCTGTAGTTGTCAGTCGTAGGTGGAAAAGAACTTTTAAAAAATTCTCAGAAGGATGAATTAAGAGCAGATAGTTTCTTCGCTAAGTGAGTTACTTGTAGTAACACATAGTGCTGAGTTCACAAAAGCGACTAATGCGTATTTACTATTCATTGAGTCCCTGTTGTACGTAAATGACCTTGGTAGGTAAATGATCTAAATCTTACGGATGATACCTCTGTCAGTATATACACAAAGTATTGATCTTTCCAACACCAGTCACACTCTTTCTATTCTTTAAAGTAAATAACTTTGAATTATGGCCTATTTTTACTCTATTTTCCATCTAATCTGACTGATTTAGTATTGGAACTATTATTCCATCAGCATTGTAAAATGATATTTTTAAACAAAACACCTTGAAAGGAAGAAGGAGGGAGCGAGGAGGGGAAAGGCAAAAAGGGACATGGATGTGACGTTGATGTGCTACACGGTGACCCAATTTCTCAAATTTAATATAACTATTGTATATTGAATATACGTGCTAGTAAAAATAATAACTAAGATTCAAAGGTCAGTATTAAAACTAAATTGCTAATGTTTTCTGTGTAGGAGATAATAAGACGTATGTCCTCAAATGGCTTCGGTAACAATCATTACAGGTACCTTCAAATTTTTGATTTATGGTAGTCATAAATGTCAGGCTTCTATTATAGCATAGACAATGTTGAACTTTATTTTCAGCTAATTCATTAACTTTTATGTACTATAGATTAAAATTCATTCCACTGAAAATGCATGTCACATTTGAACACCCAAATGCCAATAACAAATCGGTTAATATGCAGCTCCTATATTGATCTAGTAAAATTTCGATTTATAAAAAATACACCTCATAGGTGCTGTGTTACCTAGCAGCTTTATTTTAAAATAAAGTGTTATTAGGCTACAAGTTACTACCTAAAGACTTGTCTATCATTAGTATGTTCATGTACATATAATATATGTAGAAGAAACTACTCTTGCATATGATAACTCGAACTTGATGGTCACGGTGAACAAACTTTTCAAAAGCAACTGAAAGTACACTATTTATTGAACACAACGGGATGAAAATTTAAAAAATGATCTTTTCTCTCTAAGTGTTGTCCTCTAAGGTCCTCAACACTTTCTGTTACAGCTTGCTACAGCATGTCAGAAAGATCTCTGCATTTTACTCCCTAAGTTATTTTTTCTTTCTCATGGACATCTGCTTATACTTGATCGCTATGAGAATTCTTTTCAAGGCTCTTTCCCCCCTAAGATTGCCCGCTACAGCTGAAAATTATGAAGAAACTACCAATGGCAAAAGGACAGCCAGGCTTACACATATGTTCCAGTCACATTAGCTTAGATCAAAGTGCTTATTCTGTTTGTTTTCCCCTATGTCACCTGATCCTTGGAATCTGGTTTTGGGCAAACTAAAAATAGCATAAGCTCAGTGGGACAATAAACAGGTCACATTTAAAATTTTTTTAAGACTCAAATTGAACCTTGTCTATGAGATGAGCTTGGATACAAAATATCAACACTAGTGGAAGAAATGTACAGCAAGTTGACCAAATCTGAGACAGAATATTCTATAGCAAAAGGGACAACTACTTTGATCTATGAATAAAATTCAATATTTATGCAGATATTTACAAAAATAAAGTTCCAACAAAAAGGCAGCAATATATTGTAAGCCACTCTTGCCAAATGTTTGTGGTGCACGTTATTAATAGACTTTGCTGGCAGCTGTGGTGTGCTTAACATGACCGGAGGGGTTTAAGTTGCATTGCAATGTGCTGTCTCTCCAGTGCTGTGGATTGGTTGCCCACCAACTAGGTTGCCCACAGGCCTCGCCAGTCTGCAAGCACCGGTCCTCCTCAGCGCTTAGGTTTTTCTCCTTGGGGACACTCTCTTACACCATGGTGAGGCCTCGATGTTTCCTGTTCCCATTTAAACTGTCCTGTTTGCTTCTAGGCACTTCTAGGAAGGTTCTCGTGAGCTCTCAGGAGCATGCTCATTAACCTGCTTTTGTTTGCTTGATGTCTGTTGCACAGGAATCACCAAGCGTGGCTTTTTCACGTCTCACCATTTTCCTGTGGCTGGTGCTGTGCTGAACATCTTGGTTCCCGCCCCCCCCCCACCCCGTTTTTTTTGTCCTCTCCACCACTGTTCTGCCCTTTATCTTGTGGGACATCAAAACCAGCCACTCTACCTAGACTCTACATTTCCAATCTTGTTCACTGATACTAGTCACGTGGTATCTCTTAGCCCCTAGACTCTAGGTAATTCCTGTCTTTCTGCCTGTCAGACCTGAGGCCTCTGCCTACCCGACCTTTTCAGGGTGTCCTCCTGGCCTATCACTCATCCTGGATTACCTTCCACACCTTCTGTTTACCTGGCCTGTGGTCCTAGCCCCTCTATGTCAATCCCCTGCTGCTGTAGCTTTATCGTACATCACTATTCAGAGACTAGAAACAGACAGAATGTGATGAGTGTGACAGACAGTATGTTGCCCTCACTCGTCTTGGTAACAGGTGGTGATTCAGACAGCTGGGGTCTTTTTGAGGACACTTTCCCAGACCTCCTTCTGATCACATGCACTCCAGTACAGATGGTGACATGATTCCCCAGCGTCCTGAATCAACTTAATGGGAGATGGCAGGGCTATGCTGATTTTGCCTACGGTCTAATAGAAGCATGGATTTTTAAAAATTCTTTCTAATTTGGGAAAAAGGAGCAAACCTTATGTGAAAATCATTTTCACAATGTGGTTTCAAATTCTCTCACAGGAAGTTTAAATCTGTGTGATTAAATTAGCATTCATAAATGCCAAGGCAAGAAAGCAAATTAATTTGTTTTTCACCACTGGAAAAGAATAAAAAGTTGACTTTGGATTGCCTGATGTATTAGCTTATTTATACTTCATCTACCTGATTTCCCTGTGATTCTTGCTCCATCAAAATAGAGATAAACATGTTTATTCTGTTAGGTTTTATTGGGTGCAGATTCACCTTGGTGAGAGGTGGAGGCAAGCTGTTTTTACCTGAGGTTGTAACAACTGCTTTACACTATGTTCTGGAACTAAACTGCATTTAAGTCTTACAACGTCGGTACATATTTGCTTGAAGTTATCTCTACTTATATAGTGCGGTTTTCAGTGTATTCATGCAAGTGTTGATTAAATCATTCTTGATGCTTGAATGCTTATTATCATAGAGTTTTGGTTAAGGAAATCAGGCAAAATCTTTTAAGACCATGGTATGGATACTTCTTAAGCTTGAAAAATAAAAATGAATTAGCTAATAAATTCATAATTACTACAACAGAAATATGTTCTAGCAATGTTTTTATTCAGTTTTAAAATTTTAACTGTAACTATTGACATTTTCATTACGAACTTTCTCATATCTGGAATCACAGAAATTCTAAGTTCTAGAAGATTAATTTAAATACATAAATAGTGTACCTCTTCTGTGGGTGTATCTTTAACAAAAGTTTTTGTTATATTCTCAGTAACATGTTAGAATTCCTACTCTGTTCTTCCTCATTTCCTTGGTGTCTTACATGTGTTTGACATGTTTGCTGTTGCTGCTCCTCACCCTGGAGATTAAGTTTAGTGGAGAGGGAAGAAAGGCTAGGCAGAGGTGTAGGGAACCATCAAAGGACAGAAAAGTCAGAGTGTCAGCAATAATATTACCCAAATAATATTCGATTTGTGTTCAAAACAATGTTTTTAAAATGTAAGATCATGACTCTTCTACACATACAAAATGAACATTTGTCAAAGATTTTATTTAACTCCTTAATAAATGAAAGAACTCATAAGATGTTACACTGATTAAAAAGAAAAATTAAGTTATGAAGATTTCCCCATTGGACAAAGTCTATTTGCATTTGTCTGAAAGGGAATTATTCATATCGGTATGGGCAAGAAACATTTTCCCTGCTAGCAGTTCTCTAAAGAGCTTAGTCAAAGACACCTAAAGGTGGAGATAACCCTAATGGAGGATTGACACCCATGTTTTACTTTTTTTTCTCTTTCTTTTTGTAAAGCCAGTTCAAAGTCATTCAGAATTTTGGTGACATTTACATGCATAATACCTAAGTCTCACCATACCATAAGCAAGCCAAAACATTAAAAAAAGATATGTTTCATTTTAAAATTTATGAAATTTTAGCTGCTGGCTGACGGGATACTTGATGGCAGGCCACTTATGCTTTCTCAGCCCATACTCCCAAGGCACTTGTGTCCTCCTGCCCGTTAGGAAGCTGTGCTTCAGCTGAGCACCATGTTCCTCCTGCCTCTTCCCTGCTTCCAGAGGCAGCTTGCACCCAGCGGCAGCATCCCTTGTTTGCTTCCCTTGCCCCTTTAAACACTTATCCTTTCTTTAGAACTGAGCAAGGGAGACACACCGGGGTCTGTGGTTTATTTCACAGTAGTGGGTTGTCTTGACTTTCATTTTAATTATGTTGCTGTGTGGGGGAAAAAGCAAACAGCCTGCTTGGCTGCGGTTCTCCACTCAGTGAGGCATGAAGGTTAACCCCAGAAGCGGATCTGAGAACAGCACTCCTCCGAGGAAATGTCCAGTCATAATGGTGCTGAAAACACGATGAGCACAATCTGAGACTCTTATTCTTGCTCTCAAAACATTTTGTATCCTTCTTGTTACCTGTCAGGAGGTGCCACACTCTTAGGTTTTTATTTCTAGGTTCCTTATTTGTCTTTTCAGCTCATTCCTTATAAAACAATCTTGGAGTTTTTCAAGAGCATATTTCTACTTTTTAAATACTGTCTGCCCTGAAAGCTTTGGTAGAAATTTCAGTAACAATTTAAAACATTATCATAATAGGAATGGCATTGTAAGGAGTAATGGGCCTGAAACAGTTTAACTCCTGAGAAAGATAAAAAAGTCACCTAAAGTCTTGGGAAATTGTCCCCAGGGTACATACCAAATGGAAAGAGAGAGAGAGAGAGAGAGAGAGAGAGAGAGAGAGAGAGAGAGAGAGAGAGAGATACATTTAAGCAAAGCTCATAGTGCTGCTAAGAGCTACCCTCTGTGAAGTTCCAGCCATGACTTGCTTTGTGATCACCTCTGTGCTCTAATTTGGTTATGATGATGTCGGTGACATAGAACAGTCAACACTTGAGGATCCAAACACTGGCATTAAGGGCATAACAGTAGTCTACTTCAAAAAGATTTGTAAGTGTTACAGTAAATATCATTCAACAATTATTGAGCACTCTTGGAGGCCAGAAGTTGTGGCAGGTTTTGGAGACTCAAGAATATAAAATACTAGTCTCAGAGAATCAGAAGATGTGGGCATTGAAAACATTACCCATTTACTAATTTAGTATGGCTAGGCCTTGTACAGAGTATTTGAAGACAGCATGCCAACAACAGGAATAATTTAGCACAACAATAAAATAAAAATCCTTCACTCTATTGGTAAGCTTTTATAGAATGCTTTTATGTTGTTATTTCATTAGGCCCTCTCAACTACTTGCTTTTATATTAAACCTCCTTCAGTCTATTAATGAAGTCTTACAGAATGCTTTTACTCCATTATTTTATTTGACTACCACAACTGTTTCCTTTTCTACATGAGAAACTTTAAGCTAAAAACATCAAGTCCCAAACTTAACATGTAAATGTCCATATACTATGTTGTAAGAAAAAAGCTGCCTACAGAAAATGTGCATTATGTGATTTTACTAAAATGTACACATGCACACACACACACACACACACACACACACACACACAGAGAGAGAGAGAGAGAGAGAGAGAGAGAGAGAGAGAGAGAGAGAGAGAGCACAGAAAATAGGGTTTGAAAGCATACAAATCAAGGTATAAAATAATTATTTTGGAATACATGTATTTTATTTTATTCCTTTCTATGTATGTATTTTCTGACTTTAATGAACATGGAGTTCCTTGGACATATAAAAGAAGTATAAATTTAAGCTTCTCCCACACACCATGAACAAAGGTTTACTTATAAAGAATCATAGATCTAAATGTAAATAAAGAATAAAACCTCTTCAAAAACTTGGAGTCATCTCATCAACTTGCTCCAGGAAGAGGCTTTAGCTACAATGCCAAAAGCACATCTGCTGATAAGAGGTATTACTGGTATTTTCAAGCAGTATTCGAAAAGAAGAAACAGAGAGTCAAAGAGAGGCAGCGACTTGCCCAACACCACATTATCAATGTGGTGTTGGGTTAAAATTCTTCCTTATACCAAACTGTACAAGTATCAAAAAATGCACCCATTTACCTACAAAGCCTCAAAACTATCTGTCTTTATAGACGAATAGTACTCCATTGTGTACATATACCACAATTTATGTATCCATTGGTCTGTTGATGGGTATTTTGGTGTCTTCCACATTTTAGACATTGTTAGTTGTGCTGCTGTGAACATAGGTACACTTGTATCTCTTTACATGATGCTTTTAACTCTTCTGGAAAGATTCCCAGAAGAGGCATTGCTGTATCAAAAGGGATATTTATTTTCAGCCTTTTGAGGAATTTCTATACTGCCTTCCGTAGTGGCTGAATGGTTTCTCTGTATGAGAATCCCAGAATAAATTCATTTCATAGAACTAAATGGGGCAAATAGTGGGAGCTAGGGGAGATGGGGAGAATGTGGGAGGGTCAGAAAGAAAGACTGGAAGGGTTTATAATTTGGAGGCAATTATATATGTGAACAAAATACTCAGGTCCAATGTAAACATTATGTATCAAATACATCCATATCAGTAAAATAGGGGGAAAACAAAAGAAAAACATAGAATAATTGAACTTTATTGAAATTAAAACACACTGATGTAATTGAAAATATCAAGAAAGTGAAAAGATGTCCTGCACTGGGGAAGAAAGTATTAACCAATTGTAGATTTAATAAACAAGTTGTATCCAAAATATGTAAAGATCTCTTATAATAAAATGACAAATAGCTCAATTAAAATAAGCAAAGTCTGGATATTTCTCCCAAGCAACTATGCAAATGGCTAATAGACATGAAAAATTTTCAAATATTGGCAATCATTAGAAATATACAAGTTAAACCTATATGATTCAATACCACATCCAATAAGAAGGTTATATAGAAAAAGATAGTAACAAGCATTGGTGAACAGACAGATGAATTGAAATTTTTATAAATTATTGGTGAATGTAAAATGACACAGCCACTTTGATAAGACAATTTTGCAGATACACAAAATGTTGCACATGAGTTATCATAGGACACCGCCTTGGTAGTCTTATGTGTATGCATAAGAGGAAAGGTCTTTCCACACAAAAGCTTTTACATGAATGTTCATAGAAACATTAATGATAACCAAAAAGTGGAAAGAATCCAAATGTCTGTTGCCTCATGAATGGATAAATAGAATGTTTCTATTCCCTGCAATGGGATATTATTTGTCAATACAAAGGAGTGAAGTACTAATATATGATATAATATAGAAGCTTCACGAATATTTGACAAGTGGAAGAAGACAGCTGCAAAAGATTACATCTATACTTTTCAATTTTATTTAAGCTATTCAAGATAGGCAAACTTGTAGAGATGACAATAATGAGATCAGTGGTTACCAAGAGATGGGAACATGAGGAGCAGATGGGTACCACGGGGGAGAGGTGGATTGGGATTGGCCGCTGATGAGCATTACATTACTTTTCTGGTCAGGAGTGAGGGTGTAAGACATTCTGAAGGCAGATTATGGTAATTGATAAACAATCCTGTGAATACATTAAAAATGCTGAGCAGTTTGTTTCTAAGTGGGTAAGTTATATGGTAGCTAGATTATATCTCAACAAGGCAGATACCATAATGCCTTCAACGTGTTTTATAGTCTGCAAAGGCATATTTCTGGACTTTTCTCTTGAATATCCCAATAAACCTTTGTTGTTCCTGACAATCATTATTTTTAACCAAGTCTTGAGGAGAGGAAACTGAACTGCAATGAGTCAGTGACCTACCCAAGGCCATGTTAGCAGAGCTATTCTCGTAGCCAATGTTAGATCTTTTATATTCAAGTCTCACCCCTCTGTACCACGCCACTGTCAAATTGAGTTTTCCTTTTGTTTGAATAACTTATGCACTGGGTGGGTGCCACAATGTTATAAAATCCAAAGGAAATTGCTTGGCACTATTTGTATTTCACAACACAAAACTAAATGTTTTAAAATTTCTGTGAGCCGGTTTAAAATATTATACAAGAGTTGAAAAAATAATTAATGTTATAATAATGCAATCTTGATTACAGAAAGCATCTAGTTGAGAATTAAATGGTAAGAACAAAAAGCTTTATGTGACTAATACTCTTGATCTTCTCTACTTTCCTATGCACATTTAATATGGTAAAATTTCAAATTCGAAAGCATCACTAGCTGAAAAGAAAATGAAAATAATACCAGATCTTTTACTCTTAGGTCTTATATTTACTAAGCATTTGCACTTTTGGATATTAAAACTTTGTGTATTTTATGCATTACATATCAAGAATCAACAATTTTGATCATTTTGTGGTTGAAAAATATCTGGGAAGTGATAAAGAGTCAATGCGCCTAGTAACCTGGTTAATATTTTTTTTTTTCTTGGAGAGGACAGAGGTCTCCTGATTCCGCTACAGCTCCTTTTACAGAGCACTTCATTCTAATCACGGAAACACAACGCACTCTGGAATGTAAAATAACACCATTAGTTCTCTTTGACCCTATTCCGGGATAATTTGACTAGAAATTAATAACTGTCAACTAGAGATATTTTGTTGGCACTCAAGCAAAATAATGTGTGATTCCTCCTCCAGGTTACTCTCGTCACTCACCACATTTACATCTGAAGATTAAGTTATGGGCTGAGGTGAGAAAAAGGATTTTAATTTGCAAAAACAATGATTGCTTTTTCTAAGGCCATAAATTTGGTTTTCTAGATGTTTTAAAGGGCCATCTTACTCAATTGCTCATTAACAGGCAAAGCTAATGCTTCGGTTTCAAATACTCATAATAAAGTATTCCATATTTCACGTTTGAACTGAGTCTTTCCAAAACATGTGCAACAAAAACTACCCCATGACTACCACATAAAGCAATAAAAACATCAATGACGTAGTATTCGCATGTTGGCTTTTTGTTAAAGAAAAAATAGACTCTATGACTAAAATTTGTGTTAGCCTGTAACGCTTCTCTTCTCAATTCAGTTTTCCTTATCCTAATGTTGGCCAAACAGACAAAATATTTTTTCTTTCTGCATGTGAGTTCTCCTGTGCTGTAGCTGCAATACTCCTGAATCTCTTTTGTAGACATTGTTAGAGAGAAAGAATTATCCTTTTCACTTTTGATCCCATGCAAACTATGATTTATTGAGTATCATCTTTGTGTTTAGGCGACCCTACATGTGTGACCTATTTGCTGTCAATGGGCAGGTGAAGGCTTAGAGCCAGCCCTGGGTCCTAATTTACTGGACAGTTTTCCTGCTAACCATTTCAACTACTGTTCATCTCCAACTGTGCTTAATAAATTCTCATGGCAATAGTGTAGTCTGGGATCCCACATTAGGTTCTCAGGAGCCATGATGACTTAGATTGCAGTGGTGTCAGGAGACAGCACTGTTTTGCAATTTAATGGATGGTGGCAGCGACACCTGACCATCTGGAAGCTAAGCAGCTGCCTTTGAACATGAAAGAGGATCAAGTTTCTTCATATTTGACTTCTGAATCTTCAAATTGCATTTAATTTCTCTCACCACAATTAATTTTATGATTATATACTCATTAATTACATTCATCTTGGGGTATTGTTGCATATAAATAGTTAATCTCAACCATTTTTAAATTCCCTTTCCTTTCCTGCCCTTCCCAATTCCCTTTGCCCTAAAAATGCTGTCGTCTCCACAAATTCTACCTCTCTGTTTCCAATTATCTCTTTTCATTTTGCTCTTATAATTGTTTACATTTAGGGTTTCTCATAGAAGAGAAACCATGTGATATTTAACCTTGAGTTTCTGATGTATTTTATATCGCATAATGGTCTTAAGATACATCCATATTTCTACAAATGCCAGAGAGAGAAATCTGGATGAGATATAGATTTAGTTGGAAAAATACTTGATTTGTAGCCAGATATAGCTGAGCATGTATCTCACCTCTGTTTTGCTGTTAAATGACATTAGAAAGGTTAATTAATGTGAGACTTTCTTGTTTGTAAAATATAGATTGCAAAATTTATATCTTGAGGGGGATCACATTAGACTATATAAAGACATCGGTAGTGGGCGTTTAACAAATGTTAGTGAATCTTATGCTTACCAGAAATCTAGTCAATAAACACAACCAAGTTCGATTTTGTGTTTGACTCCAAGATTCCCAGGCTGGTCATCTGGGACTCACGTGTAGGTGCTAAGCATGAAACCTCTATTTTGTTTCCTAATTTACCAAGCATATTCAAACCACTATTTTGCCTTATTCTTATGAAAATCTTGTGGTAAGGGGTTGGTCCAGGCCTTTATGTGCATAATACTTAAATTTGAATTCATACAGACGAAGAGATCAATGTTCAGGGAGGTCACATGATTTGTCCAGAGTCACAGAATTGTCAGAGGAGCCATGATAAAAGGTAGGTGTCTTTCCTCAGACATGTCTTCATTAAGAGCCTTTCCTAAAAAGAGAGGACATGTGGCACTGGGAAGTTCATGATGTTCAGATCTCCCCGTGCCCCCATTTCCTACTTCTTTCATGCTTTTGTGAAATATGTGTCTTAAATAGAAATGTGTGCATTTACATGGACAATACAGAATGCATTTGATATTTTTTGTGCACCAGACAACTTATGTTGATTGATTTGTTGTGTCACCCAAACAAATCTCATTTATATGTTTTCATTTACCATTTACATTTCCTCCAAGATTTTATACCAATCTAGTCATCTAATGAATTAAATTTGCATTTATTCCACTTCAGAAGGTTGTGAGAATTTCCTGTTATAAATAATGTAACTGAAAAAATTTCCATAAATTGATTTCTGGTTTCATTTTAATGATATTGTCCATGAAATATAAAGACCGACCTAACTTGATTATGTTTTTGGAAGACTTTTATGGTACTTTAGTTAAATAAAAAAGATTATGTTAAAGTAATTGTTTAAATAACAACGACAGTGTTCTGATTTCTTTATACATACCATTAATTATTTCTTTGGAATGTCTGTTGGTATGCATTATTGCCTTAAGAAACGAAAATAAGAAAAAGATGCTGCTTACTGATAAGAAATGTTAAAAAAAAGAGCAGAGATGAGAATGTAGAGACGGCATTCACATAGACAGCACCTCCGTTATTTCCAGCTTAGGAAATCAAGCCAAGTAATGATCGTGGACTGTTCCATTCAATTTCAACAAAAGCAATAATGAATCAAGTGACTCTATAACCTCATTAATACTAAGTAGCTCTTTTCCTAGCCTTTGGTTTCCTAAATAACTATCCATCCACATCTTGGTTACGGACTTTTCTAGTGCCTTTAGTAATTAATGGACAGTAACATTTCTAAACAGCTTCTTTAAAAGCCGAAGATTATTTACTGTGTTTAGAAAAAGCCAATGGATGTCTGACAGGACATGAGCATTCCTTGCATCTGTCAATCACTTATTTGATCATCGATATGTGGATGTCAGTTGCACGGTCTCTTTAGGAGAAAGTAAGCCTTACTAATCTCAGTAACAGCGAGAAACCACTCTCCATCACTCCAACTTATCGGCCGATTTTTATGCTGGAAGAACGGTGCGTATACATTTAAAGTAGCAAGATCTCTGCGGATTCAACAGAATGCTAAGTGAAAAAGAAATGCTTTCACCGCACAATATAATGAATCAGAAACATGAGAAACATAAAAATTTTTAAAACAGAAGCCTAAATGTCAGATTGCAGAACAAAACAACGCAACGTTTTTACTATGTTTGATGGGAATATAGTAAAGCAAAATATTGAGTTTATCATGCAGAAACTCAGAGCCAGATATACTTGTTTTTGTGCATTATTAAAATAAACTTTAAAATTCGTTTTAAATTTTAATTTCCGTTGTCTACAAGAAATAATCTGTGTATGATTGTGAGCTGTGATGTACCTCAGCTCATTTTCTAGCAGTAGCCTATGTCAGTAGCTCGATTTTTGCTTTTATGCATAGGTCATTTGTTTATTTGATTAGAAGTGTATCTAAAGATTTTATGCATCTGTTCAAATGAAAGAATTAGAGCTAACGATAATGTACAGACAATAAAAAGGAGAAGTTTCTGTTCATATTATAATTGTTTTAATATCAATGAGATTGGAAACACAAATAGCAGAAAACATCATCATTTAGTTTTTGAATCAGGTTTAAATTTCATCAACCACTCTATCATTCAGCTTGATGAAATCATAGCTATGGTGATGTGTGATTACCATATCTCAGCTAAAAGAAATGCGGTGTTGAGAGTATTATCATTTTAATAATCCTTCTCTAGCACAAAATACCAAATACAGTTGCCTTCCCCAGACTAAAAATTCCTATAATTTCTCATATTTTTATGATGCTGTTTCTTTTCTTTTCTTTTTCTTTTTTTTTTTTTTTTTTGGTCAGTCTTCAATTTGAGTAATTCCTCTGTTAGGTTCTATAGTTTCTAAGAACTACCATAGTAAATTACTGTTCACTGGGTGGCTTAGCTATAGAACTGTATTCGCTCTCAGGTCTGTGGGCCACAGTTTCCTACGAAGGCACCAGCAGGGTTGTTTGTTTCTAGAAGCTCAAAGGGAAAGTTCATTCCAGCCTCTGTCCTGGCTCTCATGGCTGCAGGTGGCCTGTGGTGTTTTTTGGCTTAAAGCTACATAACTCCAATATTTGTCTGCCCACTTGTGTCTCCGATTTCCTTCTGTCTTCTTTTCTTATAAGGTCACCTACAACTGGATTTGGGGTTCACCTTAAATCCAGGATGATGTCATCTTGAAATCCTTAATGTAATTAAGGACTCTTTCCAAAGACTCTGCAAAGACTCTTTCCAAAGAAGGTCACAGTTGCAAGTATTGAGTGCTGGGACTTAAACGTATCTTTTTAGAAGCTGTTATTCAACTCATTACACTTGTGATTTAGTCTTATAAATTAGCCCAAATCCAAAGTATGTTTCATCAGATAATAGAGAAATACAGAGACTTAGTAATAATAAGAGAATTCTTTGCAATGTCAAAAGAACAAAGTGTTGAAAATAGTCTTTTGTTATGAGATTAATCCTTTCTAGGTTGTTCTTGTCAAAAGACGATGATAATACTAGATAGCAGTTGTTTTTAAATGTTTGTGGGTTTTGTATATTTTGTTAGTAATAATAATGCAATGAGATTTCTGATTTCTCTCTCTCTCTCTCTCTCTCTCTCTCTCTCTCCCTCGTGTGTGTGTGTGTGTGTGTGTGTGTGTGTGTGTGTGTGTATCTCTGTGTGTGTATACATGTATGTGTTACTGGGTATTGAATCCATAGAGTGCTAAGCTACATCCCATGCTTTTTTTCTACTATTCGATTTTGAGACATTGTCTTGCTAAGTTACTCCAGCTGATCTTGAACTTTCAATCCTTCTACCTCAGCTTCCAGAGAAACTGGGATTATAGCAATGTGCTGCCATGACCTGCTTGATTTCTCTTATCAGTGACTAGGACTCTTTTTTTCCAGTGGTCAAAACATGAACTGATGTATTGGGTAGAGTTCTAAGAGAGGCAGAGTTTACAGAATTCGTAGAGACAAAAGGGACTTACTAGGATAGTCTGAGATGAGGAAGAAGAAGTCCAATTGGTGACGTGCACGTGCCAGAGCTGGAGAGTCCAGTGGCTACTCAGACTTGGTGCTAGAAGGACACCAGTCCAAAAACACAGGACAGCTGTGGGTATAAGCCTGCTGAGGATTGCTGTCCAAAATGCAAAGTGAAGACTGGAGACTGATGCAAATTTGCGACGGAGATCTACAAAGCGAAGGCAGGAGTAAGTTCATGTCTTCAGACTCAAGCCAAGGCCAGAGCTTTCCGGGGAAAGCTTTACGATGTTTCTTCTTACTTCCTTTATATAATTCAAGACACCACTTAGGCTACCCACACCCAGAGTGGGCAGCATTCCCCCACTTCCTGGCATACAAGTCAACAACACACATTTGATAACTCTTCCCTCGGAATTTTCCAGTTTTGACAAGTTGACTCAATCCCTCCAAGGTCACAACTGTGTTTGCGAAAGCAGATTTTGGAAGCTGTAGACCCATTCATAGAACATGCATTTTTGAGGTTTTGTGTGTGTGTGTGTGTGTGTGTGTGTGTGTGTGTGTGTCTGTGCTCATCACTGTACTGCTATAAGTAAGTCCAAAAATACCCTTGTTCTTCTAAAGCCCATATTGTAGGAATTCACATTTTTTCAACCCAGTCCCAAAAGATAAGAACTCTTTTCCAGTGCTACAGTGAGAGTCATTTTCAGTCTAGAATTTCCATTGGCTTAGTCTGGTTTATGTGCCTTCCCATTCTGAAACCAGTCACTTGAGTTCTCCATGAGTTGCGTGTGATGTGCCTGCTGCTAGAAGGAGGCAAGGTATCTAGACAAAGCAGTAGTTGTTTATTACTAAGTGTTTCTGGGGGTCTTCATAAAACTTATCCTTTGTTTTTCACTGCACACTCATAGCAGTAAGTCTTAGGGCTTCCCTGTTAGTCTGTGGTCCTTCCATCCATCTTGATTTTATACAAGCATTCACTGGGGGCTTGCTTAGCTGTACTTGACATTGGAAATATAAATATGACACTGACCTTCTTACAAATAACTTGTAAGTTGAAAGCGAGAATAATCTTAAACATTTAAAATATAACATGACATCTACTCTTGCTGAAGTTTAAGAAAAGTATTGTTTGCAGTGATAAATAACTAGCAGAGACTGGATAGGTTAACATTCACAAAAGAAAAAGAGTATGAAGTGGACCTTCCAGAAATAGATTTTAAAAATGGAGTGTGAAAAGGCGGGGGTGTTTGAAGGGCTTCTGCAACTTTGCAGCTTTGGGTGGAGTAGTTAGATTAATTTAGCATTTGGGTGGGGAAGATGTTTGACCAAGCTGGACACTGCAGAATATGGCTTGTATAATGTTAATTAACAGCTTCTGATGAACCTTCCAAACGCTTCTGTGGTCTTGACATTTTCCTTTCTTTAGTCTTGAAGGTTGGTTGTCAAGTTGTTTTTTGTAAAGTTTGTTCTGGCCACGTTATTCTCCTGTTATAAAACTGACATAGATTTACAAGACTAGAGATATACAGTTTAAGCTTAAAGCTGGGCTTTAGAGATACTACACATGAAGCCCTGGATTCAACGACAAGGGCATGGCAAGTGTCCTTTTGGTTTTAATTACCATGGTCGTTTGTGGTGTTAGCCTGGAGTTTGTGCACTCTCTAGGATATTATTCATGCTATTCTACTTTCCATTGTGTCCAAACCAGAACGATTTCCCCAGAGATGTTTGGTTCCTTCCACATTTGTTGATCTACATTTTCTTCTTTTGTTGAATTCTAGTCCATTCTGTGAACTCCCTCTCAAAGGTCACCTCCATCTCTCTTAGTCTTATGATTTTCTCCCTTCTTCTCATAACATTTTAATTGTCTTTGATGACTTAACACGGAGCATCACATGATAGCTATCTATGCACATGGCATTCTATCTATATTTCTATATCAATTTTACTCTAATTTGTCATAGTTTTGCACCTGACTTTTTTTTGTACTAAAAAGTGTCTGCCATTGGTGCTTCTTCTTGTACATCTTCGTGACTCCTTTTCTTATCGAGAAAGCTCCTTACGGGGAAGGTCATCTCTACATAGTTTTAAAGAAATATGACTGCTTTTATTTTTATTACAAAAAGTATTGTTAACTTTTCTTCAGGCAACAAAGCAAGATGATGAAATGATGTACAAAAATTGAAAAGGAAGTGCAACGGTATAATTATTTGCAGAATATGTGATTATCTATTTGAAAATAAAATCTATCGCATTCGTAAAAATAAAGTGGAAAGCTGTTAAAGTACTTAGAGGTTTGTAGATTAAATACATTTAGAGATTTGTGAAATAGTCATGATCAGACAATACTCCCGCAACATGCCAGTTAAAAAAAAAAAACATTTGTGTGTGGATGTGTACAAAGGATGTCAAAATCTAACAACACCGGGAACAAACGTGAAAGATGCTTGAGGATAAACTTACTAAGAAATTGTCAGGGTTCTTTAAGGAAAGAAATTGAAGAATTGCTAAACAACAATGAAATAAAGTTTAAATTATATAAACTCCAGTGGAAAATCTCATCATAAAACAAGTTAATTATCTATATACAAACTCAGTAAGATTTCAGAGATCTTTTTACCTTGAGCATTGTTTTAAAATTCATCCAACAGACAAGAGGCAGCAATATTGAAAAAGACAATTCAGGATGGTAGTAGTTCCAGTTCCTAGAAAGTGTATTACGTAGCTCTATTTAAAATAGTGTAGAAAAAGTGCAGGACTAGGGAGATAGATCAGTAATTTAGAGGGAAAATGTCTGGAAATAGGCCAAGTAATACAAAAGCATTTAATATAGTAAATGTGACACTTTAGATGAACGAAGAAAAGGTAGATTATTTTATAAATGGCGTAAGGATGACTAACTAAATTTGGAAGAAAAAAGCCAAGGTTAGATTTCAGAATGCCGTATGTTCAGCTCCCTGCTATTAGTGGCTTAAAAGAACAGTGCTCATTTTATTATCTTTCACAGTCTCTGTGAATCAGGTATTTGAGATGGGTCCAAGCGGCTGGGTCTGCCTCATCTTTTCTTATACTGTTACAGTCACACACTGGTGGTAGGAACTTCAGAGCATCAAGGCAGCGGGGCGCTGGAGTAGCTCCTCTTTCAGTGGAGTTTCAGAATCCCTTCATGTGGGTCCTTCTCATGGGCTAGTGGGCTTCCTCACAGCACAGAAACCTCAGGGACTCAAATTTTGTACATAGTGGTAGAAGATTTGAAAAGCAAACATTCCTGCATACAAGACAGCAACTAAGTTACCTTTTGTAACTGAGCTATGAATGAACACAACACTGTTTCTGATTCTGTTAATACTGCAAGATAAACCTGGCCAGATATAAGGGTAGGAGACATAGGCCCACTTTTCTAATGAGGGGATTGTCAAATCATGTCAGAAGAACATGTTGGAATGAGAGAGATTGTCTCAGTACACTTGCTGTTACTATAACAGAGTATGGCGACTGGGTATATATAAACATTAATGCTTTACTTTGGTTTATGGTTCCAAAGGCTAAGGAATTCCATATTAGTCAGCCACAGGGGACAAGGGCCTCATTCTCTGTCACAATAAGGAACAAGTTGGAAGAGTAAGCAGGAACTGTGGCTACATATGAAAAGACAAAGCACCTAAATGCTTTATAAGAGACATATCTCCTGACTAACAAACTTTCAAGGCGAATACATTAGTTCTTTCAGGAGGGCAGAGCCATCTCGACTGAGTAACTGTTAAAGGTCCCTCTGCCTCTCAAACTATTATGTTGGCAATTAGACTTCAATATGAATTTTGGTAGGAACAAACCACATATACTCTGTAACGTCATTCTCACCATCTTTGGAAACTGTCATCAGCCTCATTGTGTCCCATGTCCCTGACTGGAGCCTCTTCCATAAATGGGAGATGAAAATTCTCTCTCTATTCTGGTAATCCTCATCAAAGACTAACGATTTTCAAATGTTCTAATTTGTCAGAATCACCAAAGGCCTTCTAAAGACATAAATTCCTGGATTCTATCTGAGTTTCTGGTTCATCATGTCCAAGGAGGAAGGACAAGAATTTGCATTTTTAGTAAGTTCCAAGGTGATGCTGCTATTACTGGTCCCATATTTTAGGAACCCCATTCTAGATGTAGGTACTTGTCTTTTGCTTACTGCTGCCTTTCATGTGCAGGCATTGGGCTTAGTAGAAAGGATCTATTTCCATGTATTAAATCCCTTTTCAGAATTGAACTAGATGACCATCTGCATTCGCAGCTGGCCAAAAGATTTCAACCTGCCAACGGAAAAAGGAAGGATTTATTTATTTGGGCTTTGGTGAGAGCTGCCATCTTGCCCAGAACTCCTTACCACATCAGTGTAAAGGTGTGAGAAATAGATTAGAAAAGACAATCTGAGATTTTTGTCAAACTTATACATCCCCATAATCTTCTTACATGGCTTAAAAATTTCATATTTTTATCATATTAATAACACTACATAGCAGGAGCTAAGTTTATCTATAAAACAAGAAAATGAGGTCAGATTGTACAACAGGGTCTCCTGGGATTTGTATTTGAGTTGACATCATGGATGCTAAACATCTAGAAGACTTTAGGAAGTTTATTTTTTCTGGTTTTACAATACAAGGGTAGCAACTCTGTACATGGAAACTAGGAAACATTAGCTGGTAGTCCTCCTTTATTGACAGTTGACTTAAAGGGTGTGCCTGTTAAAGTGGCAGAGAAGAACATCTTCCTTATGTTCAAAAAGAACTTTGAGTACTGAGCTGTGCTTCTTGTCCATATTGATAGAAGATCATACTCTTGTCTAGTTAGATACTGAATGATTTCTGTTTAATTTTTTTTAAAAGAATGAGTGGTTCTAACTTTAAGTCACAGATCTATTAATAAAATAAATATGTATCTATCATCTATCTGTGTAATCTTAAGTCACAGATCTATTAACCTAGTAAAATCAATCAACATCAGTCTTTGCATGCATCCCTTATAATTACAAGTGACCTTCAGTTCTTTTATACTCTTCATTTTTATAATAAATACTTTGTATTGCCTCTTTACTTTGTAAATCAAGAAATGAAGCTTAGACATACTAAAATATCATAAAAGAAAATATTTTAATAATGAATATATTTTTATTTTTTCCCATTTTATTGATATGCGTAAGTGCAAAATTTAAGGTTTACAATGGAGTTGAGCATTTTGTGCATATATGTATCTTGTCAAGGTGACAAGGACTTTCTCACTTTCCTCTTGACCCTCCCCCACCCCTCCCCTCCCTTTCTTCTCCCCCACCTTATCCCCCTGTTTCAATTTGTTTTTTGTTTTAAGTTCCATAAGAGTTGTGATCTGGGTCTCTCATATCAGAGAGACCATTCGACGTTTCACCTTCTGCTTCTGACTCACTTCACTAAGCATGATGTTCTCAAGTTTCTTCCATTTGCCCATAAAAGCCTCCACATTGTTGGACTTTATAGATGCATAGGATTCCATTGTGTATAAATACCGCAGTTTGTGTATCCACTGGTCTGTTGATGGGCATTTTGGTGACTTCCATATTCTAGCTATTGTTAGTTGTGCTGTTATGAACATGGGTATACATATATCTCTGTTGTGTGTTATTTTGGCCTCTTTTGGATATATTCCCAGGAGGGGTGTCACTGGATCGAAGGAGATATTTATTTCTAGTCTTTTGAGATCTCTCCGTACTGCCTTCCATAGTGGTTGTACGAATTTACATTCCCACCAGCAGTACAGGAGGGTTCCTTTCTCCCCACAGCCTCGCCAGCATTGACTGCTATTTGACTTGTTGATATAGGCCATTCTCTCTGGAGTGAGATGGCATCTTAATGTTGTTTTGATTTGCATCTCTCTTATGGCTAGGGATGTTGAACATCTTTTCATGTGTCTGCTGGCCACTTGTACTTCTTCGTGTGTGAACTGCCTCTTCATTTCATTTGCCCACTTTTCAATAGGATCCTTTGTTTTGGTTGGCTTACTTTTCTTCAGCTCCCTGTATGTTCTAGTTATGAGCTTCCTACCTGAGTTGTTGGTGGTGAATATTTTTTCCCAGTCTGTTGGTTCTCCTAAAGAATAGCCAAAGCAATCCTTAGCAACAGGACCAAGACAGGAGGCATTACAGTTCCAGACACCAGGCACTATTATAAAGTCATAGTTGTAAAAACAACTTGGTACTGGCATAAAACTAGACAGATAGACCAGTGGAACAGAATTGAAGATGCAGAGACAAACCAAAATACCCTCAATTACTTAATCTTCAACAAAAGGGCCAAATGCATACAATGGAAAAAGGACAGCATGTTCAACAAATGGTGCTGGGAAAACGGGACATCCACATGCAGAATGAATCTAGCCACACACCTGTCACCATGCACCAAAATCAAATCAAAGTGGATCAAAGACCTAGACATTAAAAATGAAACACTAAACCTTCTAGAAGATAAATTAGGCACATTTCTAAAAGACATGGAGGTAGGCAAAGACTTTCTTGACAAGACACCAAGAGCAAAAGAAATTATCCCCATTATCAACAAATGGGACTTGTCAAATTAAAAAGTTTCTGCACAGCAAAGGAAACTATGAATACATTTTAAAATGAACAGTATAATTCTCCAACTATAAAGTATAAAATACAATTTATAAAAATAACATGCAGTTTATATTAATACATAGGTGCTCAGGAAGGAGCACACTGGAAAATAAAGCAGAAGTCAGATTCGTGCAACTACTTATGATGAATTTTTACCTTTAAGGTTTTTTAAAATGCTAGAAGCTATATTGTACCTAGGAAGGGAAATTAAAGGATAGAGGTGTGAGTGGACTCTAAGATTAATGAAATGAAATATAATAATGTATCATATATCATTAATATGTGCATGAACTGAACGAAAGAAAAGACTTATCCAAGGTGGGAAAGTGTGCCATTCCCCATCAAAATGGAGAACCTGGAGAATTAGCAAATGAGCCAGTTTTATTATAATTGTAACATAAAAATAATTTTTATCTTATATCACAGGTTGTGCTTAGTGAGGAAATGGCAGGAAAACACATTTTCTGTCTTGAAATGTGCCACATGTCACAGCATGTGCTCCCTATAGCTGACTGTGTAGCGGAACATGATGAAGGCTTGGAAGTGTGGAACAAATTTCATCGAGTATCCTAAGATATTAAAGTGAGTTATCAACATTCTCTGTGCCATGATTATTAGTCACCTCTCTTGTGCATCGCAGGATTTCTGGCTCCCTTGGCTCCTTCCCATCCAGTACCCATCATGCCCAGAAAACACAAAAGGAACAATAACAATAGAACTTCTCAAAATTTCCCAAATGTCCTGAAGTATTTCTTCCTTGTGGAAAACAGACCATTTTATTTTAAAAAAATAAGTCAGAGTGTATCATTGGTATATGCCAGTTAGAACTGCTTTTGTTGGATTAAATTTTAGTGTAATATCACAAGTTTACTGGAAAGCTTACCACTGTATCTTCTACAAATGTAATGTTGTATATATTGTTCATGTAGACTAATAGAAACATTTATTTCTAACCCAATACTATGATATTTTGGTTCTCCTGAGTAGTGTTCATTCTGAGTTATATGTCTAATTATTTTTCTGTCTCTGGGTTGGGCACAAAAAATCTTAGAGTCAAATTTTTGACCTGTGTCTGGCAGGTTGAGAGAATGGCATAGAATGCCTCATATGAACTGTGCTCGTTCCTGATCTTGTTTTTTCTTACCCTCATTCTCTTTTGCTTTTATTGCTTCATGTATACTCGCAACACAGATAAAAAGTATCCTTTGAAAAATAATCATTTCCTCCCAGTAGAACAAAATAACTTAATATTTCCTGTTTAAATATTACAGACTGAACACTGGCTACATATCTCCCTTGTTGCATCAAATCTGTAATATTATATAATGTTCCTCCAACGGAATAGTGTGGGGAGATATTACTTTTTGGATATAGTAATAAATCCCGTATCTTTAGCAAAGAGGCAGGTTCTCTAGGTTTTCATTGCTGTGATGAATACCCTGAATTGTCATCATGAGCTGCTTACGTAAAGAAAGCAACCCACAAGTCGTGCTTCAAAAACAAAATTAACTAGGGTATGGCTTCACACTAAGTATTTAGCAGCATACGTATTCCTAGAAATCAACTTGCACGTATGCATCTTAAAATATTAAAGTAAATTGCAAACAAAACACTCTCAATGGCCTGATTGTCTGTCATACACATTACTGAAACAACTACACATGGTATGTTTTGAACCATCGCAAGCTTTCCTCTTTCTAAAATCCTCGTATCGTCCAGCGCTTCACATTCTAATTGGTTCTTCTATTTTATTCATCCATACTGGGTGTAAGTAAGTTCAGTTTTATTTTGATATTAGTAGCACAAACTGTATTTTCACTGAACCAAAGCCAAGTTTCCCATTCTTGATGTGTTAGTAAGTCCTCATTCTGTAAAAATGCTATGTAGAGAAATACACTTCCTCCTAACAAATAATAATATAATGGTATGCTGTCTGTCACATCTGAAATGATACAATTGACCAACTGTCAAAAATGTTCCTTGAAATTGTTTTCTAGTGATCATGCTGAATTACTCTTGGTGATAGTTACAGATACAGTTTCACGGGAAGATTTTTCTATGGCGTTAATTGGCTCAGTTAAGGAACGAATGTGCAATGTTAGCCTTGTCAGCAGCTTACCCTCTAGGCAAGTGAATTGCCTGAATAATATTTCTTACTATTACACATAAGAATCTACTGTTTATTAAAAGTCTGATATCATTTACTATCTGAATGGCATTAATTAATCTCTCACTGTCTGGTAAGTTAGGACAAGCCAGTAGAAAGAAAATAAAGCCAGAAAATAAAAACAGATATGAGTGAAGCATAAGTTAGTTTTAAACATTGGCACTGAAATTCATTCAAAAAATTTTCACCCAGTTTTGAAAAAAATTGTATTGGCCTTCTTATACAAAAGATGAGGTATTTAATGTAATGACCTATAAAAGGCCAGTGTGTTGTTTCTTTTCTCCTATTTGTAAGAAGTGTGCTGCTGTCACTGGGAGGTGGAAAATCAGTTACTATATTCCCAAGGAAGCCAGATTAATTACTCATTTCTTTTGTGGCCCTCTGTTCATTGTCCAGTACTTCATAATGTGTCAAAAAAAAAAAAAAAAAAAAAAAAAAACGGACCGGAGTGTTCCCACTCGCCAGTCCCCACCTACCAGATGGGGGAAAATTGACAGTTTCATATTTCAGTTTGTAGGAAAATTTCTCAGGGAGGGGACGAGAGGCTGACTGTCCTTTCAGGTGTTAGAAACCAGAGTATCATCAGAAAGTAAAAGCTGGCGGTGTCACAGTTCCCACATAACAGTTGTGTGGGTGTCAAGGAGGGCGGCACATAAAAGTTTGTATATGGGAACCACAAACAACGCGGAAGCCACCGGCAGAGCAGTCTGCTTTGTAGGTGGATGGACACGATGGCCATCTCAGCGGTGACCAGAAGCTCTCGGGGATCTTCCTAAGAAACGTAAGAGCAGGTAGGAACCGCGTGAGATGACTGCCACTCTTGACTTGGCCAAGTGGGAGTGCAGGTCGGTTTGCTTTGATATAAGAAGAAAGAGCAACACTTTGAGCACCTTTGGAATGAGACGACACTGATTACATTAGTATGCACGTCCTACTGGCTTCAGTCCTGGGAGTTCCTAGAGGAATTAAGCGCTATTCCTTGATGTTTATACTTTCATTCCATGGAGATTCCCACATACACATATGGAAACAGTTTTGTTATTTTATGGAAACTTTTAAAAATAGCGCCAAATAATTTTAATGGCAGTATATTTGAATTGACAATTGCATTAATATGTCCTACTAATACAATAGAAAGTACTTCTGATTCGTACAAATTCAAATCATGATCTTTAGCTTGTAATGTAAAATAAACATACTGTAAGCCTCAGTGCTGACTTGGGAATTTCCGGTGGCCAGCCAGTAATTATTTGACTTACTTTCATGAAGAATGCACTAAAGTGACAAATAAAATCATCATTTCGATATGCTGAGGCTGGCATACTTGAGGATGTCATGGAGTTTGTTTAAAGTATTTGCAAGTACTCTAAAATGGACAACAGGCAAATGGCCTCTGATCAAATCGGCATATGATTCAGACACAGCAGCTTTTTCTTATGATTCTGTGAGGGAATAATTAACCTAAAAGATGAGAATGGTATCTAAGATTAATGAGAACATCAATAAGCCATTCAAACTCAGGCTAAAAGCACAGCAGCTGAGAACATTTGGTTTAAATTAAGCACCTTTAGTTCCTTAGTTGCTGGGAAAATCACCCACTGTGTCTGTAGTCCACTGGGATGTGTTTCTCGGCATTGGGGCCAAGGAGGCATTTCTACAACAATGGGAAAATAAAGAAGTTAAAAATAAACAAAGCAACAAAGAAGCCCTCCTAGCCTTTACCTTAAATCCTCAGGAAAATAACCGAGGGGGCATCAGGCAAGAGTTCAGTCTGTGCGTGAGGAGAGAATGGAAAACCTAAGTGATAAAGAGTGTGGGCTGATCCAGAGCAGATCAGGCCGGGCACATGCAGCTGCACTCTTTTGATCAGATTATAAAGTGGATGAAGAGAATTTGGTAGATGTAACAAATCTGTGCCTTACTAAATCATTTCCCTAATGAAGGCTTACTTAATATTTTATTCAAAATGATTAGCTTAATTATTTACACTGACACATAGCCTGAAATAAACTCAAAAAATAACCAAAAAGGAGATGAGATTGAGCTGCTGTGTAAGTGCTGAGGAAGAGGAAAGGGAAAAGCTCCCGAATGGGTCCCGGAGGGAGAGTTGGTCTCTGAAGACACTGGGAAGTGTCAAGACCAGCCAGGTGACACGTTCATACAATGTAACAGAAGAGAGTGGAATTCTCAAACGTGAGGCTTTGGTAATTAAGACACATGGAAAAGGAGATTTTTGCAACTAAGAAATGATGCAAACATTGTCTGTTTGCAGATGCGCTGGCATTAGGGACTCTGGTCTGCTGCTAGAGATTGCTTTTGCTGATCGCAAAAGCTCTCATGGTTTTGTTCCTAGAAACCTTGAGATACATACGTCTTGTCATAAAAATTGTTATGTTTTCCAAGTGTGAAAAAGACTCCCAAGGAGTTTGAAACAATTGCAAAAATAAAATTCTATTCCCTGCAGCAATTTTATTAAATATTGCCTTAGATTCCATCTAGATTTTGGCCATTAACGATGATCTTTGTTTTTCCGTCACCATTAACTCTACCATTAGCACAGTGCTTGCATCCACCCTTATCATCCTTATTCCTTCTATTATGATAAAGAAAGCAACTGTTACAACAGTTGCTTTCATTTATTTCTTACACGAATGTGTTGGCAACCAGAGCTGATCCTGATATAACCAATAATCTGTGTTTTGCAAAACATGTTTTCTAATTTATCAGTTGTATCATATCTGATACACAATATGGAAATTCACCCTGGCACATAAAAAGTGTACAGAGAAGTCAATAGCTTAGCCACATATCTAAAGCACATCTCATTCAGGGTAAATCGGTATAATTTGCAGTAGCCATCATGAGATGGTAAAATTTATTGGTAGCATACCAATATTTAAACAAATTTTAGAGCTTCGTACTTAGAGGCCTAAGCTTTTCCCAGAGTGGCTGCTTGCAACAGTTCGCAGGACACTGTAGCAGGAACACTAATGGCCTTGTCAGAGTAGAGGTGCGGTCTTCCCTCTGCTCTCCTTACTGTACACCTCTACTCTTCCCTCAAATATCCTTATACGAGTTGGGTGTGCCTTACACGGCTTACAAGCAAGAAATTCTAATTGTGTGTTACGAATACTTGGTCATTTCTTTCAGTAATACAAAACACTCTTTAACATGAATATATTGTTGCATGAGTTATGATTTTGTTTTCATCCCCTATAGAAATTATTTGAACGGCCAAGTTATTAGTAGAAATAATACTACCTTCTACTTATTTTTGTAAATTGATCAATCAATACTTATAATTATTGATAATTCATATTCTAGGCATAACTTCAGCTGATAGTCTTAACTATTTTTTGAGAGATAAGTTTAAAGGACATAAGCCATGTCTACTTGACACCAAAACAAACAAACATGAAAATAAAAAAAAAGCACATAATGTCAGACAGAACATTTTCCTTTGATGTTAACATGGCTACAATATTTGAGAATGATTATTTGTGGGGTCTAGTATTACTTTACTTTTTTCTTCATTTAAATCGTACAATAACCAAGGTCTTAATGTGGCTTACTAATCATCCAAGTTTTAAAATACATGATGTATTATTTATATGATTCACTTGCTCAAGGAAGTCCCCCACCTTATCCACTTCTGGAAGCAGAGACCACTTTGAGAGCTTGGTCGTAGACCAGGTTAGGAAACTCAACTCATTACATTTCCAACCAGAGTGAAGGATGAACGATGAAACCATCCCTGCCTCAGTTGCTTCTGTCTTACCAAACCAGACAAGGTGCTTTTCTTAGAGTCTAGGCAATGCAGAATATGATTACTTATGAAAATTCCTCACATTTTCTCAGGCTAGAAGATCTTCTGGTCAGGACATGTTTAGCTGAATTTGGTCACCTGTTTCATGTGTCTGCTGTTCGCACAAAGACATGCCTGTGCAAACCTCAGTAAAGGCTTTACTCATACTCTGGCCTTCTTCTTGCCTCCTCTGTCTCCCAGGGACCCTGCTACAACGCTCACATTCCACGGAGACTCCGACCTCCAGACGTTTCACGTTTGCTATTTCTTCTACCTCAACCACTCTGCAAACATATCTCTGGTTTCTTCCCTTACTTTTGTTGTGCTTGGAGTTCCTAAATAATAATAAATGTCCCTTCTCCTACTGAAATTTCTACTCTTAACAGTCTCTATGCTTTCTTTGGCTTTTTTTCTTGATAACACCATCTTTAGCTTATACACTTTGCTATTAAAAAAAAAATGTCTCCGCTGTAGCTAGACTGCAAGCTTGATAGAGGAGTCGGGGCACTTTGCTGTAGGCCTCGATCTTGCACAACGCCTACTCATCAGAAGTGCTTAATCGGCTTCACTGGATGAATGGAAAAGTGAGAAAGAAAGGCCATGCAGCATTTATCGTACATCTGTTTTCTTGAAACCTGCAATACCGTAGAGCACATACCCTTTGATATATTGGTGCTTTGGACAATGATCCAGTTGTAACGTTCAGTTTGGGAAAAAAATGGTGCAGAGAGACGAATTAGCTGAAGGAGAAAGAAAACACTGTTGGAGGTCAAGAGTTAGGCAAGGGCAGAAGGTCAGAGAGATGGTAACCGGAAGAAGAGCAGGCAGCGCTTGGGTTTGGATGTCTTCAGGGAGGTGGCGTAAAGAATACAGCAAATTTACCTGAGAAGAAGTAGCGTGAGATGCTAGCGTGCTGTGGCACGTGGGGGTTATAGTGACACCGAAGTCGGTAAAGTACAGAAACACGAAAGGAAAAAAAAAAATATTTAGCCATAAGCGGGTCAGTGAGCTTAACATTAAATGTTCTATCTTTAAGGTAAGTGCTCATCACAGAAGAAAGGAAGCTCATGAGTTTCGGGGAGGAGTGAGAAGACAAGGTGCCTACTCCCTGTTATTCTTAGCACACTTCTTGTTGTTTTCAGTGCATTTCACTGATAAATAGGAAAGCCTGAAACCTCAGCATAAAATTTTATAGTTTGTGAGTCAGCAGTACCAGAACATGTGCAGCAATGCAGCAGGCTTTTGATAAAACGCTTCTACTGCTCCCGAGTGCTTGGCAAAGTGATCCTCTTTTGCACGTTTTCAAGATTCCACTTTGGCGATATTTTGTTTCCAGCGATGCAACACTTGCTTTGTTCTGTCACCTAATTTTTCAATCACCTACTTTTAGCTGATAACAAAAGCAATGAATAATATCCCGAGAGCATGATCATTTCTGTATGTGTAATACCAATGGTGCGAGCGCCCTGAACAGAATAGTAGATAGCAGACAATTTTCCTAAACTGAGGATAATTTGTTGGTTTTATTTGTGATATGACAAGTCTACTGTAGACCTGTGAAACAAGAGAACACTAAATTCAATGTCAAGCTTGCTGATGGGATGCAATATATTTCAAATATTTTAGTATGTGAATACAGGAAATACTTTTTTCTGTAAGTGATACAGAAAACATTTAAATGTTGAGTAAAGCCTTGTAATTTTTATGTTCACAGCTTTGTCAAAAAGATGTTATCTTCCCAGCAGCATCATGTTATCAAAGATGCGAACCTTAAATCAACAGCTGTTACACCTCCAGCAAGTTATGAATTTTTCCTGATTTATAGCAATCACTCTTTTTATTTCTTTTCTCAGTCAAGCAGGGAAATTAAGGTTATTTTCATGTGAAAGACACACACATTATGACTTAGTTTTTCACATAATCTACATCTCTTGCCTTTCAAATTAAATTGCTATTGAAATGAATGTGATCTGAAGGCTCATTTTGATTAATAACAGAAATATTGTTAGTCAATAGAAAACAGAGACAATATTATTTACATAAAGACAATAACACAGACATAATAAAAGGCATCATTTTTATGATTTGTATTGTACTGATATATCAGAATGAAATGAAACTTAAAGCTAAAGAGATTTGTGATAGCTGAGTAAAGAAAAACTACAGTGTTGTTTTTAGATTTAAAACAAACATCTTCTTTGTCTCCAATAAACCAGAGAAGGCCATCTTTTTGTAAACTAGATGAACAATTCTTTGAAGTTAAAATCTATTTCTAAAGGGAAAAGTGACCTTGTAGTTTCTAATGCTACAAATTAAGGATAACTGACCCATTGCTTTTAGTATGTTATTCATTGTATGAAATGTTTTCCTTGAGCAGCTAATTTATTACTGATGGTGCTGCAGAACTAAGAAGTAGGAAGCACCTATTTTATTTATGAAGATACTGAAATTCAGTGTATGGAAAATATTAAGATGATGAAACAAAAACTGAAATTTATGTTGTATGCCTCTTTAGAAGGAAGGTTTCAACATACGGGTATTTTAAACATTATGTTACACAGATTGCTAATTACGGGGAAGACTGTCTCAGGAAATTCAACTACTCTTTGGAAAATACACCTGGTACAGAGAGAGTCCTGTTCTTGGCAGGGGACTCAACCTGGCACATCTGTTTATCCAAAATATACTTTTTACAGATGCGACTACAGGAAGTGTTTAAAGCATGTTGTAAATAGTAACGGTATGAGAAAGATTTATTATCCTATTTTATACTATACATGAGAAAACTGAGGCATGGCTTAAGTAACTTGAAACACAGGTAATAAATTGTAGGTTAGACTTAAAAATAGTTTTGCTTTATATATGCTGCATGCTTCACCACAGTAACTAATGCTGCCTGTGTGTCTCAGTCAGCCGTGGCTTTACCAAGTTACTCTTCAACTCGGTGGCTTGTAGGAAGCACGTAATTTCCTTAATCTCAGGCCTTTAGCTTAACCATGGAATGGCGGCTGATTTATAGCACATGGCTTTTACCTGAGCCTGTCTTTGGGCTCCATTTACTATGTATGTGTCTTTAGAATCTTCTGCTACAGAGGACCAGTTTCTCAGGGCGTCCTTTTTAGTCAGATTTTCATTAACATAGCAGGATACCAGAGGTAATCAAGTTATAAAGAGGAAATAATTATTTTGGTTCATGTTTCAGAGGTTTTAGTCCGTTGTCCCTTGGCCCAGTGCTTTTGGTTTAGTGGCAGTACAATGTATCTGACTGGGGACATGTAAGACATGTGATAGTGGCTGTAGGACTTACAGTAGCTTGGAATTGTGGCAGAAGCAAGTGACCAAGTATCTCATGGCAGCCAGAAAGGTGAGAAAGAGAGAGAGAGAGAGAGAGAGAGAGAGAGAGAGAGAGAGAGAGAGAGAGCCCACTAAACTACTAAACTCTTATACTCTTCAAGGACATGGCCTCTGTGACCTAATTTTCTTCTACTAGGGCCCACAGTCCATCTCCTAAGGGTTTCATCACCTACTATAGTCACTATAGTCTCAGCCTTCAACATGTGGACTTTTAGGAGGCCATTGAAGAACTAGACTACAGCAATATTATTCTTAGGTAAGTCACCAGAGCACCACAGGTGAGTCTAAATTGCACAAACTTGTTCAAGGCCTCTACTTAACAACACATTTGCTAACATGCCACTAACAAAAAAAAAAATGTTGGATACTATCATCTTAACACGTGGTTTGCCCCCCAAAATTTATGTTTTGGGAGGCTGGTTCTCAATGCGACAGTGATCTGAAAGTGAGATTTTTAAGAAATAAGGTTAAGGAGAGAACCTGAGGTTACCGGAGGAGCTGCCTTTGAAAGGGATTAAGGTGTTCTCATGAGATCCCTGAGCCATCACAAATGTGAGTTGTTGAAGAGCAAGCCTGCTGGCTGAATCAATCTCTGCTTTTCTGTTATGCAGTATGAGCACACTTCTACTGTTGGAATTCCATTTGCCAAAAGGTCCTCCTCATACTCAGCCATACTCAGTGCTGCTACCTTGTCCTGAAATCTCCAGAACAGTCAGCCAATTAAATTTCTTGTCCTTGTAAAAGTATCATACTTCAGGCAATTTGTTACATAAAGAAAAATGGCCAAATACATTGGCTAATGTACAACCTCAATAATATTCCTTCCTGAATAATAACCCGAATTATCATTTTTAATCCCTACTTACCAATAGTAAGTGAAATAAGATGAAGATTAAAGTGAGAATTTCTCAGTATGAAACCAGGTAGGGCACATGTATGAAACCTGACCTAGCTTGACATTCTAATGTAAGTGACACTTGGGTTATTTCTTAAAAATATCATTGATAATCATAACAAAACAATCAAAAATGAAACTTAAGGCACTTTTCAAAAAATGGCTACATAACGATCACTTTTAACGAATTCCCCACCATTTGAAAACCTTCATTGTGGTAATTGTAAAGTTGAATATTTTCCTCGTTTTTGCTCTATAAACCATCCTACAAAGATGAAGTTGATGCAATATGTATGTGCACCAATTCTCAAAGTTTAAATGATTGTATATGGCAAATACATATTAACAACAATAGTAACTCAAGGGAAAAAAAGATGTACCTCTAAGCCCCTTGTCATTTTCAGTTTGAGGTCTCTCATATTACATTCTACACTTTCTGCACATTAAAATGTTTCCTAAATTTATTTTATTTTATTTTAATCCTCAAACAGATTTGAGAGTGTGGAGTGTGTGTTGGGTAAGCTTGCTCTCGCCACTGCATCAAACAAATCCTCAAACCTCACCTCCGTAGCATAGCAGCAGTTTGCTCTGAATCCTCACGGCACTTGGCCACGTGCCATGGGTTCATTTGTGGGTTCAACTACGTTCTGATATTCTGTGTCTCCCTTTCCCGTTGTTGCCCAGAGGCTTATCCGCTCAGCCAGCTGAAGGAGAGGGGTGTATTAGACATTGCAATTTCTTTTTTATGGATACTTTATTTCTTATTTGAATATGAATATGCTATAAACTCAAAAACACATTAATTACAGACAACTTGGGGAACTGGTGTCTGTATATATCACTTCTGATCACTTCTTCCCTCTCCCTCTTGCTTTTCCACTTCTCTTCCCCACTCCCACTCTGTGTCTCCCCCTCAGAGTGTATAAATGGGAAGTTCTGAAGATCCAGGATACAGGAAGTCTTTTGTGATGACATGATTTTTTTTTAGAGCTATTTGGAACAGACATTTCTCATTAGTTTTCGGAAAGGATGCTGTCTTCAAGATTTTAGACAAGTCACATTTTCCAAAAATTAATGTTCACCTATTTTATTGACCATTAACTAGTTACAGTTCTCCATCATTACCTAATCTCCTGGTTTTTCTTTTACTTTTGATGCATTTTTATATAAAACCACTTATAAACGACAGATGAAAAATTAAATCTATTCTTCTGTAGTGCCAAATCGAACCCAATTTTGAGACAAATTGCATCCACAGTATAAAAACAAGTATTCAATTAAAGATGGTACTCATGACATGACTCACCAATTACTAATACAATTATTATAATGCTTATTGCAATGAATAGAAGTTCAATTACCTTAAAGTGAGATTACTATGAAATGCAAAATTGATATTTCCTACCTTTTCATTTGTAGAAGCTTGAAGCATCTATATAAATCACCTCCTGCAGCTGTCAGTTTTCCATCATTATTTATGTCAGATACATTATTGACAGATGAAAGCCAGGTGTTCCTATTCCCTTTCAAACACTCAGAATAGTTGCTTTTCTAGCTAGCATTTTAACAAGTACTTTTTGTGTCAAAAACCTACAATGTCATAGCACAAATCAACTCCTCAGGCATGGCGTGCAGGATTTTCTAAAGGCAGATAAAATCTGTTAAGTTCCTTTACATGAAAATCCCATGAAATAAAACTTAACGCCAAAAAACTGCTTTATAGTATCCAGAACATTGTAGCCCAATTCACAGCACTTTCTTGACAGAAGTTGGGTAATAAACTTTAACTGGGAATACCATGATAATAGCAATCACAACTCTAATTATGAAAATTTCTACTTTAATGGATTTTGTTATTTTCACGGGAATTTTGGTACCTGGTACCTGGTACTTTAACAAAATAAATGTCAATGTCGTCAAAACTTACATAATTTGAGGAGATTGTTGTTTATTTGGATTCGATGGCCTTGAGAAGTATTTATTTTTTGCTTCTCTCTTTTTTCTTTTAAGTAAAACTTCTTCTAGTTGATAGTAAAGAACAATTTTCTAGGGTTAAGGCAGCTGGTGTCTCCATATCCATATTTTTAAGCTGAAATAGCACAGTGAGATCATTTTGGATAGAAAAGAAGGAAATAAATCAGCTTGTGAGATATTATCATTCCCTTTACATTATGAAAAACAAATACAGCTGTCATATCCTAACATTCACTGGAGATAAACTGAAAATATATATCATCATTTAACATAGTAGAAAAAGAAGAAGAGATTGTCTAGGACTGCAGACTGTACAATATTTTAATAATACATCTTATTAATGCAAAGAAATTTGGCTACGAAGAGGGGCGAATTGTAAAGAGCTTATCAAAGTGCTGAATCAGACACGATGTATAGAAAAAGTCATATACATTTGGATGTGAACAATGCATTGGGATTTACTAATCTCTACAGTATGTTGCAACATTGTTTAGCATTTAAAAATACACAAAGACATGGAAGAAGATTTTTTTTTCTCAGCACTTTCTCATTTTTTGTGTGTGGGGGCAATAGGACTTGGCTCACTCTAGGGAATACTCTCATTCCTTTCCCACTGATATAGGAAATGGGTGCTGCCATTGCGTTACAGGAACTTGAATTTGCGATCTTGGCGGTGGTGGGCATTGGGGTGGTGTGGGTGTGTGTGGGGGGGAATTCTCCTGTTTGAACTGAGCCAATCATAGTATTTTACCTTCCTTCTCTGTATCATATATAATTTAGACTTAAATATAAGGGCTGGAGGTAAGGCTCAGTAGAGAACTTGCGTAGGAGGCACAAGGCCCTGGGTTCTATTCCCCAGTAATACATGATAGCTGGCCGTACTGATGTGTGCCGGTAATGCCAGAATTTAGGAAAATGAGGCAGGAGGATTGCCCTGAGTTCTAGGCCAGCCTGGGCTACAAAATGAGTTCACGACCAGCCTGACCAACAGGGCAAGACCCTGTCTCAAACAAACAAACAAAATAAATAAGACTCCTTTTCCCCCAAGCTGGTTTTCTTCTGTTCTCTTTTCTTTTTCTTTTTCTTTTATTCTTTCTTTTTAAAATTCCTTCCTCCCTCCCTCCCTCCCTCCCTCCCTCCCTCCTTCTCTCCCTCTCTCCCTCCCTCCTTCCCTCCTTCTCTCCCTCTCTCCCTCCCTCCTTCCCTCCTTCTCTCCTTCTCTCCTTCCTTCCTTTCTTCCTTCCTCCCTCCCTCCCTCCCTTCCTTTTCCTCTTTTGTCTTACCACTTTCTCCCTGCCCCTTTCTTCTTTCTCTTAAAGAAAGTAACTAAGGAAGAAATTTCTTCCACAGTCTGTGTTAGGTCAAACCAAAGCCAAACAACAGCAAAAGATGAGCACATTCAAGAAAGAATCTTGTTTGTGTTTGGATTCTTACATTTAGGCTCTAAAATCCAAGAGGCATCTCTCAAGAGGTTTGCTTTTTCAGTGTTTCCTTCAGTTCTGTGAGATTACACCGTATCCTTCTTAGTTACTTTTTCATGGCTGTGACTCAATACCCAACACGGAAAATATAATGGAGGAAAGATTTATTTTAGCTCACAGTTTCTGAGGGTGTCAGTACATTCATGGGTGATTAGCAATGGTGGAAGAACTTGGCAAAGGCCTAGCTGGAAGAAAGCTTCTTATGACATGGCAGACAGGAAATCAAATGAGTGAGAAAGGGCAGAGCTCCAGCATATACTTCCGGGTCCTATCTCAGTAGTAATCTGCCTCTTTGAGGTCAAGCCCCAGTGCTCCCACCAATTCCTACCAGAAGAAAGAGAGGTTGGGGCTGAAGGAATGGCACAGTGGCACACTTCTTAATAGCACGTGACTTCATAGGTACTCTGCGATACCCAAATACATGAGGCTTTTGAGAAACCAAAGCACCTTTCCACAAACATTTCTTGTTCCCTCCTTAATTTATTTTGCTTTTTCTTAAGAAAGCTGAATTTCAATCACTTTCAGCCAATTGAATCTGACCTATCTATATATTCAATATAATTAAATAAGTTTATGAAAATGTTTATTGATTCAGAAAATACTTTAATTAAGACACAAACATGTTTTAAGATAGGTTGATAAATTTTAATTAAGTAATAAGGCATTTTGGATTATGTGGCTTCTGGAGTATTTTATAGAATATTGATATATGTAGTGAGTGTGCAAATTTCTAGGCATTCCTTCATTTATTCAATAAACTCTGTGCTGGATAGTATTCCAGATGCTGGGGACAGAGTGTGGAAAATGAAGCAAGAAGATGTCTGCCTTTGTGTCATGGCAGACCGCAGAGACTAAAGTATAATTAATAATAATGTGACAGAGTACATCAGGAGATGAAAAGAATATAAAACAAGAAATTAAGAAAGAAAAAAGCAGTGAGCTGGAGGTTACAACTTACATCGGGTGGATAGAGATCCCTAGGTGAGTAGCTAAGACTGAACAGTCTTGATAGGGACAACCTCGTGAGCCAGGGGTCCTGTGGTCATCTAGTCATTACCCAACCTGGGACACTGTAGACACTGTGCCTGCTATTTTGGGATAACAGGCACACATGGGACTCTTTTCAGTCAAACCACCGGAGTCGGCTGATTGGCTTTAAAATCGAATGTGAGAAAAAGAGAAGAGCTCAGAATGATCCCAAGATGGTTAGCCTGAGTGACAGAAGTTGCTATTTCCTGTAGTGTGGCAGATACTAAATGCAGTGGGGGTTGGGTGAAAAGACGTGTACATGGACATGAGAGATGAAATAAAACAGAGGTACTGTCATTCAAAAACAAAACAAAACAAACAAAAAACCAAGGTGTTGATGAGGGTTAGTCTGAGGGACGTTACTATTATGCATAGTAACTTTGTCCAGGAAAGGAAATGACGTTTGTCTGTCAGAACCTATATTTAGTGAGCCTAAACTAAGATTATAATGGTGCTTTTTAAAATCCTCCAAACCTGTTCTTTCAATAATAGGTGTAGAAATTTGCTGCAGCTTTCAGTATCTAACTTACTTCCTTTTAGAAGATTGGAACTACTGTATATCTTCTGCTCTCCAGAAAGTTTTTTTCCCCATTTTATTGATGTTTAAATATGAGATTCATAATGTTTACATTGAACTTGGTATTTAGTACACACACACACACACACACACACACACACACACACACACACACACACACACATCATGTCAAAATTGCAAACCCTTCCCTTCTCCTTCTTTGGTTCTCCCAAACCATCCTCCTCCCCATAGTTCCCACCGACACCCATCCCCATTTAGTTCTATAAAATGGTTGTATTCTGGCTTAGAAAAACCACGAAATATTTTTTTGCAGTGTTCCAAAAGTAAATATACTTGTCACTTTTAAAATAAAAATGTGTTTCTTTAAAAACCACTTCATTTAGAGTGTCTGTTTCTCTTACCTTTTTTGTCATTTAAAAATGACTTATTTATTCTATTTTAAAAATAATGTGTATAAATTGCAGAGTGTTTAGCAATGAAAATGCACAGCAAGAGTAAAATTTTACCCTGAAATATGACCTATATGATGTTATGAATATGGCTAGATATAATATGTATATTTTTAAATATGACAAACATTCTGTTTTTGTAACTCACCATTTTTACTTATATTAAGGTCCTTTTGACAGACCAGATGGGGAAATGATAACAATTAGAGTTTCACGCTCTCTCTGCTGTGTTAACCCTACCCCATCTGCCCTTGGCAAAGAGCTTATTGCTTCCTGGTTTCTGCTCCATATAATTAAAAAAAAAAATCCAGTTGACTTGGACATCGTATTTGACATATCTCTGTCTCTGTTCAGTCTAAAGCACTCTCCCGCATCCATTGCATTTTGTCCGTGCTTGTATCGATCGCTGCTGGTTGTGCCCTGCACGCCCATTTTCCCTGAGAGGATTCCGAGTGGGTTTAATCAGTTCTATGCCATCACTGTGCACTGCCTCTTCTCCATGCTCCCATGTGCCTAATCCACTCCACTTGTGTGATTTTTAAAAAATCATATACAATCGCATTTTGGGTGTACAGTACAAGTTTTAACAGACATGTAGACTCATGTTACCATAGTTACAATCAGGATACAGACCAGGTCCATTGACCCAACAGACCTTCGTTGTGCTTTGCAGTCACGTGTCCCCCAACCCTTGGCAAGCGCCGACCTCCTTGGTTCTCATCATTCTGTCTTTCTGACGGTGTCATACAGAGTAGAGCATACAGTATGTAACCTTTTCAGGCAGACTTCTTTCATCAAAGGGAATCCTTTGGAATTCTTGTGAATTGTGTATAACAATATGTTGTTGGTGTTGAAAAATATCTTACTGTGAATATATACCATAGCTCATTTATTCACTCATCATGTATTCATTTGTTGAAGAATTTATGGGCTGTGCCTAACTTGGAGGGCGTCCTGTGCAGAGCTGAAATGGATGTTTGTGTGCAGGTTTTCGTGTGAACATTGCCTTAGCGCAAGTACTCCAGAGTAAGATTTGTGGTCGCACAGTGAGGGTGTGTTCAACTCTAAGGAAGCTGCCATACGTTTTCTAGATTGCCTGAAATGTTTTCCACTAGTTTTGCCAACTTGTGAGTTTACTTGTCCCCTGTGTCTAACCCTGCTTATGATGTTGTCAGTCTTTTTTTTTTTTTGCCATTCTCATAGGTGTGTACTGCTATTTTATCGTAATTTTAACTTGCGTTTCCCTGGTGCCTGATGCGATCACATGCATTTATTTATTTTACGTATATCCTTTTGATGACATGTTTCTTCAAATCTTCTCTCCATTTTCCAGTTGAGTTCTTTTGCTGTTGAGTTATGACAATTATTTATATATTTGTCAGATATGTGATTTAAAAAGTGCTTCTTTCAGTCTTAGCTAATCATTATTTAACAGAGTTTTTCATAGAGGAACATTTAACAGTTTGGTAACGTTTCAATTGATTTATCCTTTTGTGTATTTTAGCTATAGTGTCATGTCTAACACTGCTTTGTCTAATTGTCTTATGCAGGTCATGTAGATTTTCTTTCAACTTAGTTATGCTATTGTGTTGAGTTCCCTGTGCTGTTCCCTCAGTACTGAGGACTTGTTTCCCTAGAGTCCCCTTTTATGATCCTCTGCCTAGATAATGAGAGCTTGACTAATCCTGCTCTGCCTTGTTTCCAACTCTAGAGCCAAGTATCAGGAGGAGACCGAGAGGAAAACATCAGTGAAGATTCTTGCTACCTCTTGCAACAGTTTCTTTGATTAGAGACTAATGTTCCTTTCCCTCAGAGTTTTAGACTCCCAGGGGCTCCATGGCTGTTGCTGCCAGCAGGCTCTCCTGCTCCTTGAGAGTGAGCTAGCAGGCTTCTTGAGACTTCTCTGCCCACACCAATATCCTGTAAACTCCATATTGGCTGAGGATTGGTTTGAATCCCAATCTCCTTACCAAATGTGCCTGCTGCTTTTCACTTTTAAGAGTCCCCAAGAAGATGTTTGCATTTTATCCAATGCATTTTGTCCTGGTTTTATTACTGTGTCTAGTGAGGGGGACAGATTGGCGAGCACCAAGTTCACCTTCCCTAGACCAGAACTAAAATGCCTTGTGTCCATCTCTAGGCAGCAGTTAGCTAACTAAGAAACAGCATTAATTCAATGATGACCAATGAAATATGAGAGGAATTCTAGAGAATGAGTAATCTCACAGAGAAGTTTCTCAAACTAAGAAACTCACAAGGGGAGATGTTCACTTCTATGTCTGAATGCTGTTGCATCAAGATATGACATCTGAGGTGACTGCTGCCTACACACCAGCCTTGGGATGAGGGCAATACAGAGCCGGTAGAATAAACCATGAAGGAAATTTGGTCTTTGATGGAGTGATAGAATTTGCTCTATTTCAGGTCTTTAGCAACGGACGATGCTTGCTTTTTCTCTGTAAGCTTGTTTAAGATTGGGGTTAGAAGCATTTACTTGTATTTGTTACATCTTCAGGTACAGTATTCTTTCTACATTTTGTACATTTTTAAAACTGAACTTTAGGTTTTCTATTTTCTTTTCACCTGTGCTATGCAGAAGATAGCATTCATATGCGGTGATTCAACACTTAAAATGTGGCTAGTCTGAATTGAAATACACTATAAGGTGCAAAATATAAGCTAGACTTGAATATTTAACTAAATAGAAGTAAAATATTTTAAATAATTTTGATTACAGGTTAAAATAATATTATTTTGAAATATTGCCTTCAGCTGTGTTGTTAACGTATTTTAGTTTTTTCTTTCAAGTTTAAAAAGCACGGTTATGAGAAAACTTCCAAGTGACATCTGTAGCTCTGGTTGTGATCCTCTAATTTTCTTTCCCATGTTCATGGGAATATTGACTTGTGAATCATTAGATTTGTTTTGAGTTTCTCAACCAGTTTGATTTATCTTTAGATTCAAGCCTTTATGGCAAATTTTCTCCTGAAATTACCGAATTCTCGTTTCTATGTCTAATTAGGTCTCAAACACGACAGACATTAAACCTAGAATTATTGTTAAAAAATTCTAGCCCCATCCTTGGAGTTATATTGAGGCATATATTGAGTCCAAGCTTCTATACTTTTGGCAGGCGTGGAAGGCATGTATTATAAACAGCCCTATGTTCCCTTAGGCATCTTTGTTTATTTGAAACACATTAGAGTTTCATGTAATCTTGCCTCATTTTCTTAGCTGTAGTCTTTATTTCGAGGCCCTATTTCTCACCCTATGTGGTTAGTTTTGTAACTCATTTTCTGTACATTGGTATAGAGATGTCTCCGAAGACTTGGATATTACTGATCTATTGCTTAGTAACTTTTGTCATGTAGTCTGCTGGACCTTCAACATCATTCTATGTCATTCTGATATATTCTGTAGTAACAGTGATCTTCATTCAAACTGGGGCACAAAAACCCGGGAGGTAAAAGAGTTTTTCCAATGATACCGTGCTAGAATTGGGCAACTTGATAGAAATGCATTGTAGATTTTCTTGTAACAAAACTTGGAAAACACAGCCTGATATGTATCCTTTTGTTATTAAAAATCCCATTGTTGCTTTGGTATAGATGAGAGTTATTATCATCCGTGACTATACAAAGTAACTGAACAAAAAGGAACATCATCGTTTCAATTAGAGACTAAATTTGAATAAGAATTCCCTTGTATGGTTTTCAATAATAGTACTTCTAACTATATTTACGCTTTGAGTAGTGATTTAGTATTGATTACATCTAGAAGTATTGCCATACTTAATGTACCTGTAAAATTTTTCAAAATTTAAATTTATTTAATGATTTTATTGAAACCAAGATTATCTGTTAATCAAAGAGAGATGGCTAAGCAGAACAATGTACTGCGTTGAAATCAAACTCTTTGGGGACCAAAAAATGAAAATGTGAGCTCAGAGAGAAGAAAGAATCATGTAAATTTCTGACTGCAAAATATGAGCTTATTTAAACATCTTCAAAATATTATGACACTTAGATTCATTTAACTCACATTAAACATATTTGAGCACTTCTACTTGGCAATGCCATATTTAAAGCCTACAAGAAATCACATCAGTTTCCTTCTTTTCTTTCCTCCCTCCCTCCCTCAGTCTCTCCCTCCCCCTTTCTCTCTCTCTCTTTCTTTCTTGTCTTTCGGTCTCTCTGTCTTTCTTTCTTCCTTTCTTCTTCCTTCTTTCCTCCTGTAAGACAAGGTCTCTCTCTGCAGTACAGATTGGTCCTGAACTCACGATGTAGCCCAGGCTGGCTTTGAACTCACTGCAATGCTCCTATGTTCAGCCTCCTTGGTGCTGGGATTATAAGCATGCACCACTATACCACATTTATTCTTATAACTGTTTAGATATAGTCTAAGTATGTTAAAGGAATATCAATAATTATTACAAGTTTTATAAGGTACATGGAAAATTACTGCCCTAGAGTAAAAATGGCCAAATATTATCCTGGTACTTCTTCAATATTTTTTCTTTCAGACCATAATATTAAAAATAAATTTCTCTTAAAGTCAGATAGTGTGTGCACCAATGTTCATACTGATAGTATGAAATAAATACATTCCTGACCCACTGTATTCCTGGTTTAGACATTAAGATCCCATTTCTTTCTCTTTCTTCTCTCTCCTCCTCCCTCCCTTCCTCTCAGCTGTTCAACTACCCGCTCCCTCCATACTATTTTTTTCTTTTCAATCCCCATCTCCAACTGCAGAGGAAAAAAACAAACAAACAAAAATCATTCTACTTCTCCAGAAGACTAGAAATCTCTTGGTTTTCTCTTCAAGGTTTCATAGTTCCACTAGAAATTTCCCAAGTCTTCCCTGTAGAAATGTTCCATTCTCTGATTCCTACCAGCTGCAACAGTATATTGATATTTTTTTTAAAAGATCCATTATCCTCTATGTGGGTGTGCTTACATATCTATGTAAATAGACATGTAATTTTCAAATGTACACTTTCAAAATATGAGTGGATTAGTTAAGGAGAATTAAGGAGCATACCTGTGCATATCTGTATATATGAATTTATGTATTCAACATTTTTTCCTATGTTATATTTTCCAATCCAGGATATTATCCAAGTATTTTTCTATAATCAGTTAAGTTTATATGCATTTATTTAGTTGATCTATTTTAAACAACTAAGAACATAACGTTCAATCTGTTATTTCATCTCCTGATTAGTTGACGAAAAGTACAAATGACCATATTATATTTTGGCTTAAGGCCCATATTGACGGCTATGTTGAAGATCTTCAATACTGAGTCCTGAAGTCACAATACCATGAAGAACATTCTCATAAATATTTGCTTATTTCTCAAGGACAGATTCCTGTTGGTGACCTAACTTCATCTCTGACCACACATTCACCTTCAACTGCTATTGTTCTCCAAAAATCTCTGCCAGGGGATAGCTGGGAATAGCTGAGCGGTTACAGTGTTTGCCTAGCAAGCTCAAAGTCCTGGGTTCGATACCCCAGCACCACATAAGCTGGGCACAGTGGTGCACACCTGTTATTCCAGCACTTGGGAGGTGAGACAGGAGAATTGCTATGAGTTTGAGGTCAGCCTGGGCTCCATAGTGAGTTCAGGACCAGCATGAACTCCAAAGCAAAAACCTGTCTCAAAAAAAAAATCCCAAAATAAAACAAAAACTCTTCCATTTTACATTCTGATAACAGTTGAAGAAATAAATGTTTTCTAGAGCTTTCATTGAAAAATACCTATCATCAGCTTTTAACATGACAATGAAAGAAGCAAAAAATAATGTCTCATGGATGTTTTAATCTGAGATCTTTGATGTCTGGTGCGTCAGTTTGTGAGAAGTGGCATGTACTTAATTCAAATCTAATGGTGTGCTATTTTTCTTTCTTCTCTGGGCCATCTGTATCTGCTCAGGATGATTTCAACCTGCCTTTTGATCTCCTTTGACTTTAACCACCTGTATCTTTCAGTTTTCTTTTTGTATTATTTTCTTTCTTTACCCAATTTTTTTTGTCTTCTTCTTTCTTGATAAACCACGTGGAGAGGTCTTCCTCCAGCCTGCTTGCTGTCACCTCAAGCGGCTGATTCATTTAACATAAATAGCTGGATATTGCTTCTGGCAAGAACACAAGCTGCAGACACTTCCCGAAGGGCTAGGGGGTGACCACCTCACCTTCCAGTTCTCTCACTTTTGCTTAGTTTCTAGCAGCTTGTTATCAAGTGTTGGAAAAGTTATTTTCTTTTTTACATTATGGTTGTGCTTTTGAAACTTCTCTACCAAATTCCTAAGCAGGGAAGAGTGAACTTGTAAATAAAGATTTCTTCTCTAATTTCAAGCCTTTGTGTAGAATGAAAGTCACAGGGATTTTTTTTTTTTTTTTTGTCAGTGCTTTTATTCTCTGACACAGATCCTGGTTAAGCTACAGAGCTTAAGTTGGATGAAAATAATACCATAGTTTATTCAGTTCAATTTTGTGAAATGTATATTCTGCATGTTCAAGTTCTATGTAGAAATTGTATAAGAATTTGAGAGAAAGTCTTGATTTTTGAGTCATAAACTTCTTTAAAAGGTCTCAGGGACATGGGCCACACTTTGAGAGCCACAGATCTAGAACATTCTACCTGACTGAGACACTCTTGGATTCTCTGAGTCTTGGCCCCAGAAAATTTGATTCATTTAGTTTATGATAGTCAAAGATATTTTATAAACATTATCTATATTATTTTAACATGCAACAAGAATTCTAAATCACTACTGTAGAACATAGTACAGCACTTATCACTGTAGACACTCAGAATCTATTTTAAGATTATACTAAATGAAACTATTTACAAGCATAAGAAATATGTAAAAATACAATAAAATTAGATATCACAACATTGGGCCATTATTTGTAGGTTGAGCTTATTTTGTGTAAATATTGTGTCAGGCTAATTTAAATAAGCTTTACTATAGTTATAGACATGAGAATGGTGTTTTGGAACTTCATTTTTCATTAGGTATAAACTAGTAGCACGTCTCTCTGCTTACCAGTCATTTATTTTCTGTACATCTGCGTATTTATCAATCACCTCTGTATGCAGGTATGTGTGCATGTATGGGTGCATGTACATCAAACTCAGAATCAAACACTAAAGTGATGAAATGCTTACTCATATGTCCTTTCACATACATAAAAATTCAATAGTATAAAATGCTTTTCCTACATTATTATAAAGCTCCTCTTTCATTTTCTGAGGCCAATTCATTTCAAACCCTTAGAACTACATTAGAACATCAGGGAAAAGAGAACAACAGGTATTTTAGAATTTACTAGTCTTGCAATTGTTTTCCCAGTTCTTAAATATAGGAGAGGGAGGATCGTTCTTGGGCTTTCTGTTTGTTGCTTCTTTCTTATACGATCTCTTTAACTGCAAATAATTCAAGAAGGAAAACGAAAAATGGAATTCTTGGTAACATGATTCAGGTGAATTTTTTGTTTGTTTTGTTTTGGTTTGGTTTTGGAGACAGGGTCTTACTCTGTAGATTTGGCAGGTCTTGAATGCACTAGGTAGTCCAGGTTGGCCTAGAACTTCCCCATATCTTCCTACCGCAGCCTTCTGAGTGCTGGTATTATAGGTATGTGCCACCACACCCGGTTTAAGTGGTGCTGAGGAATTGAACCTGGGCCTTGTGTGTACTAGGAAAATACTAACCACTGAGATATACCTCCAGCCTTTTTAGGTGGAAGTTCTTAAAAGTTAATGTTATAACATTATTGCCCTGGTGGGTGTCAACTATGAGCTTTTTGCTAAAAACATCTAAGCAATGTGTATATTTAGAACTCTCACTGGCAGAACTAAATGTTGTTGTTACATTTTTTGGCAATTCTTTAGGTTTTAAAATAAAACAGAATCTCTAATAAACTCAAGTAAGTGAATTATAAATGGAGATAGGAAAGCCGAGTTCTGGCTTTTATTATTATTTTTACATCAAAAGAGATTTAGAATATATTGTACACATCAAGATTAAGATGAAATTATAACAACCATAGACATAAAATACTCAGGGTCTTGGAGTGGGTAAAATTTCATAGATAAGACATAAAAAGAATATCATAAAATTAAAAAAAAGAAAAATCAGGTTTTATTAAAATTAAAACTTCTGATCTCTAAGAACACTCTTAAGTAAAACCAAAGAGTAGACTGTAAATTTGAAGATAATGCTGGTAAATGTGTAGCAGACTGGGGACTTTATCAAAATATATAAGCTCAGTTATAAGAAGACAAAGAGCTAAACTGAATAATGAGAAAAATATTTGAGCAGAAACTTCGCAAAATAAGATACATGAAGGTAATAAGTACATGCAAGATTTGCAACATTACTAGCCATCAGGGACACTTAACTTAGCATCACACAACATACTACTACACACCCACAGTATTGGTTAAATGAAAAAGAATAAGCAAATGTTAGTAAGAATGCAACTGAAACTCTCATATATTTCTAGTGGAAAAGTAAAAGTGTCTGGCACATTCTTATAAAGTTAAATAAATATCTTCCTATTACTTGTTCCTGCCATTTCACTCTTAGATGTTTACCCAACAGAAATGATTGTACAGGATTCCATACAAAGACGTGTACATGAATATTCATAAGCGCTTTATTTGTAGTTGTCCAAAATGACAAATGACCACATTTTCATGAAGAAATGAACAAAGTATATTGTTATTTATAATTTATGCAATAATAATACTCATCATTAGTATAAACGATTGTTAATACACAAAATTACATGAGTACAAGTAAACGCCAGAACCCTGCTCAGTTAAGGAAGCCAGGCACAGAAGAATATGGTCTTTTTGTGAGGATATTTTTCCTTTTGGCCAGAGATGTTCTAAAATACAACTGCTAGTATGCAGTGCTTTTATTTGTTTGACTTTTGTCCAAAATAACGGGACAAAAGCCAAAGTCATTTATAACTTATAATAACTACAATTTAGATGATAAGTGCCTAATTATACATTTGATATATAATTTGATATTTATTGCCTTCCTTTCTTTTTAAAGCGTGGGATTGCCCATGTTATTTCAGATCTCCATATAAAAGCCACTCACTTCTGTCTTTTATTTACTTAACTTATTTTGAGATAATTGATATTCACATGCAGTTGTAGGAACCTAAAGTACTCCATCCAGCCATCCATCGCCTGGTTCCTCCCAAGGTTATCATATTACATAACTGTAGGATAACATCACAACTGGAAAGTACACATTGATTGCATTTCTTCATGCAGATTCACTGGGTTTACATGCAGCCACTGGAATGTGTATTTAGTTCTATGCAACTTAATCACATGTAGATTCAAGTGAAAGGTATAACACAGAACAGTTACATCACCACAAGGTCTTTTTATGTTATTTTTTAACCCATATGTATTCTTTCTCATTCTTACTTCTTCTAGCAACAACATGCCTTTATATACAATGAAAACCCCTAGAAACTATGAGTTCTAGGGAAAGATAGGTTATGGATGTGCTATTCACCCATAGCAGGACATTTTAACAATTTCTGACTACTGTGAGCAAGACTTATATGAATATTCTCAGAGATGGGGTTTTTAAACATAATAAATTTCCATGTCTCTGGGATAAAGGCTGGAGTGTGGAATTTCTGGGTTATATGATACTTACATGCTTAGTTATTTCAAAAGGAAGCTGCTACACCGCTTCCAGTTGGTTATGACCTCTTCATTTTCTCCCCAGTGAGGCGTGGGTGATTGTGTCTCTCCACATCCTTACTGACAGCTGGTGCGGTGACTGTGGCTTTATTTTCCACTGTGATGGAAGTGCAGTGATAACTACTTGTGGTTTAGTTCACATGTCCCTAATGCCTTATGAAGTTGAAAACCTCTACGTGCTTACTTGCTATCTGCAAATCTTCTTTAGTGACTTATCTGTTCTTGTCAATTTTCTAACTGGGAATTGCTTTTAATTATTGATGATTAAAATTCTCTACTTAGTAGAGATGCTAGTCCTTTGTCAGATATGTGGATTGTAAATATTTTCTCTCAGTCTGTAACTTGTATTTTCGTCCCTTGATAGGGTATTTTCAGAAGAAAAGTTTAATTTCGATATAAATTTCGCTCAGTTTATGAAATTTTCTTTTCATGACGTATGCTTTTGAAAATAAGTTAAAAATTGTTTATCTAGTCCCAGATTCTGAGAATTTTCTTCTAGAGCTTTTATGTTTTATATTTTACATCTTATACCATTATTCAAGTCAGTTTCTATGTCAGATGTGAGACTGAGGTTGGTGTTCATTTTCTTCTTGTCTATTGGTACCCTTTGTTCACCATTCATTAAAGAGGAAGAATTGACAGGCTAAAGAAGATGAATAGACGAGTCTTTCCTCTATTCTTTATATTTGTACTTTAATAAAAAAATCTATTGGAAAACAATAGATTGCAATTATTTGTGTCAGTCTATTTCTAGGCTTTCTTTCCTATTCCACTGTCCCTCCACCCAAACCAATTTACGAACATAAGATGTCTCCCTATTTAGGTCATAGTTGACTTCTTTGATCAGCATTTATAATTCTTACCCTACAGACAGTGAACATGCTTTTGTTAAATTTATTTCTAAGAATTCTATTTCCTTTGGATAGATCACAAATATGTTTAGATTTTTTATTTTCTTATTTTCATTATTAATATATAAAATCATAGAATTTTTGTATTGATTTCTGTCCTGTAACCTCACTGAAATTACTTTTTCTGGTTTAAGGAGGTTTAGAATCCATAAGATTTCCTGAATGATAATATTATTTGGCAACAGGGATAGATTTACTTCTTCCTTAGAATCTGTATGTCTTTTTTTCCCTTGCCTTATGGTAGTGCCTAGAAGTTCTGGTGCCTTGTGGAACAGGAGGTGGAAGAACTGCTTATTCCATACCAAAGGGGAAAGCTTTCTATCTTTTGCCATCAACAATAATGGCTTTAAAAGAAACCACTTTCTTTTACAAAGAAGTTTAAGGAAACTGAGTGGGATGCAAAAAAGTTTCTCACGTAACCCCTTTCCCACACATGCACGACCTCCTCCATTGTCAACAACTCCTACTAGAGTGGAGTTTGTTATAAGGAATGAAAATAATTTGGCCTGTTTTAGAAACTTTTTAAAATCAAATTCAATAGTTTCTGTTTGTTTTTAAGTTGCTGAGAGTTTTAATTATGAATGAGTATAAGATTTTGTTAAACCCTTTTTTGCATTAGTTAAGGTTTCATCTTCTTTAACCTGCAAACTGTTCCTCTTCAAGTTCTAAATTTGGGACCTATGATGATAAAGTTTACTATGATAATGGAGTCTCAGTGGAAATTCAACTGGCTATCATAGGTTATTGAAAAAAATAAAGTTAAAATAAATTGAGTCTTAAGAGTGCAGGGCTTCTGTATTATTCACTAAAATTGACAGTAGAATTAAATATGAATTCTTAATAAATGATAGTATGGAAAGAGATGTGAGCATTTGTGTTCTAGAGCAAGCAGAAATATATATCCTATTGAGATACAAAAGCCACTACTTCTTAGGATTCTCTGTGCCTTAAATATAGTGTTCTAATTTCAACAATATTAGGTAACACTTCCTCGACTTTACAGGGACCCTCAGTCTCTTCGTTTTCCTTTATTTTCAATGTCTTCTGTGCCCCAGAATCTCACGCCCTTATTTTCCTTTCCATTTGATGTTGGTTTCATGGCCCATTCTCACAGTTTATCCTCTTGCCAGCATTCTGTAGTTGTCTTGCCTCACTATCCGGTTGTCCAATTACTTCAGGCCTGCACCCATGTGGCAGAAAATGGCTCTGGAATAGCTTCAAATCTATGACCACATATGGCATGGCACCTAAGCCTAGCAATCAGGAGGTCTGACATCTCCATTTCCTAGTTACTCATCTTAGACCATTAGATCTTGTCTAGTCAAACGTTTAACACCTTTTCCCTTATTACCACTAAGTTCACGATCTTGCTTCTTAATTCGTAGGTAAAACAGAAACAATTGGAAGCAAACCTTGACAGGCACCCACTCAGGGTTGTCCTAGTGTTTCCTACAGATGAATTGTCTGTCCTCAAACTAAGAACCACCCATTAGTCCAACCCCTGTCCCCTTATACCGCCATAGTCTACAGTGTTAGAGGCCTGAGACAAAGAATATACAAGCGGCGAGTCACAGAAAGCAAGTTTATTCCTTCCAGATAGACAACAAGGAAAATAAAAAGCCCAAGGCTCATTTTTGAGCTGGCTCCTCAAGGCTCGGAAAGCTGCCTTGAGCTGATGAAACCTCAACTCCTTGTCCCCCACTTGAATCGCAGCAGCAGAGGGACACTGAAAGGATAATTGTTTTAGGTTACATACCCAATGAAGCAGCACAAATCACTGGGAAGTGCTTTGAAAGACATCCTGATTCCAAGGGACAGAACAAAGCCCGGGCCATCTCTCAAAGCTCCTTCCAAATTTAGCATGTTATATTCCCTAGAAAGCAAGAAGCACAGGCCCAGATTCTTTAGGTGACTCCTCCCTATCTCACCATCCTGTATCCCCAGCACACTCTGTAGTTATTCTGGAGAACTGGAAGCAAAAACGGGCAGAACCTAGTGGACCTAAAGTCACCTGGAGAATTGTTCTGCAGTAAATGCCAATTTCATCCGTTTTGGCTGCACAGGGGGTGCAAATCGATATTGCTCAATACCAATCCTGAGGAACTGTTCTATTTTCTAATCTTTCAGTGAATTCTCATCAAAGTCACCTAGAGCACTTTTCTAAAACACTTCACAGATCATGTCCTTCCTCAGTTCACCTCGCTCCAATGCCTTAGTGTCCCTCTGAATAAAAACAGGAGACTTTATAATGGTGTTCAAAACCTGATACATCTTTGGATCTCTATGGTTGTTCAATCCCATCTCCCCAACTTGACTCCACTCTCATTCCTCAGCTGACCTTGCTAATCTCAGAGGGAAGCCGCATTCCTGTTTCAGGGTCTTGCTTTTGCCCCATCTACGTCCATCCATAATTTTCTGTAGGTCTGTGTTTGAAGGTGAGGCCATTCCCAACTGTCTGTTTAATATTAGAACTCCTTTTTCTTGGGCCCGGCATCCCTCATCTCCCTCTTCTAATCCCTGGGTATATTACTGAATTTTTTAAGTTGTCTGTCTCCTCTGTGAAATTGTCAAGTTCCATAAAGTCAGAAATCTGTTTTCTTTTTCCCATTTTGTATATATGCACTCCATGATGTTTACACTGAACTTGTGTATTTTGTGCGCATGTATATGTATATCCCGGCAAGCTTCTCAACCTTCTCCTGTCCCTTCTTGACCTCCCCGCACTTGCCCCTTCTCCCTGGTTTCCATTTTGTTCTGTGGAAGGACTGAGTTTTTCATATTAGAGAAACCATTCGATATCTCAGCAAAGTGAGTCAGATGCAGAAGGTTAATCTGTTTTATTAAATATGGCAAGAACAGTACCTTGCACTGTTGTTGCCAAAGAACATTTGACAGATAAATGAATTAATAAATCAACACGTGAACAGCAGGTATGACAACCTTGGGAGACGTATTGAAAGAGAAACCTTGTGATCTAATGCTTGCAATGGTGGTTATGTTGAAAACAGACCCCTGTAAATTAAGGGACGTCTCAGCTCCCTCCATGTAGTACCCAGAACATCTAAGGAAGGCTGGAGTCCTCTGAGAGGTGTAGGGTAGACCTTGGGCCAGAAGAACCCTCCGGCTCTCATCAGCCGCAGACATGTCCTCCTGGAGCAGCTGCACTGGATGGAAACAACAGATACCGGTGCTGACTGAACATTGAATTGTGTGAACTTACTGGTAGCTGTGGTGTATGATACAGGGTGCAATCATTCTTGACTACCACGGATCTGGGAATGAAGACATTAGCAGTGGTTTTCTCGAGGCTGCAAATAGTGCTGCCTACTTGCTTGGTGTTTGTAACCTTCGTCTCCGTTACCATCACACTCGTCATTGTCGTAATCACCATCATTATCATTGGAATCATTAGCAGAAAAGCACCAGACTATTTAATAGTAAATTTGCTACGTTTCCATGAGTTGGATTTAGGCATGGCACTAATACACCTCTCTAAATATAACTTGGTCCATTATTATTTCTCAGATACTTCTGAAAGGTGTGTTGCTTGAGATTGTAGACAAATGATTGTCGTCTTTCTAGCTCAGCTGACATTTCTAAAGAATGGTGGCTATTTTCACTACAGTCAAGGTAATGTTGAATTTAGATCTTCTAAAGTTTCTTCTCTTTTAACAATTTCTCACATTCCTGACAAGTGGTATTTAGAGTGGCAGACTGTCTCGTTGCCCTGACTTAATGCAGAGAAAGATGGTTTAGACTATTAGAAAGTTTTAAAATGAGGATTTGTGCATCCTGATTCCTTTTCATATTTTAGGTAAGGAGTTTGATTGAGAATCTTAGGTTATATGGCTGGAGGCCTTCTACTACTTAGTTAATTTCAAAAGAAGTTTTACATCTCAGTCCAGAAGAGAGGAAGGAAATAAAGAGGAAGAGGCAGGAGAGACGGCTGGGTGGATGATGAGGCGAGCAAGGGTGGGTTGGTCTTTATTTTCTGTCACATCAGATGCTACTTGAAGTGTTGATATTTACCACGGGAATGGGTGGGGTTAGGGAAAGTATTTTATGTTTAGAAGAGGATCTTCTAATATGGTGGATTCCACTTCCAAAAATAAATAAATGGAGGCAGAAAGAAATAGAAAACGGGTTAAACATAGTTGAAAGGGAGTGTTTTCAGAATATTCTTTGCACCGTTTAAAGTGGATACATGGACTACTTGAAAGAAAAAAAATGTGAATAAACTAATTCCTACAAAATGCCAGGAGAGGATATAATGTAACTTCCCCCAATTAAATGTTTCGATCCAGGCACGGTGGAACAGGACTGTAGTCTTAGGACTCTGGCTCACAAGTTTGAGCGCAGTCAGAGCACCCAGTGAGATCTTGTCTGTCAAAATCAAAAAATAAAAATGGGTTAGGCATGTAGTTCAGTGTGAAGGCTCTGGGCTTGTCTCCCAGTAACACCCTCACCAATGTGTTTTGAACAAAAAGTGGTTGATTTGTGTCACGTTAGTTCCCATTCTTTTCATGCTATTATTATTAGTTTCAAAAAATATTCCTTTCCCTGTCTGTATAACCATACAACTACATATTGGGACCTTAAAAACCGACTAATTAGCATGAAAGTTTTTCTTCCAATTTTTGATTTTCTCATAATTTAAAAGATGCCTCTAAATTGCATGAGTACGATGGTGAACTGATGAGTATACTTTTCCCAGAGACTTAATGCAAGTTTTGCCAATTGCTGTAATGATGTTCTAATAGCAACAAAATCTAGTTCAAGGTCACACATTGTCCTCTGTTCTCGTGTCTCCCTATTCTCCTTTACACTGGGAGTTTCTTAATCTTTTGAAAGTCACTCAGTTCATAGAGATTCTTTAAATTTTGTTTGTCTGGAGTTCCTCTTGATTATAACCTGGCTATAACTTTGGACTGAACATTAGCATGTAATTTCTTTTTCATCATCTTACTTCAGGTGGCATGTAATACTGGTTTGGCCCTTCACTAAATAGATTTGTCATCCTCGGTCACTTGAATCAGATGGTGACTGGTAAGTTTCTTTGCTATAAAATTAACATTTCTTTTGCTGAGTAACTGACAAAAAGTTGTAGATACTCTGAGATTCTAAAATCTTGTACTTATTCTCATATTCACCCAATAATTTTAGAATTTATTGCTGCCTTACCTGACTTGTTTTCTGTACGTACTGGAATTATAATAAAAAACCCTATGCTATGTTTCTTATATGAGTGTAGATTCACGAGTTCCTATCCCTACCACAGGTTACTTCCATCACTTTCATTACTTATATTGATGCTTGAGCTGTCCCATGTGTAGACAGTGGGAGATCTTTCAAGGATTTTTAAAAATGTACTATTGAATTATCCAGAGAACATGATTACACTAAAGCATAATTCAAAATTATTGATACAGTTTTTAAATTTATAGAGTTTGGTAGGTGTCACTACACTAGTTTTCCTAAGGCTTATGCCGATTTACAATTACAAAGTTGGATAGCAATTTCTCAATATTACCTTTAAAATTCCTTTCACACACTATCTTATGTACTCAAAAAGCACAGCCTGAGAAACCTTTGGATGAGAATTTAGGACATGCCTAGTGTGTTTCATTTATTTTCTTCTCTACTTGGACCTGCTTCCCTGCTTGGATAAGTTACAAGGAAGTAAATACTGAGAGAGAGAAAAAAACAAACCCCTAAGTGCCTACCACCTGCCTTTTCCTAGATGTTGATGTCATTGGATGGAACCCCAAAGAAAATGGAAAATCACTGCGGTTACAGTGATATTAACCTGCTATTTCGTTTAGCCTTTGGGAAGATGATTGGGAAATTAAGGTGATTTATTTTCATGTAAAGTGGTGTGGGCTTCACAAATCTAGGCGGTCATTTCCTAACAAGCTTCTATGGAGAATGACTAACCAGTTGGCAAAAATATCGCTCTTTTTTTTTTCCCTTTGGTGCTGAAGATTGAACCCCTGGCTTTGTGCATGCCAGGCAAGCACTCTACCACCAAGCTACACCCTAGCCCTGCAATTACTCCTCAGTGATTAAAAATAAATAAGCAACGATGTCTATGATAATTAACTTCTGCAGAATTTGGTCTTTTAAAAATGAGATTCAGCTCTTTGATACTTATGACACTTTGTTTTTTAGTGGATTCTACCTTAAGGTGCTAGCAGGTGATCTTTTGCTGCTTACATGCTTTGGTTCTGTGGGGTTGGTGGGCAAAAGGTGTTAGAAAAGCACACAAGCCCTCACGAAGATCTACACATTAGTTACCCTCGCAAATAATTCGTTGGAGTAAAAGCTCCAGGCTAATAAATGAGAGCAGGTGAATATTTTAGAACTGCCTTCTTCTTTTTTAGAACCAAATGCTTGAGAACTGAATATTTCAAAATGTTTTCTCATGGTGTTATTGTGTGAATTTAAACAGGTTTTTAAGATTTCATTTAGGTCTACTTTTGTATCTCTTTAATTTGGACTATAGAGAGAGAACGAGGAAAGGTGCACTATAGGAAAACTTTAGTGACATCAGTTCACTGTGGGACACCCAGGCTTGGTCCTTTTGGGAAGAGACAGGAGACAGGCATCCGGAGAGCAGAGTGCTCCTAGTAGGAAGGCAGCGGTGGCCAGAGGCCAATGAAGTGGGACTGAGTTTTGGATCACAATTCGTCCTCCTGTTCTAATACGTTTTCATTCAGCTAACTAATACATACATACAAGGTGTTTCAGGAGCATTAACATTTTGAGCCTTTGGCAATCAGATCTGAGGGCTCATTCTGTTCAATTCACACCGTGGCTTATACTTCAGAACATTGCTAAGGCTTGATTATTTGCATATCCTGGAAAGTATTGCTCCAGCTCTGAACATTTAAAAAGGCGCTGCTGTGGACTGCAGCACAGTGAACAGGGAAATACGATACGTAAATCTCATAGAAATAAACGAGCCTGTAATTGCAGTATTAGAATTATATATTTGGATGATTATCACATCGGCAGTTTAATTTGGCCATCTTGGCAAGCACTGAAATTGAAGGAGTGACGCGAGGAACTATTTGTGCATTTTATTGCTTGCAGGTTAGCATTGTGACAATTCAAATACTATCATTAAGACTATATGGAAATGCATATATTCCCCCTTGCTTTTTATCTATTTGTACCTCTATCTTTGAAGATAAGTACAGAAGAAGATATATGTCTACCCAAATATGACACAGAGATCACAGAAGTGCTTGTAAACATTAATGTTAACTTGTGGACATACATTGATTTAAAGCACATCCTTTACTTTAAGTAGCTTTGATTTTCTGTCCAAAAGGCAAAAGAGTACATTACTGGCTATCACTTACTAAGTTTACCTAGTCGGATATTAGCGCTTCTAAAAACTAATCAGTATTCATTCCCTTTTCACTTTGGAAGATTAAAGGAATAAATGATGCGGTAAAACTGAATGTGAAGTTCCCCCAAAATGTGAAGAAAATATTTTGTGCAGTCTCATTTTAAGAGCAAGGGAAAGTGGTCATAAAAGTCTTCTGACTTTAGCGGCTCCTACATGATGTATGCTAATTACTTAGTATCTGCTTTATCGAAAGGTGACACAGTGTAAAAATGAAATGCGTTTTGCTTCTTGGAACTACTTTTCAAAACCTCTTGTGTTTATTCTGAATGTGATAAAAATGAGAAGAAAATAAAATTCGTCACTGGAGCGAGGTTGTGTGCCCAAGGGAGGCACCACTTACGTGCATGCACTGAAGCCAGTGTGCCTCCAGCGACTGCAACCACGACGATGGAGTTTTCTAGCAGATGCTGCTAGAACCAAAGAAAGATTTTTACTATTAAAGCTAAAACTGAAATAAAGGGAGAAATGGTGGTCCCCGGGCCAGTGGGGCGGTCTTTCTTCAGTTTCCCATTTCTTCTCTCCTTCTCTAAAAACAAGGATTCATTCAATGACAGCCATGCAAAGGTTAAATAGTGAGTTTTAATATTGCTTTTCCAAGGCATCTTTTAATTTGCTTCTGAACTAAACCCCTGAGAAACTGAATCTGTGTCATAATGTCAGGGAAAGATTCAAATATCAGAGGATGCGAAAATTAACAATTGAAATCCATTTTCTGAGTTGGAAAGTGCAATGCATTACTTTCAGAGACAAAGTGAAAGAAAGACTCTCTCAAGTTAAAAATGACTGCAGAGTTAAATTCTAAGTTTTTTTTTTTTCCGGCATTACTGGTAGTATTTGACTGCCCTGGTTTCTCTAATCGGATTTGAGCAAGCTCATAAAAACACTTAAAAATTTCTCATTGTTGTTCATGTGCTTTCAGTATAGATAACATATAGTTTATGACATTTGAGTTACAGGTCAAATTTGAGGCCTTTCTGCACATCCAGAGAAAATTACTTTTTGAATAACATATAGTACAACCTTCAACTTTTAATAGGGCAAAGGGAGTTCACATATAAATACAAACCTACTCCAAGTGACCAGATTACATGATTTCCACTTGTTCTGAAATGACTTCATAAATGCAATTTCAAAATTTCTTTCTCTACCACAGCGTGCACTCACACAGACACGGAATGAAAACAATGGGTTCACATGAAACTACTGTTTTTGGTCTGGCTATGCCAAAGGCTATTATAGCATCTCTGAAACACACACACACACACAAAATGGAAGGGCACATATAACACATTTCTTGTGTTTTTCAATTAAAAGAGATATTTTGACGTACTGTTCCTTTTTCTTATCCTTTTCTAGCTGCAGCATAATTTTAAAATAAACCAAGTGAGCTAACTCAATGCAAATTCAACCTGATGTTAGAAGTTAGCTGCACACGAACTAAGTCAGATATGGGAGCTTTGCCTCACATAGGATAGAGGGCTGCTTCAGATTACCTGGGATCAATTCTCACGGGACACTGTTGTGGAAATGATGATGCTGGGATGAGAAAACATTTTTCTTATGAAAAATCACAAGTCAGAATCTGCCACTTATGTCATCCAAGATAAGTTTGGTGATTATCCTGTAAATGCACATTGATTTTTGTGCAGACTCCAGTATTGCCAATCTCTCGAGAAATTATTCTGGTGTCCTGAATGGTCAGTTGCAGCACTATGGCAGATAGCTTGTTTGAGAAAACAAAGAAACTGCCTCACTTTTGAGTCTCACCACACTAATTTCTAAGCTTTAACACAGCAGAGAAAAAAGCCAAAATCTAAAACTTCAGTTACTTTTCTTTTTCCAGCTAACCCACAAGGTGGCACTAAAGAGAAAAGTGACAGTAGTGAAGAGTACAAGCAGGTTACATCCTAATTCAGTTCTGAGAATTAAACCTGTTCTATGAAATGGTCATACAACTTTAATATGATAACAACTCTGGACATCATCTTCAGCTTTGTCATTGCTTTTTTCCACCCTACAGACTGTTGCGGAGCAAAAAGTTTTATTCTATCAAGTAGCAGGTTATCTTCAAAAGAGTTAATGATCTGATAGACGTTTATATGTAATTATGCTGCAAATCAGTCAGTTCCTCCCTTCCTCCCCCCTCCCTCCTTCTCTTCCTCCCTCCCTCTTTTCCTTCCTTTCTTCCTGCCTTCCTTCCTTCCTGTTTTTGTCAGGATCATTGTTCAGCTAGAAACTATGACAATTTTCCTTTTTGTTCTGTGTAGTGAGTGCCTAGCACTAATGCTCTTGACATAAATGTAAAAAAATATACAACACATTTACATTTACTATACAATAATACTTTAATTTAAATTTAATTTTATTTTTGAGACAGGACCTTGCTTTGCAGTCCAGGCTGGTCCTGAATTCACTATGTAGCCCATGCTGTCCATGAGCTCAGGGCAATCCTCCTTTCTCAGAAACCCAAGTGTTATGGTTAATAGACATGCACCACTGTGCCCTGTTTATGTTGTGTTGGTGAATCGAACCCAAAGTATTGAACTTGCTAGACAATCACTTTAAACACTGAGCTATGCCCGAGCTCCTATAATTTCAAGATTTGAAGTAATCACAGATAACTTTCTAAAGAATCAAGAGAAAACATTTTGGTCAAAGTCTAATTGTTCAATTTTCATCAACACTTTTTGGACTTCCATGTATTGGTCTCCTAGTTCTAGGTTTCTGGAGAGTATCTCTTGGGTGTGAAGAATGGTGTAAGAGGAAAGTGCTCAGAAAAGCCTATCTGGAGGAGAAAAATATGATATAATATCAGCATATCTTTGATTAATATTCTAGAATTAAAGAGGTACAGAGGATCTTCCATTTTAGTGCCAAGGAGTAGGCTAAAATAATTTTGTTTCTCTAGCTAATATCTCTGATTATGAGTGCAGGGAAACACACTGACCACTCTTCAATTTATAACCAGGAAGTGAGGTTTAAAAAGAGTACAGTGTTAACTTATATTACACATATATGAATATACATCTTGTCAAATATTTTCTAACAGAAGGTGTATTTCTCATTTAGAAATGATTATTCCTTTGACCAGAAAATGGACTCAACAAACCTGCATATATTATAGATTTTTTATATTATTACACACAATAAAATTAGTTTTCAAAATGCACATACAGATATGTTCTCAGTATTAGTAATATTTAATTGCCTAAAGAAAAAAACTGACAATAACTCCCCTAATTTGTAATTAACTTATTTCCCATATATGTCACTTGCTACTTAATTTAAAAAACACTGTAATTACCTTGATTAAATAACTAATTGATAAACATTTATATATCAATTGTCTATCTGTAGTAAGAGGTTTAGGCGGTAAACAATGTTTTACTATCAAATGAAAGAATAGCTAATAAATTACTTGAAAAAATGTGGATTAGGTAAATGTGGAATAAAGCAGGGTATTTTATACCCTTATGCGACTATATTACTGTATGGAAATGTGCTTGTGTAACAGGTACTTTTCATAGATAGAAAAGGAAGATATATCATTAAAGTCATATGATTTTGAATCAGCAAAAAAGACTGGGCTAGATGTGAGGGGGTCTTACCACCACACTAAAAATATATTTTGATGTATTCGGTAGGTACTATTTTTAAGTCGGGTAAATTGCTTAGTACATAGACTGAAAAAAGCTACAGTCTAGACTTTCATTTTAGTTCCCAATCCAGCATGAATAATATTGCATTTCTTCTATTATTATTTTACAAAATGAATATTCTTCCCAGGGCCTTACTACATTATTATTTATTCATTTGACAACAGATGGCACATATCATGTGCCAGACACTATCTGCTTCAGTGAGGTGGCGAGCAGCAGTGCTCGGTCGGTGCTACGTTGCTTCTATAGTGTCTGGTGCTGACTTTATAATTTATGTAGCAAATATCAATTATGCAATCGAGTAGTTCCCGTTTGGCTTACCTTTCAGGAAATAGGACGTCATAGTGCTTACGTGTACAGGTGATGGAGTAATACTGTCTGGGTTTGAGTTCCAACTCTGTCATTTACTAATTAAATGACTGCACCAGATGTTTAATCTCTTGGAATCTTGATTTTCTAATTTGTTCAAAGAAGGAAATGAAAGCATCGAATTTAGAGTTGTTATTTTATGATTAAATAACAGAGAACACTGGAATACTTGGCACAAGTTAAACCATTGAAAAATCCCAGCCCTTACTATTATTGCTATCATCTGTAATTCTTCCTGCCATGTTTATCTGGAAACACAGATATGAGTAGCTCAAATTTATAGCAAGAGCTAACACTTGTGTATTTACTGTTTCCATTTCTTAAGCTACGAGATGTAATGCCAACTTCAATGGAAATGTCTCTGGAAAGTTAACCAATTTCTCTTCTGCTTGTAAACTTCTGTGTATACTATCTTTGTAGCATTCATGAATCAACTACAAGCATTGCCAGGTTGTATACTTCAGTAGGGCTAGGAGTGGGGGAGCAGAGCTCAGTGGTTAAAGTGCTTGCCTGGCTGTACCAGGCCCTGGGTTCCACTCCCCAGCACCACATAAAAAATAGCCGGAAGTGGGGACACAGACCTGTGATCTCGGTACTTGAGAGGCTGAGGCAGGGGGATTGCTATGAGTTAGAACCCAGCATGGGCTACAGAGACCCTGTCTCAAAAAAAGTGGTGGAGGGGTTGGGGGGAGATCATAAGCCAAAGAGCCCAAAGTGAACACTGTAGAGTTTAAGCTTAGCTAGAATCTTCCAAAGACAGACACAACTTTCTTGACTTGTTCTCTGGATGTGACATTTACTATCTGGAGAGTATCCTTTTATGTTATGGGACTTGTTCTGTCTTCCTGTAAGTATAATTATAAATGTTTTCTAGGTCTAATAATATGTCTTGTATATTTGTAAGTTAAAGAATTTATTAAAAAACCCAACTTTATAGATTTACATGTGTGATAAAATATAATCAAATTTAGGTATGATTTCTCTTTGGATTAGGATTTTTTAAATAAACCAAAGCCAGACAACTGACAGTTACATCAAGATATTAATACTAGTTGGCAAACTACAGGCAAAATGAAGTAGCACTCTTAATAACAGCTAATGTTAAATAATTGTCTTTTCATCTTCGAGACTTTGAGGAATGTTTAAAAGAGTGTATAAAACTTGTTGAAAAAGTTGAGAGATGTAGAAGAGGGGGACAAATGTATTATGTCATTTGAAAATAGTGCATTATAAAATATTAATAAAGATATCAGTAATATGAATATCCCAACTTGAAATTTTCATCAAATTATCACTATTTGAAATAACATTTTTGCTATTGCCATGTGACAGCACCATGATAGCTGGTAAGGAGTGACTTCAGAAGTTACTGTCAGCATCAGTCTTCAGTTGGGTAAGGCCTTCAGAAACTTGGTCCTAGCAGACAGCACACAGCCCTCTTTTGACTAACAGTGGAATGAAGTTTGCTCGTTTATCTCTCTTCATCTTGCTTTTGCTGGTACAGGAATTTTTAAAATAAAATTTCCACTCACTGAAGTTTTAGCCTTTAATTGAATTTTCTTTTTCTCTTGGAGAAGATCAAAAATCCCTTGCATAAAGAGCATAAAAAAGGTGGAGTATATGCTTCTGAATTTCTTTCCTAGAATTTGAGAGCTGGAAGAGACCTCCAAGTTTAGCCAGCCTAACTCCTTGACATTGACACATCAGGAAATTGAATACTTTAAGTGAGTGGGTGAAGACAGGATAAGGGGGAGAGGGCAGAACAGCTGTTTCTAGATGTGAAGTGCTGATTATACTCCAAGGAACTGAGTACACAAGGACACTCAAGTTGTGCTTGTCCACACAAACCAATAAAAACAGAAAAAAGAAAAAGCAGTTCAAGTATAAACAATCAAAGAGTCAATACAAGGAGGCCAGCATATTCACAGAAGCTAGTTCATTTTGATTGTTTACAGGATCGAGGTACAAATTTAATTAAAACTCACTTCTGTTGGTTCTTATGAATATTACATATTCAAATTGTACTCACTTTTACAAGCCCCTGAATCAAACAGGGCCACAAATAGCTTTACTGAAATTTGTTAAAGAAAATAGTCATAAAATTCTCCTAACAAATAAATGTTTCTGACAGAAGCATCAGGCACTTTGAGGAGACATTTTCCCTTGTTCAGAGCACTACTTGACTGTGACTGTTGCATTGGAAAATTCAAAGCATTCTCAGATCCATTTGCAATACTGAAGGCAACTTTTGAACATATTCACTAATGTGTGAATAGTTTATAGGGAATTATGTTCTTTAATATTTTTGTTAGATACACAACACAAAACTTTGCCTTTTTTCTTCATCTGAAGGTAGAATGAACATTTTATAGGAAAATAATGCTAACATTTTATTTTACCAATTGCTTCCTTTTCAGAGAAAGACTGCTATAGGCTTTTAGAAATTACCAAAGGAAGAACTCGTGGGACATCTTTGTAGCGCTGACAAGAGAGGAAGAAAAAATTACTTACTTGGTTTTGATACTGAGTTTGTTGGGTAAAGTTACATTTAGGGGAAACCAAGGGACTAGTAAGTTGTGTCTAATTGATGTGGATAAACTCACATCTGCTCTACTTAGGTTTCAAAAGCAATCCCCTTACTAACTTAATCAGTCATTAGAGACTTTGCTAATTGGTAAATGTAGTATTTAATTCTGCAGTATTCTAGAGCTACTTTGTAGTAATTTTCAGAAGTACATAAGTATGCTTATAAGATCCAAAGAAGAACTGTAGAAAGCCTTCTTTGAATCTTGTCTGGACCAATATCATTTTAGAGAGAGCAGCCTTCAAAATCACTTAGCAGCTGGCTTTTTCATTTCGACAGTGGTCCCCAGACCCTGGGGGTGCTGCCTCTGGCAGTCAAGGGTGCTATATCTACGGTCCTTCCATCAGGACCCTTTAATTTATCTTCCTGAAGTCAGGAAGTCAGGTGACCTGCTGAGGGTCCTCTAACTCTGCCAGAACAGCCTAGTGAATCCCAGCTACTCAGCTCTTCCATGCACATGGACAGCAAGAGCCCAGACATTTAAAATAGAGAAGAAAAAAGTAACTCGAACAGCATGTGGCATTTCCCTTGGTCTGTGCTGACGGCCCACATGCAACATGCTTAAAAAAACCCCACCCTGGCACTATTTCCATCATCACTTAAAAATGCTTCAATGGACATTTAGAATGCATAGTATTAAGCATGTATCCAATCTGGGGATCAAGGGAAGAGGACAGCCTCAAGCAGGGCTGTGTCTGCCATGGTTATCAGACTAAGTTGGTGCAGGTTTGGTGTCTCCCTGTTGACCACGCTTGTAAAGCTACATACAATATTTCTAATTGTACCTCCTCAGCGTTCCAAAGAAAGCATCAAACAGTTCTTTGTGAAAGGGCACTAATGATAGGGAAGGCTTTTTTAGCACCCTCAGGATTTAGAGGCACAGAAGAAACACAGAAATGCAAATGACTTCATTTTCTTTGTATTATGTACTGAAGATAATACCACTTTGTTTTGTTGAAATATCCAGGTTTTGAGACCACTGCCTCCTTAGCTGTATCACCTTTGAGGTGGCAGCTTTCCGGATATTGTTCCAATTAGACGTCGTCACACCAACTCCGAGGGGTGGGGGGGGGGGGAAGTCCCATCCACTCATCCTCTTCCCTCTAACTCTAAACTCTAACACAATCCGCAGAGTCCACATCCTGCCAGTGGCCGATGAGCCTCTTTGGATGACTCCTGCTGTCACCAAACCTCTTATTGACAACTGTTCTAACAAAGTTTAAACAATTTCCATGACAACACTGGAAATCTGCAAAAAAAAAAAAAAGATTTGCAGCCAGATGATGTGAGAAACTGACCAATCATGGACTGTTTGCTCACTGTTTTAAGTAAGTTTAAAGTCGCGGGGCTTATATCCCCAGCGCTCCTCAGTGTTCGTTGTTTATTTTATTTTGGTCCTGAACGTTACAGTGCAGGCATTAATTTCAATCATTTTCCCCATCTAAAAATAGAATTTATTCCTTGAGAAACGCGTCCCCTTTCCTGGCCTTTACCTCCCCAGGAGTCCACCGCCTGGCCCTGTTAGTGCTACACACCTGGGCGCATCACACAGCGTAATCCATGCAGTCAGGCTTTGGAGAATTTATTTTCATTTGCATACAATCCTCCCATTCCCCTGGCAAGCTAGATGTGAAGTCTGACACAGCCGCGCCCCCCCCCCCCCCCCCCCCCCCCCCCCCCCCCCCCCGCAGGGGCTGCCTTTGCTCTTCCTGTCAACCGCTAAGGGCTCCGATGGCCCCGATGGTCCCGAAGGTCCCTCCGCGGAGCCGCAGTGGGGCTAAGGAGTCGCGGGGAGAGGGGTGCCCGCGGGGCTTGTTGCGCCAAAGATTTATAATGTACTTTTTGCAGGCGGCTCAGCAACCCCCTCTGTGGCTGTGGGTGTCTGGTGTGCCGGAGCGGAGAAAAGCTCTGATCTCCCAGAACCTGCCTCAGCCGCCCAACCGCTCCCCCTCCCGCTTGTCCAGCCTCCCGGCGCTCGCTCGCTCGCTCGCTCGCTCGCTCTCTTCGCCTTTCTTGGGCAGTTCCAGTCCCTGAATGCAGCTGGAGTGGCCTTAGCAATCTCGACCTGGATCCTGTGTACACACACACACACCACACGCACACGCGCGCACACATGCACACGCGCTCTCACACGCGCACGTGGGCTCTCCCCCCGGGGACATGGAGCAAACCTGCATGTACCTGAAGTGGGCGGCCGGGCCGGACACTTCGTCCTCACTTGGCGTCTCCGGAGGGCAGAGCAACGTCCGAGCGAGGGGGGCGCGCCGTCCGGTCTGCAGCCTCACGCCGCTCGCCAACACCGCTGCTTGAAGTGTCCGGGCAGAGGAGGCTCCGCCAGGACCGATCCCCGGCGCGGATCGGCGTCCCTGGGACTTCCTCCGCGGCTCGGGTCCTTCATTCTCGGCCCTCCGCTCCGCCGGCTGCGGGGTGCTGGCTCGGGCTCCTCCCGCGCGGCCGCGAACGCCGCCCGCCCAGAGGACAGAACGCCGCGCAGGAGTGGGGGCAACGCGGAAGCCCCAACTTCCCTCCCGCACCCTCGCTCCGCGGCTCTGGGGTCCTCCCTGCGCGGCAGAGCCGGGCGCACAGGGCGGGGGCAGCATGCCCGCCAAGTAGCAGCGGCGCGCCGGGCCGGCCAGCCGCTGCCCAAGTTGGGCGCGCCCGGGCCGCGCCATCCGGAGAGAGGCGGCGCCGATGGGGCGCGTCCAGGCTGCCGCCGCCCGCCGCCCCAGCCCGTCCTAACAGCGCCGCGCGGCTCCCGAGGGTCCCCGCCGGCGCCCGGCCCGCGGCCCGCGCGCGCTCTCCGATGACTGCGCCGCCGGTGGCCCGGGGGGCCCGCCCGCGGGGGGTGCCGGAGGGGGCGGGGGCGGGGGCGGAGGCGGTGTGATGGCCCTGGACGGCGAGCGGGGGCGGCAGGAGGAGGAGGAGGACAAGAGAAAGAAGAAGAAGAAAAAGAAGAGGAAGAGGAAGAAGGCGGCGGCCGAGGGGGCCGGGACGCGCAGCTCAGCCTCCGCGGCCGCCATGGGAGAAGAGGGCGCCGCGCGGCGGGCCGGCGGCAGGGCGCTCCCCGACTCGTGGGCCGACGCGGCGGGCGTGCGACCCCGCACCACCGAGCGCCACGTCGCGGTGCACCGGCGGCTCGTGCTGGCCTTCGCCGTGTCCATCGTGGCGCTGCTCGCCGTCACCATGCTCGCGGTGCTGCTCAGCCTGCGCCTGGACGAGTGCGGGGCGAGCGCGGCGCCGGGCGCCGACGGGGTCCCCGCGGGCGTCCCCGAGCGCGGGGGCAACGCCAGCCTCCCGGGCTCGGCCCGGCGCAACCACCACGCGGGCGGGGACCCCTCGCAGCCCGAGAACGGCGGGGCGGGCACGGCGCGGACGCCGTCGGCCCAGCCGCCGCCGTCGGAGGGGGAGCGGGAGCCGGGGCAGCCGTGGACACAGCTGCGCCTGTCCGGCCGCCTCAAGCCGCTGCACTACAATCTCATGCTCACCGCCTTCATGGAGAACTTCACGTTCGCCGGGGAGGTCAACGTGGAGATCGCGTGCCGGAACGCCACCCGCTACGTCGTGCTGCACGCGTCCCGGGTGGCCGTGGAGAAAGTGCAGGTGGCGGAGGACCGCGCGGCCGGAGCCGTCCCCGTGGCCGGCTTTTTCCTCTACCCGCGAACCCAGGTCTTGGTGGTGGTGCTGAACAGGACCCTGGACGCGCAGAGGAATTACAACCTGAAGATTATCTACAACGCGCTCATAGAGAACGAACTCCTGGGCTTCTTCCGCAGCTCCTACGTGCTCCACGGGGAGAGAAGGTACGGAGGGAGGCGGTGCCCTGCACCGCCCCACCCCGCCGGGCGGCCGGACCCCAGGGACCCGGAGCGGAGGGCTTCCGATACCCAGGAGGCCAGGGGTGGGGGAAGGAAGCAGAGGCGAGATAGGGCGGCCGCCCCAAACCCTTGGGGGGGGGGGTGTCCCAGATGTACCATTATCAAACGATGAGCACTATCCCATCCTCTGATTGGGACCTTCCCTTTCCCCGCCAAAATTACTTAGCCGGCGGGGCGCGCGGCTCTCTTTCAAGGGTACTATGGAATCTGAGTGATGCCACGGTGACATCAAAGGCTTACCAAGTTTCTGTCGTCCAGGGAAAATTATTGTGTGCCAAAGACCAGAACAGTAGCCCAACTCCATTGCTGGTGCAGAGCAGGGCTGATTCCCCCTGGCCCCGACCTGCTGACAGTCCCCATCCCTTAGGGGTCCCCCGGCATGAGGATGGGTTTTGGCTGTACAAAGTTTGCCAAAACTACAAGTTGCCATTCATATCCGAAAGGGTAGTTTCCAGGGTCAGGCCGAAGGAGGCGGGAGGCAGTTGCCATGGCCAAAGCCGGCAAGGAGTGACCTCATGGGTACTGCAAGCCCTCTCCTAAGGCTGGGCGACTCCACTTCTTAGTCCCTGAGCGCCGGCCCCTGGCACGGACTCCGGTTGGGAACGGAGGGAAGCTGGTGGTCGTTCTCAAATGCTCCCTTCCTGGGTGCCTGTGCTGTGGCTTGCATTTGGGCAGTATTCTGCTTTTTTTAATTTTTATTTTTTTGAGAGGCTGTGGTGCTTTTCATGACTTGTTCAGTGTTCAGAGCTAACAGGACTGAGTTCGAATCTTCCCTGTTCCCCTAGCTGGGTCAGGGTTTGAGGAAGGTGGTTCAGTGTCCAGTTCTGCAGGTGACTCCCTGGTTCTTATTCTACATGGTTTGTGACCTCCACCTTAGTAGAACGTTAAGGGTAGATACAGTTACCGGCACTCCCGGTGCTACAAGCGGGGAAATGGAGGCACAGAGGAGTCACATGACTGGACTCCCATCCCAGAAGGAATTGATAAAACAGAGATTTAGACCCAGATAGTTTGGCTTCTGAGCCCATTCACTCAATTCTGTCTGGGGGACAATAGTGCCATCCCTAGAGCCTTGGTGTAGATGTCCGTGCACCAGTGCATTGAAAAGCGCCCACCCCTGGACCTGTCATGTCTGTGTCCACCGTGACGGCTAAGCTCCCATGAGTGTCCCGGGTGGTAGTGGGCACTCATTGTTGAAGGACTGAGCAAGTGATCGCTTGCTCTTGGCTCTAAACCGTTTTATTTAAAACAACTTCATTAATTTAATGACTACAGGGAAGATGAACAACTAAAGTGAACTTAAAATTGAAATCACCAACTTCAGATGGGGGCAGACTGGTGATTAGTAATTAATGAGGCAGAGCCTTTCCTTTTCTCAGGTGATTCTTGAACTGTAGAAAACTAGGGCTCAGAGCAGTCCAGGGCACCTGAGGTAAGTAGTAGGCATTTTGTTGTAGAGCTAAAACTTTGCCTTGCTCAATCTTGGATCAGGGGTCCTGGGGCTTGGAAACACTCAGAAGAAGTTGCTGTATAAGAGGCAGGGAAAATTGCAGTGAGTAATGGGAATACCTGAAAATTTTGTTACATGTACAGTGTTATGGGGTTAACCTCACATAAATAATATGCCCCATGCTTTAGTAGCTGTATGACAGTTAAAAATCTCCTATAAGTGAATGTATAAACTATTCACCTTTTAACACCTAAAATCAATTATGGATAACTACACTCCCTCTGTCACTTCCTCCCACATGTTCTGAAGAACACAAAAGTAATTTTTAAGCCTGCTATTATATCAAATATTCAGGAAAGATATAGAAGGCAAATTTGCATGATATGTCTAGAGATAAGATTGCCACGTCAAAAGATCAGTAGTAGGAACATATCATTACTGATGAATCTTGCTATGGCAAAATAAATGCTCCCACTCCTTTCATTTTTTGAGCCATGCCAAAATGCTTTTGGTGGAATTGAGGTTGTTTTGGTCAGTGCTTTCAAATTAAGAGGACTCTTTAAATGAACAGATGTTTCAGCTTGACCCATAACTGATTTCTTGTGTCCCCAGTTCATATTTGTATTCTCTTTTTATTTTCAGTTTTATTGAGTTTCACCACAAAATAAAAATAACTTGGCTTGAAATTTGACCAACGCACATGTGTGTGTGGCTAAACTCTGCATCCCAATACGAACGCAGGATTCATTCTCGTGCAAATCCCAAGATGCCTTCACTACTACACAGTATCTCAGAGAAACTCTCCCCCCATCCCCCAATTCAATATCAGAGAGAATCTGGCAACTTGGGGGCCACTTCTACTGGAGTGTATAAAGCAAAAGAAATCTAATAAACTATCAAACAATTGTGGCAATATTCCATATATTAAACTTTCGTTGTTACTATGACTACTTGAGGCATTTTTAAGCAGACTGGTATCGGAACCTCAGCCAAGGCAAGACTTTTATTGAAGATGATTTTGTCCTCAGAATGCTGTGTAAGTTAGCATTTTAAAACCCACTTTCCGAAAGGAGACAGGTGCAAACTCTTAATATTCATTTGGTTGACGGTTAACAATCTTCAGTTGTTATTTTTGCCAGTTTAATTACAGGATTATTTCTGTAATGAAAACAAATATTTATTCTGCCAAAGAGAGTCATATTGGGCAACTTGAAGTACTTGAAAGAGCAATACTACAGCAACTCAGTCCACTTAGCCTCTGTGGAAACAGTAGCTCGTCAATATTCTATCAACCTTGTTCTTAGTGTCAAACCTCAGAGATGAGGGAGAGAAGCTTTTGGTGAGGGTGGGAACCCTAGTTTCTACTGTGTGCTGTATACCTTTGGCACCTGGAAGGTCTCATCTCTCACTCGGTGCTGGAGGGCACTGGGTTCTGTCCTATGGGGAAGCCTTACTTTTCCAGGTTCTCATACTATAGTTGATCAAGGTTAGAAAACAAACTCCCCGCAGAAGCCAAGGACTTCACAATTTCATGCAAATCTCCACTCTCATTTACTCACTTGGCTGAAAGAAAAAAACCCAGCACTTGTTGAATATTGAAAATAAATAAATTCTTTTAAAATTGAAATGTTTACACACAAGCACTAAGTTATCTCTATTAGGCAGAATGCATACTCATTTTTTTTTCCTTAAGTAAGTGTGCAGCAGGCAGATACAAGGGGTGTATATTTGTGTCATAGTCACTTATAGGAGAATAGGCTTGCTTGGAATTAGGCAAAATGTTCATTTACCTGAAGTAATTGCCGCTTTTGGGTAGCCAGATGGTGAGCACACCCATGTTCAAAGTAGGGTACCTTAATTTAGATCCAGATGGTCGGATTGAAAGAGGAAATTTACTCAAAGTAAATGCACATTTTACTCACTTTCAAAGATACTGTTTTTCTCTGACAAACTTTGATTGGGTCTGTAACATGCCAAAGTGCCAGAAGACAGAGGAACATAGAAGCTCTTTTCTATACATGATTGCTTAGCCAGAAACAACAGTCTCTGAGTAAAATGGGAAAAAATAAGTGTGGTTCTCAAAGAGAATTGGGGCTTCTCTTTTGCCAAAATATTGTAGACAGCTTCGGGGATTTTTGTCTCCAGGCAGACATTTGCTCTTTTGTAGTACTGATATACTCAGACGATGCTTTGCCATATTTGTGGGGCAAATTAATATCTGTGGTATTTAATAAGAGCAAGAAACCTTCCACAGTGCTTTTGTGTTGAAAGTAGTCCTCTTTCCTTGCTTCCCTTTAGGAAGCAGACAGTTGCACGTGAGCAAGTGGGAGGACGTGAGCTTTTCACCGTTCTGTAGAAGACAGTGAACTGAAAAAAAAATCCCAAGAACAGTTTATTTCCGTGAAAACATTTTCATATGACTCTTGATGGGTTTAGCTCATTGTTTCCTGTCAGGTGCACATAATCATATGGCTAAACTGAGTCCAGTGCTCGATTTGTTCACAATTCAACATGTTACCAGTAAACCAGATCTAGACAGTGCCGCTCTATTTGGACAAAAAAGCACGGTCCATCTAATTAATAAGCACTCACCTAGGGAGGAAAAGGGGCACAGTTGTTGCTTTTATTGCCATGATTTTCTGTGGTGCCATCCCATTTGGTCAGAATGGATGGGTGGTAATAAAACATACAGATTTTTTTTAGATGTGTAGTAATAAAGTATACAATTTTGGGAGAAAAGTTAAATTAGTTTGTGTTTAATTTGTTCTGTGTGACTTCAAATAGAGCTGGTCTACTCTGGGTCACTTTCAGTGGTGGACCCGCTGCCTGCTTTACCAGTATTTGTTTAATTTGTAAAACATACATATTTTCTTAAACTATTTTTTTTTTTGCTAATATGTGTGTAGATAGCCTTGAGACCGGAGACCAGGTGATGGCTCTGGTGTGTTGCCCATGGTGACATTTGGTTGGTATGACCACAAGAATAGGGCACATGTCTTCAAACAGTGATATGAAAACAGTGGGGAAGAAATAATTTACCTTTAAAACATAAATGTTTTCCAAACTGTGAGGAAAGGCATTTTTCTATCACCTTTCAGGCTCATCCTCCACCCACCCTCTCACCGTCACTGTCATCATTATTCTCCCAAATTTTTTATGGGCTTTTTATATCCTCCCAGGTCCACGACAGTGGCTGGGCTCCTCCAGAGCTTTTCAAAGTTTTTTTTTCTTTTCTTTTTGTTCTTTTTTCATTCCATCTCTTCTACCACCAGAGAGTGGATGCTCTCTCACACCCAGGGAATTTTGTTAGGCAGATTTTGGAAAAATTTAAAGATGAAAAATACTCACTGTTCCACCTCACTGGATAATCTGAGATGATTCGCAAACACGCGTAGCTGAAGGAAGGTGGTGCGACTCTGGAGGTAGAATAGGATTTTGTGATTGTGTGGGGTTGAGTGGGGTGAACGTCCCAGACTTCCTCCCCCGACCCCCTGCACCATCCTCCCTATCTCAGACCTTCCAATACCTGGCTGGGCTGGACCCTCTAGGAGCTCTGACACCAGCTCTGCCAGGAAAGCGTGATTGGACCCTTCCCTGTGCACACCTATGCTGACTTGCAGGATGAAGTTTTAGTTTAGTTATTCTTACCTTTTATCATGCCTGTGCAACTACAAAAATAAAATCAGACAACGGACAGAAGAAAGAAGTTTTAAAATTGCCATCCTTGATTACTTTTAATCTCCATATTATCATTTTTTACAGAAAAGATTCAAACCCCTTTTTATCGTCTTTCTGATAAGAATGATGTGTGTGTGTGTGTGTGTGTGTGTGTGTGTGTGTGTGTTTAGCGGGTTCATGCTCCTCTTCCTAGCCACTGGCTCTTGGTAACGAGATCTCATCACTTTGGGTCTTGACTCTGCACTTCATTACAGACCAATTTTCTATTTGTTCTATGTCTTCACCTGTGAAATGAGGATAGTGATACTCTGCTTTAGAGGGTTGTGAGAATTGGAGGAGTAAACAAAGTACTGACAACACTGTCTGACAATTGGTAAATACTCCTGTGTTTATTAAATATTACTGTATTATTTCCCTGGCTGGAGACCTGCTATCTGGGTTGGTATAGGTTAGTGTAGGACTGATGTTCTTGCTTTAGGCTTGTCCCTTGCTGGCAGAATCATAAAGAGAAGGGGATTGTGTTCATTCCTTCTGGTCCTATTTGTTGTGTCCTTTATGCAGAATTCAGAGAGGTGGGGGAGGAAGAAGCAGAGACTGTTTACCATGTACAGAGGGAGAAAGAAGGTAGTGGGATGTCATGATTGCCAAAATCCCAAGCTTGGGTTAGACCTTGTGAAATGGGAAGGATTGAGGAAGCAGAAAGACTGAGGGAAACAAAAGAAACTCAAACTCTCTGACACGATATTGCTGTCCCTCAGCAGTGGAAATAACAGGAACTAGTGACTTAAGGTTTGAGACAGAGCCAGTATAGCAAGCAGAAAAACCCTGTGCACCAAACAGTCCTGACAGTAGCGGTACTTTATAATGCTCTCATAATACTTTACCTCTTTCCAATATAAAACAAATGAACCTCAGACACTAACTTTATTTATTCTTATGAAAACCTAATCGTATGACCTGGGAAAGTAATTTCAGTGCCTTATAATGTTCTTAATCAATGGTGATCCAGGACTTTATATCCAGTTTTGATAAGAGTATTTAGTGCTACATAAATAGGAAAACAATTAAGGATATCATGCTCTGTTTTTACAACATGATTATTCACATAGGCACCACTTCCTACATACATAATGCTGGCAATATTGCATAATGTTTTTGGTTTATTAGAATGGTTATTTAAAAAATAGACTACACACTTGCTCATAGCATTGAATATTCAACAGGAATACTTCTCTTTTGAAACAGCAGAGGTTTAATGACTCATTGAGGTACATAAAAACACACAGTCTAAAGAACAACCTATTTTGGTGTAAAATGATTTGTCATGGAGTAACAATCTCCATTTTGATTAACAACCTCATGTTTCACTGGGGCGTGTGTACCCCACATGACCTTGTATCAAGGTTCACTTTTCGCGGGACATATGTACGTTTCATGATTTGTCACTTTTATGGCAGCCAGGTGGCTAGGAACTTCATGGTCCACTCGGATTTTTCTTTAAGTCCTGAGAATTTTCATGATCCATCTTGAACTATTGCAACACCAGGGAATTTTGCAATTGTTGTGGAAATTCATAGACGATTCTTCACTCGGTCATACATGTGGTATGCAGACAGTGGCCAAAATGGAGACCTTTAAAGTAGTTTACCCCAATTGTGAAGTTCACTTGGTTTTGGGGGATTTCGAGGCAAATAATGACAGTGTTATGCAAATGTTGGTTACCTTTGCCTATTTTACCCTTATGAAAAGGCAAACTGAAAATAATGGAGCAGAAATTGTTTTGTATCACATACTGTAATTTGTTGGCAGTATCAGCCACCGTTAATGCATTACGTTTGCTGAATGTTATCGTAATGACTTGACACGAGTAGCTTGCCTAGTGAACTTCCGCAGAAATAAGAGGAAATCAATTCTCTGTATTCTTCAGAGACAACACAGGGCGTTAGGCCCTCCTCCTTAGCTCAGGCAAAATGTCAAATAGAAAAGTTGTTAAGAAAATCAAGTAGTTTATTTTAGATGGAAGAGAATTAAAATACAAGTACATTATTCAGATTTTTCCAGTTATGCTAACATGACATTCTTGGGCTGACACTTCTAGAATGTCACTTTTGGAAGTAGAATTTTTTAAGGTAATAGAAGGATTCATTAAAAGATAAAAATATTTTGCTTAAGAGAGCAGGAGAAAGAGAGAATATGTGTCTATATTTCCTTTTGTTTTTTGTTGTACTTACACTTTTGTATATTTCATATTCATACTGCATATTATATTTTTAAAGTTTTCATTTATTTTTGTAGTTTATTTATTTTGTATCCTGCTACTACCTCGAGCTTACTTAATACCCACTCAGACACTAGATCATTATTTTCTTCTCTAAATCACCCGTTCTGTAGTCCTCTGATGTCTTTAATGACAATAGAAAAGCTTCAATTCATAGAAATTCTATGAATTGAAGACAACCAGAAGGATATGCAGTAAAAATTAAATTGTATTTTTAGTTGAATTGCATTTTTAGGCCTGGCATGGTGGCTGCTGCCTGTAATTCTAGCACTTGGGAGGCAGAGACAGGAAGATTACCTTGATTTTGAGCCCAGCCTAGGCTGCATAGTGAGTTCAGGACCAGTTTTGACTACAGAGCAAGGCCTTATCTCAAAATAAGTAAAACAGCAACAGATCCTACAGAAACTATGGTCTTTGGAGAGCACTGGCCTGGCAGAGGCTGTCATGTTAGAAAGGACAGTGTGAGGGTGAGAGAGGTGTGAGAGATGGTGCTGAGCTCTGGGAGAACCAGAACCGGCAGGACTCCAGCAAGCGATGGACTTACCAGGCACGGAAGCTTTGTAAAGGCTGATTTCTGTGCTACCTAGGGTCAGTCCCTTTATTTCTCTCTACTCGTTTTTTTCCTCTTGACCTCTGACCTTTGAACTTCTCCTGGATTTCAAGACTAGTTCTTATTTTCCTTCTCCATAAAGACATCTTTGAGTTTTTAGTCTGAAGGTTCTTTGGGGCTGGCGTTTTCCCCCCAGGGGCCAGTTGACTGTCTGATGGAAAACTGCACCTTGCCGGTGGGCTCAAGTGAGGAGAGGGATGCTTCTGGCACCTAGTGGTGGAGGCAAGGGACACCACTAAGTGTCCTCAGGTGCACCGGATCGACCCCAACCTTGGATGGTTATCCAGTCTGCTGTCAAAGGTGCCAGGGTGAAAAATCCTGCCTAAGTGGAGTGAATTTTCTTCGCGTATTTTTCCTTCTTTGCCATGACTTTTAGTATAATACCTATACAGGCATATGTTTAATTTACTTTATTAGAGCATACACTCTTTTCAGGAAGAAATCATGCATATTTTTTTCTCTCCAGTAGAGAGCAATCAAAAAGACTGATTAAGAGAAGCAAATACATCATGGAACTTGTGGGTCCATTTAGTGGAAGTGTAACAGTATTTTTTAAAAGGAATCTCATAAAATTTGCAGACTATTTCATTTCTAATTTTTGTTCAGAAATAAAATCTTATGTTAAAAAAACCCCTTAACTGTAATCTAGTCCAAAATGCTTTAAAAAAAAAAAACTACAGGACTCTTTGATTTTCTAAATACTGAATTGAAATTCAATTGCAATCATCCTCAGGTGCTAGACTGTGAAATTGGTATTTCCTCATTTAGACATTATCAGAATATATGGCAGTCCTCTGTGCATAGATATATTCTAGGTATATGAATTCATTAAGAATATTAATTGCAAAAAGTCACTAGATGATCTTCCTAGTCCTGTTTAACCCCAAGGATCAATTACTTAAATTGCTGCTCTCCCTAATATATTTACATACTAAGTAAGGCAAAGATACTACATGATGTCTTTCTTCTGCATAAATATTTGGATTATTAATTTCTCATTAGCCTACAGGTATTTAGGTCTGCTACATCTAATAAGCTCCTACCCATTACTTACTTAATGTCAAAGACACCTTTGATTTTTTATGTAAAGACTAATGTATTCTAATAACTTGTCTGTTGAAGTCTTGTAGAATTTTTCCTCGTTGTTTATTTTTTATATGCTTAACTACACACACGGATCCACACAGAGATATGCACACTAGATTGCAAGGAGCTTAAAGACAAAAATCGTTATTAAAAAAAAAACCCGTCTTACCAAGTACCTAATATAGTGGAAAGCTCATACACAGCAGATAGTATCTATTTGTTCTATGATTGAAATTGCAGTTCTCAGATATTGAATGTTAAAAGAGAAACACTTTTCCTCATGTATAAAATTTCATGGTATCTTTTAAATAGCCTCAAGAGAGAAATACCAATCTCAGCAGATGCTTTAATTAATAAACTGAAAGATAAGATTCATGAGCATTATGTAAGATAAAAGCTCAGGAAGACAAAATTGTAAATGGATACGTTTTAACTAAAAGGTTCTGACATTTCATTAGTCCAAACTATATTGCCTTCAATGGAAAATAATTAGAAAAAACATATTGCCATGATTCTGGTAGGTTTAGAAAGAATATTCTTTGTTACTATAGTTGGATAACACAGTTAGCTTTGCTGGATGTGCTTTTTATTTTACAATGTGACAATTTGTCTTCAAAATTTATTCCATCTGTAGCCTCATATTTGTATGAAGATTTATAGCTAAACTTCTTTTCAATATACTATCTCATTTTATCATTTTGATAATTTTTAAGGGAGGCACAGAAAACATTATTAATGCTTTATTTCTATTTGTAAAAAAACCATCATTACTGCTTTATTTCTATTTGTAAAAAACATAAATTCAATCAGTTAACTGACTTACTAAGCCTGTGATATAACAGCCCAGTGCTATTTCCAAGATAACTCTCTCATATCGGCTCTGTGAGATAAGCAATCAATGTTTAAAATACCTTTTTTTCCCCTCTATATCAAAATTAAGCTTTAAAGTGGGGGATTCCAGTGACAAATTTAAACTTTATGATTATTTTTCCCATAATTATTATCATTAGTAGTATATGTTTGTAATACAGGGTAATTACATTCAACTGGGGAAATTGGTGTATATACACATCTCAGAATGATCTGAATATAAATCTTTTGGGTTGAACCAGGATTGGGTAATAGCATTCAGTATGTATGTCAACTTGTATTGATTGGTAGCCACTTCCTGAAGTCCTGTGCTGAGAGGGATTGTGAGGCCGAGTGTGAGCTCAGTGGAAAGTGTGCCACGTCAGATTGACCGTGTGTGACCCGGGTGATGGAGAGAGAAATGGTGGCCAGCTACTTATGGAGGAAAGAGCCTTTGAAAGAAAATACTTTAGAACTCAGCAGGATTCTATGAGGGGTCCGATATTGACCTGCCTTATGTGAGGTTTCAGAACTAGTATGATTTAAAAGTTTAAGCGATACTTGTCATGAAGGCATTGTTATATAGAACAGTGTATTTCTAAAGTACCTGATTTGGGTGGCCTCATGATAAACATAAACCATGAAGGAATGTAGAGGCTCCTTCTACTTAGGGCTTAACGAGAATTTAAAATTGGATGAATAATATATGTATATATGTAATATGTACATATATTGGCCTATTTGCTATTTAGATATTATAAATTATATATATATAATTATATATAATTATATATATATATATCACATTATAGTCCCTTATATTCTATGTGGCTACATGACAAGACCTCTAGTGGGCACTTGAGGTCATGAATACTACTGAACTTGTATATACTATGTTTTCTCCTCTATGCTCATGATAAATTTAATTTAGAAACTAGGCACAGTAAGAAAATGATAACTAGGTAATAATAAAATAGAACAATTATAATCATGTACTGTAATAAAATTGTATGAAGGTGGTGTCTCTCTTTCAAAACATCTTAATTCCTCAGTGCCTTATAATAATACTTTGAATTGCACTTGGCCATGGGTAGCCAAAGGTGCAGAGTGAAACCACAGAGAAAGGGGGACTAGTAAACATCACTGATCTCTGGGCTGTTCCATGTATGTGTTTATTACTGTGTCCAAGAAAGGTTGAAGATTCAGTGAATTAGCGACCACTGTGTATTGGCTATCCATTGCACAGTTTTCACAGTATAAAGTGCTTTATTGCTTTTTTTTTTCTGTCTGTCCTTTACAATACTTTCAAAGTTAGACTCGATTATTACTTTTTCAAATGACATTGAACAACTATACCTTAGGAAAGTTTAGGACTGACCAAGATGGTATGGCTTAGGAGAGTCCCAAGCCCAAGATTTACCAGATTCCAAAGTCCTTTTTCTTAACAAAAGTGTACTATGTCTTGTTGAAGTTTCGTGATTCACAGTGAAGATCTTGGTTCTGCACATGCCTGAGAACCATTGCTCAATTTCAGTTTTATTATCTTTGCATGTGGCAGGGATGAGACATCCGGGAGGAGAGGGAGACAGACTCAAAAGGAAAATCATTATTTTCCAACGTTTGCCAATATGGTGCCCGTGAATTGTTTTTCTGTTGGGTGTAGCGTTTCATCTATCAAGCACTGCTCTGGGCTCAGAGAATCTACTCTAAGTGGGGCAGAAACTTCCCTTCTGTTGTTAAGGAAGTATAATCAATGTAAAGTATGCTTTTATACAACTCGGACATTTAAGCATAGTTTAGAAAAAAGTGTTTTCTGATTTGGCAAAATATGGTATCCGCAAAATCATGTGATGTGACCACAACTTAACTCAAGCCGTAAATGTAATTAGAATGTCATTTTCTTTTTTCCCCCTCAGATTTCTTGGTGTTACTCAGTTTTCACCTACACATGCCAGAAAGGCATTTCCATGTTTCGATGAACCAATCTACAAGGCCACTTTCAAAATCAGCATTAAGCATCAAGCAACTTATTTGTCTTTATCCAATATGCCAGTGGAAACTTCTGTGTTCGAGGAAGATGGATGGGTAACGGATCACTTCTCACAGACCCCTCTCATGTCCACATATTATCTAGCCTGGGCGATTTGCAACTTCACATACAGAGAAACTACCACCAAGAGTGGGGTCGTAGTAAGTATTTTCAGCTGATTGATATTTTTGAATGAAGCATAATTTCAAAAGTAACCTGATTTCTAAATTAGCAATGAGTCATTTATAATCTCTGAACATAGCTGATTTCTTTTTTAATTCTTTTAATTCTTTGAAAAAGTCACAGAGGAAATTCTTTTCTATACCCAGTCCCCTTATCCCTTTAACGACCTTCACTTCCACCCCCACCCCCGGGTCCCCCAACCCCCCGCCCTGCCATTATCCCTGTCCCTTCTCTGTGCTCCCACCTCTTGGTATTCTAGATGACCTGTTGTCTCTTCTGAGAAATTGCCTGTTTTTATATGTGCAGTGGGGAAAGCTTTTTTTTTACTATTATGAACTATTTTAATGTACTGAAAATATGACAAATATTGGAATAAAGTCCATATACCTATAGCCAGATATGGAGAATCTAAATATTTTATCATCTTGCTTCAGTTGTATTTAATCACTGAGAAAGTAAGACATGTTGAATAGGTTTAAGGTTCTCTTTATAGGCCTCCACGTTTTCATTGAGATGAGATAACATTACCCTGAATTTTGAGTTTACTCTTCCCTGCACATTATCATGCAATTATTAGGTATGCGTGTACCTGTTTTATAATACATGCTGTGCTTTAAAATTTCATATATGTGACATTATATTATAGATGCCATCTGCAGCTTATTTTTTACCACATTTTATTTTTCTAGGAAGAGTGAGATACAGAGAACATTACCTGTATTGATTTATAATAAGAATTAGTTAGATCCTCCTTGATCATTATCGTTCATGACACTGCCATGTTCTAAGCACTTTTTACATAGTATTGCATTGGATTATGTCAAGCCAGTCTATGCCAAATTATCAATTTCTTCCTTCTTTCAATGATTTTCACAATATGATTTTGTTTTACTTCTCAAGTAAACTGTAAAGGTAGGTATCATCACATTTCTCCTTTTTTTCAATCAAGAGCTAAAAGTTGAAGAGATAAGTAAGTATCTGAGGTCACAATGAAGGTGGTAAATCCAAAAGTCAAATCTGTAAATTCGATCCCAAATTTTGGGGTTTCCCTGCTGGCCCCAGGAACTCTGTGATTGCCAGTACCTGTGTGTGTGTAAGAGAATTCAGCTGATATTCTCCCCATCTAAGAGCTGTAGTGTTCAATATTGCTTGATAACAGCAGAACCAGTGAACAGAAATCTATATTTTCAATCTGTGGGAAGTTTGCAGCTCTAGAGTAATCTCAATTTTGAGAATAGTTTTGGCTAAAGAAATTCTTGTTACTTTTATTTTAAATCACTGTGGAACCTGTTTAAAAATAGAATCTGCTGGCATATAATGCTATTATTGCAGAACTGCAGGATGAATTCATCTGCATAATCATTAAATAATATTCTAAATGCTGATTATGGAGGGCTAGTAGGAATTTTGCACTTTTGGGCTTCTAATCGTTTCAATTGTTGAATTCCTCTGATATTTGTTGATGTCTTCTATGGACATTTCAAGGCTGTACTCGTTGGACCAAACATAGAAAAAGGAACAGGAAGACATTTCATTTCCTTTTGAGTCTTCCAAAGTTGATTGACTTGCTGTGGGTCAACTAGCATAAGGTACACTGGAAATGCTTTTCCTTAGTATTTTTTCTTTAAAGAATCTTAAAAGTGGCTTTAGCCCTACACACTTATACTTGCTGGTAAGTGACCCATTTTTAAAGCCAGACACACTAATTACTTAATGTGACTTTTTGTTGGGGTTGAGAATCTCTAAGTAATTTGTAAACATTTTAAAATTCCTACCTAATAATTTTAATGCAGAAAAGATAAAACACTAACAGAAAATATCAAAAGGTCAACTAATTAAAATTTTAGATTGTATAACGTAAAAATACTAAGATCAGTAAAATGAAAACAAAATTACCATGGGAGTGCTTGTTTATCAACTGTGGAAATATAGTTTGAAACTTGACTCTGTTTTCTGTCACTCCCTGAAATTCAATCTATTTTCTTTTCATCGCCTTTCCCCTTTATTACTGGGAGCACATGGGAATGACATTTCTCAACCCTTAACAGCTGGAAGGAGAAGTTTAGCTTTAGAATCTAGGATTGGAATCGTCATCACGTGAAGTCCAGGTGGCCATTTCGGGTCACAGGCTGAAGCAATTTTCTTTGAGTTTTTATGAGAAAGAACTTGAGTAGCATGATAATAATGTCTCACTGAGTTGTAGTAGGGCCCTAAATATGAATATGGAGGAATCATCATCCCTACCATTCTTTGTTTATCCAGCTACCTACACTTTTAAAAAACCCCACTATTCTAAGTAATTAATTAAAAACAATCTAAGATCCCATGAGTTCAGGTTGTGAATGAACATCTATATTGAATTCAAATCTGCAGCCATGTTTTGCTAACCCAGCCCTAAAATGGCTTACTGCTCTTTAAAAATTCACTTTCAACACTTAAACTGAGAGATAACACATAAAAATATTTTGTTTTCTCTTGAAATATCAGCAGATTGCAACAGTGGGCTCCTATTCCCACTTGGTAATATTTTGTCATTCATTTATTCCTTCAAGAGATAATGCTTATTGACTCAGTGTCAAGTGTGGTTCCTGCCTCTGGTTGACATAGTAGCAAAAAAGCAGAAGTTTCTATCCTGAGGGAGTTTATGTTCCAATGATAGAGAAGCAGCCACCACATACATGCGCAGGAGGTCAAGTGCTAATATAGGCTATGGAGACATCAGTGTGTCAGAGCCAGATGGTGGCCCTCTCCTTTATATGGCTAGTTGCTTCCCCATGTAGCTTAACCCAGATGACGTTTCTTCACGCTTGTTTGCTTCAATCTTGTAGACATTTGAATTTTCAGACCTAGAGTTGGAGGACAGCCCGAGACTGTGCATAGGAAAAGCAATGCATTCACTGCTTGTGAATTAGTGTCACTGCCATTAATTAATTGTCAATTAGAAGTTGTGGAAAGTAAGTTCAAGGCCATTTAAAAGAAGGAGAAATTGCTACAGCTTGGAATCTTGGGGTGTGCTTCAGAGAGTTAATAAGGCCCTAAATGATGATTTGGTTCTAGAGACGCAGATGACGTGCACACGATCATTGGCAGGGGAAATGTTAACACTAAAAGCTGTAGACGTAGGGATATCTTCATGAACAAGAGAGTAGCATTATGGTTATAAAACTTGGGTTTTAGAATCAGGTAGGTCTGTTTTAGATTTTTTACTTTGTTGCTGTTACCTTGTTAATTATTTACTTTCCCTTTTTCTAGTTATGTTGCTTGAAAATCTGAAGTATGAATTTTCTGTACCCATATTGTTTTGGTTCTGTAATAACATAGCAAACCATTCCAAAAGTGAATGGCAAAATACAACTTTTAAAAAAAATACTCACATTTTCTGATGTTAGGATTTTGAAGAGCACAGCAGGAGCAATTTGTCTCTGCTCAGAGATGTCTGGGTCTCAGGGAGACATAGTTGGGAATGCCCTGCAATTATAGCCAGAATCCTTTGGAACCATCTTTGTCTGGTAGTTTTTGCTGTTAGTCTCTTGGGATATCATCTGAGGCTGCTGGCTGTAGCATCTGTGACATCTTCAGGTGGCCTGGCTTGCTTAAAGCATGGTGCCCTCAGGATTTGTGACATGGTTGTTCATAACACCAAAGGTACAAGTGTCCCAGAAAACTAGTGGAAACTATATGTCCTTTTTACAATTTGGTTTCAGAAGTCATATGATTTGTCCTATATTCTAGTGACACAAGTGAGTAAATAAAGATAATCCCAACTCAACATAAGGGTAACAAATTCTAATTTTTGATGGAAAGAGTGTGACCCTTTTTGATAGAAAGAATGTGGACCATTTTTAAAAATTAATGGTCTGTTCTTTGTCCACAAATTATTCATATTTATTCTACAGGCAATGTACTCGACAATGGCTCTCATTAAAGATATCAGGCTGAAGTTTGAGATCGATGATCTTACCAGGTGATTTAGATCCAGATCCAGGTGAGATGACTAGGGTTTGATTTTTGCAGGCACAGCTTCTTTTATTCTGAAGGTTTGTTATATATAAAGAAAAGTTACTTATCCTTCTGCTTACCTCCCAACCCAACAGACGATGGTGAGACTGGAATATGATTGTTGAAATAGCCATTTCTACTGAAGAATGGGGAGTATGGGAAGATAATAATGGCACTAGTTCATAGCAATGATCAAGTCCAGCTGACCACATGTTGTCATTTCTTTTAACTGTAGGTCAGTGCTGCTTCCTGTATTGTTGTTGTCACCATTTGGCCTCATATTTGTGTTTTTTGTTCTTTCTAAAGGAATTTATTTTTTCCAGGTGAAAAGTTATTCTTGCTTGTAGTTAAATAATAATTGAATAATTGAGTAAAGTAGTTTGTGTTTGCAACAGAATAATCTCAGCTTTCCCTCTTTTTCCCATCGTTATTCTGTTTATTGGTATCTGTCTATGATATGTAACAATTACATTCAGCTTGGGGAATTGATGCATTTGCATATCACATCTTAGTAATTTTTTTTCTCCTTCCTCTCCCTGTCCTAATATCTTCCCTTTTCCCAGATCCATTTCTGTCTCAACAAAGTGTACCTCCTTGTTTTTTGTCATCTCTTTTATTTTGCTGTTGTAGTTATTTAGTTTTTGGGCTTCTCATATAAGAGAAACCATGTGACCATTAAAATTTTTGTCTGACTTATTTTGCTGAGCATAATGGTCTCAAAGTCATTTTTCTACAATTGATTCACATTTGTTCTTTCTTTGATTGCAGAGTAGTATCCCATTGTGTATATGTATCAATCACATTTTCCTTATCCACTCATATTGATGTCCATATCAGCTACTTCTTTTTGGGGGAAATCAATTTTTTTTACTGTTTTCTTAATTCAATCAAATATTATTTATGCGCAATGTTAAATGATCAGAAGTTCGTACAAACCACTTAGCTAGGAAACTAAATGTCATGATATACAGCATTCAACTGTATATTATGATATAAGAAATTGGAGAACATTTTGATAATACATAATTACATATTGTATTATCTTATTATATCATTTATTTTGAAATTTTCCAACATATAAAAAATTTGTAAAATCAAAAATTGACTGATAACTATCATTTTCATCCATATTTCTTAGTTTTTAATGATTTTTCAATTGAAATTTTGATTTATTATTTGAAAGTCATAATTGGAACAATATTAAGCATGGAGAAGGCAGCACTGATTAAAACATACCAATCAAAATTACACAATAATCAAAAAATTTCAAATGAATCTCAGACTTCAATACACTAAGGGGACACCCATTTTTCAAATGCTCCTGGATTCTCTAGGTCAAAGGTTTGAGGAATACAGAGCAGAGGGTGACTTCTAATGTCTGGGGCTCATAGCCGAGGAGCCTCATTGACTGGGTGAGACTTGGTAGCTGGCCAGAGTGAACCGATAGCATCTCTGCCAAATGTTTTCGGTTGATGTTGGCTGTCCAGCGGAGTGTGCTGATCTAAAGTTAGGTTTGGTAATGATGAATCAGGCCTCCAAAGGTGAGTGCATTAAGAAGTTGACACCATCTGTTCTTTCCACTATAAATGGTTATATGGGTTGCCTTCATTGTCACCGTATCCCCATTTGTGAGAAAGTCATATGTCTTGTGTGGGGCAGAAGGGATTGGAGGCAGGTGTCCATCTAGCTAAGAAACCTTAGACTAGGGTAGTTATTATTGAAATGGACAGGATAGTATAGATATGAAAGACAGTGAAGAATTCATCCAACTCAGTAAGGGACCAGAAATAGAGAAATGTCAGGGAAGCCAGAGATCAAAGAGTCAAGAATGACTTTCACTTTTAAAGTAAAGCAGCTCTTTATTTTCTGTGTTCCAGATTTACCATGTCTTTTTTTGATGGGCTGCTTTAACCAATGAGAGCTTTCATTTTCCATGGCCAATTTCTTAGATGTATGACCTATACGTCCCAATCCATCTGTTTATCCTGCTATAAATGGTTACCTAGAATTTTATTAGCATTTTTATTAGCAAGTAACAAAATCCCAATTTAAGGAAACAGGAAATTTACTAGAAAGAGATGGGGCATGCCAAGACATCTTACTTAGACCAAAGATAAATTTGGGGTTTAAAACATTGTGAAGAGCTTGGGAGTCTCCTTTCAGATGCTTACCACTGTTTTTTTCTGCTTCATTTCACTCCTATTTTGTGTTTGGGCTTCTTCCCATCTATATGGTGAAATGGGACCATCAAAAGTTTTTACATTTTGCATATTGCTGTGGAGACCTCGAAAGAGACAGTGGCTTTTATCAATTCTCAAATGCATAGAGTGTGCATTGCTCTGGCTTCTGTTAAGTGATCACTTCCAGTCACAGTGTGCAGAGCATATCATGTGATAGAAATATGACATCTTCCGCTTCAGCTTTGTGGATGGGAATTTGTGGTATAGAGAAAGGAGTTTCTAGAGAAGGGGTGCTGGGGGGGGATATTGCAAGTGCCCTAAATACAATGTTTTAGTGTTATTGTTTAGACTGACTGCAATAAGAAAGATACACAAAATTTATTATGATAGTATATACATATATATACCCACTTCCAGAGAAATATCCCCACACACAGACACACATGCGTGCAGATAATGTACACGTCTGGTCTTGTATTAGTAATGAGATTCTATGTGGGCCCTGAAAACTTGGGACTATAATAGTTATAGTTTCTCACTGAAAGCAAAATCAGGTCTCACTTTAGTGAGAGGGCTAAGGAAGTACAGGTAAACATATTCTATGCGTATATTCTATTGTTTTCCTAAAAGATCACGTTAGTAATAGTACTATTGCCATTAAGTGTTCTGGTTAGATTGCATTATAAATGTAATAATGGCCCCTAGAGAAAAAAAAGCAGTGGTAACAGAAGAGTCCATTTACAAACTATTCCGGCCCCTCAGTAGAGGCTTTCTCTGCCTTCCCTTGTTGAATCAGTCCTCCTCCTCCTCTGTACTATTAGAATATTTTGCATTCATCTGTTGTAGCCATTATTCTGCTGCTTATCGTTTCTTCTGTCTTCTTTTTTTCTCTTGAAAGATCACTTTGAACGTAGGCACCAAGCTGGGCCTGTTGACGCAGGCCTATAATCCTGGTACTCTGGGAGGCAGAGGCAGGATGATCACAAATTCATGCCCAACCTGGGCAGGTTAGAGATTTAGTGAGAACTTGTCTCAAAATCAAAACTGAAAAATGGGTTGGAGATGAGGCACAGGGTGAGGGTCCTGGGCAGGATTCTCCATTGACACGAAAAAAAAAAGTAGAGGTGGGTACTACTTATTCATTTCTGTAGATCAGTAGTTTATATTATCTGTGGGAAGTTTCAGGTACTCAATAGAATTCCACGAGACACCTACATGATGAATTCCTTTCAAAGATAGCACAATGTCAGGGGTTTTCAAAACCTTTGTATAGGTTAATACGCAGATCATGAAAATTTATGAACAATATTAAAATATAAAGAGCAAATATTATAATATAGGTAGCATCTCTTTTAAGTTATAGTGCAGAAAGATGTAGGTGAAAAGAATTGCTCAAGAGTTCAGGCACACAATTTTTCTACCATCAGGGAACTGAATTCAGGGCAGAGTCTGGGCCCTGAAAAGGAAGGAGGTAGTTCTCAACAACTAAAAGATCAGCAATTGTCTCTCTGTTCTCTTTTATTAAGGAAGCAAAGGCTTTGAGTATTTTTGATTGGCTAATAATTGCTTGGAAATAGCTGGATGGGCTTGGGTTGGCTGAGTAGTCAGAAGCCATTGGGCTGCCTGTCTTGGGATTGTGACATCAGTGCCTCTCTCCTGCACTGAGAGAGATCCTGCGCAATGTCTAGGTCACCTAGTCAGGTCTGCAGTAGCATGAATAGACTATATGGCCAGGCCAGGGGTTTATTAGACTTGAGGAGGTGGAGCACTTAAAAAATCTCAAGGAATGTGAACCTTAAAAAGAAAATTGAACCTCTGGAAATTTCATTAGTGTGATAGGAACAGAGTCTATAGCTTCTGTTAAAGGGTGAATACAGAGTGAGGAAATGGATATAGTGACTGAAGACTCTTTTATAGGGCACTAGTTAAGGGAAGGGATAAGAAAATATGTTTATGTAGAACCCATTTCAAGTGATTTTTAGATTGTAGAAGAGCTGAATCTGGAAGAAAAGATTCCAGCCTCTCTCCAAGGGCTATCTGATGTTTAATGGCTTGTGTTTGTTGGGGGAAATAAGCACATTCTTTTTAAGTTTTAAGAATACAGGGATAGGAACAGTAAAAGAAGTGAGGAGATTGGACCTGTTCCAACTGAGGAGGCATTCCTGGCCAGCTGTCAGGCAAATAAACGATGCGGAGTGAAAATAGCAGCATGGTTGGAATCACTGGCCATGGGGTGCAGAGAGGCAGGGAGGCAAGTGATGTCAAAATGAGATAATATTCATGGAAAGATGGAAAAAGAGGGATTAAAAATAGCAATTAATAAGAGAATAAACACAAAGGGTAGAGAGACCAAGTGGATAAGGAAGAAAGGTGGTCTGTCGTGGGAGGAGGGTTTCAGATTTCAGGGTGAGTTGGAAGAATTTTAAGTCTATTATTGCATAGGTGAATATATAAGGGAATTGAAAAACTCATGGAATGAGCAGAGAGAAGGTAAATGCGAGGTTATATTGGCAAAAACATCAATATTATGGAGGGGTGATCCTTAAGAGTGATGCTAGGAGAGCTGTAAGGAGCCTCAGACTCATTTAAATGTGGAAGGATCACCCATAGGCCTAGATAGCGGGAGATTAGAGAAAGCTGTGTTGTCCAAAACAGGAGAACTTCTTTTTTTCATGGGAATGGAGGAACAGCAGCAATGATAAAGCTAAGAAGGGCCCATCCCCTGGGACTGTCCTCTGGTTCTGAGGGTGAAAGCAGTAGGACAATGAGAGCAGGACAGGAAGGGATTCCTTTTGAGTCATCCATCAGCTGTTGTGTCCAGTCACTTTGCTCACTTCTAGTTTTGGTGTCATTTCTGTTTATGGCGTTAATCTCCTCAACTTTTCAAGATCTGGAATTGCAGCCTTGTACTGTTGGAGCCGGCTTCTGTTTTCAACTGAATTTTTAATTTCCAGAAATTCAGCTAGGTTTAAGATTTTTCACTCTTCTATCAAAACATTCCTTAATATCTTGTCCTTGTCTTACTTAGCTCAGCCTTCCTTTTCTTTGTGTCTGCTTTCTGCTCCGTAAGCTTCATATTCTTCAGGACCACTATTTGTTCAGTAAATTTCTCTTTACGCCTGCTCTACGTTACTTAGTATTTGTTTAAGAATGTCTCGTTTGAACTGATGGTTCCCATAAACCATCCAGTGTACTTCGTTTTTGACTTTTTTTTTTTTCCTATGAGTTCCACTGTTTGGGGGCCCGTGACACTTGCATTTCTGCGTGTGTCTTATTGCCTTGTCTTCCCATGATTCTACTGCCGAGGGACTTCACTTTAATGCCTTGGCTAATAAGTTTCTTTGAATATGAGTGTGGGTGGTGGGAGCCAAGAGTCCATGGAGCTCTGGGTTGAGAGCAGGAGGTATCTTACTTATTGACTGCTGTGACAGAATACTCAACATCCTCAATTTAGGGGAGGAAAGATGTACTTAGCTCACATTTTAAGAAGTTATCACAAACATTCATGGGGTGTAGTAGTGGTGAAAGCTCCTGGCGGAGGCTGGATCACTGCTTAGGAGCTGTTCACCGAAGCCAGGTGAAGCAGGGGCAAGATGATCACTGGAGACTCAGGCAAGGCTGGAGCTTCACCTGTGTGTCTGCTGACGGGACTATGTCAATTTGACGAAATTAGAACCCAGGCCTCTGTTAGGATTAGGATTTGTCAACCACCATAGGTTGGGGATCAAGCACTGGTCTGGATTAGAGTGTGAGTGATTTGTGGGCTGGCCAATGAGAGAAGAGTACCCACCCAGGTGTGGGAGGGCCAACTGGAACTCCAATGGTATAAAAGGGAGGAAGCCGGCCAATCGTTACAGCGTCTTCCTCTGGGAAAGCTCTCGTGTTTATGATTGTCTATGGAGGCAGACTTGCTATACGTTGCAGATTTGTCAGCACAGATTCCCTCCAGTCTCCACTTGTTCCTGTCTGCCTGTTGCTGCTGTTCAGTTGCCGATTTTCAGGCTTTGGTCTTCACCTGAGGTCTACAGCAGACTCTCACCTCACCGGCTGTTCTGCAGTCATGGACGGGAGTTCTACTTCACGGGTGAGCAGCCATCTTGGACCACCTCTATCCTGGATTTGTAAGCCTTCCTAATAGACCTTTTTGTGATAAAATCTGTACATTCCATCTTTCAAAAGAACCCAATACACCCTGGAAGAAGCTATAACAATATTTCCTCTCCTTTCTTCAATTACTTCAAGCTGCCAGTTGAGCCCCACCTTCCCCTCCCCCACCTCGCTCACTTTCTGGCTCAGAAATCAATAACAAACATTGGAAATCTCTGCCTTGAGCAATCCCTGGTCTCAACAAATCCAATCTTGCCAGGTCAAACCTGCCCCTTCCAGTCAGGCCGTATGTCCCAGTAACATAACTCTAAATACATGAGACTTTTGGGGGACACTCAAGATCGAAACCATGGCAGATGGTGAGGAGGCTGTAAGATTCTGATGACCTCTCTGGTATTTTGTTCACACCCAGCCCTCTCAGTAAAACTGTCTTGTTTGTCCTGGCTTCCCTCCCTTGACGACAGGGCTCTGTGCTGGCTGAGGGCTTTCCTCTTCTACCTAAACCTTTCAGGAGCTTGCTGCCTTCCCCCCTTCTCTGCAACTATCTCTTGTGCCAATTTCTCCTAAAGCACTGAGAAGGGTGTCCCAATTTTCCTCATCTGTCGCCTGTCTGTGGCTTTTACCCTAATCAGTTCAGATTCATGTTTTTTTCAAAATGGTTTCTACTTGTGCCATTTCCTCCTATAAATGACAGGTGCTGTTTCTCCCAAACTGGTCTGCTAAGTTCAGGAAAATCTTTTCAAAGGGAACCTTGCAGTGTGTTTGTGAGCTGTGCTTTCTGCTGGGTCGTTGTTGGAGTCCAGGCCTACCAGCTGTTCCAGATCAGGGCTTACCTCCGTCTGTGGCTGCTGCTGCTTTCCATTCCCATGGCTCCCAGGGTTGGGGGCGGGGGGGGGGGCGTGTTACCTTGGTCCACAGCTGTTGGTGGTTATGACCCTTGCCAGGCAGCTTAGGGTGGCTTACTGTGCTGGTGGGTTCATCACCCTCTGATGTGTACACAATTTCCAGCCTTCTCATGGTCCCTTTGCAATTCCTGCAGCTCTCCTCCCTCTCTTAGCTAAGTTAAGCAGGTAGTTTTTAACCATATCTTGAGTTTTTTAATGAATCTGCGAGGAGCTGTTGAGCAGAACTCCTACTTAGCCGCCATCTTTGGGGGGTTGTTTAAAGAATAAGAGCTATTGAAAATAGCAACGTTTTCAAAGCAGGAAGGATGGCAGACTGGAGGACAAGTTAACAGAAGGGGAGGTGGGCAGATGAGGCCAAATTTACTAAATGGAAGCACATAGGATGTGGGGGGTTGTGTTCTGATTCCAGTGTTCCTGAGGCCCCAAGGTTTCCATTGGGATAGCACATACTCAGCAAATCTTTATCTGTCGGTGTCTGGCCTGAACTGATGGCAGATATGGTAATGAACAACAATGGACTTCAGTATAAGATACCCAACTTATTAAATTACCTGAAATTTAAGAAGTATATATCAAAAAGACTAACAGAAGTTAAGGGTAAAACTTATGTGGTAAGCAAATAAACCTAAAGAAGGGAAGTTTGATCAGGAAAGAGTATTCATGATAGTACTATGTTTACACTGCATAATGTGTCCAGTAGATTGCCAGGTGCAGAGCCAGAAAGAAGCGAGATTACTCAGCTGTGATCCCTCTTTTAATCTTTTCAGAAAGATTTCACGTGGCTAGAGAGGAAGCTAACAGTTCTGTTCTCTCTTAGTTATAGTCCCTCTATAAAACAGTGAAGTAACAACATATAATCTGATAAGAAAAAGATTTTCTTTTTCTTTCTTCTGCTCTTCTGCCTTCGGATTTATTATTTATTATTATTACACTTCTTAATCCTTGTAGTTCTATAGGAGTCTTACTCTGAAGGATTGTTCTGGTCAAGCCCTTATAATTAAAAGAGGTAGAAAGTTGCATAACACTGAAGAGGGCAGAGATTTGTGCAGGAGCAAGATCATTAGGGATTTGCATGTTATTTTAAAGAGTTTTGATTTTATCCATCAGGCACAAGAGTATTGTCTTAGTTACTGTTTCATCACTGTGACTCAATATCAGACATCCACAAGTTTAGGGAGAAAAGATTAGTTTTAGTTCACAGTTTCAGAAGGTCTTAGTTCATTCACGGGTAGGTGGCTGGGAAATTGTGGAATCACATGGCAGTGCCGTAGCCTGGGTTGGAGTTCTAGGGGCAGAGATCCTCCTGGCATGGCAAAAAAGAGCCAAGTCTGAGAGGAAGGAGGAACCAGTACACACCTCATCCAGGTCATGCTCCACCTCTCAACAGTACACAGTATCTGTAGGTACTTGAGGCTTTTGCAAGACCGTCTAGATTCAAACCATAATAGGTATCATTAACAGATTTGAGCTTGGGAGGGCTTAAGGTCATGTTGGAAGCTTTGTCTAGAAACACAAGGATAATACAAAATGTCCTACTATCTTTGCCTAAAAATCCTTGGTTTCCTTTTGTTGTTTACTTGACTAGTGTCTGTTCTTCTGGTCACTAAATCTGCCATTCTCACCGCTTTCTTGAGAATTAAAGAGTAAGTTTTAAGTAGATGTACCGGCAAGTTGCTTAGAAGTTGCTTAGATTGCAACTAGTGTGGAAAAAGTAGCCAAACTTTTGCATCTGATTTCAGACACAGAAATTCAGGAAGAAACTCTGAGCAGCCAGGGCATAATACAAATAATGAGAAAAAATGCTCCAGATTTTGATATTATGTTGAAATATTTCACTTAGTTTTTAATGTTGAGTTTTAGAAAGATTAACAACATTTGGTTAAGAAATATAACTATTTTTGGGGGGATAGAACTTGCAAGAAAAAAAGTTTTCTCTTTTGAAATGTCAGAAATGTCAGATATTTCTGGAGGCCTTTGAATTCAAATGGATAAGTAAAACTGAATATTCAGAGTGATAGATCAAAAGTACTAATAGTACTATCTGTCTCTAGCCTTTGCCACCTACTAATGTTTCTCAGCTTCCTTATCAGACGAGATGGCGGGATGGGAACTCACTAGGTCTTAAAGATGCTGCTGTTTTACTTTTAGGTTTAAGTTGGAAAGAACTGGTAAATTCCAAAGCTATTGACTTTTTATATGTACTGTTCACATAGTGCTGAAGACTATTTTTTAAGCATATTTCTTAAATTCATAGAAAAACATTCCTTTTTCATTCATGTGTATATGTTATACAACTATGTTTAATAATTGTATATGAAAAATTCTTGCATGATTAAGAACAAACACACTGGACAAAATTCATGAAAAGTTTGCATAGATGTATGACTTACTTTGAGTAATGGGAGAAGAAAAACTCCTTAATAAAGTGTCTAATACCAGTGGCCTTTATGGGCATAGCATCATGTTAAATACTTTGCACAAACCCATTTTTAAGGCTCAAATTTTGTTTTCAATAACCTTAGAAACCAGTTGATAAGATAAATACACTGCCGCACACTGGAAAGTATGATGTATTTTTCATAAAGAGAAGGTAATTTTCATGGGACATTAGATACCAAAGAGAAACAGAGAAGGCTATGGAGCAGAGAAATGATCATTATTGAAAGCATTGGATTTGAAGGATGGAGGGATATGGGTAGGTGAAAGGCCAATTAAATAATCTTTGTGAGATAAGGACTGCCACAAAGGAATGATGGTGGAGTTTTCTTCAGGGTAAGAAGATTATTCTCTCAGTGAGTTCATTGCAAATATTTGAAGGCAACCTAAGAAAACTTAAGCAAAAGAGAATTTCAGTAACTCACCTGAGCGGAGAGCGAGACGATTACGTCTCGTCAAAGATGGCTTTGAGGATATGTCCAGCTGATACTAATTACCTTTGGGAATTGCCAACAGATGGTCTAAGCTCCAGTCCTCAAACTCAAAGGAAGAGAAGTGAACCTTTTTCTTATTTTACCTGAATGGAATACCCACTTCATTCCGAGGTGATGTTGATGTTGAAGTTTCCTCTTCAGCACAAATATCAGGAAGAGATGATTGTTAAGAGGGATAGTTTCTCAAAAGAAGCCTGGTAGGATCTTACCAAGAAAGGGGAAAGTATTAACTATAAGCAAATATTTCATAACAAATACAGGTATCTTTTATTGAACACTTATCAACTGCAAAGAACTGCTATAGGTATTATTTCATGTTCCGAGGCAGGAGCATTTATTTTCCAGATGAAGAAAATACGGTACAGAAAAAGGGAATACCAAACTTGCCATGACTCGGTGGCTCCCCCGTGGCATGGCTAGCGCTGTGTCTTGGCGATTGGGCGGTGGAGCTAGCACTCGTAGCGGTGCACAATCCAGAGGACGGTGCCGAGTGGAGAGCTACAGAAATAACATTAGATCAGCAGCACAGCAGAGGCAGAAAACAAGATGAGATTAGAAGTGGGCAGAAATAAGGATCCCAAAAGGGATGTGAGTGAGATGATTTAAACGAGCTTTAAACATTTATCTCAAAGAAGTGTGCCAAATAGTTTCAACGGAGAAAAGTCCATCGGAGTCTCATGCTCTACCCTAGCCAAAGGGTTTTACATCGGGTAACAGGCAATTCCCTAAGTACCCACATGCCTTTCTCACATGGCAAAGAAACCTAATCACAGCTCCATAAAGTGCTGTGGTTAAATGACTGAGTTGAGATTTTAAAGAATATTGCTGTAAAAGGAAAGAAGTATCTTGGCACAAGATAACAGCCATATATATTTTTTTTCAGGCAGTTTTAAGTTTTCTCCATGAAGCCTTCTGGTTAGATCTGTTCTTTGAGTTGTAGTGGAGCTTCCTCTGCCGTTCTGTAATAAATCCGTGTGTTTTTGTATTCGCACCAGATTGTAGATTTCCAAGGACAAGAATTATTTGTACTGAAAAACACTCATATGTTACACATGTAATCGTAAGCTCATGCACAAACCTATACTGCATATATATCACATAAAAATGTACAGCACTTGCAAACACACATGTACACATGTGCGTGCACACACATGCACACTTTACCTATGGAATATAGTACACATGGCAAATTTCCTTGCCAATATCACTCATTCAATAAATACTCAAGTATGGGAGATATAAAATTCATTTTGATGGGAAAATCAATAGGTTTTGGTAAGTGCCTTGATGTGGTGATAAAGGAATGATAGTGAAAGGAAAATCTCGAACTTTCAGGTTGTGTGGCTGGGAGGATGGGGAGCTGGCCCTGTGCTCTTGAGTCTGGAAGCTTCTTTCTGGACTTTTCCCCTCCCTCTCTTGCACTTTTCTCTGAGTTCCTGGTGCAGCAGGACAGCTGGCTGAAGCGAGGCATTTTCCTGAAACTTAGCACTACACAATCCTGTCATACTAGTGAGAGAAAATGAAGAAATACAGAGTTCTTTTTTTTTTAAATATGGCAAATTTATTGTATGTGTGTCTCTCTGATGAAATGTAAATCTTTTAAATGGCAAGTCAGGATGAAAGTTAGGTTATCTCCACATGTGCCTAGAATTAATGTGGAAGTGCCTCTGGGCATTTCAAATAGGGGAAAATAGTCATTGGAAACAGGACTGCTTTGTCTGAATGGGAGAGTGCTCTCACCTTTTTTCTCTCCAGTGCTTCATCAGACAACGAGAATTTCCATCCGGTGCGCCTCTGTGGGGGCGTAAGAGATGCTTAAGGTGGAGGCAGCCCTTTTTACATTCCCTTTTCCTTGGGAGAGACGCTCTCAACAGCGAGTAAGAGAGACAACCCTGTGTAAAACAAAAGCAAGAGCATGCGGTTTCTGTTAAATGGTGTATTTTCCAGGAGGCCATAGTAGAGGATTTTAGCAGCGACAGCAGAGGAAGTTAGTGGAAATAGTGTTGGTAGTCAGCAGGTTGGGGTTGGATTACAGATGCCACCTTTGTCTACAAGCTAGAACAACAGGGCATGCCTTCTAACGCCGTTAAGAAGCTTAAAAGAGACAGTGGAAGTGAAGCGGCCATCGAAGCGCCTGACACACAAGGGCGTTCAATCCTTGACATCAATACAGACAGAGGAGAAAGTTTATGATTTAGTGGTGGGAAGACCAGTCCTGCGGGAGAATGAACCTGGGTGGTGAAGATGGGAGAGTCTTTGTCAGAGCAAACTCAGCTTGCAAAGGACAAGGAGGCATTATTTAGTAGGTGACGACAGGAAATACTGCCTGTCTTTTTTATCTATACCTCCCAGCCACTGTGAAAAATGTTGCAAAATTTGTAGCATTTATTCTCCCTGTGAGTACCAGCCTTCTGCAAAGGACTTACTACCTAATTATTAGAGGAAGTGAGCCGTGTGTTGAGGTATATTTCTCTATAGTTCTGACATATGTGGGAAGATGGAATATTCTTAGGTCTATGGAAAAATGGAGAAGGAAGAAAGCAGGGAGAGAAAATTATTTGAAGAGAGATGAAGATTAAAATAGTAACGCAGAGGTATGTATGCCTGTTATCTATGGTATGTCCCAATACTAAAAAATAAGGTAATATTGTGTTAGTGATCAGGCTATGAGTCAAGGTGGTTTGGAGGGAATAGTACAAATGAAAATGTAGGAAAAAAAAGATTTTGTTTCTTCACAAAAAGCTTCACAAAAATTGGTTATCCAATTATTGAATTTTAACACGCCATTACTTTATCTCATATGTGTCAGATTCTGTTTAACAAACTTTAGGTGGATTGTCCCATTTTATCTTTTAGCTATAGAAAGGATCTTCTGCTGTAGTACTTCTTATATTTGACAGATGGGGACATATTGGCTGAGAGATGGCATATGTTGTCTCCTGTGGGTGGGGAGCTGTTCCTCCCGGCTTCACTGTGCTACCTCACAGAAGCTGAGATTGAATTCCTAAGGACAGACAAGAGGTGAACATATCAAGCGTCGTTGCTCTCTTTAGCAAGCTTATCTTATAGCCAGAAGTGGGACACCGAGACACTTCGCGGAGAATATGCATTTTGAACTTTCTAAACACAGATCTTTAGAGGAAGATATTCCTTCAGTTCCTGTGGAACGAGGTGTTTACTCACTACACAGTTGATGTTTTGGACCAGATAACTTTTTTTTAAAGGAGGGTTGTCCTGTGCATTGAGCTTATGTAGCAGTATCTTAATTTCTACTTACTATAATGCCAGTAGCACATCCAGCTACGATTCCTGAATATGTCTCCATCTATTGCTAAATATCCTCTGGAAAAATCACCATTGGTTGAGAATTGCTATGCCGAGAGAATATAGGTTTGGTACTGGATGACCCTAGATTAAAAGGGTGGAGGTGTCTCTGCCTAGAGTTGTGCAGTCAGTCTGGAATGTGTGTTGAGGTGACAGAGCACTTGTCAAGGCTTATGTCTCTCACTGATGTCTGCTTACTGCAGCAGAGGAATATGGACGCAAATGACATGAGAAGAGATCTGGAATATGTGCTCTGGACACTATGGAATGGAAAAGACAGCCAGCATATCTTCCATCTTTCTATATCTTCCCGTGATTGTTATTGGAAGTGGAAGAGGCAGTGGAAGGAAATAGTGTCCGATACGGGGAAATCAAATGAGACATTTTATACTCTGTCTGTCTATGGTCAGGTTTGTTGAGCTGTTTTGGGGACATGAATATTGTTCAGTTCAGTGTTTCCACTGCACTGTGGAGTTGGTTTTCATTCATGCTTGTATTCTAGGTGTGTGGCGCCTGTGGAGGCTCAGTCATGGTTTTTCTTTAACCAAGTATGCATATTAGGATCACTTCAGGACTTACTTTGTAAGTTCACATTTAGGTGTCCTGCTCTAGTCCTATTAAATTTGAGCCTTCAGCTGTGGGATCTTAATCCTGAGCCTGTATAGACATTCTCTGATGTACACCTCTTTATGAGAAGTCTGGCCTCTAGTTTCCATCTCAGGTTTTCTCTCCAAGGGGCTCTTCTGCAGCCCTTCCTCCTTTAAATGGCATATTCTGTTTCTCCCCCATTGATTTATTGAGACAGAGTCTTACTCTGTATTCCTTTGGTCCTGAACTCACTGTGTAGCCCAGAGTGTCTCAGATCTTCTACAATGACAATTGTTCAACAAGTCTCTCAGTGGAGTGCTGGCATTACAGGCATGCATCACCGTGGCCTGCTATTATGTGGTGCTGGGGGAGTGAACCAGCGACCCTGTGCTTCCTAGGCAAGTACTGTAACAGCTGAGCTATGTGAAGGACCTGTTCTGAATGTCACATACTGAACATGTCTTTTAATTTTGTACTTACTGTAATTTTCTGACATGGTATTCCTAGCTGCAAGGGATGTTGGGAATTAGTCTTTATTCTATGAGGCTATGTGTCTAACAAAAATGAGGGGTTCTAAAACTAAATAAAGATCAAAAGGAATGGACATTGATGGATAATTAGCATTATTTGCCATAAAGGGTTATTGAAACACAATAATAATAGCCCCAGACGTTCACTCAATGCTGTGTTCCAGCAGCAGGGCAAAGCACCATGTGATGTTGCTGCTCTCACTATACCGATTTTATACACTGGGAAGTAGAATCTGGACGCGTTGGACATTTGCACGCTGTCACAGATTTGGTGGATGTTTGGGCTAAAATATTAAACAGATTTTACCTACAAGTATTTTTCATGATGCACTCTAATTATACCACCTTGATTTCCTCAAGTCGCTTATTATAGTTTGTTGATTTCATGGATTTATATAGGAAATATATGTGGCTCCTATTAATACTAGGAACACTAAGAGTGTATTATTCTTTAGATTTTGTTAGAATATTAATACTGCATATTTTGAGCCTAAAATTTGCACTGTTTTCTTGATTCCAAGTTGGGAAAGAAAAAAAAAACCCTGAAAGGTAGAAGGTTTTGAAAGTAAATTGTACAGTATTTTCAATTTATACTGCATTAAAATTCAGAAGATGGTATATAAATGAATGGAAATTTTGGAGTCACAGTGATTCTGCCCGAACAGAATTCATAGTAAGTCTGGTTTGGTGTTATATAAATCTATGGATCTCTCTCCATTACATAGTTTATGAATTCAGTAAAAAATACGTGGCTAAGTTTATTTATCATGTGGAGATGCCATAGTCAAAGAATGGTCTCTAAGAAGCCTTGCAGCAATGTCTGTGTCATCAAGAAAATTGTTAATAATGAGATCCTGGGAGCTGGCCCATGCCTTTAGTGACTATTCTCACTAGAATCTTCATGTAGATTTCTAACTTTCAGTAACACTAATCCAGGAAATACTCTTTCTTCCATATATACATATATATATATATGTATATATGGAAGAAAATATGTATATACATGTAACACGAATATATGTATATTCATATGTATATGCATATATACATTTATGTATGCAATATGTATATGTATGTAGTATAGAATATATAATAATATATAATAGGATATCTTAGAAAAGTATTAATGAAGGTAATCTTTGCTCCAAGGCTATGATTGATCTTTTAATAATAATCTACAGCATGGGGGTTTCTCTAGGATATATTTGCTCTCTAAGTAGGGTTGATAGTATTGTAGATAGAAATAAATACCAGTCACGTTGTCCCATGGATGTGTTGTCTTATCTTATACTTAGGTAAAGACTTGGTGAGAGGGAGAGAAGACAAGGGAAGTGGATAAAAAGGGGAAAGAGAGAAGAAGAAAAAGAAGAAAGAGAGAGAGAGATTGATAGATTGCCATTTCATTATTAAATAGAATACTCCACCATAAAAGACTTTAGTCAAATTTTGGCAACCATATGTCCACCTAATTCTGTGAAATAGTTTCATGCATGTTATATTATTCAATATTCTTCAAAAAAACTTTTTACTAATATGGGACATTCTCAGTAGAAAATGACAAATATTATTCCATAGACCAGGTAGTTGTTTCAGTAGTTTCAATAACTGATTCATCCTGAAGAATGGATTATTAAACTGCATGGAGAGGCTAGAGCTAGGATATTGTGTATGATTACAGAAGATGATGGTGGTTCATTGTTACTGCTCATGGAGTGACTTTTGCAAATGAAATCGCAAAGCCATTAAGTTTCTATTGATGACAAATCAATTTTGTCTTGAGGTGCTGGGGTGGAACCCAGGGATTTTGCACTAGGGCACATCCCTAGCTCATTTTACTGGTTTTGATTTTGATAAAGGGTACTACTGAGTCTCTAAGTTGCTGAGGCTGGGCTTGAACTTGCCGTCATTCTGCCTCTGCCTCCCAGAGTTCTGGAATTGTACCACCAGGTCTTGCCAAAACAAACAGTTTTCTACTGGTAACTATGAATTCAAGAGGAGTTTGGCTATAAGTGTCATTTGCCTCCTCAGTAATAATGCCTGGTGCATTCACTAGGATCACCCTAATTGTGTGATGATAATTGCGGCAGGAAGTATCAACAACTAGAGAAAGGGCTTATTTCTTTCTGGTGTAATGTGTTAGGAGAAGGGCACTCCCAGTCTAGGCACCCTTTTCTTTCCAGTCAGGAGACTATTACTGAAGATACAAGGTTTGCTGAAACGAGTTGGTACAATCAAACAAAAGTAGGTCCTTCTCTCCAGTATTTTCCTGGTTTCACTCCCTCTTAAGTTCTGCTTTACTCCTCAGACATGTATTACCCTTGCATGCACTCCCAATCTTAGCAGACACTCTGAGATGTCTCTCTTGGAGACCCATCTCTCTGTCTCGATCTCTTGGAGACCTATCTCTCTTTGTCTTGGCTACTATTGACTTTTAGTCTGTTTGGCCTTGACATCTTAGTTGAACAAGCAACACTGTTTTGCTGGGTTTATCACTTGCTAGATATACTAGTTCAAAGACAGGTCCTGTGTAGTTTGAATTTTTCTATCATTCCCTTCTCCATCTGATTACAGGCAGATTTTGATCTGCTGGTGGGTATCCAATTGAAACTCGCTTTCAGCTTCTCTTTAAATAGTGAGACCCATTAATTTAATATTTTGCAAAAAACAAGTAGGAATCAGACACATCTATTTCTTATAAATGTTTTCCATTTCTGCAGTTTTCACTGAAAATAAAAGAGGACAGTATTCATTAATTCTTCCATCAGTTTTTGATTCCACATTAGAAAGTAATTATGGGCTAAGCATAATGTTTCTGTTAACTATAGGCTAGTAAATGCATTTTGAAAATATGCACAATATTGTTAAGTCAGGGAGAGCAGAAATATTTTTATAATGTACTGAATTATACCACTCATCCATGTAAGCTGACTTCTGTTCTAATTTCTCATTTATTGTACATTTACACTCAGCAAGCTGGCAATCGTATTGGAGGAAGTAGATGTACATATTGTAGATGTAGCAAAAAAGAAGCTGGGCATTCTCTATGTAGAAATCATGACTTCATTCATTCTGTGACACAATCAAAATCAGCCAACAAGTACTTGCTACATTCTCACATGTTCCAGACCCCATTCCAGGTACCAGGGAGCAGCAATAAAGAAAAGGCTCAAAATTTTACAGACCTTATTTTCCATGTCAGTGGGGATTGACAAAGAAAGAAGGTAAAATACAGCGTATGCAAGAAATGGACTGGTAAAATTTGAAATGAGTTTTGTTTAGAATTCTCCACAAGTGAATGCTGGAGCCTAACTGGAACTAAAGGGAGGAAGGAGCCTTGAGATATTAAAGGCAAGAGGGTTCTGAGTTGAGGATCTGCAAGTACAAAGGTATCAAGATGGGTGTGCCTGGAGAGGGACAGGCATTGTAAGAGCCCTTTGGAGTGAGTAGTGTGGTCCACAATGAGGTCAGGTGTGTGTGTGTACAGGTAGGAGGGTGCTTTAGGTAATGATAGGCACTTTTTAATCTCAGTTTGAGTCATGTGTGAAGCGTTGGAAAGATACCAAGCAGAGGAATGATGTACTAGGCTTGTACTTCAAGTGCCTCTTTCGATATAGCCTGGGGACACATAGCAGGGGCGGCGTATGGTAGAGGCGCAGAGAAGAGCTAAGCAGAGTGCAGGCAGTGAAGAAAACGGAAGTCATGAGATTCTGGATTATCTGTGAAGGTAGAACTTGCAGGTTTGATCATAGATTGGCTTTAGGTTGTGAGAAAATCAAAGAACGTCAGTCCTTTGTTTTGCGCTAATATCATGTCTATAATTTTGAGGTCACACAGGAACAATTAAGCAGTTACTTATTGCTATCCGAGAGAATAGTTCTAAATCAACTCAGCTAAAACTAAATTAGAAATTTTCCCGTTGTCTGAATGGCTAATACTCAGTAACTGCATTCAACAAGATAATTGAGCTTTTGAAGATGAGTTTCTCAGCTAGCATATTCTCCATGCACGTTAAAATGCAACGTTTATCAAAACTCATATGCTTTTTGGTCAAGATACTCTTTACTGTCTTGTCACTTCCGTATTTTATAGTATAGAACCCTTGGGATCCATTGATAACAGCCGGAAGGCTTCAGTATAGTCAGGACAGATGCCACGTGTTTTTGGCTTCTGGTCGATCCTCCCCTGACTCCTGTCATTAAGGAGGGAGGATTAGGAGAGAATCTAAGTTGGCCATTCCAAGCAGGGCAATTCTGACTTCTATCTTGGTGGTAAAAGAACATTTATTTTTTCTTCAGCTATTTAGACTATCAGTACTCCATGCTCACATGGTGAATATAAGGACAAATTGCCCTTGACCCAGCACTTGCCAATGTATTCTTACAATTGACATTTGGAGAAATCATTTAATGGCTATATGAACAATCCACCCCTTTTGATCAGTAGATGTGTATGACCTAGAGGAAGAATTTTTAAGACTGGCAGAGCCTAGTACTGATTTTTACTTAACTACTTTACATATATAATTTCATTTCATTTAAGAAGCTCTTATGCATTTCAGATAAAATGAGATTACATATATTAAGCACATGGCATATGTAAAATGCTTTTTACTCAAATTTTATCTATTTCTAAAGTGTATTATATTGTTAGAAAGTTACAAGCCCAATCCAGGTTATATCAGTAGCTGTGGAAATGCTTTCATTGAGTAATAATATAATGCTACATACTCATTTTTAAATAGAAGGTGTGACATAAAATGTCCAATTAAATATTATATCTGTATTTTTCAAGGCTGTTAAGTTACCTAAAATCGTATCCATAAAGGCTAGGTGATGCGTTCCTCATTGAATTACTATACAAGGAAGAAATTTCTCTAATCGAGTATTATTTTCTTTCTGATATGGTTGAGCAGAAACTCTCATCTCAATTTAGTGTATAGATGCATAATTTATCTTATTTAACGTTTTAGCAATTCTAATATACTTCTTTTTTCTCAATTTCTTTATTCTTTTTAAATATTAGGGCACTTACCACATGTAATTAGTTAATTAATTTTAAAGTCATGATCTCTCTGTATAGTCCAGGCTGGTGCTTAACTTAGTATATAGCTCAAGCTGGCCTCAAATACAGAGCAATCCTCCTACCTCAGCCTTGAGAGTACTGGGATTATAGGCATGTGCCACCACACCTGGCTTGTGTGATGCTGGGGAATTGAACCCAGGGCCTTGACCTTACGAGGCAAGCACGCCAACTGCTGAGCTACAACCCCAGCCTCCAATTGATTTTTAGTCAACTTCTTTGAGGTATAATTTATGTGCAATAAATGACAGCCTTTTACAGTTTTAAATTCACTGGGTTTTGATGGATGTGAAACTACTGCTATATTCAAAAGAAAGAAAACTTTACTATTACACAAAATATTTCCTCATGTCCCTCTTTCTGTGGTTAGCCCCAGTCAACTATTGTGTGATTTTCACAAGCCTTTGCAAATTCTTTTTTTTTTTTTTTTAGGTAGAAAACACTACACATTACCTGTTTTACAACATAACTCTTGTTTAAAAGGGAAAGAGGAGGGGACTGTGAATCTCTGTGGTTGCAAGGTTATTTGTGAAGAGAAAGTCAGAGGGATAATCAGACACACATTGCGGATTTTTTTTTTTTTAGCACGTGTATGTGCTGAATGGAAAGAACAGGAAGGAGGTTTGAAAGCTGCAGGAATCTGGAGATCAGTGGTGGAAGAAGTCTCAAACAAGGGAGGGCTACAGTAGGAAGCACAGCTGGAAGAATTATTAGAAACAGGAGGAAACAGTTTTGCCTCCAAGGGCAGAGGGGAGGTGATATGAGATGTAGCAGGTAATACTTACATTACTACACTTGGAGACACAGCTAAAGAGTTTATACTTGATGGAGCAATTTCTTCAGTCAAGTGCAAGAAACGTTCATCTGTTGAGAGTTACAGAGGAGTGAGGAGGTGCCTGAGAAAAACAATAAAACCTTAAAATAAGAGCTGTGGCGAAATGATGATAGGAGTTTTCCTGATGAGGATTCTTGAGTGGCATTAATTCCTTATTGACATCGGAGGTTAAAATTTTGTGGTAGAACCAATCACATGGTGTTTTTTTTTTTTCAGTTGCTCCTTTGTAGCCAGGAGGTAGCTACAAAAGAAGTAGAACTTTCTGTAGGTGACTCAAAGCCTGAATGCAAGTTTTATGTCTAAATTTAGAATCTGGGTCTGCAACTATGGATAAAACATCTAGCTATTGTGAATTTCTTTTTACTTACCCAAACAGGTTTAGTAAGCTTTACTGAGCATATTCTAGTGACAAATGGAGGAGATCATATAGGTGACAGTGTTCGGTGACTCTGAAACACCGTAGTCCCACATAAGAGAGTGTACTGATTGTATTCTAGTTATACAGAAACTATCTAAAGTAACAAATGTGAAAATACTGTGAATCTGAAGTGTTTAAATAAACGGAGAGCAATGCTGTTTGGAATTAGAAGTAGTTTTGGAGTTTTATTATGATAATTTTGATTTTTGTATTTATAAGAGTATATTTTTAATCTGTAGCTCTAAAGAAAAGCCACCGACAAGAAGGCAGCCATTTAAATTTCTAATTAAAATGAAGCTTTTGCATTTCTCCTAGATCCTGTTTCCTTCCTTTGCATTAGCACGTGGAGTTGAAATTTGACAGTACTTTACCAATACCAATTTCAGTTGATTCTGACCTCTAATGATATTGCGTCCAAGAATTTATTCGTGTATGGAATGTTGCAAGTTCTTTTAAAGATTGGTGACAGCCTTGTATTTTAGCTTCATGGAGCATTATTGCTCAGAAAGTTACAAAACTTGGTCTCACTATGGCGCCCTCTACTTACTTCCTTTTATCTCTTCCAATTAGCTGTTTTTGTTATTATTATTATTATTATTATTATTATTATTATTATTATTATTTGAGACAGAGTCTCGCTCTGTGGTCCAGGCTGGTCCTGAATTCACTTCAAAGCCCAGGCTGGCCTTGGACTCACGGCAGTCCTCCTGTCTCAGCCTCCCGAGTGCTGGGATTATAGGGTGCGCCACCACGCCCAGTTTATGTGGTACTGGGGAATCGAACTCGGGTACTTAGCGCTTGGTTTAGCACTTGCTCAAGCGCTTTAACCGCTGAGCCATTCCTCCAGCCCCTAGCTGGTTTTATTAAAGTCACATTACTGAGGTATATGTTTTATGCAGTCATAGTCACCCGTTTTAGGAATATATTTCTATGGATTTTTAACACAAGTATATTTTGTCATTACCTATCACCACAATTGAGAGATAGGATGTTGCCATTATTCCCCAAAGTTCTTTCACAACTCCTTGTGATCACTCACTTCTCACAAACTCCAGCCACGGAAACCCCTCATCCACATTTTTTCCTACTGCGTTATCTTTCCCAGAATGTTGTTTGTATGAGGCAGCTATTTTAAGGCCTGTCCTGGAAAGCTGTTACTGGCTTCCTTTCTAATTACACCAAATTTCTTCATCCTCTACGCATAGAGGAATATCTTTATTTGTGGTTGGCCATGAGCAGTTGAATGAAGATGGTGCTAATGAGTTCATGGACGTAGGCTGCACTCATAACTTAAAGCACCGAGGGCTACTTTTTGATCTTTTCATAAGAGTGTTGAAACTCCAACAAAAGTATGAGATTGTCTCCATCAGTTACCACTCAATAAATATTGCTTTATCAGATTAAGGATACTTTAACTTGGATAATTTGTTTGATAAAAGTGATGATAATAAAAGCATTAATCCTGTTTTTTCCCATTACACTGTCCAATATGGGATGCCTGAAGCGAGTCTGTATATTTTAGTACATGTTTAGTAATGTGGAAACTGGAGAAAGCAAAATTGATTGCACATGGTCAATTGGGGGGGCAACATAAATTCTTCCCATAACATGTAGACCAGAAGAAAACTCATTATTTAACTGTCTGCTGTGACACCTTCCAATACTTTAGCATATTTCTTCAGAAAGTCCACTTTGTTTTTCAGTTCTGCTTGTTTTCTCTTTATTTTCTTCAGTAGGACTATTTATAGAATTCACATTGCAGAATTAGCATAGATGTAGCTAGATGAGGAAGAGCAGTGAACTCAGCATTGGTAGAGTTTCTGTCACACTTTGAACACATCTTGTTTATTCCTCAGAAATCCTGAAAAGTAAGTGTTAGATTTACAAATTAGAAATCAGGAAGGGAGTTAGTCCAGGGTTATACAGCTAGAAAAACCATCTTTACCTTCAAAGGCCATAATCACTATGCCTCATTTTGCTGGTTTCCGACACTCCTGTTCGTGTTGCTACATGACAGCTTCCCACTGTCATCCTTCATGCTCTGTTCACCTACTGGCTAAATGTATTGACATGGCTCACAGAACATCAGCTTTATGACAGTGTACAATTGTTCAACAAATAACAGGAATCGCTTTTTGTTTCCTTATTTAGGAGGTTAGAGCAATTTATAATAAATGTGATGACCTTTAGGTCAGGTATTTCCTGTAAAGTAATGACCAGACCTTCTCCAGCCTGCTATTAATTATGGTCCAAGAGCACTCAGCCATTGTTTCAAAAATAATAAAAGAATAAATAACACAGTAAAGGATACTTTGGTTATTATGTAACAATGTGGTGGGTGTTAGAAAGGTAATATTGGTAGCCTACGACTATTTCCCGTTACTTCACTCACAAAGAAGATGAACACATTTTCCGGTAGGCCACGAATTTACTAGATTTCGTTAGGCCACATTGTCCTCTTTCATGAAGGTTATCATTTTGTGTACTTTCTAAGATTATGTCATTTTAAAAAATGAGTTAAATGTGAGCATTTTAGACTAAAAATATTTGGTTTGGGGATTTTTATGAGAAATAAAGTGGTGAGCTATGTGTTCACTCTAATTCCCTTTGTCCTTCTTCCTAAGTCATTGTCAATATCCATAAAAATTTGTATCTGATTTTTGAGTGTGTTTAAGCAACGCTTTTCTAAATGTCTTTAATATGTTAGAGAAGATACCCCTCTTTCTTTCTTTCCTTCCATTCTTTTTTTCTCTTGGTCCTGTTTTTATTTGTTTTTATGAATTTAAAATATTTTTATTGTGGGATAGCATTTAGATGATCTTTGAGATTAGAAATGTTAAAATTCCTTCCACATACTAACCTTTTTATTTCATTAGTGGGCAATATTTATATTTGCAAACAAAAGAATCAGAAAGCCAGATAAATTCTGTACTCTTTTCCAAAAAATGAAAATATATAGTTACTTCAGAATATTGATTAATTTTCAAACTTTCATAGATTTTTCTTGGCATTATAGAATACCTTATAGACCAAATATTAAGACTTTTTTTATAGCTGTGATATACTCAAGTGTTTTTAAAACCTATAGGCCAAAATATACTGTGCTGAAATTAATTATGCCTTCCAAAGGGTACTATTTTTTGTCTTATTAAAAATCTATTTTCCTTAACTGAATTGTGTCTTTTAGGTAAAATACATATGCAAGTCTATAAGAAAAATACTGTCAGTAAAAAGTATGGAACATATAGCACATGATTGTTGGGGAGCAATTCTCTGTGACATTCCCAACTTCTTTTCTTTCTCTAGTTTCTTCCCTTTTCTCTTTTTTCTTTTCTTCCTGTCCTTTTCCTTCCTTTCCCTTCTTTTCCCATCCCTCTCCTCTTCTCTTTTCTGTGCTAATGACTGAACACAGGGCCTTTGCACACTGGATTCAGTGCCCAGTCCCATTTATATTTATTTTGAGACAGAATCTCAAAGTTGCCCTCTGCCTCAATCTGCTCAGAGTGCTGAGATTACAGACATACCCTATCACACCAGGCACACAACTTTCAAAGCCTGAGATTCTATCTCCCTTGGGGGAAGAGGGCAGATTTGTTCCCTGACCAGGGCAAACTCCCTCAAGGACAAAGGCTGAGCAAGACAGATTAGGGATTTTTTAAGATTGAAATTCCTCAGACTCATTGTATGTGCAGCATCTTGGGAAAGCTGGAAACTGGGGCTGGGGTAGGGTAGGAGGGGACTCATATGTAAATCAAGCTTATACTGCCTGACCGCTTAGGAGTGTTAAAAGTTCTTCTCTGATTCAGAGGTCTTTTGCCAGATTCTCTTAAACTGTAGCTGGCACACTTTTAGCTTATAAGAAAGTTAAATCTAAGTAGTTCTTATAAGAAAGTTAAATCTTAGTAGTTCTGGAAAAAAATATGGCTTTTTCCGTGTGAGCTGAATTTAATTTACCAGAGTATCAGGTCTTTTTGTGTTTCTTTAAAAAAGAAAAACATAGACACCTTAGAAACTGCAAACTTGCAATCTGTTAATCCAAATTTCTAGATGATTTTGCAAATTAAATGCACTGAGAAATAAATATTGGCATATAATATTTATCCTATAAAACGTTCTCTAACATGGCAGCATTAATTGTAGATAGTATATGAATATGCAAGTACCTTATTTGCATAAAATTGTTACATTTAAAATGAATATCATTAAAACAATCAGCTTGTGTTTGGTATACCACCATTTGTAATGCTGGGCCGTTCAACCCTTTGGCCCTATGTAGAGTTGCAGGAGAGGTTTATATCTGAACTGTAGCAAATAGATACAACATTTTCAGAATTTTAAAAACTAAAGCTGCTCGCTGCCTGTGATGGTAACATCTTGCTTTGTCACTGTGGCCTGCTTATTCAGACTTGGCTCCACTGATGAAATGTTAAGAATTGGGAATTGAGATTTTCAAATGTGCTTACATTTACAGATTCTTCTAAAATCAACAGTTAGGTGACAAGTTAGGTGACAAGTGTGTACTCTCAGAACTGTGAGTTCCTCTTAATATAACTTTTGTTTTCATTACCAATCTATCTGATTAACTTTATGCTGCCAAGTTAAAAATAAATTATATAGGCAGGTCTTTCTGCAAAATGTGCATTGGGATGGTCTATTATATGTGTTTTAGAATTTCTTAATTCTTAAATTTGTTAAATGTTTTATTTAAAGGAAAATTATGTATTGAAAAGATAATATAATTATTATTTTTGTGGAGAGAGACTCACTCTAGTCCTGGATGTCCCTGAACTTGCTGTGTAGCCCAGGCTGGGCTTGAACGCAAAATCCTCCTTTCTTTTAACTCCTGAGTCCTGAAATTACAGGCACGTGCTGACATCCCCAGTTTGTATGATGCTAAGGAATCAAACTGTGGGCTCTGTACTTGCTAGGCAAGCACTCTTAACTGCTGAACTATACCCCCAGCTCTGTAGCTGAGTTTTAGATGGTTTTCTTGCCTTAAGACCTTTCATTTGCATAATTCATGTAAGATAAACTTTTACATTAGACTTTGGTGATATTAAAAAATATTTCAAAGTGATGGGTAAGAGTTACTTTTCATCAGTTTTGTAAGGAAAAAAGAAAAGAGCCAACAAGTCTTACACAAGTTCCTCAAGGTGGTAATATTTTATGGGACAAGAAGTCTCGATTCTGTGAAGTCCTTCTCTGGTGCTTTTCTAGCCACCATCTGCACCATAACTCATGATTTCTTGTGCATTTTAATCAGCATCTTGTTATGCATAGTTCATGTCTCCTTGTGGTCTAAATGCCTAAAACAGTAAAGTGCCGCAGGATATTGGGACCTCGTAGCTGGGAAATTATGGTATATGCATTTTCTTTCTGTACCTGAGCTGATGATCTGCAAATCAAGGCCTCTCGGAAGCGCATCCTCAGAGGCACTAGAGTGCTTGGCTGGCAGCCCGAGCCCAGGACTTGTGCAGTAGGCTGCCTCACCTGGCCTTGTCAGGGTTGACCCTTGAATCCTCCTAGTGGGGAAGACAGTTTAGTGCCCTCTTGCCCCTGCTGTACTCCGAGCAGCCTGTCAGGACTGCTGGAGAAAGGAGAGTTGGCAGTGCAGCGTCCATGCCACGTGACCTGTTTTTATGCAACATTTGAATTGCTTTGTGTGGCCTTGGAATTATGGTTACTTTATATGTGGATCTGCGACAGTTTCCCCCCTTTATGTGTAATTTAGAAGGGGCGGGGGAATGCAAGTAAATTTCATTTCAAACAGAAATATGTTGCACCAGCTGCAGATTGAGGCTTGTCCTTGAATTGCAAATTTTCACAAATTCAGAGGATGTGCTACCAGCAGCCAGCGTAATAGCGTGGATATGGCCGAAGAGCAGCGTTCACCGAATGTATTCTCTTCCAGCTGCTGAATGCACAAATCCAAGGAACTTTTTCCTTGAGAAGACACTGATATATTTACTTGGAATAGCATTATATACACATAAATCAAGCGCTCTGGCAAGAAAATCAGTACTTGCAGGTTTTAGCTCTGAGTCATGGATTTGTTATATGACTTTGGGGTACTTACTGATGCTGCCGCATGCTTCTCATTTTAAAAACAAGTGTATTACCCGTGAACAGGTATCACTGGGTTCCTGGCAGCTACGGGTACGGCTAATGCTTGTGGCTGCCAATTCCCAATAACAAACATCTTCTAAATAAAATGTATACGTAAAAGTGCTGAAGTCATATGCCTGGATTTTTTACAAGGTGAAAGTAACTGACATTGCCAGCACCCACCAAGGCCTTCTCAGGCTGCTGTAAGTCCCTAACTCCATGCTTTTGCCCTAAGGGAAGTACCATTCTGTCTTCTATCTCCAGTTCTGGTTTTATGTGTTTCGTAACCTTGTAAAAGTGAAACGATCCATTTCTCTTTTGTTTCTGACTTGTTTCACTTACTGATGTATCTGTAAAATCCGTCCATGTTGCTTGTAGAAAAACTTTTCATCACATACAAAAATACTTTGATTTGTATGGTTAAAAATCAAGGATACATTGAGTTAAATAACTCTGCAGTTTCTCCTTGGCACGGAGTTTATAACTGAATGATCAAAGAAACATTTTTGGAAATACATAAGTTGCAAAGTTGTCTTGTAGAAGCTCATAAAGGCACTTAATAACACAACTTTCAGATGAAGATATGTGAGTATTATATATATATATATATGTGTGTGTGTGTGTCACTTATATATGATATATATCAAGGAGAGAATTATGTACATTTTGTTATGCTTTGTACTATTAAATTCATTAAACATATTCTGAGCATAAGACACTTATTAGTTTTATTGTTCACAATAACTCTAACGGTATTATAATTCTAATTTTTGGAAGTGAGGAACCAGTCTCAGAAGGGTAAAGTTAATTGCCTTTTTTAATATAACTTCTAAGTGAAGCTGGCTTAAAACTTATGGTTTCGCTTTCATGTTCTCTTAGGATTACAAAGGCGTAATCCCCGCATGCCTGGAGCTTGCGTTCTGGAGATCAAGTGAGGAAAACAGACAAATTAAATGAGAGTTTTAATATGGAGGATAAAATTGTGATACTAGCATTTTATACTGTTCCTGCTGCTGTAACAGAATACAGGCGACTGGGTAATTTGTAAGTAGAATAAGTCTATGTCTCATACTACGGAGGCCAGGGAACCTAAGTCAAAGGTCTGGCAGATGAACTTTGGGTGAAGTGTTACTCCTCCTCCTCAGATGGTGCCTTGTTTCTGTGTTCTCATATGGTAGAAGGGAAGAATGCTGTGGCCTCATAGAGTGGAAGGGCAGAAAGGGCCAAACGGGCATTCTCCAGCCCTTTAATAAGGGCACTAATACCCTTCGTGAGGGCTGTCTTAATCACCCGTGAAAGTCCCCATTTCTTAATGTTCTTGAGTTGAAGCTTAAGTTTTCACGTGAGTTTAAGGGAGACAAACATTCAAGTCGTAGCAAGAGGTATGAGAACTGAAAGCACGTGCAGGAGGGGTAGTAATGCCATCCTACAGACAAAGGGAAGAGTTGGGGGATAGAGTAGGCAGAGAGCCCCCCGAGGCAGAGAAACAGCAAGCATCCAGGGACAGGATATTTGGGGATGTTGCTGTAGTGGTAAGTTCAAGGTGGGCGGTAAGTGTGGAGTGGAAGAAGGAAAGGCATGGTGGGAATTCACTGGATTTGAGATGTGGCTGTGGGTTCAAAGAAGCGGGGGTTCATGCTGGGCTAAAGTTTATTAGGGAATTATGGTGGTTTGGATGTGGAGTGTCTCCCAGGGTCCTATGGATACTGTGTAGTGTTAGGAGGCGGGGCCTGGCTAGAGAGGGGTGGGTGCTTGGGGCTGGACCTGGAGGGTCACGTGCTAGTTTCAAACTTTCTCCCTGTCTCTCTGTCTGTACCACTATGTTGTAAGAATCTCTGCCCCAGGAACTTTATGAGCTCTAGCTGTGACCCTACCATGGGTGTCCACCATTTTCCAGCTGCCCACCCATCAAGAGACTGAGACCTTCTGAAACGAGAAGCCGCAGTAAACCTTTCCTCCCTAAATTGTGGGTGTCAGGTGTTGAGTCACAGCGATGAAAAAGTAACTAAGACAGAAATGGTAATTCTGTGATTTGGTACCAAAATATATCTGATCTAGATGGAAAGTGGACAAAAGCACATCTAAACCCATGACTGACAAAGAACCGGCAGTCACCGTTATGAGCTAGGACACGAAGAGGTGTTTGATATTTTTGTTGTTTACACAGTAGCCTTGTTTGTGTATGTGGATAGATGAGATAGTACAGTCGTCTTGGTGTTGGCCTCCCTTTGTCACAGCCACTGACTCTGGCCAGTACTCTTGTTCACTGAGATTTTTTTTTCTCACACTAAATGAATTGTACCCAATCACTGCAGACCAGTCAGAAGTTTCAGACCAACTCCCTTTTGATAGTGGCTACAGGTGCAGTACATGGCTCCTTCTTATAGTGGGGCTCCATTATATCTTAGTGATATTTAAAGGTTTGATTGTTTTCTTTATGCTTTATTTCTTTATCTAAAGATAAGGTTATTCCAAAGCTTACAAGAAATATGTGAGGTAATGCATATGATATACATTGACCAGTGCCCTGCAAGTGGTAAAGGCTTAATCACAAAGTACAATTTGCTGTGTATGGTGGTGAAAGCTTGTATCTCCAGCATGGGGGATCGCGTGCTTAAGCCCAGATGGGACAAAGTAGCACGCTACCATGATTATTATTTTGAATGTTGGCTCCATTAGAGCGATGAGGGGCTAACTGTGAGCACAAAAGGGCAAGGTTGTTGTTGGAAGGGATTCTAGAATGTAAATGAGCAGTGGTCTCTCCCTGAAGCAAGGCAGTGGCCGTAGGCAGGAAGGAGGACACTTTGTGCAGAACTAAGGGAAGTAGCGTGGTGTTCCCTGTGGATCTGAGTTGGAAGAATGAGCAGGAAAAGAGCCTGGGAATATAGAACTAGAGAAGCCAAGGGAAGGGCAGACATTATGGCCAGATGGAAATGTTTGGCAGTTTGCTGAGGACAGGGCATGGACCTCGGGGGAGAGGTCAAGTGCCGCCTTTGTCACTCCGTGAGCTCTCCTGAGGGGAGAGGGGACTGGGTGAGAAACAAAGGGTGGCTAACCTTGACTTCAAGTCTCCTGTGGCCTCACCCTCACGCTGCGGGAGAGGGCTTCAATTATTTTATACGTAGTAGTATATAATATTAAGTCTAGGCACCCCTCAGTGGATGGTTAGAAGTTACAGATTTGACTTTAATCAACGACATGAAATATTTTCATGCCACAATCATGTCAGAGATAATTTTTTAACTTTAACTTTTTTATACCCTCAGTCATCCATACATTTTCCTGGATGAAAAAAAAAATTGGTGTGTGTGGAAAGCCTGAAGGTCATGCTTGCTTAGATGATCTATTCCTTCCTTCCTTCCTTCCTTCCTTCCTTCCTTCCTTCCTTCCTTCCTTCCTTCCTGTCGGTCTGTCTATTATACGATCTATCTATTGATGTGTGTGCCCATCATCTATCTGTCAAGCACCTGGTTTTGTTAACTTGCTACTGAGTAACTGGACTGCATATATGTTGACCTTACTAGTACAGCTTTTACTGAACTGTGATTTCACATTATTCTGTCAGCCTTTATTGAACAATGTAAACAGCCAGGATTTAGTCTTTTATCTACTATATTGATATTGTGGAGGATCTGGGTCTTCATGTTGTTACTTTATAAGGCTCTTGGATGAAAAAAATTCCCCAGAAATCAGTGGTATTTTTTTTTTTTCCTGGACACAATGAACTGAGTAGCTGTTATTCCCTTTTTTTTGCACAAATAGCTGGGAAGTTCAGAATAAAATATATGGTGACTGAAGTATCTGACAATCGAAGCATATAATTATGGTGCTAGCAATACCTCTGGTTTTATTTTTTGCCCTGCTTTTATTTCCCCATACACATAATTCACTCAATTTATTTTAGTCTCGGAATGCTAAATTGCTTCAGTTTTTGTTACTAATGAGGAAAATTACACACATATACATAATCTTTATTTTTCAAAAATTTCAATTACATTTTTTTGACTGACCAATAAAACCATATAATGTCCATGTTTATGAGCTACAACACAATGTCTCAATACAAGTAGATATTAGTAATATTTAAATCAGATTAAATATATTTTAATAATAACTATATAATTTTACAATTAGAAATACTCTCAAGTGAAGTTGGCTCTCTTGTATGAAAAAGTAAGACTTTATTTCCTGTCATCTCAGAATTTTACCTTGATAACTGAATATATTAAAAAATGCAATATATGACAAAATGTGTCAGCCTCTTTCTTCATATGCAGAGTACATTAGGTAAAGCTCTGGATTTGAAACTAGAATATTGGATTTCACCTTTCTCCCTCTGCTACTAGCTAGGTGACCATAGACAAGCCATTTAATCTTCGTGAGCTTTGAATTTATCAGTAGCTTAAGATTGCCTTTATTGTAAAGATTGAATTAGATAATGGATGAACCTCTTGTAAATTGTACAGAGCTATAGATAGAACTGTTATGCAAGCTTTGATTTTATATGGAGAATACTTTAACCTTTTTAAAAAAATCTTATTTTACTTACATGTATTAATTTGACGTGAAATAATTAGTGATTATTTTAATTATGAAAATTGTGAAATAAAATATAATTTGATACGTGCTTATAGTTTGTAATAAGCAGGTTAAAGTAGTTACATTTTCATCTTATCAAAGCACAGGAAGATAGGGATAGTACTTTTTTTTATAGCACAGTGGACTAAGTAGTGTGTGATAACCCACTCCTAGTTGTATGAATAACTAGAAAAGAGAAACTTAAAAGCTCAAAATACAAAGTAATCATAAAAGAACATAAACATAAATTGCTTTGATTAGCACATATTAGCACATATTGCATATATATATATATATGCAAATATTACACTGGACTCTGTAAAAAATGTACAATCATCATATGATAAACATTTAAAAATTCTTACTTTGCCGTAGTCACACGGACAGGTATTAGTTAAGAACAGGAATCCTCGAATGAAGTTAAGAACATGAATCAAGTGTCAGTATTAATGAGACTTTACGATTCTCAGCTACATTTTCTGTCTCATTTCTGATAGAAACATTTAAAAGGGAAATCCTTTACTTGTCTCTTAATTTTGCAATAGAAAGAAATGGCAACTGACGCAGCTACAAAGCGAGAGGTGGAAGGCGGTGGCTGGAACTGTGGCTGTCAAAAGTGTGAAGGAAGCAGCAGCTCCTTAGGGCTAGCTGATGGTTTCCAGGAAGGAGCCAGGGCTGCTGTGGACTAGTGATTTTTCTCAAGAGATTCCCTAAAATAAAAGTTTTTAACAGTTATCCTAACTTGTAACTTCTGGAAATTAACTTCAAATTAAAAAAAAGTATATGTAGTGGGAAAATGTTCAGGTTAAGAGGAGTGTGATATTTGACTTTTTGGCTACTTGCTCATTTGTGGTATTTTCAAAACTCACCTTGTCTTGGCGGCGACAATAGACCAAAGGGAGGGTACATTTTTAAATTCATTTTATGCAGTAAGTGGAAACTCTTGCTTTACCAAGTTTTCCAAAGCCTCTTCTCCAGTGAATATTCATTAAAACCTACACATTGTTTTCTAAGTATATTCAGGTTTGTTTATAAAAAATCTTTTACTATGAATGCATTGTAGAAGTGTTTATTAAAACACAAGGTTAATGCTGTTGTAATGTACGAGTAGCAGTATTTATAAACAATCATTTTGTGAATAATGTGTGCTTTAGCCCAGCGTTGATGCTCTCTAATTGAGGATAACATACTGACTTTTTTTTTTAAACTACAAAGCTCAGAAGTCCTAGAGGCTATATTTTACTAACATCAAAGGAACTGTTGACTGCTTATTTTATCACAGTGGTTCTTATGGAGAGGAAATTATAAAATAGGAAGAAAATAGGACACAGTTTAATCACCTGCTACTTAACAAATACAATTTCCACTTTTCACAGTTTTTTTATTTGCAAATTCTCTTGTTAAAACTTATTGGTAACCTCCAAATCAATATTTGCGCCATTTTCATGGTCATTTCATAGACATGTGCATAGTAGTTAAAACACTTGAGTCACCTGATTTGAATGCTCCCAGCAAAAGTGGAACAAATGGATTTCCTTGTTTCCATTTACAGTACTATAAACAAATGCTTTTGTGGTTTATCCAGTGCTAGTATTACTTTTTTCTTCTATTGGGGAGCTTTCTATTGATGATATTCATTTTCCTCTGTAATTATTTTTATTAATACATGCTGAAACACAGTAGGAATTTCACCTTGGTGAATCGGTGCACATACATATTACAGCTTATTTTTCTTTCCCTTTCCCCTCCAGCCTTCATCCTCCATCCTCAAATCCCCTTGGCCCTTAAGAATAGTTCTAGCAACTAAGGTTATGCCTAATTTGAAAGAATACACTAAAATTAAAACGAAATGAAGTGATACACATTTAAGCAATAAGCTAGAGTCAGGTTTTCAGCCCGGGTGGGGTTGGTAGAGAGGGGTTGAACAGAATCATCTTACTGGATCAGAACTTTCAGATTAATTTACAAAGAACTCTCCACTATCTGCTGTTAACTCAGACTGTGTTCTAGCAGATAACAGACCTTATTTTATCTCTTCGTGATGAATGTTGGATGAGTTGTAAGAAAAAGCCGAGAGTCGTTTTGCTGCAGTTTTCAAGGTTCGTCTTTCACACAGCTCCAAAGGGTCAGGGCTCTAAAGGGGCTGCTCCTTTGGAATCGTGTTTGTTGCCAGGCATTCTGAGCTTACTCTCACGCCATTTCCCACAATTGAGTTGAGTATATGAAGGCACCTGGTGCCAAAGAAGACTATGTGTAGGCTTTGCGTGGCGAGTGGCATGAATTGGCACAAATGACTGGGGCCAGTCATATTTATCCTTAGAAAATTTTATTCTTGCATAGTCACTATTTTACTCTTAATCCATCGTGTATTTTAAAGCATTGCCCACTAGGAAGATTTGACTTCATCATCAGGGATTTGTGTATTTTTACATATTTATTCAAATCCCAGAAAAGAAAAATCTAGGATTAAAAAACAGTCAAATTAATGAACAATTGTGTTTACCAAAGAGCATTATATGAAGAAAAACAGCAATAATGATTTTGTTGTTGTAACCAGAATCTGATGCTTTAAGAACGAAGGAATTACACAAATATAACAAGAAAGAACCACAATAAATTCAGTACTCTCCTTTTATAAAATATTTTACATATGGTTTTTCAGATATACATTCAATGTGTTGATTATTTCTATAGATTTCTATTTTCAGCTTGGGTGTTTTAAATTTAAAAAATTAAATTTTATTTTACATAACTATGGACAGTGTGATATTTCAATACATGTATGTATTCTATAGTAAAATCAGTGTATTTACCATACACTTTATAGTTTTATCATTTCTTTTTGGTATGATCATTGAAAATTTTCACTTCTACCTCTTTCACGATATGCAATAGAAGGTTGTTAACTTTGCAATAGAGCACTAAATCATATGCCTTTTATCTCATGGTAATTTTGTACTCATTGACCAGTCTCTCCCTACCATCCATCCCTGTTCAGAAGAAAGGTTGAAAACACCCTTCTTCTCTTATATCGGAATCAACTTCATAGACAAGTGGGCACTGGTCCAGCAATTGCCTTTATATGCCTGCCTTATTTCACATAACATTGCTCCTGCAGGTTGCTCCATGTTTCTGCAAATGACAGAATTTCGTTCTGTTTAAAAATTTGTTTCGTGGCTGAGTAGTAAATCATTTTGTGCACACACCACATTTTCTTTGTTCATCTGCTGGTGGACACTTCTAATCAATGGTTATTAAACCAATTCTTGCTGTTGAACAACACAAAATCTTCTTGTCACTGTTGCAAGTTTAACTTTTTATTTACTTTTTGGTTTTGTTTTGTGAGACACAGTCTCCCACTGCAGCCCGGCTGGTCCTGAACTCACTATGAAGCCCAGGTTGGACTTAGACTCATGGCAATCCTCTTGCCTCAACCTCCCGAATGCTGGGATTACAGATGTGTGCCACCATGCCTGGTTTGTGTGGTGCTGGAGAATAGAACTCGGGTACTTAGTGCTTGACTTTGAGCTTGCTAGGTAAGCCCTTTAACTGCTGATCCATTCCTTCTAGTTCCTTCAAGTTGAACTAGTTTAAAATGAGGAACTATTTAGGGAAAGTAACCATACAGCCTAAGCTGGTTCTGTTTTTAATAATAAGTTTGGGATTTTTACTTGGAATAATTACCAGATTATGACTAATATGCAGTTTACCCATTTTTATTTTTGGTTTTCAGAAAATATAAACAGTCTCAGTCACTTTCCCATCAGTGGACAAAGTATCTGACACCCACAATGTAATGGAGAGAGTTATTTGGGTTTGCGCTTTTTAGAGGATTCAGTCCATAGTCCTCTGGATCTCTGACCAGAAGGACATGGTGGCAAGGCATAGGTCAAGGATAGCGGCCCACATCATGGCAGCCAGGGAGCAGGGAGAGAAAGGAGTTGGAGACAAGAACACACATTCCAGATTGAGCTCCCTGTAGCCTATCCCTCCAATCAAGCCGAACCTATCAGAGAATGAGATCATCTATGGACTAATCCCCTAGTGAGTATAGCGCCCTGTAATCAAACCACCTTCCAAACACATGAGACTTTATGGAGAATAGTTTAGCTTTAAACTGCAACATTAAATATTTCCTGTAGCGTAATCAGTCAAGTAACTTGCTAATTGGTTGGAGGAAAAGGAGTCTTTTTCTTACAGACCATTCAAAACCATTCTTAATCCCATTCTCCTAGTACGTGGCATTATTAACAATTTACATGGTGACAATTGGAAGAACTAGATCACCCTTTGGAAGAGGGAGAGTATGCTGTCTTTGTAACCCCAATTTTTCTATGTTTAAGAGGAAAATGTTCTTATTATTTTTAAGGATGCTGATGTGATTTAAAAATGCAAAATATTTACTTGTAGTCAAAGGATACTAATCCTTATGTCCCATTTTGATATTTATGGAGCCATGTGACTTTGTTCAAGTGTTTCATGTATAATATAATGGTCTGAATTAAATAAAATTTCCAACTTCAGAGAACTCACATATATATTATATGACCAATATAAATTTGGCAACTTTTGGCTCACCAAATTATTACAACTAACTTCTCCCGCAAACTGCCCAGCATTGCCCTTGTTCCATGCAAAGAAGTACACTCTTAACATTACAGTTTGGATGTGAATTCTTAGAATGACAGCTAATCCTTCACAATGAACAAATTGAACTTTGTCAAAACTCCCTACATCTCCCCTATTTTTTGATTTAAACAATGAACAATTTTGTAAGGTGTGGCCAACAAGCTTGTTACCCGTACTTGGGAACTTCTGGGCTAGATGATTAGCTATCCATATGTATCCCTAAAAGTGCTAAAGCTCTTTGATTTTTATCATTCTAAATTTTGTTTTTTTTCCTGTTAAATGAGTGTTTTGCAGGCTAGAGAAAGAAGTAAGGTTTATTATCAGACTCTGATTTTTTTTTAAAAAAAATAATTCTCGTGAGAACTTTTATCATCTCCCAGAAAATCAAAGATATTTCAGAAAATGGTTTGAGCTGACATGTCCAGTAGTAGGCAGGGCACACAGATGGGAGACATTGAGCTGAGGCTCCAATTAGTGAAAATGAAGTCCGAACTGGGGGTGGGGGGGGCTTATTTTTCCCTTAATTAACTCCTACTGAGAAAAATGAAGCTGAGGGGTGAGATTTCAGGTTGGGGCAGATGTAGACAGACATATGATAGAGAAGATTTCCCGCTGGCAACTATTGTTTGACAGAGTAAGTGGACGAATGAATGAGTAGGTGTCTTTTTCATATCATTGATTCTTCCCCTTAAATACTTAAGTAAACTATTTTTAAGCCAGGCCTGGTGACATAGGCCTATAATCCCAGCACTGTGAAAGGATGGGGTAGGAGGATCTGAGTTCAAGTTCAGCCTGGGCAATTAAGTGACATAGTAAGACCCTGTCTTAAAATAACAAATAAAAAGTGGACTGGGGATGCAACTTAGTGTGAAGGCCCCAGGTTACATCCCCAATACCAGAAATATTAAATAAATAAATCTCTTTTCATTTGAGTAATCATTTTTGTTGTAGTACATCATGCAGTAGAATGTGTTGAATCATCAAGTTGGCTATAGAGTTTGGTTTTTAGAATTCAACATAATATTCATAGTGGCATTGACAGTGGAGGAAACTGCTCTGAGACCATAATCGAGAGATGTTGAAAAAAATCACTCTAGGGCCTGTTGTTTTTCTACTTGTGAACTTGAATTATTTCTTGAAGTTTCTTAAATCCTAGATAAAATTAGGTTTTAGAAGTTGTTCTCTTTTATATGATTAATTTAAAAAGTGCAACATAAAATGAACACCTAAGCTATTTGAATACATATCAGATTGCAGATGGGAAAGAAGTAGCTGTGGTTTTCAAAGACTGCTGGGGGAATTTGTTCTTTTAAGTCTTCTTTTTTGCCCCTTGTCTCTCGTGAATATTCCCATCAGTTTTCCTGCTGGGAGTGTGTACAGGGAAAGAAGCCCAGTACAGTCATTTCCCTTGCTTGAGTCTTGACTGATCAACACTAGTCATTCTGATTTTTGCATATTGACATGCTTTGTAAATAGCTTATGAGTATCAGAGGGAAAAATCTGGCTTAGTCAGTTTAAACCATGTCAGGCTATGAATTATATTGACCAAAGCCAAATTATTTAAATCTGAAACCCCCAAAGTCCATTTGAAGCTACTTTAGTGTATCTTTGTTATCATTTGGTATTGACATATGCTGAAATTAGATGTTTTCAAAGGCTGTCATGGTTAGGTACTCGAAGACAGTTAAAACAGAACCTGTGTATTACATTTATTTCCTAAGTAGTTACTGAATTTGGATTTTTTTCAGTAGGTGTAAGTCACTTTACTACAATTTATTGATTTGAAATTGTTTGATCTGTATTCTTTTCACAACCTTCACATTTTAATGCTTATGTATAATGCTACAGTGTTAAGAGATTTTTGTGCATTTATTTGTAGATTATTGATGATGTAATTTGTCACGATCATAGAAAGTTAAAATAGGAAAGCAATTTGTACTTGTATGATTTGGGGCCTAGGTGGAGGCGTACACATTATTGTCATTCTAGACACTTTTAGGATATTAGTACATTTGCACCATGCTGTGTTTTAGAAAGATTTTTTTTTTTTTTTGAGACAGGGTTTTGCTGTATAGCCCTGGTCCTAAGCTCACTATGGAGCCCAGGCTGGCCTTGGACTCACAGCAATCCTCCTGTTTCAGCCTTCTAAGGGCTGGGTTTATAGGCATGTCCCACCACGCCTGGCTTATGTGGTTCTGGGGAATCAAACTCAGGTACTTAGCACTGGCCTGCTTGGTAGGCAAGTGCTTTTACCACTGAGCCATTCCTCCAGCCCTGAACAATTATAATATACATACATCATAAATGGACGGGGTTCATTTTTGTCTGACATTATTTAAGTTTACATTATTTAACAAAGAGGAAATTTTCTGTGCTCTTTACCTGGTCTTGCCATCCTATTAGTTTTCATGTGACATAATTTCAAAGGATTTTCCTAGTTGGCATAATCCAATTTGAGTAAGCAGGTCAATATTTGTATATAGTTTAATAGTTAAGTCATAAACATCTGTTTAATAACTTGTCCTTCATAGATGATAGGACAATTTTTCCTTCTTTGTTTTCTTTCTCTGATGTCACTGATGATATGTCTGTATAAAAATACAAAAAGTCTTAAAAGTTTTATAAAGTTCCATTTCATTCATTCTGTCACCAAAAGTAAAGAGAAGTTGGCATATTCTTTTCTTTTATTATAACTTTTGAGTGTAACACATCCCCAGCTCATGGCTGACTGATTAGGAGACAGATAGGCTGTCTGCTGTGATGCACAACACAGAAGGCATTACAAGAGAGCTGAGAACACAGACTTCCTTTTGGATATTAAATAAATATTAGAGGATTCATCCACTTCAGTTAAACTGTCCTTAAAAATGTAAAAATGTAAATGGTAGAAAACACATTCCTCAATTAAAAAAATAAGCTACAAGATTATCCCATTGATCTGGAAATGTGAATATTTTTCCCCTACTCATTCAGCGAGCTAGACATTGTGTAAAGTTTTAAAAGCAAACACAGAACTTATTAAAAAACGTATTGATTTCTTTGATTTTTGGAGACACTCCTGGCTTATTACAGTTTTGATTTATTACTACATCACAGATTTCATTGATAGATGGTCAAATCATATATTGCTACTTTAAAGACAAGTAGTAGAAGTGGAACATTTTGTTTGATTGTTGTTTGGCACAACTGGATAAAAGGGGTTCTTTTTCAATTTGTACTGAAATGATGACCGATTTATTCTATGCCAGCTTCGTGAGAGGGCAAATAGTTGTCTTGGGATTTGATACTTGAATGAATCATTTGTCCCTTGTTCTACCAGTGTCTCCTCATCCAAACTTGAGGATGCTGCTGTGGCAGGCGGTGCAGAGGGAAAGGAGTCAGCCGCTCAGGGAGGCAGGAGTAGGAGAGGTGACGGCAGTGCTCCATGGAAGATAGATGGTCACACTGTCAGGGCCGTGTAATGAAATTGGAATCAGTGCAGGCTTGTCCCCTTTCCCTCATCATGCCTAGCCCCAAACACTGCTTTAAATAAAACATATTTCTTTTATTTCCCATTTCTTGCTTGCTAACTTAAAGATAAATTACTTGCTTGAAAGTGTAGTGAAAAGGAAATAAAATCAGTAACAGGCAGTGCCCAAGATGCCCCAGCTGCTTAACGGCCTGGCCTTGAGCAATACATAGCTTTTATGGAAAAGTTTTACCATTGTGCTGTTGAGGAAACAAAAGCAACTCGCCCCCTCCCCGCTCCCAATTCTAGAAAAAATAAAAGCCAACAAAAATTGAAAAACCCAAATCAAAGCTCAGAAATGCCAAGGCACTTGGAGTCATGCATGTAGTCGTTTCATACGGTCACGGCGACATTAACTGGAAGTAGAAGTGTCAGAACCGGAGCTGTGCACATCGCTCAGCCTCAGACGGTGCCCTAGCTGGCGACCAGCGCTCTCAGTCAGAGTCCTGCAGAGGGGGTCAGTGGCTGGTAATTACACTCAGGGGCGTTTCTGGGTAGGTGATTGGATAGGCAATTAAATACTTCCTAAGCAGCAGTTTGGGGCATTCTCAGAGGTTGGCAATTAGGCAGCTCGAGCACTGAAGTAAGTATGGAAATTGACACACGGGGCAGGCAGGATATGTTAGTGTTGAGAAGTAGTGGGGGGGGGGGCAAGAAAAAAATCCTTCCAGAGGATTTATTGGGCACCCCCTCTTGTTCCTGCCTCTAAGCTTAGGTGGTGTGCATCTGAAACTTTTTACATCTTTAGATGAGCACCTCTCAAACTTTAGAATGCAACACGTTTAGCAGAAAAGCTTGTTAAAACACAAGTTACAGGGCCCAGGAAGTTTGGGATTAGGCCTGAAAGTGTCAATTTCAGGTGAGTTTTCAGGTGGTGCTGCGATTACTCTGAGGGTGACACTTTGATAACCACTGTCTATAAAAGAATCTCCAGTGGTCATGGTCACAGCACAAACTTTGAACACCTGTTCCACGCTAGATACTTTTCTAACTACTTCACATGTGTTGCATCATTTTATCTTTGTAAAACTTCAGTGGGTATCTTCTTCCTTTCTTTGAAATGCAAAAATTTGGGCTCCCATAAGGAAGAGGGCTTGCCCAAAGTCACAGACATGATAAGTGAAATGATGGAGCCAGGATGTGAACCGCTGTGTTCACCTCCAAGTCCCATGCTGTAACCGCTGTCCCACAGCGCTTGCACTTTTCCGTGTCTTGTCTTTTCATGTAGCTTGATTTACATTTTTGATGTGTTTTTGTTTCTCAAGAAATGAAAAAAAAAAAAAACCAAACCTCACGCTAATACAAGACAGTGAACTCTCTCCCTGAATTTTACCTCGACAATACAACATTTCATTACTAAGCCACCAAATACAGTGCTAATCTGTGCTGCAGAGTTGCTCAGCTGACACTGTGCTCACTTTCCAAGATTCAAGAAAGAAGTGTGAGATACAGACTTCCTGAGAAGTTGATGGCAGGGTTGCTGGACTTTGTGGAACAGGTGAGATCTGAGCTGAAAGGGCCAGTGGAGCAAGGCTTGAGGGAAAAGAGTTCTCAATTGTGCACTTATATATATTCACCGAGAAAGGCCCATCCTGAGGGGAAGGACGATGGGACAAAGGAAAGAGGTGGGATATTGAGTCAAATATAGAAAGCTAATGACCAGAGTAAGAAGCTGGACTTAGAAATGATTGGACCAACTCCCTATAAGAGAAAGTTGAGTGAAGATTAATATACTTCTTCCTTGTATTTCTTTTTTTTTCTTTTGATTATATTTTGCTTATAACTTATTTATTTTAAAGGTGTTTATTAAGCATTTACTACAAACTAGGCAGTAGGCCAGGCACTAGAGAGGGGCATATAGTACAGACATAGTCCTTATTACTTTCCAGCTTTAGGAAATTTGCTAGAATTTTGTTAGAAATGTAGCATTCCAGGTCCAGGCTACACCAACTGAACCTGAACTGTAAACACTCCAAGGCAATTTATTTTCTTCATAATTAATATTTTTATTACTCTGTGGTTGTGAATACACAATTATTACATTCCAGTGGGAAAATAGTAGATGATTTATAAGGATGTCATTGTTGGAGAAGTAATAGATCGTTTGAATTTTAACACTTGGTCCTCTTTATTCTTCACTGAAATTATCACTGTCTGTGAAGGACAGCCTGAATTGGAAGATGTATTCAAAGTCAATTGAAACTTATGAAGAGTTGATGGTAATTGATCACTGGGTGTCAGGTCCGTGATTGAAGACCTCTAGTAGCTGGGAACACATTCATTACCTTGCCATCTCTCCTCCAGCTTGTTTCTGACTCACGGGAAAGAATGCCAGTGGTTCCCAGTAGAGACTGATGGATTATTGAAGTGATGGAGAAACCAATACAAATTAAATGATAAAAAGAGTGCTCTGAATATTTAGCTATGTGTATTAATGTCTTACTATTAAATTTAAGGCTGTGATAAAAACAGTGAGGAAAGATACTTTCAGGAGACTTAATCTATCTGAATTGGAAAAATTGGATGAAATTAGGAATTTGCAATAGGAGAGAGTAGCAACCTGTGTAAATATAATTGAGTTCTACTTTTAGAAGATAGTGTAGCAAGATACTATGAAGAATTTGTGGAAGTAATGGGGTCAAACATAATTACTCCACGTTACTTAAGAATTCTTGTACTAGGGAATAAGAGTGAACGGATCTGGGCTGAAGGGACCCAGTGATGGAATTTCACAAACTTCACAGACTTGGTTAGATGAGTAGATGGGAATCTGTCTGAAGATTGTGCCCTTGGTAAATCTTGTCTGATCCTTTTGCCTGCATAGCCTGAACACAGTTCTGAAGATGGAGTTGGGAACAAAACGATCTCTGTCCAGTCAGATTGAGTCGGTGACTTGGTTTGGTGGTGGAGATGAAATGTCACACTAGTTTGCTCTTATGTGCAGTTTTGCTTTCTGCTCCTTCAGTTACCCAAGGTCAGCGACGGTCTGAAAAATGTAAATGGGCACATTCCGGAATTCAGCAGTTGATGTTTTAAAATTGCATGGTGTTTTGAATCTTGTGATGACGTCTGTTGCTACCCTACTGCATGCTTTTGGAGGCCGAATCATCTCTTTGTTGAGCATTCCAGGCTGTGAGTGCGATCTACTCCTTAGTTTGTGGCAGTCTTGGTGATGGGATTGACTGTGACAGAATCATCACCTTGATGCTGTGTGCAAGTAATCCTGATTCTACTTAATAATGGCCTTAAAGTGAACTGATGCTGGGCATTTAGATGTGCCAAAGAGAATCTATAAAATGCTTCCTTAAATTATAAAGTGTAAATTCTTGATTTAAGCAAAGAAGAAGAAACTTATGCTAAGGTTGCTGGAGTCTTCATTAAATTATTGTTATCTATTGCAGTGTCTAATATATAAATGTAACTGTTGTAACTGTGTATGTGTAGGAACAGTAGCACACACACACATTGTAGTATTTGTGTGTTAGACATCCACTCAAGACATTGGAATGTACCCCCCAAGGATAAAAGGAAGTACTGTATCTTTGAACCTTAGTCATGTAGTATTTTTATAATAAGGATAGATGGACTTTCTACTGGAAACACTATTACTCAAGAAATTTGGGTTTTTTATTTTAAACAAAAAGCATCATTATACTGGATAATTCAAATTTAAATGGCCATGTGTAGAGAAGTGATGTTTTCTGGCTCGTGTGAGGGTTAAAGTCAACCTTAGATTTTTCTATAGCAAGTAGAATGAGTATTATTTTTTTGAGAGTCTCTTGAACAACCTTCCCGATTACTCTCTCTCTTTTAAATTCTTTTAAAATGGAAAGAGAAGAGCAACAGTGGTTTCTATTACTAGGACTGTATTTCACGGGGCACCATATAGAATAATAACATTATAGCGCTCACAGAGAGCAAAATCTTTGTGTAATATGTCGTTCAGCCAATCATTCTTCATCATAATTGCCATAGTTGACACTTTACCCATTTGTAGATTTTTTTCTTTCTTGCCAGGATTTTTCTTCAGTAAAAATGATTTAAAGAATAGCTATAGGGTTCAATTTGATAGTTCCTGATAGAACGAGAACAGGGACAGTGAATTTTTCCATATCAGCTCCCACTTGGAGTCTAGTTTCCTGGGAGTGCATAGCCCTCAGGAGTTTGCCAAGCCCAGAGCACGTTCTTTATGTTCTCTTAGAGGTGAGTTCTGGAATCTAGCAGGACATTTCAGGATGCACGCTTCATTACTACTGTGTTACCCTTCCATGTCATTTTGCATCTAGTTTAGGAGGACTCATTTTTGGATTGCAGACATTTAGTATGAATGAACCAATGTACATGCATTTATGATATCAGAAATTACTTTGGCATTTAGGCATCCTTTATTTCTGTCTTCCTTGATGGGCTAGAGACATAAAGAAGATTGAAACTGTAACAAGAGACTTGTTACTAAATGCTTTACTTTGCTTGGGTCAGCCTGTTGGTGAGACCTCTCAGAACCTACCAGTTACCCCCATCTTCACACAACCACCCACTGAAGTGTGAACAACTTGAGAGCAGGAACAATGTCCTCTTTATGGAGTATAACCTCATATAAGCTTCACGTGTACAAATTTTAAAGCAAACAACTGAGTTTATTGAATAAGACAATGAGTACAATGTCTCCCAGAAATGCAGAGTTCTTGTTTTCTACCTTTTGAAGCCTTTTTTTTCCCAACACTAATTTGAAGACAGTTGTTTGATGAGTAATCATAATATTTGAAATCAGAGCTGCTCCAAAGAACTCAGGGTATATGATTTCTAGATCTGTATGTCTGTTAAAGAATCGGTTCATGAACAATTGTTTGCAAAAATGCTCAGTGAGCAAGTAGAATAATACATTTAATAAATCTGCCCAAAAGAAGTAAAATTTGTAAATTCAGTGTTATTTTTCTTCAGTGTAAGCACATTTAAGTATTGAAGAATAGAAGTAGATACATTACATTGGAGAAAAAAGCATTTATGGTGAGGCAGGCGATGCAGTTTAAGTGCCAATAAAAGGGAGAAAGAGTCTTAACATTTGTTAAGAACTTCCATTTGTTATTCCTTCTAGAACCCCAGAGGCAGATTTTATTTATACTTTTTACCTCTGAGAAACTCAACAGAGGTCAATTCCAAAGCTTGGGCTGTTTTATTCCACATTGTTTTACGTTAACAAAAATAAAATCATAAACTGTCTGAAGAATATCAGCAGCTAACAGATCCTTTTCTAAACCCGAAATTACCCATATTCATTATCTAAGAATAAAAACTATTGTAGGAATTTTTTCTGGTATTTAATTGCCTTGATATTTTTTCTTACTCCATTCAATGTCGTGTTCTCCAAGAAGCTGGGTCTCTCTGTGCCCTTCAGGTGAGTCAGCTGCCGGTGGTGTGTCAACAGTGTTTTTTTTTTTTTTTTTTTTTTTTTGTTATCCCTTTCAAAGTCTGCTCGGGGACTTTGAACTCCGGTCCTTTGTTACTCTGAGTACAGACTCTAGACTGTCAGTATCAGCCATCTGGGAACAGGGTTGAAGTCTCGGGTGTCATCTCAGACTTCTTGAGTCAGAGTGAGCGTTCCAAGGGATTCCCTCCATGGTTTGCAAGCACTTTGGTCCGAAGTGCTCTCCTGGCACCTGCTAGCAGTCATTTGAGCAAGCAGATGCTGTAGGGAAGTACGCGTAGCCCAGCTCTCTGTTTGGGTTATAGGAGGCTGTGGATACTCTGGCCTCTTGGAATGACCTGGCCAAATCTCAGGGGAATTGGCTGATAAAAATCTTATCGCTCTATTTTATGGCTTTCCTCTTAGACAGGTCTGAGCTACGTGGCAGGAAAGAAAAGGGAGGGAGTCACACTCCTCATTCAGGACCCCGTAGCTCGTAGCTCGAAGCACCTACCTGTCTGATTCTCTGCTCCAGTCCCGGCAGGAGCGAACGATTTTCAATGCAGACATGTTTTGATGCCAGGAAGAAAGGATGGGAGAAGTAAATTTAAAACTTAATTTTTATCCAGAGACAACAAAGAGTTCCTTTCCCTCATTATTTATGGTGTTACCTTGGTGGTATTTATAGATTGTGATCGGCTTCCCTCCTTGAAGCTCATTCTCTAGACTGTATAAATTTAGTTTCCCCAAGTGTGTCTCATATCTTTTCCTCTGAGCCAAGTCTGAGATGCGTTCTATTCCCCCTTGCATGCTCTGTGATTTATCTGCATTATTCCTAAACTACCTGAGTGAGAAGAGATCCTGCCTTTGGCCTTTGGCTGGTTTAGATTCACTGCTGCTCTCGGCTTTTACATTCTGTTTCTAATCTGCATACTTAAAAGATGCACTGGGATTATAATTTATTTTCATTGTCAGCCCAGTGCAACCATTTAAATGTAGTAGAGTGGATAAATACACTGTTTTCCTGTTGCATGCACTAGTCTGTAACAACCCATTTAGGTAGGAACTTGATGTCTGTGAAAATGGAGTAAATCCTCAGGCAGATACTGGAAAAAGAGTAACTTATGGAAATTTTGAATCTGCGTGGATTTTCTGCTAATTGGAACTCAAGAATATGTTTCAGTTGACTATTTTTTTAACAAGTGTTTTTGTGCCTGCTTATGTTGTGACACAGAATGCTGGAAAGAAATGCTTTTTCTTTTTCTTGGCTATCCTTATTTATTAGATTGATGCCAAGATTTTCGTCTGAAACTTCTTATTGCCAATTTCAGGCTTTATTCTACCATCACACCTCAGGCAAAAAATTCTGCTTTTGTTTTTTCTACCTAAGAATGGTGGTAGTTGTTGTTTTTCTGCTTGATTGTTGTTATGACAACAGCCAGGGTTGAAGATCTTGTAAATAGAATCCGACCTCTTCTGTTGGGTATTTCCTAATTGTAGCAGTTACCCGATAAATCTTAAGTAATTCAATGAAAAAACATATGCTCAATAACTAAATTTGCTCTCAGAACTTAAACTTACTGAGAGCAGAGAAAAGAACATATTTGAGTATCTGTGTATGGCTTGAAGGGGACAGAAGTACTTGGCAAGAAGGAATTAGAGTGTAGGTTTGCCTTGACCTGCTCTATGCTAGTTTGTGGTCTTGCAGGAGTCACTTAGTAATTCTGAGGGTTTCTTCTGCCTCACCAAGAACGAGGAAGGAGCAGTAGTTGATGTATGTAAGACCTTAGTGAACAAGGATGTGATATAAACACATCAAGTAGCAGGTGATCATGAAGGTGTTGCTGCTGCTACTTATGCTAATGTCAGTTATATCACATGAGGAAGATGCATTCTAAATGAATTCTGTAAGCCTACAACACACCTTCAGAGAGAAAGAAACTAACAAAATGAGACTATTAATATTTGGTGTCCTCTCCAAGAATTTCAAGAGCTTGTGGTCAATGTCATATGTGTTCTTTAATGAGGGAAAAAAATCCTCTATTTCTTCTCTTTTAAAATTGACCTTGTATAAGAGGGCAAATCACATTAAAGTAAAAAAAAAACATTTTATCTGTGTTGTAGATAGAAGATTTTTTTTTGAAAATTATAGAAATAACTTTTTTCTTTTAAGCATTTAATACTGGGACCTGCACATGGCTAAAAATTACCTCTTACTTTAAAGAAACTCCCAGCATAGTTAAAGAATACCTATCTACAAGTCTATATTTTTCCATCTCTTGATTTCTTGGGATACTTCTATAACATTATTTTTTTTAAAAAAAGTTTGCTGAAGCCTTTAGTGTACTTCTACTCAAATTACTTTTTTCAGATTGTTTTTATTTCTTCATTAAAATATTGAAGTAATTATACTTAAAATTTTCCTTTCCCTTTCTATGTCAACGTTTTCCTTGAATCTATAGTAGCTTCATTTACTGTTAACTCCACAAATGAATTATTATTATTTATTTTCAAGACTGCCTTCTTTATACATTCCTCAACTCACACACATGATAGCTCCCTTATTTAGTCCAGGAAGGGGACCTGGACAGGTTTGCTTAAGCCTTCCAGGTTCTTACTTAGCTCCTTTCTAAGGTGTATCAGCCTAGTCTAGGGTCCTCCAACTTGACTTTTCTTCTATAGTTATCTTGCGTATGAGCATCTTCTATGTCTTCATTATTGATTTTATTCTCTTTGACTGAAAACAGGCATCACTCATTGGTTTTGCCATTCATCAATTTATTCTACCCAATAATTGCTTTGCTGTTTTAGGCACTACATACACACTTAGAGGCAGGAAGACCCAGCCTCTGACTTCATTGGACACCGTAGCACTCACATACCATTTATGCTCAGGATGCCAGCTACAAAGTGTTCATATTTGAGTTCCTTATTGAGGAATTGCCCCTAGAAACAGGATTGTCTACCTCATAGCTTATCTCCCAGGAAGAAAAGAGGCAATAAATAAATGACTGGCTGATATAAGAATGGTAATGTCCGTTTTTTTCCCTCACTTTGTGACAACTCTGAAGAATCAAGCCAACCCCAAAGCTCTCTTATGTTAGCTGAAGGTTTCACTTGCAACTGCGTCACAGACCCACTTCTTCCTGAAGTTGCCCAGTCCTACCTGCCCTAATTTCTTTATGTCTTTCAGTAGTATGTTGCACTTGGCCTTCTGTATGAACTCTTCCTCTGAGGGTTGGTAACCAGGCAAAACAGTCCAAGTGGCTGCCTCTCACCAGTTCATGCTTTAGTTAGTATAAAAACACAAAACAGGACTAGAGGCATAGCTCAGTGGTTAGAGGGCTTGCCTAGCTTTTGCAAGGCCCTAGGTTTGATTCTCCAGCGCCGCATACAGAACAGTCAGACTTGGTGGTGTGTGCCTGCAATCCTAACACTTGGGAGTCTGAGGCAAGAGGATTGCCTTGTGTTTATGACCGTGCTAGGATACATAATGAGCCTGGACTACAGAGAGCAAAACAAAAAACAAAACAAAAACAAAAACGGAAGGAAGAAAACTAGTTGCTAAATTTAAAATAGTAAGCACTTTAATGAATCTTCACAGTAATATGAAAACATGGAGGGAAAGTTAAAAAAGGGAACTCACTTTGAGGTATGATGCTCAGAAAATAATAAGGGGGTCATAATTGATGAACCGATACCTGGAATATAGCGAGGTTAGCCATTGCACAAAGGAGATACAAGCAATTCAAGCCATCGAGTGTTTTTGCTACATTTGAGAAACCCTAAATAGAAATAAGCTTTGCAAAAAATTGGGAAAACTGCATGCGGAGTCTAAGCCAAGAAGGGTGGTGCCCACTGGGCATCCGTTGTTGTGTTCTTGCTGGGCATTTGCTGCTCTTCCTTCCCAGGACTACTAATACATTGAGTTTTGTAAGAAGGATGGTTTCAATTTAGATTAGATTGGCTGCAAGTAATGGGCACTCCATGAATAACAGTATTTAAACTAGAAATGTGTTTTCTCTTTCATATAGAAGGAGCCTAGAGATAGTGATTTTCAAGCTGTTCTTGTGGTTCATGGTGTCAGATACCCAGATTCACTCGGTGTTATTGTCTGCCATGATGGCTTCTCTTCTGAAAGCTCCTTGGTGTTCTCAGGCGGCTGCTGCCTTTCTGAATTCAAGCCATCCGGAAAGAAGGGGAGTGAAAAACATGCTCTGGTCTTTAAGGCTCTATCCCAGAGTGACCCACAATGATCACTGTGTGGTAGAAGGTGAGATGTAGTTTACTATGACGAGGTTAGGTTTGAAATTAGAAATAAGAAGAAACAGAATATCCTGAAAAAATTAGCAATCTCTGCCATACAAGCTACTTTTCATTAGAGAACAGTCTTCAACAGTAGGACGAGGACTTTAACTCAGCAGAGCATATGCGCTGTCCATGGTACTCGTCTGTTTGCCATCCTTTATGAACCCAAAGGCTGTCATGTTTGGCATTCTGAGGTGATTAACCATGTGTGTCTGCAGCGTGGAATCTTCTCCCCTTAGCCAATTTCATTAGACTTTCTCTTCATTTTTGTGATACGCCCTTTCTTTTGATTTTTTCTGATGTCTTTTCTTCCCCCCCCCACCCCATTTTATTGAGCTGTATAGGTGCAAAATTCAAGGTATACAATGAAGTTGAGCATTTTGTGCACCTATGTATCTTGTCAAGGTGACAAGGGCTTTCCCACTCTCCTTTTGTCCCTCCCCACCCCTCCCTCCCTCCTCCCCCACCCGACCCATCTCTTTCACTTTGTCTTTCATCTTAAGTTCCGTAGGTGTTGGGATCTGGGTATCTCATAGCAGAGAGACCATTCGATGTTTCACCTTCTGCTTCTGACTCACTTCACTGAGCATGATGTTCTCAAGCTTCTTCCATTTGCCTGCAAAAGCCTCCACACTATTGGACTTTATTGATGCATAGTATTCCATTGTGTATAAACGCCACATTTTGTGTATCCACTGGTCTGTTGATGGGTATTTTGGTGACTTCCATATTTTTTGCTATTGTTAGTTGTGCTGCTATGAACATGGGTGTACAGGTATCTCTGTTGTGTGTTGTTTTGGCCTCTTTTGGATATTTCGCTGGATCGAAGGGGATATTTATTTCTAGTCTTTTGAGAGATCTCCATACCGCTTTCCAAAGTGGTCGTACGAATTTACATTCCCACCAGCAGTACAGGAGGGTTCCTTTCTCCCCACAGCCACGGCAGCACTGATTACTGTTTGACTCATTTGGTACTGGGAAAACTGGACATCCACATGCAGAAGAATGAATCTAGCCACATACCTATCACCATTCACCAAAATCAAATCAAATCAGTGACCTAAACATTAAAAATGAAACACTAAACCTTCTAGAAGACAAAGTAGGCAAGTTTCTAAAAGACATAGGGGTAGGCAGACTTTCTTGACAAGACACCCAGAGCAAAAGAAATTATCCCCATTATTAACAAATGGGATCTGGTCAAACTAAAAAGTTTCTGCACAGCAAAGGAAACTATCAACATTGTAAAAAGAGATCGAACAGAATGGGAAAAAATATTCACCACCAACATCTCAGATAAGAAGCTTAAAAGTAGAATATACAAGGACCTAAGAAAAGTAAGCCTACCAAAATAAAGGATCCTATTAAAAAATGGGCAAATGAAATGAAGAGACAGTTCACTCATGAAGAAATGCAAAAGGCCAAGAGATACATGAAAGGATGCTCAACATCTCTAGCCATAAGAAAGATGCAAATCAAAGCAATGCTAAGATACCATCTCACCCCGGTGAGAATGGCCTACATCTGATCTCTTTTCTTAAGCTCATAGTTGTTTCTCTCTCTTGAAAATGATTTCTTAACCTGTGCACTGTATTATTCATAGTAAAGTATTTTGACATTGTTGTATGAATTAAAGGGTACATTGATGCATTTCAGATGTTTATTTTGGTAGTAAAAACATTGAAAATTAGGTGAGTTGGGAGAAATTAAGATTGAAAGCAGAGATGTCTGATATTAGTGCACTAATACAGATGAGAGCTTGTGATGGTTGAATTTAAAATAGCAATAACTACTGAGTTAGAGGGTAATGTTTAAGATGTTCTAGAGGTAGAGTCAAAATGATTTAAAAACTATACATCTGTTCACAAAAGTGTGCATTGCTAAATGAGTCTGATGTACATGAAGAAACTTCTGAAAGAATCTTTAAAAAATGAATGAAAATAATTCTGGATTGGTAAGTTATAGGGATATATTCCAAAATCATTTTTATGTTTTTTTTTGAAAGAACAAGTCTGCAAAAGTGACAAGTTACACAAGAGCAGAAAATAACTCAATGTTAAGAGAGCTTGAAACACAAGTCAAAATCAGTGCTCAAGATATAAATATGAGTATAAAGAAGAGATCTTAAAAACTTACAAATTTCCGTGGAGCAGTTTGAAATTGGTGCTCATATGGATAAAGACTTGCTGTGTTTGGCACTTCTTAAATTCCTAGTATATTTTATTATTATATTATATTCACTTTTTTATCACTATATAAAAATTTAAGAAGAATCATGATTTTAACATTTTTTTGTTAAATTGACAAATACTTGCTAAGTGTGGTTTAAGTAAAACCAAGTTACCTAAAAACCAAGTAAAAACAAGTAACCCTATCTTATTTTACTTTTCAACTACGTATTTCTTTTTAGGTGTGTGCCATAAATTAATTTTCAGTGTCTTGAGCTCTTGGAAACCAGTGTATGTTTTCAAGTAGGGAGAGGTTCTTTGCTATCTATTAATAATTGAGATATATTTCTTTCTAACTAGCATCTTTGAATATACTGATCTGTTTATTAAAAAATGATGAAAGTAAAGTTAGTAAAAGTGATTGATATGTGGAATTATTATTAAATAGTGGGATTCATAAATAACTAGCCATTTATCAGACATCATTTATGTGTTTAATAATTTAGTATCTCTGAGGAAAAGTTATTTCCATTGTTTTAATACTAGAGGTTGATGAAGCTATACATTTGGAATTAAGACACAGCTACTGATTTTCTTCTGTTATTAGAGTGGCATGTAGTATAGTTTTATAAACAGGCTCTTTGGATGGAGTTTGTTTCATTTTTTGGAACTCATTGTAGTAATTAGTCTTTGAGATATTAATTATTTCCTGTGACAATGCCAATGATCATCGCCAATAGACAGCATTTGTTGTGGTTGAAGTTCTCTTCCTAGTGCTTCCCATATAATAATTCTAGCAACCTATAATGTGGGCCTGTTACTACTCCACGTTGAAGGTGAGCAAACTGAGGAACAAAGATGTCATGTAACTTCCCAACATGATACAGCTCTCAGTTCTATGCGAACTTGGACTCCCATTCAGAGCAGTCAGCCCTCAAAGTCTGTGCTTTTAATAATTACTGCTGCATAACATAAATGTGTCATTTTGGGAGTGCCAGCTTGAGCAGCCTAAAGAGGAAACTAGAGGAAGTATTTCCTAATAAGTATCAAGTTACAGCATTAATTAACATTAAGACTTGCAAGCTTCTTACTGTGGTTTCAAAAATTCACACTTTTTGTCTTGGGGCAATGTTATTGTCAGCTTGTTCTTAACTGTTACTTTAATCTTGTGTACTTCCTTCTGCTTATTGTGCCTAGAATTTATGTGTTTGGTCTTGTTGTAAGTTGTTTATAACTTATAAAGTACTCTGATGCACTCTTCTTAACTGTATGCTTATCTTTTTGGAGCAAAAAAGATGAAATACGCCCATATATATAGTATCAATGTACTTAAAAATTCTAAAGAAAGATACAACTTTCAAAAATATCTTCTAGCTCATTGATTCTAAAAATAAGAGAGCCCTTAAGACTGAAGAGCTTTTTCTAATTTTACCTCGAAATAGATTTTATCTTGTATTGCATATGTAAAAAACTTACCTTGTGATTCTTGTTTTCGCTTGTTTAAACAAGCTTTACAATAGAATTATGTTTTATCTCCTTTATCTAGTCTACATTTTTGTAGTTTTTTTCTCAGCCTCAGTATAAAATGTACTAAACATACAGTGAGATTATTACTACTTCTCTGTCAAGGTATCAGTGGCTATTGTACTGGAACATTGCAAATTAAAAATGACTTAAATATTAATGCTTTTGAGGAAAGATGTAAGGACTCTTATTGGAACCGTAGGCTTCAGTTTCTCCATTTGTGAAATGGGCCCAGTGATTGCATCTGTCTTGTAGAGTTAAAAGAGTATTAGAACAAGCCGATCTGTGTGAAACACCAAGCGCGATGCCTAGCAAGTGAGTGTCCTCTAAGTGGAGTTAGTATAACTAACATATAGAATATTTAATCTCTACAACAAAAGCTCAATTTATCTTTATTTCTTGCTGGGGAAGCCTGAGATACATAAATGTCATGTCTGATATCACCTGTTTCACAATGAACTAACACTGGAGTCCATATTATTCATTTGTTGATTAAAATCAAACTTTTGAGTCCTACTATGTGTCAGATTCTACACTGGGTTCTAGTGGTAAGATGGAGAGTGGAAATTAAAGTTGCTCCATGTGAGTGGGCCACCTAATTAAGAGTTCAGTGAGAGCAGTGCGGTTGGGTCCATCCGTAGAATTGGCAGTTGTGTGGTGCTACTGAGAAAGTTAGAGATGCGTGGAGCTGAATTCTCCCTGACACGTGCAGGAATGGTTCAGACACAGGTAGAGGCCACATCCAGCCTCGACTCCCCAGCTCCATCTTGCCATCAAAACTCATAACTTCCTATTCTGGCCTGATCAGGCATCACGAAGGAACATCACTTATGGGTGATTGCTCAGTGTTTCTGTCAGGTAACAGTGCAGCCCTCGGGTAGCATAATCCACACGTATGAGGAAGGATAATTGATAATAGAGGACCACCATGGCCCTGGAAATGACCTCCGAGCCTTCTGAAGTGCTGGTAAATGTTTTGAGTTTAGTGCCTGCATACGCAGTAGTTGAAATTTTTGTTTCTGTGGTGAAGCAATGAAGCAAAGCTATAATGGCCTGTCAATGATATGCGTGACTTCTGTGCTAAATCATAGGACTGTTTTGAATGCGGAATGAATTGCTCATCAATTTTTTGACAAGTATGTGTAATGACTATAGATAAGATACATTCTAAAGTGTATTCTGCATTATTAATGTTTTCTCCCTCAATTTCTCATGCCTAGACAATCAAGAAAACAATAAATCAAACCCTGCTTTGTAACGTTTTTCTCATCTTTGTGTTATAGATACTCTTAAATGTATGACTTCAAACTGAACATAATGTCACAGAATACAGAGTTAGGGAGAGATGTCCAACACATCATATACAGTAGTTCCATTATACAGTAAATATTTTTATTATTTAAATACTTATTTAACAGATATATAAATAATAAAATAATTAAGTAATAAGCTTTTCTCACTTTTCTTTTAATGTAAGTTTCTTAAGTTTTTCTCAGTTCTTTTCTTTTCTTTTTTTTTTTTTGAGACAGGGTCTCACTGTGTAGCCCAGGCTGATCCTGAACTCAGTATGGAGCCCAGGCTGGCCTTGGACTCATGGTAATCTTCCTGCCTCGTGAGCAGGAGTGCTGGGCCCTTATTTTCAATAATGGCCACTCTTAACTTATAGCTTGAAAATTTCCTAAAAATTTACAATGGGCTTGTAGGAACCACTAAGATTATGACTGTCTGGGATGTTTGGTCGTGTAATTAGGAGTCTTGGGTATCCAGAGCATGATTCGCACACACTGTGGGCTGAGGGGATTGCACACACTCTGGTGGGTGCAACTCGTTGGCCTCAAGGATTCTTAACCCCTTGGAAACGGATGTGGTTGGAAAAGAAACAGAGAGAAATCCTCCAAAGTACAAATCCAGGGTGGGGAGGCCACATCACAGAGTGTGTTTGGTCTACCTCCTGCGTTTCTTACAAAGTAACAGATGTTCCTTACTTGAGTGAATATATAGGGTCAACATAACATGTCTTGATACAGCATCAATTTTACTCATGAATTTGAGAGGAAAAATCTATTTTATTAAAATAAGCATAAATGTATTATGGAAAGGTGTACAAAATTTGCATTCATTTTTCAAGGAAAAATATAAAACTCAAATGTTGTGATGAGGTGTTTTGTTTCTGAATTCCTTTGGAAGGCTCTGTTACTCTCCTGTTCTGCTGTGGGCTTCTCTATGAACATCGAGATCTGCTGTCGAAGGTAGTTCCAGCAAATCATCGTGAAGGTGATCTGAGCTGGGACTCTGAGGCATCTTCAACACAGAGTTATTGAGGAGTCATGTTGGAATTTAAGTTTTGAAGAATGTGTAAGAGGAGAGATTCAGAGTTTCTTATTCAGGTCTGTCCTTAAGGCCTTTGTAAGCCATCATCTCCTGAAAGCAGCCAGCTTGAGAGGGTCCCTTTGCTAACATTGTCCGGATAGAACTGTGGGATGTGTCTACCCATTTTTGTTTCTTGCAGAGACGCATCTTTAATGTTAATTCATCCTCCTTGAGGGCGATGCCATTTTAAAAGTAATTTACTAGGAGATGGCCCTTTTTGATAAAGCCCAGAGGTGCCCTAAAAGGGCTCACGTGCTGTGTGCTACCCCTGTATTTCTTGATTATTGCTGAATGTCCCTTGCTGAAATGATGGCCTGGCACATAAGAGACTCTCATTTGTTGAATGAATGAGCAGATACAGAGAGATGCTGAGACTCGTATTTCAAATATATAACTTTTGGCAAGCTGTATAGAAGATGGTGTATTAGTTTGATAGAGATGCTGTAATAAAATGATACAAACCAAGCATCTGAAACAACAGTACCTTAAGGTCTCACAGTTTTGGAAGTCGTAAGTCAAGGAGATGCATCCTGTGAGTGCACTGTCTTAAGTTACTTATTCATTGCTGTGTCAAAATACCCAGTGCCCACAATTTAAGGGAAGAATGATTTCTTTATCTCAGAAGGTCTCATACAGTCAATTAATGGAGCAGCTAGTAACGGTGAGGCCCCGTGGCAGAGACAGAAAGCTGCTCACCCCATTGCAGATGGAAACCAAGTCAACGCAGGGGCCAAATGAAGTTTTTAGACTCAGGCAAGGCCAGAGCCTCCCCAGGAAGAAGCTGTAATGATATTTCTTCTTCCTTCTAATAACTTCAAGCTAACCATTGCTTCCCCACTCCTAACCAGGTTGGGTACCTCTCTCTCATTTTGTAGCTCACGAGTCAACAGCACATTTCTGCAAGCTCTTCCAGGGGTGCTCCCAGTCACAAGTTGACAAAAATCTTCCCATGTCAAACCCCCTTCCAGCCTCGTTCTACCTCCCGCTAACACACAGTTCCCAGTACCGAGGCTTTTAGAGGACACTCAAAGTCCAAAACATAGCACTCAGTAGGGAGGAATCTGTTTCAGACCTTACTCTTTGCTTTTGTTGGTTCGTTGGCTTGTGCAAACTCAAGTCCTGACTTGTGTATCATTCTCTCAGTGTATAAAGCCGTGTCCAAATTTATCGCTTGCATAAGGACATTAGTGGTGTGGCTTCAGGAGCCCACCTGCTTCAGTATGATCTTAACTACACGGTGGAGTGCTTTTATTTTCAAATAAAGCTGGGAATTAAAACCATGAAATTTTGAGGAACTTACACCCATAATACACAGTTTCAGAGAAGTTTAAACTTCGAAGCGAGGAGACAAGTCTAAATGAGAGAGGCGGGGGTCTGTGTAAAAAACGTTGAGATAGAGACAGACTTTCCCATTAAAATTAATATTATATTTACTCATAGTTGAGACTATTATGACAGTAATTTTATTAAATATTGTTATCTATTATATAACAAGTTATTTCAAAATGTAGTGGCTGAAAATAACATTCTTATCTCACAGATAAACAAGCAGGGGACAGCTGACCACTATCTAGCTGGATCCTGTGGTTCCTGGTTTCTCATGAGGCTATAATTAAGGTACTGGGAGAATCTGCAGTTATTTCTAGCTTCCCTTGGAGGAAATATCCCTTTCGAGTTCCTCCTGTGGTTGCTGGCAGGATGGAAGCCTTCAGCTCCTTGCTGGGATCAGCTATTCTCATTCTCTGTCCTGTTGGACTCTCCACGGGCAACTTACAGCATGGCAACTGGCTTCAGAGAGTGTGCAAGTGAGATGTAGAGAGAGCAAGACAGAAGCCAACGTTCTTTTTGTAAGCCAGGCTGGAAATTCACATCCCGTTTTTGTCATATTTGCTGTGCTAGAAGCGTGTGACCAAGAAGCACTCAAAACCAAACCAAACAAAAATGGAGCATGAGAAGGCCGGGGTCATTTTGTTATAGAAAGGCTGCCCACACCTTACATATGCATAATTATTTATGCAAATAAAATTTTGCCCTTGATGTTACCCAACTATTACAAATATTAATTGACAAGTGAAAATTACATATATGTAAGCCAGGTATAGAGGTACACACTTGTAATCCCAATATTTGGGAGGCTGAAAGAGTGAGTTCAAGGCCAGCCTGGCCTTCATAGTGAATTCAGAACCAGCCTGGACTACAGAGACGCTGACTCATATAGAATATGAGATATATTTATAGTGTCCAAGATGAAGTTCAGATACACACATTGTGGAATAGCTAAATTAAGTTCACAGACTTATTTTGTTTTGGTGATAGTACAAAACAGTTACTCTTAGCAAGCATTAAGTATATTTGTATGTGCCCTTCCTCCTAGAGTCATGTTTTTAATCTCATTCAGGAAAGAGAGAGCCTGAGTGTTCCGGCTTAATCCTTGGTGTGTGTGCGCTCCTCCCCGGCTCTTGCGCATCACTCCACGCCACCGTCCCTTTGATCCCTGACAGGTGCCTTCATCTTTTTCATCTGGGAATCCTGTTATTTGAGCCACTCTAATGGACTCAGGCCATCTTATTTTCTTTTGGTGTGAAATATTTTAAAAATATTATTCGAAGCATCAGTGTAAATCTTAGAAGATAAAAATACGCTAACGGAGGTCAAGTCTCTCTTACTTGTGCTGACTTCCTATTATAGAAACAGACTTCTCCAGGCTGATGGGTTTTGTTTTAGACTAAATTCACAATGGAAGCAAGTACTGTGGGCCCTGCATGTTACCTTCATGGGAACAATGTAGTATTTTGTTAAACAAACAGATGCCTGTGTGTTCCGGCCCATATGCATTCTTTTGAGATCTTTGCACTCAGGATTTTGTTGATGTTTTGAGGGACACATATGGCCAAAATAAGAACTATGAGAAATATCTGAAATTTTTCTTGACTTTAAATAGTTTTATATTTGTTTTGAGTTGGAAACATTTTATTTACTAGAGGTCTTTTTCTCTAATACATTTTTTCCCAGTAAGATGTGGTATATGGAAACTTTGATTTTTTTTGTTTCCCTATTTCATGGTTAATGGATTTTGCTTTTTCAAGCTGAATTATATGTCTTTCTCCTCTGACATATTTCTAGCTTCAGGGAACATAGGCCCCTCTGGTCCATGAATATTAGTAGTCATCAATGATGTAATCCTGTTTCATTTCTGCTATGGATTTTATACTGTGGTTATAACTTCTCATACATAGAGCTGCGTTTAGCTAAGTGTGCATTTCTACCATTTTTCCTATAAATGTCTTTGAATTTCTAAATATGAAAACTGCATATATCAGAAATTCATTTATTTTACAAATATTCTGAGTTATCATGGAAGCATGTAGTTTCATTTTTAATCTTCCTGACATTATTATATTAGAAGAGTATTTTTTGTGTTTTCAAAGTTTTTGAACATTGTATGGCAACCTTGAAAGGAATACTTCTAGCAGCAGTGATTAGAGTGACTTAGATGCCTGGGAACAGGGAATGCAAATGTGTCTCAATGCTTCTTTCTTCTTTTGTGCTTTCAACAAGAGAATTTCCTCAAAAGCTATTTGGCATGTCTTCTGGCACCGTTGGCTCTTTTGGGCTTATAGCTCTTACAGTGCTCCGAGCAGTAGGCCTTGTTTGCTTTGCATGGAGACCTAACAGTATTTACTTATGTTGAAAATGATAGTTTGTGATTATAAGTCATAGAATATGCAGCTCTGGATAAAAAAGACAAAGCCATGTGGCCTTAGGATAGATTTTGGTGCAGTAAAAAGTGCCTGGACTTTGAAGTGAGAAAGCCAGGTTAGGTCTTGTCCTATTATATTTTAGATATATAGCTGTCAGTGAAATTTCTTGAGAGTTACTTACCTCATATGTGAGATGGATGTTATCATGCATATCTCCTGTATAAACCACAACGTCCTTGTTCTTATGTAGGTCTAAAAGATAATAAAATATTGGAATCATGTCTATGTTGATACCAGTTTTCTGCCATTTGTGATAGATACAATTTCATAGGCTGTTTTTCACACTCTGTGTGCTACTTTTTTTTTTTTTTCTTTTGGATGCAGGGTCTTACTCTGCATCCCAGGCTGGTCCTGAGCTCACTATGGAGCCCAGGCAGGCCTTGGACTTATGGCAGTCCTCTTTGTCTCACCCTTCAAATGCTGGAATTACAGGAGTGCACCGCCACACTTGGATTACATGGTGCTGGGGAGTCGAACTCGGGTACTTATCGCTTGACTTAGTGCTTGCTCCAGCCTGTGTATTTTTTTCCTAGGGAACATCAGCTTCCTCCTTCCTTTAACATACTCCAACAAATGCACTTACAACTATCACGTCACTCCTTCCTCTCTCTCCACATTTTCTTGTTAATTTCCCTAATTTTTAAATTTCTTGTAAATTTCTATATGATTTATCCACTCTTATATTTTTGAGTATGCCAGGAGACAGGTGACGCGGGTGCCTAGTTTAGTATCCTTGTCCCTGTGATGAATGGCCGTGCCTGTGGGAAGGCAGGAGGTATGACAATCATGACAACGGTGACAGTTATGATTGCTCTTGGATACCTGTTTGTTGCAAGCACTTTAGGCATTCCCTATCTCATAGATTGTTAGTTACATAATGCATTGTAGGACATAATGTGTTACAATCTTCCTGTTACTGAAAACTGAGTGTTAGGTAGATTGACTTGGCCAAGAGCATGCAGCTTGAAAATGGTCGAGCATCGAATTGATAGGGAAGTCAGCATTTCAACCTGTGTCCACCTGTCCTGACAAGTAGGCCTAGAATTCTCATTTCAGACTTTCCTAAGACCCAAATTCCTTATTGAAATTACTTATTACAAATGAGCCTTGATAGAAAAACAGCTATATTCTAGAGATTAAAATGGATTGTATTTTCATAACAGGGGAGTGGATATGAACAAATAAATCTCATATTTCATTTGAGCAAGAGCATGACAAAAACCACAGTATCCCTAGTGAGGGTGGGTGACTTAGAGGAAAAGCAAATATTCCCTCTAAAAAAACAAATAAAAGTGAAATTATTCTGAAAACCAGGCTCATGGCCAGTGCTACTGTGAATGTCTACAATAAATGAATCCAAACCCAGCCAGGTAGAACTGTACCTATTTGCGTACAGTTGACTGTGAACTTGAATCACATCAGATCAAAACCTTTAAAAGTGTTTGTTTCTGTCATGTACACATGCTCAATCGAGGGAAGATTCAGAGGAAAAAATAAAATTTAAAATTTCGACTGGCTTTGCAGATAACATGTTTCATGAACTGGAACAAATCCTTTGGAAAGAATGAAACCTCGGGAAGCAAGCATCCCCTGTGTGGCAGTCAGATGTGCTGAAGAGACTAATGAGGTTAACAGCAAAGAAAATAATTAACCTCCCACAGGGTTAAGCAGGATCAGGTAAAGTTCTGCCACTTTACAGAAGTGTAGATTACCAAGTACCTACAACTGAGGTGTTCTTTATTGTAAAGAGTTCTGAAGCTATTTCCTTTAGGGATGTGTGGAAAATTCTGCCTAGCTATCCAAACAGTTGCTACAGCGCAGCCCACAGGATGTGGCCAACTGACAGCCATACGTAGTAGAGAAGACAGTGCGATGCTTGCAAGGATCCATGGGGAACTTAAGAAAGAGGGTTTTCTTTCATCTGTCTTCTTCCACTATGTCCTGATTTTACCTCTTCACATTCTCTTAGGGTGTTTGTACCCCTGTTCATCTTTTATCCTATCTCAGTCCAAGCTACTACTACCTCTCATGGATGTGGCAACTTCTTTGTAAAGGGTTTTTAGGGCTGTCACCCCAGTTCACTCTCTGAGTCACAGTTTTCCTTCATAAAGCCCATCAGTTGCTTTTCATTGTACTTCGGGAATAAACACTTAGGATATCCAAATAGCCAATCATATCTGGGCATTCCTAATTATACCCTTATCTTGCGTCCCCTGTATTTCCACCTTCCCAGACTCAGTTAGGAACTCACTTGCAATCGACTGCTCCCCATGCCTCATTTATTTGTTACATTCATTCTGTCCCTATACATAATGGCTCGGAGAAGCTTTCTTGATCGTGGGAACTAGATCAGATTAATTTATTATGACTTTTATTGACCAGGATTTCATAATTTCACTTCTGAATAATTTAAAAATGAATGTTTGTCTCTCCTTTGAGTGGTACCACTGAGGTTCATGTGAATTTTTGCACATTATTATAACCCCAAAATTCAGAGGATGTTCAATAAACATAATTGTATAACTACAATGAGTTAATCTGCATATTGGCTTTAGAATTGTTTGGAAAATAAGAGATTTCACCAGCATTTAGAACATTGTATCCTTTGTTACCTGCTTACGCTATTATTAGTGCAGATAAGATAAAACAAGTGGTTTTTCATTGGGTAGCTTTCTTTTTAATTTGTGGGTTTTAGCTAGATCACCTAACCTCACAATTGAAAAGAGTCCCAAAAGGTACTATCAGGTATTAGAAGCCACCTGAGAGCTGTGCGGAAGTGGCCTTGGTTGGTCATCTGTTCCATTTCTTATTTAGCTGGGATCTCTGTCCTCTCAGTTTTTGCATGAATTGTACTTTTGAAGATGGAGACTTCTTTTTCCCTAAATGACACTGACTTTTTTATTTTCTGGGACAGGGTTTTTCTATGTGGTTCGGGCTGATCTTGAACTCGCAGCCCTTCTTTATTATCCTCCCAGTTGCTGGATTTATAGTCCTGCACTGCCACTTTAGCCAGCCTGAGATAGTTTTGAATATATTCAAAAATAGTAATGGTAATCTAGCAGTCATAAGCTTCTAGGTGGATCTTTTCTAGAAGTTTGTGTCACTGTGACCACTTTCTGTTACTATGAAAATATTTTCAAACCTTAGAGTTCTCAATACAGATTATCTTTGGACACTAATTCTTATCAATTATATTTTTAGTTCTCCGTTGTAAAGTTTTTTCCTGTTTTCTTTTTTGAGACAAGATCTTGCTCTGTAGACCAGGCTGGTCCTGACCTCACTGCTGTAGCCCAGGCTGGCCTTGGACTCAGGACAGTGTGCCTGTCTCAGCCTCCTGGGTACTGAGATTATAGGCATGCACTGCCATGCCCAGCTGTTCTATTTTTTATTTTTATTTTTTTAAAAAAATTTAATGTAGTGCTGGGGAATGGAACTCAGGGCCTTGTGCTTGCAAGGCAGGTGCTTTAACCACTGTGCCATTCCGCTGGCCCTATCAGTCTTCTAAGATTTTTTTGGTGTGTTCTCATAAGTGGCTGCTAAGAATTCTCTCAAATGTGGCCTTTTAGCAGCAATTAATGGATTCTGTGGCAGTCTTGCAGGAAATGACAGTGTTTTGGTAACCCATTCTAGGCATTACTCTAGATGAATAATCAGTTTAAAAGTGAGATGAAGTACCTGACTGAGAGAACTTGACATAATTCATACTCTGTACCAACTTTCTACTTGTTTAGAATAATTACACCATGAAGCCCTCAAATACAATTGTTTATTTTTTTCCAGTGCAGATCTAGGCATTTTCCCCCTACAATTGTGGATTTTATGTGGTGTTGACTCAGTAAAATGGAATATAAATTAAATTTTATTTAAAATGTATTGACTAGATTAAAAATACATTGAATTTCAAAATTTTGTTCACAAAAATGACCCAGCAAGGCAGTGAACAGAACGAGTCAACAGACAGAGCTTTATAGAACAAAACTGGCGAGTTTAATCTCTGATCACTCATTTCACTTACTCATTTAAAAACATTTGGAAAGGATTGATAACCAGAATATGTAAGAAGCTCAGGCAAACTAGAAAGGAATACCCATGATGGATAGAAAAGGTGGTTGAAGGATATGAATGGACAATTCATAGAAGAGAACATTTGACTTTGAAAAAATCTAATGTATACTTATAATTAATCATAATAACATCCGATATTTACTGAGCACTTATTTTTGCTAGTGTTTGTTATTGTTGTTTAATTTTTCACCATTTAATTCCTTATAAATGTCACTATCATCCCCTCTTTATAGAGGAGGCAACCGAATCATAAGGGAGATAATGTATTCATGACAAACTCTGTTGTAAAGCAATAAAGAAGTATCTTATCATAAGCAAGTTTGCAAAATGTGAAGGTCTAGTAATGCCAATGCTGATGAGGAGAGGAGAATGAGTGATGCCCTGTGCTACTGCAGGTGGGCACAGGAGTGGCATGACTGTTCAGCAAGCAGCCTGTAGCTCTTCGGGGAATCGGGCATCCTAGGCCTGATGCTATTGAAAGCCTATAGTTGATCATGTACCAGAGAAAGGCTCTCAGGCTTATCTACATGGAGATGTATGTTGGGATGTGTATTGCTTTCATGACAGGAAGAGCATAGGTGAAAGTATCAATACTATATGTCTTTCTTCTGGGGAAATGGGTACCATGATATGTTCATAAGACAGTATACTGTGGGATACTCAGAAGAAATTAACTGCATTTTGTGTTTAGGAACATAGATGTCAACGTAGGAATTAGTAAATGTAGTGGGAATGTGGTAAATATAGAGACAAATAATAGATTAAAAATTTACTAAAGAGATAAAATTAAGAGTTTGGCTTTCGATTAGATTTGGGGCAGAGTGGTGAGGTAGAGAAAAGATTAAGGGTGTCGTCAGCAGGATAAATAAAGGTACGTAGAGAAATATTGCAAAGCTATGAAATACTAACTGCAAGGAGTAAATGTTTTCGTATTTTTGTTGGTGTATGTATAGAAAATGTAATATATAATAATTGCAGTAAGCTTGAGAGTCCTGAGTGCATGTTATTACAATCCTTTCCCCTCCTCCTTTTTGACCTTTTTACCCTCTCCTTCCTCCCTACTAACTCACAAATCTCACCCATTTAGTTCTATAAATTGCTTGTATTCTATGGTATGTGTATCCTAGGAGAAAACTTTAAAAACAGGTAAAGATAAGTTTGTTGAAAGTGTGATGTCCTTGTGGTTGTGGCAGAAAAATATCTATACCTTTTAAAAGATGTATATGAAAATGGATAAAATGATAGCTTATGGTTTTCTTTAAAGAGCTCCAGTGAACAAAAAGATATTGATGAGATATGTTGATAATTGCTGAATCTAGACCTTATAGATGGGTTCATTACTCTCTCCGATTTTGAATATGTTTCAAACTTTTCATAGTTTAAAAAAGTAATCAAGAGATAAGGACATCTAATAGGTGATAGTTGTCCAGTAGACATCTCCATAGGACAGTAGAATTCCCTACGAGTATAAAGTCTTAAACGTCATAGCTCATGTAGGTTTCCAAACCTTCATAATTATTATTGATGAAGGCAGATGCTATGTATTTTCACACAAGGAAGGACTGAGAGAATTTTCTATTTCTAGATCATAGGGAAAGGAATGACTGCAAAATCCATGTAGGAAAATTTAATCTTGAAAGAAAAAAATCAATGGTAAAGCAACAAATAGATTACCTGTTGGTAAATTTAAACAAGCATCTCCTGTTAAGTCTAAGATTGATGACTTTAAAATAAGTTGTAAGTACAATATAAAGGAAAATGAAAATTTATAACAACTATTGTATAGGCTAATCAGTTCCGTAAGCCATTTTTCATGTAATGACTTTTGATTCTCACAAATCCCAAATAATTATTTTTAACTTTTCGTATTATTAACTTTATTTTTCTCACGAGGGGACTGATAAAACAAGATTACTAGTACTAACTTACTCATTGAGAGTAGAAAGTGGAACCAGGATTCAAGTCTCAGTGGCATAGCTCCAGGCCTGCGCACTTGACCGCCAGTCTGTCCTGAGCATTTCATCATTTCTGTTCCTTGTAATGCACCAAGGAGTGAGCATTGTGAATTCACCTTAACGTTGAAATGACTGTGTAAGGTCATTATGCATTTACACTCAAGTGCATCCCTGAAGGGGAAGATAATGCATACAATACCAGATGAGTACTAGGACGCCAATGGAATAAAGTATTAGCAATTTAATACAAAGCAGGAAAGAAGAAAAACAATATTCAAAAATAAGATGGACAGAAAATATTGAGTTAGAACAAAATCAACAAATTCCAAATTTATTTGTGTTCTTTAAACTTGCTTATAATTTATAGCCAGGTAGAACAAATTAAAAAATAAAATCTAATTCTTTGCTGTTAGAGGAAGATGTATCTTAAACAGAGAACCCCAAATTTTTAATATAAAAGAAAGGAGAAAGCTCATGTAATTTAATGAAGTAGTTGTTAATGTATTAACATTATTGAGGCTACAGATTATAAAAGAATTTTAACCATGAGGACATAAACAGATATGTACTCAATAATGACAAACTACAGCTTGTTTCGTGCACTGTGCTGTGGCCTCCTGTGACGAGAAGCTGTGCTGGGACTGTGCTCTGAATCGGAGACCACAGACGATGCATTACCATAAAGCTTCGTCTGTTTCACTGGAGCTGCTCAGTTGTGCTGCTTCAGATTTCAGCTTTTTAAGAGGTGTCATCGCAGAAGGTGAAACCTGGGTCTGTGTTTATACTCTTGGAACCAAAGTTCAGAGTTTTCAATGGAAATCATCCTGTTCTTGTGGGGAAAAAAAAAAGCATGCCAATCAAGATGAAATATCAAGGTGACGTTGCTTGTGTTTTTGGACCTTAATGAAATTATGCCAGGTGGGCGTACGTCTAAGTATTCTCTGAACAAATGCTTGTTAGAGTGTTGAAGAAATGACGTATATAACAAATGCCTTGACAAAAGAACAAAGCATTTCATCTTCTATCATGAAAGCACTCGGTCACACATTGCTCTCGTGACGTAATTTCTGTCACATAAAATTTTTATGGTGTGCTGGTGTGTTCTCATCCGTTGCATTTACTGCACCTGGCACCACATGGTCTCTGCATCTTCCCCAGAATCCAGGACTGTGAAAATAAGCATTTTGAATTGATTTAGTACATCAAGGGAGCCACGACAGCATCACTAAAGGCAGGAAAGAAGACTTCTAGAACTGCTTCAGAAGGTGGCAAGAGTGATGGGATCAGTTGTGTTCAGAACTAGAGAGAGTACTAAGAGGCTAATGACAACGTGTCTTTAGCTGTAATAAACTAAAAAAGTAAACATTCATGGTAATGTTTTAAATCACACCTCATTAACAAAACGGTAGAACATTCGAACTTCACAAACTAGGTTCCCCAACCCCAAGAAGGCATTGTAGCCATAGAAAACTTATTTCTGTAATTCACTACCTTAACGGATCATACACAAAAGAAAGAAACATATCTAGACATGAAAAGAGAATTATAACATTCATTCAATGCTATTTATGGTGCAATTCTTGACAGTCTATGGGAGGGAACATCCTTATCTTGCAGCAAGAATTGTAGTTGGTAGTGAAAGAATAGAAGCCTTCCAAATAAAGCCAGAATGAAGATAAGGGTATTGTCTTTTACTGCTCCTTTTTGACATTGTTCTGGAAATCCTGACTGAGACAAGCCAATAAAAAACACGCAGCAAAATGGAATTAATTCAGAAAGTTGACTTGTTTCAAAGTCACTTCACAAAAATCAATAGGGGGCTAGTATCAGAAATGAAAGATGAAAAATATGATTTTCTAATCCCATTTACAGTAACAACAACTCATTTAGAAACAAATCTAATAGAAGATGTGTGAAATTCACGTGGAAGGAACTGTAAAACTTAAAAGGGGGTAAAAGACTGAAAGAGTCAGGAGCTATTTCATGGCTACGGATGCTCAGGTCTATTATCCTGAACTTTGAATTATGCAAATCTAGTGCAATTCTAGCAAAGCTTCCAGTAGGACTTTACATACAAGAATGGAAGGTGATCCTAGAGTTCACACAGAGTAAGAAAATTTTGAAAAAGGGTGAGAGTTATTTGCTTTCTTGGACTTTAAGGCTTATTATTTAGATTTAGTGATTATAGAATGTGTTGTTTGATAGACATACTGACTATTATGGTTTGGAACTGGAATGTGCCCCTAAATCATTGTGTATTTGAGTGTTGTGGAATAGCATGTGCTTTTAACAAGTGGGATGGATGGATTTTTAGGGCAGGACCTGAAAGGTTGCTCTGTCCTTCCTCTGTCACGTGGCTTCCTGTCTGCCATGCTACAGACAGCTTTCGTGCTGTGTTTCCACCATGCTAGATGTACATGAATAGATTGAGATCTTCTGAAATTATGTGCAAAAAAAAATCCTTGCTTCCTTAAGCTGTGGATGTCAGGTATTGTGTCACAGCAACAAAAAAGTAACTAAGACCTTGATCAAGAGAAGACCACCATGATCCAAGATGTGAACTTGGTACATAAGTTAATGGAGGGAAGACAGACTATTCATTAAAGAATGAAGATACAAGTGATTATCCACATAGGAAAAAAAAGTAAAATGAGATGACTAATCATCTCAGTCACCAAAGTTAAAGCCCTGACTTTGAAAATCAAAAGTCTAAAATTTCAGAAGAAAATATAGGAAAAATATCTTACTGATCTTGAGGGTAGTGAATGATTTCTTTAAAAAGGTTCAGAAAGCACAAACCCTAAAGGGAACATTTGATATTTAACTACATTCAAAGTAAAAAAAAAAATTCTATTTGATCACAGACATACCATACAAAGAAATCACATACTGAGAGAAGATTTTTGTGAATCACACACTGGCAAATGATTCCTCACAAAGATGTACAATAACTGGAACACATTATATGTAAAAGATAAATCCACTACTGGTTGAGTAAACAAGGGAATAGGACAGTTTGTAGAAGAAGAAAAGCCAACAAGCATATGAAATAATGCTCAACGCTATGAGGTACCATTTCGTGCCTAGTATTTAGCAGAAATTTTAAAATACAAAATGCGGTAATGAGCTGGAAAAAATGGAACTAAAATATTCATTGCTGGCAGGTTATAGATTGGGGATGTTTTTGAGGAGAATTGAGTTTAATACTGAATGAAACTGAAAGACATACCTTGAATTGGAAAGTGCTGTGCAGTTGAGTATGAAAGCAAATGGCTGTGGCTAACTTGACAACAGGAGGAAGGGGAGTCAGGTGAAAGGGAGAAGTTGCTTTGAAGATTTGTAATGTTTTTCATATTTAAATAGCCAAAACAAATGTGAAGTAATGTAAGTGTTTAAATTTGTCAAGGGATAAGGGTGATCTTCCTTTGTTTTGTACTTTTCTGTATGATCAGAAACATTTGTTCTTTTAAACATTTTATTTCATGAAAATTGAGTGTGGAGACTTGGGGACAGAAGTAGTGAGGATTTGAAGCATTCTCATCAATGGCTAGTTCTGACATTCATTCTTCCCAGATGCCTGTTTACACTTCGCTCATAACTTCACTTGTATTATTTTCTCAGATGTTATCTTCTCGGTAAGATTCTCTCTGGCCTTTGTGTTTTTTCATTGCCCTTCCCTGTGTATGTTTGTTTTGAAAATTTACTGTCATTTAACATAATATGCGTTGTCTATGGTAATCTTTCTTATTGTCCGTTTTTCCTAGTAGAATATGAACTTTTCATGGTAAGAATTTTCATCTGTTTGATTTACCATATAGCCTTAGTGTCTAAAAGAAGACCTGGAACAGAGTACCATCTGAATAAATATTTGTTATATTAATGACCAAAAGAATTCTGAAATTGTGACTAGAGGTTAGAGGCAGAAAGACCGCAGTATCAGCATCATTAAGGGACACAGGACAGTTGGTTGTTATGGGCAGGTTGCTGAGTTTTCACAGGAAGGTGCTGATTTAAAGGGCAAGATGGTATATATATGAAAGAGAGGTCGGCAGGCAGCAGAGAATCAGAAAAAAAGGGACAGATGGGCCGTTCTAAATTGGAACAGAATTCAGCTGAACACTGAGCCCAGTATTTACAAGTAGATATACATGGCTGTCGGTTCTGTTGAAGAAATTTGACTGGGCATAGAGTAGGTAGCTCAAGAAGGAGATTCCCTAAATTTATTCTCTCTTGCTTTTAAAAACAAAACAAAGAAAGAACTGCAATTCAGTTCACTACAAAAGAGGTATTTATCTCAGAGAGGGATTAAATGCTACTCTTTCATCTTTGGGCTGTGACAGGATTAAACAACTTTTTCTGGCTCACACAAACACTGGATCTGACTCCTCTGTTGTTGCTGATTGCTTATTGTGCAGGGAACAGAAAGATTGGATTTTAGAATTAAAAATATTTATATCCATGTTGAATGTATCTTTATTGAAGATGGATGTTGCAAGAAATTTAAGTAAAAATTGATGGATAGTTCAACTTTATTTTTTTATGTTTTGAGATTTGTTTGTGATGGGGTAAGTGAACAAAGTTTCTTTAGGTGACTCAGGGCCAGAGGCTGTTTAATTTTAATATATATGATTCAACTGGTGAATTTGTTATAGCGTAGATTTCAGGGGCCCACCAGAGAGATAGAACTTCTGGTGTAGAATGAGCCCAGCAATCTGAATTTTAAAATTTATTTATTTATTTATTTTTTGGAGATAGGATCTTGCTCTTTAGCCCAGGCTGGATCTGAAATCACTATGGAGCCCAGGCTGGCCTTGGGTTTATAGCAGTCCTCCTCTGCAGTGCTGGGATTACAGGTGAGCGTCAGCACACCCCGTATGTGTGGTGCTGGGGAATTAAACTCAGGTACTTAGTGCTTAACTTAGTGCTTGTTAGGTAACCACCAGCTCCAGAAATCTGAATTTTATGTGATTCTGGGGCATATGTTATAGAGCCACACTTGACCTAAAGGCCTTAGAAACGATTCTAAATTTTATTCAAGCATTTGACATTTTTAATGTGCCAGTTATGTATGTCAATGTATTAGTAAAAATATGTATTATAGGTTGGCCCAAGTTAACAGTTTTAAAGCTATAAAGAGTCATATTCACAATAGAGAAGAGGCACATGAAGACAAAAGGTATTCTCACAAAAAGCAGAAAATCTAATACAGATGTACTAACTAGCAGGCTGGTAAAAATGTTGTAATGTGTTAGTTCCTTACTGTATCTATAATAGGTCGCCGTAGATTGAGTGGCTTTAGTGCAAGGTGCATGTGTTCTTTTCCTGTTCTGGTGGTTAGAGACTCGGAATGCATCCTCAGGGCTGGTTGGGGGGGGGGGGGGCGGGGGGGAGACTCTAGGGGACGATCTGGTTCTACGACTTCACCCTCACCTTCTAAAGTTGTGTTTTTTGCGCTTGGTGGCGCAGGGTCACTGTCTCCATCTTTAATCTCCTCTTCCTCTCTGCTCCACCATCACGTGGCCTGCTCCGCCCTTTCGCACCGTGCTGTCGTAAGGAAGGCTGTTTGGGATTGCATTCCATCCAGAGCCCACCTGGATCATCCGGGGTACTCCTCCTTCCGCAAGGTTCTCAACCTAATCATGTTTCCCTTTAGTCTGTATAAGGTGACCTTAACAGATCCTAGAGGGTAGAGTATGGGTCTCTCTGGGGGGCCTTCTTTTTTGTCTATCATTTTTATTTAGAAAACTGGGAGTATGACAAAGTGTCACTCTTTCCTTGACATCCAGGCAAGTAACTTAAACTTGTAAACTCTGTGTTGAACTGGTAAATATCATGCTTAGTAAATAAATGTGAAATGATTTACAAGAAGAGATTGCAGAGTTTGCCACAGAGCTAATTTTCTTGCCTGAAGCGGAATGCAGTTGGAAGATGTGATCAATCATATTACAGCGGCCTTGTAGTAACAAACTATAGAAATGGTCCCTGGAAGTGTAGTCTTCAGCAACATTTTAGTATCTGAGTAGAAAAGGACCTTCAGAGTTTATTGTGTTGTATGACGGTCATCAACCGGTTGTCAGTCCTTATTAGGTGCAGGGCACCGTATGAGACAAAGGGAAGAGTTAGAAGCAAGGTCTGACGCTATAAAGAGATGGCATACTTTAAATATTGGCAGCTTTTTAGTCTACAGTATGAGGGAGAGCCAGTGGGCCTCAAAGGAACTCCCTAGGGTATTGCAAGCCTGTCTCAGAATGCTCTGTAGATGTTTATTTTTTATGAGTCCTGATTAAAATTCTAAATGGGAGAAGTGGAAACTAATAAGTAAGCACAGGTCATCAGAGCGACTTTATCAGTGGCGATACTCTGGGCTCTTCTTATACCAGTATTTGATACAGAGTGCAATTTAGTTAGTATAACGATGGTTTTGGATCTTATTGAAGATGTTTAAGCGAAATTCTCAAAATATCTAGGATAGGAGTCTGTGGCACAGATTCCGAAGTGAGAATGGCTTAAAAGGCTCTGCTATTTCTCTTTGCAGTGCTTCTTTGTTAAAATGGTAGGTTTTGAAGTTGTGTTTTATTTTTTTTATAACACCACATGCTTTATTCTTCATTCAGAGATTTTTTTTTTCTTTCTCATCTACTCTCACTTCTAAATTCTCTTCCTTCTTGGAAGGAGTTCTCTGATTACGGTGATGAAGGTTGCCTAGTCATGGCTGTTCTCACTCCGAAAGCTACAGAACACATTTTTCACATGCAATGGTAAGCTTTTCTGTTCAATGGCCTTCCTGTGTCAATGCATCTTAAAAATCTTGTTAGCTCAAATAATCTTCCTGTGTCATTTTCAATCATGTTCCTCTTGCTTCAGACTCTGAAGTGGCTCTGAGTTTTTCAAAGCAGCGCATTCAAAGTCTTCACTTGAGATATCAAGGCCCTTCACAAGTTCCTGTCTCCTGGGCCTCTGCTCCCTGTTTCAGCCAGGCGGGCTCCTTTCCCTCCTCCTTCCAACCTTCTCTTGATGTTTATTGGCCTCAGCATCTGGGTACTTGTTTCCTGTTTATCTCAGAAGTTTTGCATGTATTTATTTCCCATTTTCTTAGAAAAAAATATTGCCTTCTGAATTTTAAATAGGATGAAACTCCTAGGCTTTTCACTTCTTGTTTTCAACATCTTTTTCTCTTTACATCAATATATTTGTCTTCTACTTAAGCCCCAAACACCTGCTCCTTCTGTCTTGCTCTGTTTTGCTGATTTGTAGGAAGAGCCAGAAAATCAAATTATATTCACATAGGTGAATTAATTCAGCTTTATTGACTGAGAATTTAACTACAACACATTGTTTGGCAATTATTACAGGAAAGAGCTGGCTTTTCAGTTTGGTAAAAGAGAAAGAAAACTTGTTGTTATTTTAGTGACATTTTAAAGCAGTAAAATAATTACTGCCTTCTAGAATTTCTGATGTACTCTTCCAGTTTAAATTTTTTGGAGCACTCTGGCAAGCCATAAGGTTTATTTAACTTAAAGTTCCAAATTACAAATGTCAAATCGAAAAATATACTATTCAAGTCTTTAACAGGTGAACTACTGTTGTAAATGGTATTTCTTTTCCTTTGCTGTTTTATTTGCAACTAGGCATTGTTTCTCGTAATTATATAGCAACTAGCACATTTTATTTTTAACACAATAAATAATTAAACAATGTAGAAAGAGACTTTAGACAAAGATTTAGTTTCACTGTCTTTTAATGTGAATCAATGACTATAGAAAATCTTCAAAATTTTCATCTGCAAAGTCAGAGTTCTTTGCTAACTCCATACCATTCCAAGTTATGTTGTAAGAATACATTTTTAAAATTTTATGAAGTATTTTAAATTATTAGGAAACTGTCAAGAATTATTCAGTGAAAAGTTTCATACCATTTCTGAAACCTTTTTTTGCATTGTACTTTAAGTACTTAAGCATTTTTTAATATTCCTTTGGGAAATATTCAGACAATGAAAGATGAACTTTGCGTGTAAAAGCCTGAATAGTTCATTGCTTGCCTTTGCTACCACAGTGCTGTGTCCTTATTCCACCATGTTATCTTTTTTTTTTTTTCTGGAGATGAGTTATCAGAAGAGCTGATATAAAATAGATGCACTTTATTATCCAAATTATAGATCTTCACTGTTGCGTCTCTCCCACTGGACTGCGAGTTCCTGGGAAGGAGAATCCTCGTATCCTTTGCTTACCTTCAAGGTGGCCTAACCTATAACAGAGGCTTATTAAATATTAACCAAGCAAATAAATGCTCCATTGAGGAAATCTTTAAAGGGCCGTTGATGTTCTTACTGCACAGCTATCAGAGAACAAATTAACTCATATCTAAGGTTCTCTTTCACGTGACTCTATTCCAAATAGTATTCTATCCTAATACTGGAAAACACCCAGCACTAGTGTGATCCCCTCCACCCTGAAGCACATGGTGACACGGTGACATTTCATTTGGATCATAGCATTTTTGCTTCTATGATCCACTTATAAATCCAGATATAATCTCATGACTCTCCTCAACCTGTCCATTGCATAGCCAATGCAGTTATCAGGACAGAAGAAACTTTATTGCTACCTCTGTTTCGGTGAGAAAATGAAATAATTGGAGATTGATGATACCTGCCTACAGTATTTATTTTTCTTTTCCATAATTACAATATTTAAATCCTATGATGAGATAAAACATGCATGCTTTATATAAAGAGTATCAAATGACACTTTAGCAGTAAGGCCACTGGACTCAACAAAAATTCCCATTTTGTTCCTAAGAATACAAAATATGTCTCTTCTCCTCCTTTGTGCCTGGCTATGATATGTTCCCACAAGGGGATGGCCATAGGAATATTTTTTTTGAAAGCTGGCTTCTTCTGTGCTATATTGGTTGCAATGTTTTTTTCTGTCTAATCTGTATCAAGTTCACAGACAGCTTATGGATAAAAAGAATATCACTCAAGAGAAAAAGATGGTGAAAGGTAGCTGAGCAGCTGGTTTGTGTTTCTAAGAGAAATAAAATATGAAGTCTTAAAACTGTGAAAGGTAATCTTTTTTTCTTTTGGTCTCGACTTCAGGGAGGACTAGATGAGGAGAATTTAGGCAAGTTAATATAACACAACAATACAACAGGCTGTTAGCATACTGTAATGAAGAGATGTTGGTAAACTATTACCCTGGGAAGGAATTTTGGTCTAAGATCTAGAAACATTAAGTGACTCTTACAGTTGGCAGATGTATGTATGTATGTATGTGTGAATTATGAATTTCAAATGCTTGTGTGAAAGTTTGTAGTGTAATGTCCTTTCAGCTGAAGTAAATGTCCATAAGAGTTTGGTTCATGTGGTTTTAGGAAGACTCTATGTAGCTGGGGACATAAAGCCTTGTAATCAATTTACATTTTTAGAGCTGGGCACTTATGGAATGTCAGAAAATGCAAATAAGCAGGTAATAAAATTATATTTCATTGCTTTTGACTGATAACTGTGTTTATGAAGATTCAGTTCCCATGTTATTATTGAGTCCACTTCCTCTAAAAGAAGAAAAGAACTGTGTTTCCCCCCATAGTATAAAGTGAATTATTATATTAAATTCAGTTGATTAATCACATAGGGACACTCATTTTTTGAAATATTGTGGATGTTTCCACTGATCTTTCAAGTGAACATTATTTGTTATTGATATATTGGGGCTCTGGAGTGAGATTCTGTAATATGGATTAGGTAAGTGATTGTTTCAAGTGAGAATGTGACTAAAATTGGTGTTACTTAGTAACTAAAGGACTTGATCGACTACATTAGGTGAATTGAATAAATACATCCATCTCACTGCATCCCAAGCACCACTTCTTTAGTAAAAAGCATCATTATCTTTTACCTGGACATTTACAATAGTCTTAACTCATTTTCTTTTAATGGCTTTCATTTCTTCCTAATCTGTTATCTTCACTGCTGTCAATGCAATCTGTTAATCTCATTTCATTCTGTGACTCAGTATCTTTAAGTGACTGTCCTATGCCTGTAGTATTAATTCATATTTTGCAATAGAATTTACAGGAGCCTTCTATAATACATTTACTGTTTCCTTTTACTTCTCCAGTCACACCAGTCACTACTCTGTCTGTCTGCCTGTCTACCTATCTGTCTCTCTCTCTATCTTCACTTTTCCAATGTGTCTCTCTGCCTGCAGTTTTGACAAACAGCTCCTGATACTTCAGTTCACCTGTGGTAGCTCACTGATATGTTCTTACTGTGGTGCAAACTTAATTTAATCACTTCCTGTTCTAACATAGCAATCCTTTTAAGATCACTAATTCGTTTGAGTGTTGTTGACTTGGTATATATTGTTGGCGTGGAGGTTTAGCCTCCATTTGATAGCCTGTTGCATCCAGATTATCCTTAAACATTCAGCTGAAACATTTCCTCTGAGGTGAGTTCCTATCATAGAGTCTCTAAGGACCTGTCTTATAAGATTCATTTGTTCATTCATTTGTCAGGGGCTTATCCACCCGGCACCTGATAGACAACTAAAACAAATGTGTTTTGACTTTCAGAAACAATACTTTAATATTGTTAGATCTAATGAATTAAAATCTCGGTTCTTAGATCATAATATGAGGAAAGAGGCAGCAAGAAGAAAACTGAATGAGTAAAATCTATCTTTCATTGAATGGTGATAAGTATTTCAGAACCAACAAAACAACGAAGAAGGATAGACTATCTCAAGGTAGAAGGGAAAACTTATTACACAGTGAGATCTTAAACAAGTGTCTAATGGGGAGAGAGGAGCACGTTGTAGACTTATCTGAAGAGGAACTTAAAAGCCCAGTGGAGAGCGCCTCTGGTACTTTTGAGTAGTGGCGAGGAAGCTGCTATGAATGAACTGCCACGAGTGTGGAACAAATAGTGAGAAACGGAGTTGGAGAACGAAATGGGACTGTCTTCGTGTCGGGATGTTGTTGGAGCTCTTTGGGTGACACGGAAGCCATTAGAAAAGAGGAAATAGGGCCGTTACGCAAACTGATGGTCTTTTTTAAACAGAAGATTGTGGTTTCTACAGAGGGAACAGCCTAAGCGAGCTAAGGGCTGAAGGATCAGTAGCTAAGGAGAACAATCATCTACGCACGAAGGAGGCTTGGACCAGGAGGTGAGAGTGGATGAGTGAAAATTGCCTGAATTCTGTGTGTTCGTAAGGTAGAGCCAAGAAGATTTTCTGGAATGTGAGGGAAAGAAGGAAAACAAAGGTGATGCTGAGGTGTTGGGCCTGGATGGTAAAGGTCTTAGCAGGAGCAGGTGTAGTGTAGTGTAGTGTAGTGTAGTGTAGTGTAGTGTAGTGTAGTGTGTGTGTGTGTGTGTTTGTGTGTGTGTGTGACAGAGACACAGAGATATCAGAAATTTAGTTTTAGACATGTTAGTTCAGAAAGACCCTGTCCCATCCAAATAGAGGTAAGTGGGCAATTGGATTAATATACCTGGTATTTGGAAATTACTGGGAAAAAGTTGATGTCTGAATGATATTTACAATTTACAGCCATGGGGCCCCGTGTTATTGGGACTGACTGTTTAGTAGAGAGAGAGGCATGAAGAGGCACAGGGATTGGAATCTGGGGTCCTCCGGTGTGAATAAGGGATAGGATGGATGCAGATGGGGAGAAATTGTCCAGGTGCTGAGAATGAGGACGATCGGAGGAGAAACGAGAGGAAATGTGGGAAGCTACTCAAGGGAAGGCTCAACTGCAAGTGCTGCTGATGAGTTGAAGAGGCTGAGCACCCAGCTGATTGAAGGATTTGGTGTTGTGAAGTCATTGGTGTTCCTGGTGAGAGCAGTTGCAGTGCAGCAGTGTAGATGAAAGCCTTGTTGTTGCGAGTTAACGATAGACTGGAAACGGGGTGTCTGACTGACAGATGCTCCCCTTCCACCAGTCCTCTCAGGCTGTATGTGCCCGTCTCCGTTCTGAAATTGTTCAGGGTTGGATATCAAGTTACATGTTCATTCTAATTTCATGAAAACTTTTTCAAAGGTGCGGCTAGAAACTAGCTGGAAGATCTGGAGTCAAGAAAAATATATTTTAAATATAGGAAACAATATGGATTGTTTATTTGCTAATGGGAATGATCCCATATGGAAAAATAATTAGGAACATGGAAAGAATTTTAGGAGTGATATCTTTGGAAGGTAAGAGGAAATACATAGCATGCTGAGAGCTTAGCTGTGTTTGTACTTTGTGAAGGGTAGGATGGCAGAGTACACTTCGTAGTTGTATGTTTGTTGTCAGTTTTTTCTCCTCATATTATAAACCTCTTGAGAGTCGTCAGTATAAATGTCTAGTTCATTTTGTAGCAGATATTTTATTGTTCTCTTTCTGTTCCCTAGTACAATGCCTGACACATAAGCAATGAATATTTGATGAGTAAATGACACTATGCTGAGCATGTGTATTTTTTATCATTCCACTCAAATTTGAACTGCTTCCATCAAATCTGGCCAACTAGATTGGGTTAGTCACGTTTCTGTTGTCTGGACCCACAGAATATTTGACTCCCTGGTAGAGTTGATCGAAGTGGTGTGCTTCTATCCATATCAGTGGTGCTTCCTAAGAGTAAAAGCAGTAACTCTGCTGTATTATTTTGTAATAGCCCCAACCCTTGAGTCAGCATGAAGTTACTAGTTACTTTGCCTTGATCTTTCTGCAAAATGTAAATTTTTTCTTGATGTTCATTTGCTGTTAAATCAATTAATATGACATGTATCATTATCTGTTGCCCCTATCTAACCTTCTGGAAAATGAGAAAAGCTAGAAGAACGGTGATTATAGCTTCATTACTTTCTGTCTCAGTAATGCATTGCACCTCCTTTGGGTAGAGAGCACATCTCCTTCATTGCTAAATTTTAAAAATTCTTAGTTCTAGTCTTAGTCCTGCGTCAAGTTAGATGCTTAGTAAAGATTTGTTGATTTAATGAAGCACACATGAATAGTTCCTATGTCTGGTGGATGCTGTTGTGCACAAAGTACCACCCATCCCCAGTTTGGTATGTCCATTTCTGCCTCTCACTGTTGTGTGCCTAAGAGCTTCTACACAACATCTTCTTCAAAGGATTTTTATTGGACCAGTAGCACTTACCTCATCTGCATGTTCCAATTTCACAAGTGCCTATGATTTCAGATCCTCCTTTTGCTAACTAGTAGGCAATGGCTGAGATGCAAAAATATGGGGGTCTGGTACTCATCTCTTAAAGCAAATATTCCAGCGTCATTCACAATCCTGAGCTCCTTGTAGATCAGGCTGAGTCCAGGACTTAGTTTGAAAATGTGCCCTTGCTTGGTCTCTCCTTCTCTATCCTGCTTCTCTGCGTCCCGAGTGAGTTCCTCCTGAGAACACTTCCTTGTGGAATCACATGTATCCTTGGGCTTTCCCCAGAGATTGCTCTTTGGGAACTTTATTTATTTACAGCATGGTGTGTTTATAAAGAATTGATGTTGCAGACAGGGAACCCTAACCACTACATCTCAGAGTGTCCCGTTCTTTGGTTGCGTGTCATCTTTCCTGATGGCTTTTGTTTTTATACTACTACTAACCAAAAATATTGGTGACTACTCGCTAAATTTGACATTTGATTTAAGTATTCAGAGGGAAGTAGCCTCACAATTACAGCAAGTTATTGTTATTGAATTCATGAAGCACCTTATTGAGTTACATGTTTTTCTAATGTACAGTTGGAATGTATTTTCCTTAACTGTGCACTTTTTTAGTTTCCCCCCCCCCAATATTGATTAGCACATATATGCAATATACAATTGTTCATTGAACTTGAGGATTTTGTGCACATATATATCATCATCACAATATAATGATCCCTCCCCCCCTTATTGTTCGTCTTGCTCCCTCCATCCCCCCAACTCACACTGTCATACCCATTTGGTTCTATAAAACGCCTGTGTTGAGGGCTTCTAATTTAAGAAACCATGTGATATTTTACTTTCTGAGTTTGACTCACCTCACTAAGCGTGATGGTCTCTTTTATTATTTGCATCTCTGTTTTCTGTCCTTGGGCATAGATAGCTAAGAGTTAATTTTATAATCAATTTTTATGTAATGATTAAGTGCAACTTACTTTTGCTATTGAATATAAAGATCCAGTTTGGTATACTGAATAAACTATTTATTTTTCTAGTGATTTGAAAGGGACACAAACTCCTTTATCTGTAAAATGAGATTGGGAATAATGTGTTTTAGAACTGAAAAGCACTTTAGTTACCAAATAGTGGACAACACCTTCATTTTATAAATGAGAACATTTGAGACCCAAAGAGGTTAAGTAATTTTTTCAGTATAAGCTTGGTGAGTGGCAGTGTAGGACTAAAATTCAACTCCCAAGCTGCAGGGCTCTATTGCTCAGCAAAATATATATTTCTTATTCACAGAATTGATATGAGGATTAGGGACCACATCTGTGAAAAATAGATTTAGCCTTTGGAAGAAAGATGCTGGATAGCTTTATGAAAGCTTTATGAGAACTAATCTTATTTTAACCTTTTCTGTACAATGTTAGTTTTGTTCAGTTTTATGTTTCTTGCTTTAGGCTCTTCTTGGGCTGAGGACTAGATAATTTATGATACTTGTTCTAAAAATCAATAATAGGTATACAGATTGAGTTAGAAATATGAATTACTTCATTTGGATTTGAAGGTGGAAATAGTGTTAGGCAGCTTTTCAGAATGATGGCTTACATATATGAGAAAGTTTCTCTTTCCACTTGAATGTTGGGAATTAGGACAGTTCATTTCCCCCAAAATAAGGAATCATAAGTTATATGTGTGTTTTCCCAGCCTGGTAATGCTTCCAAACCTTGATACAACGGGCTTTAACAAACCATGAAATTCCCCTCCTGCCGAGCCACCATATTCTACCTACTTTCAGGGAAGTCGGGGTCCCATTATACTAATCCAGCATACCTTCCTATCTCTAGCAAGCACATGTTAATGATAACTTTGAATATTTATTTTGATGCAAAGTGTATAAATCTTCCCTGTGTTGTCTTGTAAAGCGAGGAAATTGAGACATGCTCAACTTGGTTATTTCAATTGTTTATGCTTGATTCTTTCAGCCACACTGTGCTTTGATATATGCCCAGAAATCCTATTTAATTTTGTAGTATCTGAAGTGATTTGTGTAGATTCATATTTTCAGGGAGGACAAAACTCGAGTTCCAAAAGGCTAAAGTCTCTTTTATATATATTTTTAATTAGGTCCGATTATACGCAAGACCTGATGCTATCAGAAGAGGATCTGGGGACTATGCTCTCCACATAACAAAGAGATTAATAGAATTTTATGAAGACTACTTTAAAGTGCCCTATTCCTTGCCAAAACTAGGTAAGAAATTTCTTGGTTATTTTATTGGAAAGGCTCCTTGAAGGTGGAATTTCTTCTTCATGCATTTATGTGAGGCATCCAGAGGCATGAAACTTCAGAAGTTTATACTTTTAGTGACGAGCATGAAAAATAATTTCTTCTGAAGAGGTGAAATAAGTTTTAGTATTTCTGGAGTCTTGCCAATAAGTCCTTGTGGGAATGAAGGAAAGCGTTGCATAAGTTTGGGATTCCAAAGTATAACCCAAATAGCTGTTATTGAGTATGTCTTATGGAGGGGTGCTTAGCAACATTACATTTAATCGCAGCACCCGTGCCGGTAGGGATGATTAGAACATTTTCCACATAAGGGAATTGAGACAGGATTTTTCACTCATCTGGACATCCAATAAGTGAAGGACTGGGATTTCCTTAATGGCTTGCAGATTTCTTCCGTATTTTACGTGCAGAAAGACTTTATGCATGGGGGGCTAGTCTTCACAAATTCTCAGATGGAAGATCTTAATGAATGAGACACTGCTTAGATTATTTTTGCTTTTTCATATTTCTAGTGCACAGCAATAGTAAATAGAATTAAAAAGTAGGGGAAAACCTTGTTGGTGATAGAGATTCTGTTCTCTCTGAATGTTCTTATATTCTTTCTTTTACAAAAGGAATGTGTTTAATAATTGTTGATCCCATGAATAGAATAAATGAATTAATTTGTTAGCCTAATTAGAACAAGGCTGCTGTTTCTACTAGTGGGTAGCCTGTGATGTTCCCAGATGTTAGAAAGGATACATACGTGAATTAGGAATGTGGAAGGCATTTTTCCTTCTCAGAAACTTGTTTGGAATGTTACATTAAAACAACCCTTTGTTAACTCCTTACGCTGCCCAACCTATTTCTTCCCGAGAGTATATTTGATCTGGAGCTATATAAAAGGTATTTCTCATTGGAAAGAATAAAGTGTTTATTTGATCAAACGTGTTTGAAACCACGGGTTCCTCTCCCTGGAGAAGCGGGTCTGTTTCATTAAAGTACCTGCCTGCTGGGCAGCTGTGTTAGTGTTACAGTGAATAGTTAGCTGAAAAAGTAGATGGGATTGTTGATATTGTTATCTATGAACAAGACATATAATTTTTATGGGTTATATTGCAAAATTATAGATCTCTTAGAAATGCTTGTTTGTAGAATCAATAGACACAACTTTGTTTCGAGTAGGATCTATGTTTTGTTCTGTTTTCTTTCTCTCTTTTACATTCTACATCTGCTTTCTGGTTAGACTCTGTTACACTGAAATCTCCCTGGTAGTCACCCAAGGCAGAGAGGAACACCTGACCCCATTTGCCTGGGAGGTGACACTGTTATCTACACCAGAGAAAGCAGGCTGGAACCTCCCAGCTTGACCCTAATGTAAAATTCACGAGTGCTTATGTTGCAAATTCACCAGGAGAAGTAAAATGTGGATCTTTCTCTGTCTCCTTCAGACCAGTAATTAGCAGAGGAATTCAATTTCTATCTTCAGGGGTTCCATGTAACCATCAGCTTGCAGCAGGAGGCATTTCTGTTCCTTTCCTTCACTCACAACTGAACCCTGCGGGCTTTCGTCTGTATAACAGGGCTTTATTCACCATTATTATTACTTGTTAAGCTACCATATGGTGTATATAGTTGGCTAATTTGACTTCCAGACAGCATATTTCTTTCTATATATATATGTAGAAAAGCTACCATAGACCACGGTAAGTTGTAAAATTTCACTTAAAATTCTACTTATTTGATACATTTAGAGCTTTTTAGATCTCTATATTAATGGATTTATAAGTGTGCTTTCAAGTACCCCCATATAAGAGTCCTCAAGCATGAAAGCATTTTAACAATTTTCACTTTCCAGTGTTCTTTATGAATTATATTTTATGTAAGTTATCTGGACACGAACTCAATTTTTGTTGATGCTATAGGTCTATCCTTCATGTCACCCAAGGCTGTCTTGACCCTTCACATTTGTCCAAGATGGTTTCTCAGACCTTTTATGTCCTCTTGTTGCTCCTCTTTTATTCTGTAAGCACTTACTAAGAGCCTGCCATAGGTATTTTTCTATATGAGGTAGATACAGCAGGGAAAATAAATAGTTAAAATCTTCCCTCCCTCTTTAGGCTTACTTTCTATTATGTGGAAACAGCAATTAGAGCAATTAGCAACATGTTTAGCTTATCAGATGGAGATAAGTACTATTAAAAATAAAACTAGTTATTAGCCTGCTGTCCAAGGTGAAGCTGGTAAATTTTTCTTTCCAATTCTATTGGTATACTCTCTTCACTCTGTTAATAATTTCTTTTGCTGGGTACAAATTTTTAATTTGATATAATCTCACTTGTTGTTTTTGGGGACTATTTCTTTTGCATCAGGTGACCTATTAAGAAAATTCTTGCTCATGCCTACGTTTTCAATAGTTTTACCTATATTTTGACCTTGTGAAGGTTCAGTGTTTCAATTTTGGTGTCTACGTCTTTGATCTGCCTTGATTGGATTTTGATATCTCTTCCAAAAGTCTTTCCAAAGGAGTTAAAAGCAATATATATATATATCTGTGTATCTGTTTACAGCTGCAAACTAAAAATAGGGAATTTGTAGAAGATATCAAAATATCCCGTGGACACAAACATGTATGTACAAAATAGATTAGATATAAATCTAGATAGAGACAAATAGATTTGAGAATTTGAGAGCATCATGCTTAGTGAAGTATGATTCAGAAGGTTACATATCACATGGTTTCTCTAATGTGAGAGACCCAGAATAAGGCAATTTATAGAACCAAAGGGGTAAGGTACTGGGAGTTGGGGCGGTGAGAGGGCCAAAAGGGGGCAGGACCAATTGGAATGATGGTGTAAAATGTATGTGCACAGAATTCTCCAGTTCAGTGTAACCATTTGTGTGATACATACATAACAATAAAAATGAGAAAAAATAAAAGTAGAACTGAGAAATGGGTAGCACGTGGAGTGGATGGAAAAGGGGCTGAGAATTGTAAATAAACATTCATGGAGGGCTTCGTCAGGAAGTCTTTTGAGTGAAGAGTTTAAGGGATTGAAAGAATAAGTCCAGTGATGTAGATGTCCTGGGACAAAAACGATAGGCAAAGGAAACAATATGGCTGACCATTGAGATTCTTGGTATGTTGGAGGAACAGAAAAGGCAAATGTGGCTGAATCAGACTGAGTAAAGAGATAAGAAGTTAGTGCCACCCGGTGTAATGGATGGGTGGCAGATCGTGCAGAGCCAGCAGGCAATGGTTAACATGTCAGCTTTTTTCTTTTCTTTTTTCTTTTCTTTTCTTTTCTTTTCCTTTTCTTTTCTCTTGTTAGTTGGAAATCTATTGGTCTGTTCTGAGCAAACAGTATCTAACATGGCTTGTGTTGTGACTCACCTTGATGGCTAAGTTGAGACTACACTGTAGGGCAGTAGTGCTCAGTGGCCAGGTTATTTTGTCCTTCAGGAGCACTTGGCCATGTCTGGAGGCAGTTTTGTTTGTCGTAGTTTGGGAGCGGAAGTACCATGTGTACTAATGGCATTTATTGCCTGGGATACTGCCAGCCACCCAGTGGTGTACAGGAAAGTCGTTCATTCTAAGGAGTGATTATCTGTCTAAACTAAAATGCTAACACTGCCAAGGATGAGAGACGCTGACATAAAAGAAGAATGTGAAGGCATGGAAACCAGTTAAAACATTGTGGTAAACTCAATAAGGTGTTTTTGCTTGGACTAGGTTATTATCAGTGAGATAATTAGAAACTCTATTAGGAAGATGTGTTTAGATGCAGCAGAATTTATAGATGAATAGAATGTCTGATGCAAGAGAAAAGAGGACTATCCTGAGGTTTTGGCCTTGAGAACTGGAAGGATGAAGTTGCTATTTGCTGACGTCAAATATTTAAGTTTGGAAGGAGATAATTTTGATATTAATATGCCTATTAAACATTCGGGTGGCATTTTGATGTCTATGAGAAATCCAAATGGACAGTTGAATTTATAAATAGGACTGTGAATGAACACTATCTGGAAATAAAAACTTGACATATTATGGTATATCAAGCATCAAAGCTAAGGTTGGGATGACCAAGGTGGTGACACAGATGAAAGGAGATTAGGAAGAAGGAGACAGCAGTCTAATGTTTAGAGGTCGGAAGTCGGATGAGCCGGTACAGGGTTCTGAAGAAAAGCAGTGAATTGAGTGAGTCGTCACGGACATCTGGTGAAAAGATGAGGAAGACCAATTGCAACCCGTGGCCGTCAAATTAGATGAGGGCCCACACTGCCCCATTCATTTTTGACAGGAATATGAGGGTCATTCATGATGGTGATGAGAGTCGGTCTAGAGCAAAGGCCCTGACAGGTGCGTTCAAGAGCACATAAGGAGAACTGGGGAGGGGAGCAACAGATCAGTGAGTATGGGCCACAGTTTAGCGTTTCTGAAAATTCCCAGTGGGGAAGGTTCTGGGAATAGGAAGAGAGAAGACAGTCTTGTGTTCCAATGATGCCCATCTCTGGAAGAGAGCTGGTTCTGCTGAAGCAATGGCGTCCTTGTCTCATAGGTTCTCTCGGTCCCAAGCACGGAAAGGGAAGTGGGGAATTTGCCTGTCTTTATATTGCGTTAGAAAATTAAAATTGAAATAAATATACAAACAAAGAGAAAATTCTTTACCAGTTAACTTTACTAAAGCTTCAGAAAGGGTGTCTGTGTGAATGCTACACTGTAAGGTAAAATAAAACCTCAAAATGTAATATTGAGTTCTCCTTTACGGAAAAGTCATCTTGCTGTCATAAACTCTGCAATACCTTCTGTCTTCTCTCTTTTAAAACTCTTTTCCATTTCCAGTGCTAAATTGTCGAACTTTCTCTCCTTTGCCTCCCATCATGCTAGCTCGTCTCTAAGGATGTGAGGTTCCATTCTCGTAGTAGGTCAGGAGAGCTTCCTAAGAGGAGTTTGATGCTTGCTGTTAGGAGAGTAGTTTATGCTTCTTGTTGCACAAAGATTTCTTTATCATTGTTAAGTCAACATAAGCAACCAGTGTGTACTCTATGAAGATTTGTTTCTAAATCTCTCAATTAGGCAATTAATACTATTTGTAGGGAGTTTGCAGAGATTTACTGTTTTAAATATTAAATTTTATGAATCTACACAAGAGCATAGAGTTCCGTGGGAACAATACAGCAAACCTTTTGTGTATGCTTTGTCATGAGTACCCCCATGCATGTGGAGAGTGACTTCAGAAGAGTTGTAGTTATATAAGAAATTAAGTGATTTTTTTTCTTTTGTCTTCCAAATATATTGACAACAACATGGCAAACATTGGTGTACAAAATATGAGTTACTCTTTTCCTATTTATGTTATTATTAATTATTTATTAAGACAGGGTCTCACTCTGTAACCTGGGCTGGTCTGAGCTCACTATGTGGGAAGCTTTATTTCAGCTCACAGTTTCAGAAGGTCACACTGTCCATTTATAGGTGGGTGGTTGGAAACTGGTGCAATCACGTGGGGAGCCAGAGACGCAGGTCCTAATGGCATGGCAGAACAGGAAGCCAAGTCTGGGAGGAAGGGCAGAACCAGCACACACTTCTCCAGGTCAAGCCCCAAGCATCTTTCCTTTCCAGCTAGGTCCCTTCTCCCAACAGTACACAGTATCTACAGATACCTAAGGCTTTCAGGGAGTGCTCCAGATGTGAACCACAGCACCTTGTAGCCCAGGCTAGCCTCCAGCTCAGGACAGTTCTCCTGCCTTCATCTCCCCAGCATTGGAACCACCATGGTATGTGGCACCATGCCCAGTATATGAGGTCCTTGTCAATCAAACTCAGGGCCTGGCACTTGCTAAGCAAGCACTCTGACTTGTGCCAGTTCTTCAGCTCCCTGAGTTACTCTTAGGAGTTGTGGACTTTTTAACCTTTTTTATTTCTGTCACAGCCTTTTGTGGTAGTACTTGATATTTTGTAATTTTCCAGATGAGTACATTTGGTACTGAGACACTAAATAGTGTAAAAAGATCACATATCAGAATTTAGTGGATTAGGAAGTAACATCCAGCCTGTTTGACTCTAGAATCTTGAGATTCCGCTGACACAGACTTCCAAAATTTTGAGAATTCCGAGATTAAATTATAGATTACCTTAATAAATTACACAATCTCATTTCCTGAGAAACAATGTAATGTTATTTTGTTAATTTGTTACTGACTTATATAATACACGGTCTTTGTAGAAAATGTAGGGACTTAAAGAATATTGAGAACCACAGACCTCAGAACTTGGAATTTTATTAACCAGAAGATAGATCTAAGTATAGCAAATATAATTTCATCATTCATGTTTTATAAATTAATTAAGTGGAAGATAAAATGATAAAATGTTTTGTTCTTTTTAGATTTTAATTAATTATTACAGATAGTTTTTAGGGTTTTTATCTTAGCTGTTAATCTGTAATTTGTAAATAAATGCCTGCAAAGGCTTGTACTTGATTGCTTCTTTTCAAGACACCTTGCTTTTACAGTGCTTTTATGAAGAATTCATTACCTGCTTGACACTGGTGCTTTGATTGTGGAGGGAACACAGGTGTTCTCTAAAAAATTCTGTTCTCAAGGAGATTGTGGTTTGTTGTACAGAGTACAATATTTACAGGAATGAATGGATGAGAAATTCCTGTGATATAGAATATAATCAAGCACTAAAGTTTTGTTGGGTAAATATTTAATACCATGTTAAATTAAGAGTGTTCAAGCATATAGGCATGAAGTGTTCCTGAAGGAAAACCTTCCCTTTCCTGAAGTCCTAACAAAAATAGCAGGAATTTAATAGGAAGTGAGGAAGAAAGAAAGGAGGAAATTTTGAGAATTGCCTAGGCTAGAAAGCCCACACAGTGTAGATTTATTTATCATGTGAATGGAATAAAAAATTTCTCTGATGTGACAGACAAGCTATAGAAAGTATCCTCTACTGAAGTTTGTGAATAAGAGACTCTAACGTGAATGGCTGATTTATTTAAACTACAATCAAGACACATCAATTTTCCACAACAGTGGTGATGAGGGGTGACAGTATTGATGATGTTGATCAATATGGCGGTGATGTGGTGGTGACTGACAGAGGTATTGCTCTGGAAACTTGCTACCAGTCAGTAGTAAAGCTTCACATATAATAAAATGTCATTATACATTTGAATGCATTGTGTGTAATAATGCTATTCAAGTGTATTTGGAATACATATTGTTATGTTGACATTTCACAATATTTGTATTAACCACTAAACATTTTGCCCAGCTATTAGTTTATTAGAATTAGTGGCTTTTAATATCAAGTGACAAATATGTAATGTTATTTTTTTGTAATCATACATTTCTATCATACAGAGTTGCATTGAGTATTATCTTCATTTTTTCCCCGTTTTTATTCGTCTATATATGCACACTTAAATACATATATATGTGTAATTACACAGTAATTACATTGAGCTTGAGTATTTTGTGCACATACATATCACATCAACGTTACACAATCCCTTTCTCTGTCCCTTTTAGGGCCTCCTGCTCCCTCCCTCATCCTCTCTTGCCTCTCACTATCACCCCATTTGTTTCTATAACATGACTTTATTCTGGGTTTCTCATATTGGAGAAACTGTGCAATATTTAACCTGAGTTTGACTGACTGCACTGAAAATGATGATCTCAAGTTGTGTCCATTTACCTACAAAAGCCTCCAAGCTATCTGTCTCCATTGTGTACACGCACTGCAATTTTTATATCCATGTTCCGTTGATGAATATTTTGGCATCTTCTATGGTTAAGCTATTGTTAATTGTGCTGCTCTAAACATGGGTAAACATGTATCTGTTATATGTTGCTGGTAACTTTTTTTTGGAAAGATGCTCAGAAGAGTCATCCCTTAAAATACAACCTGTCTCGCCTTCATTTTGATTCAGTAAATGCTGAAAACTATTTTGTCAATGGCCTCAATTAATAAACTATTAACTAATTAATTAATTTGTATTTACCATGATACTAGGAATTGGAACCAGAGCCTTTGCACTGAGTTATATCCCAGCCCATTGTATTTTTAATTTTGAGCCAGGCTCTCGTCCAGTTGCTAACTTGCCGCAGCGCTCGTGTTCGTGACTTCTCTTCCTCAGCCTCCCAGACTGCTAGGATTATAAGTGGGCTGCGCCGTACCTGGCTCAATACTCTTTCTGAAAATAAAATCTTTGAGGGTTCATTCATCGTTTAGTTTAATTTTATATGATGTGAATATACTTCCCAATGCTTCCTTTAACTAAAACTCCTCAAAATAGTTCGATCTTACACTGGGGTAATTAATTGTATTCTTTGTGGAAACTGACTTATAGTTTTCTTTTGAGTTAATGCTATTAGTGCCTACTCCAGGAATTAGGTGCTTTAGTATTTGCTTGTGAATTTATGCATACCACTGTGAAATAAGTTTGAGTGACTGTCCTTTCCCTCTTAGTCTTTTTTTTTTTTTTTTTTTTTGGTGTGTGTTCCTAATTCTCACTGTGACAACCATTTGAGTTCAAACAGCACCAATTCTTATTAAAATAGACACAGTTACTTTGATATTTAACATTTTAAAACACGTTTCAACAAGACATTTCATTCCTTCATTAATTATTCTACAATGTGGCCATTTAACTGCTCTTGTTAAGCAATTTTGTCACTATTACATGCTGTACACTTCTAAGACTGCACTACAAACTACAGATGTATGTCTATATGTGATATGCTATGTTTATGATATTGTATCTCTAATGTAAAAAAGAATAAAGACAAGAAATTGGTAAAAGCACATTTCAATAGGAATGATACATGGGGCTATTATTATTATACAAACAAGTAAACCAGAATTACACAAACCAAACATAGAATTCATTCACCTAGCATTTGAGTAGTTACTGTGTACAAAGTACTCAGCAATGACAATAAGTGATTTCATTCATTAGAGATCTAAAATCTAGTTGAAGAGAATTAAAAATTATTTTGCTAGCTTGGCAGACATGTTCTGTCTGCTTGCTACCTCTTCCCCTCTTTTGGGGAGTTTAACACCTTTACAATTGGGATTTACTCTTCCCTAAGCTTATTTTCACTAATTCAACCAGGAATATTTCTAGAGTGACCCTAGGCATTGTTGTACATATTCCAACAGAGATATTTAGTTCTAAAGTTAGGAAATACCTATGTTCAGTGTTTTCATACTTAGGCTTTACGTAAGCCCTTGCCTTCTGCCTGGCTGTCTTATGACGGGACTGTGGACTCCCTGGTGGTGCTGTGGTCGTGAGCAGGTGCCCACTGTGCATGCGTGGCATCCCATCTTCTCTCACCTGCTCTAGGACATCATTTCGACAGCTGTCCTTATTCTCTGGTGAGTCTTCAGTTTTCTCTCTGTATTGAATCTTCCTCTATCAGCATTGAAAACATGGTGCCGTTGCTCTCAGCCTTACCAGGTACACTTGCGACCACCGACCACTGAGCCATTTCTCTCCTTCCTTTTACAGCTAGACTACTGAGAGGATAGTCCCCGTGTACTGCCTCCAGTTCCTCTTTTCCCAGTCTCCTGAATGTCCTCCACATGGGGTTCTGCCCTTAGAATTATGCTGAAGCTTCCTGAGTATCATAATACGTCCCCATTGCTAAATCCAGTGATCAGATCTCAACCTCCATCTTGAGCTGTCCACAGCTTCTGATCCAATTTCTCTCCAGGTTTTGGAAACATGTTTCTTTGTTTGTCTTTAAGAACAGTACATTTTTCTTTTTATATTCTTCTCTCCTGTTCCCTAACTATTCCTTCAAATCAGATGCTTCCACTTATACTTTCATCATTTCTAGATCCAGGACTTGTTTTATACCTTTTTATTTTTCTTTTGTTGTTGTTAGCTACCCTGGTGGTGACTTCTCTTGGTGACCTTATCTATCCTCATGGTTTTAACATCTGATGATTCTGCTCTAATTTTACACTGCAGACTTGGTTCTCTCTTCAGCTTCATATTTGTACATTAAGAAAACCGCGAACTGTTGTTTTTCTTCACTGTCACACAGTAGTCAACAAAGAATACTTCTATGACCTTAAAGAATCAAAGGTGTGGGGTTTCTCCTCATCAGCAAGCAATCAATTTCGCAGTGGAAACTGGCCGAGTGTTCTCTGTTTAATTTAATTCAACTCTAATACTTTCTATCTGGAGATAGTGTCAGATCCCACAGGTGGTGAAGCCTCAGTCTCCAATGCATTTGTAGACAAAGATTTCCACCACAACCTTCTCCCAGTTCCAAAATTTGTTTGAGGAGCTCCTAGAACTCAGGGAAGCAGTCACGTTTACTTGATTATTATAAAAACGTAACACAACGGGCACAGACAAACAAATGCACAGCATGAGGTTTGGAGAAAGTGGTTTTACAGAGCTCTCTGGGTATACCAGCCTCCAGGGTGCTCTCTGCGGTGAACTGTCCCGCAGCTCTCTTAATATACCATTTTGGGTTTTTATGGGATCTTCATAAGCATGCTTGGATTATGAGAATGTGATTGGATCAAAAAGCTGTCCTAATGTTAATTATTTGGGGGAAGAAACCCAACAAGAAACGTGTGTTTAAATTTTTTTTTGTCATTCCTTTTTCCAGGGTATGATTCTAGATCTTTTCTAATAAATGGAGGTCCTGTGCTTTATTTCCAGATCCTTATATTAGAATAGCTCATATATACATATATATGATATCTAATATATATAATATCAGAATATATATATATATATAAAATTTGGCCTGCTTAAGGCCGAAAGATGAAATAAGGTAATTGGTAATTTGTTTTAATGAGTTGCTTTGGAGAGTGAGTTATAAGCCAGAAATAATGGACAACAATCAAGATATGTACTAATATATCATAATGTTACAGATGCCTAAGAGTGTATCAAACTAACATGTTCCAGTTTGAGCTGCCGATGTTAAAGCAATTGCATTGTTGCTAAATTGCCCAGACTGAGTTTGAACTTGCGATCCTCCAGCCTGCGCCTCCTAGCGTACTGAGATTAGAGCACTGCAATATCTTGCTGTTCCTACTGTCTTCTTCTTTTCAGTACAGGGCAACTGCATCCTTTGAAAATGATTCAGGTAGAAAACCTCAGGCTTACAATCTCTCTCTCTCACATCAGGCATTCAAACTATCAGCAAATCCCTCTGGCTCCACACAACATTTCACGGCTGCTACTCTTATCCAAGCCACCGTGCTGTCTTGCTTAGGGTGAGTTCAACCTTAATGAAATCGGAAGTGACAGTGGTGTGAAAACAGACGTTGAAATTTGCAGATCGCACCTGACTTAAGGTTTTTAACTTTACAATAGTATAAAAGGTGGACATCATTCTTGGGATTTCCTCTTTTGAAATTTTCCTGAACTGATGGGTGACACAGATATTGTCTTGAATAGCAGAGAGAGGAGTCCCACTCCACCATGAGATCATGAAGGCATACAGCTGGGACTATAGAGTATCCTGTGTTGCTAAACTAGGATATTTGGCAGGTTAAATGTATTAAATGCACTTTCACCTTACAGTAATTTTGAATTATGAAGTCACTGGAACCTAACTGCATCATAAATCGAGAAGCATGCACATGGCATTCTTATGAAGGACTTTGCTGAAGCTGCTGTTGTTTCTCTGAGTCAGACTTCCTCTGCCCTGAGGTCCCTGTGCTTGGCCCCCCTTCCTCTCCTAGAACCCCTTTTCCTTCAGATATAGCATGCCTAACATGTTGGCTTCTGCAATGAGGTCTTCTCTGACCCCTCTTAAATTACAGCCAAGATGGTCTTCCCATTTCCTTATCCTGATTTACCTTTCTCACAGCACTTTTGATGATCTTCCTTAGCATGTATTCCCCCCCCCCATTTATTGACATTTCCTAGCATGTACTTTATGTATTATTTATTTTCTTTACTATTTGTACCAAAATTCTCCCTCTCTCCCTCTTCTCATAAATGGGCTCCATGAGAGCACATTTTTGGGGGCTACTTGGAATTTGGCCAAGGTCCCTTTTTATTTATTTTGGATTTCAAGACAGAGTCTTGCTATATTGCTAAATTGCTCAAACTGAGCTTGAATTCATTGATCCTCCAGCCTGAGCCTCCTAGCGTGCTGAGATTAGATGCCTACATCACTGATCCTAGCTAGAATAGACATTTTTGTATATGTGTTCGCTGCTTCAGTTCTCCCTTCCTAGATTTGTGTCCGGTCCACAGTAGGCATCCAATAAAGGCTCATGAGTGAATACATAATCCCCAACTGCTTCCTGTTGTAGCTGTCTTCACTAAAGATAGAAGAGGCAAAACTTTATTTTCTTTGAGAATTAAATAAAAGATAAGACTCTTGAGAGAGTGAACAAATGAATATTTGTGGTGTACTTTAAAACTACTAGAGGAACTTCTTGGCACCCACAAGTAGAAGGAACACCAGGTGATTGACTGGTATTGTTATTCACTTTACTCACCTGACTGAGCACTGCAACATCCAATTTCTGGCTCTTCTCCAAAGTCAAAATGATAAGGAAAGGTGAACTTTTGAATCAGTTCAGGGCATTGAGTAGGCCAAGACAACACAACTAAAGACGTTCATGATGGTCAGGGGCATACCTCAGTGGTTGGACTGCTTGCTTGCCATATGCACGGCCTTGGGTTCAATTCCCCTGGCACCACGTGAAAAGTAGCTGGATGTAATGGTACACACCTTTAATTCCAGCACTCAGGAGGCTGAGACAATAAGATTTCCATGAATTTTGGGCTATATAGTGAATTGAAGACCAGCCTGGACTATAGAGTGAGACCTGATTTTAAAAAAGGAGGAAAAAGAGGGACTGGAGGGATTAGAATGTGATTAGGAATCACAGGGCCCTAAGTTTGATTCTCCACCACCATGTAAACAGAATGTGGGGGTGCATACCTGTAAACCCAGAACACAGGAACCTGGGTAGGAGTATTGCCATGTGTTTGAGGCCAACCTGGGCTGTATAGTGAGTTCAGGCCAGTCTGGTCTACAGAGATCCTATCTCCAAAAATAAAAGGGGGGTGGATCATAGAAGAGGACCTGCAGAGCAGTTTTCCAAAGTGAAAAGATTGATAAATAAGTGTATTTGAAGTAAAGGAGAATATTCAAGAAGGATTAATGGTAATATATTGTTTACTATAATTAAACAATTGAACATTCATCATATTTTTATCACACCTCATTTATATGGCACTGTGATACTAGAAAATAGTTAAGAGACATCAATTTTCTCATTGGGTGTATAAGCTAATATTTTAGTGGGGGAGAGAGTCAGGGACACACAAGTAACTATAATTAGAAGGTAATAATGGCTATGGAAAAAGGCAGAGAAGAACACAGCCAAAATTTATTTTCTGATGGTTCTGGAGGGTAGAAGTTCAAATAGATGTGGGTTCTACTGAGAGTTTCTTCCTGGCCTTTTACAGACTGTGAGCTTCCTGTAGTGTTCTCACCTGCTGAAGAGCAAGCAGGTACTCTGATGTCTCTTCATCATCTCCTTCCTCCTTTCTTTGCTCTTTTCATTTTGCTTCATTTCTCCTTACAAGGTCTGTCTGTAATTACGTCAAGAAGACGCTACCCTCGTAACTTCATCTAAATGTAATTATCTTCCAAGACTCACTCTCCAAGCACCACCATACTGGTTTCAGGATAGGAATTTGTGTGTGGGTGAGCAGGATACAATTCAGTCTGTAGCAGGTGTGATCTGGCATGACTTAGAGTTTTAAGAGATCACATTGGTTGCGTCTTTTAGAACAGATCACTGGGGTGATGGGAGAATAGGCTAAAGAAAAGAGAAACTTGCTGCGTTTAGTACGAGTGTGTTGGATCAGATTGCCAAAAGTGGAGGAGGTATGTAGTGGGCCAACTCTGGATGGTTTTGGACAAACCAACAAAACTTGCTGTATCATTCTAGGACTTCAAATGGAGTTTTGATGTTGGTTTCTTTTAACTGTGGTTGAGGCGGTTTTGACAGGCTTGAAAAACTACGAAATTTTTGGTTTGTTTGTTTGTTTTCTGGCTTTTCTGTTAGCTACAGTGAAAGGAAGAAATCTTTGATGCTTCCTTTCCTCATTCTAGGTTATTTGAAATTAACACAGAAAGGTGAATAACTTCTATTTTCTGTATTTTCTAAACAGAGCAGCTGTACTTAGGACAAAACAATGGCTGTAATAATCTTCTTGGACTGCTTTCTTCACTGGCCATTGGTGAATCTGGAGTTAATTATAGCCAAATAGTAATCCCAAGCCCTGGAGAAAGGGAGAGATGTTTCACTGAAGTCTGGCTGGGGATTACTGCTGACAGAAACACTACCAATCAGGCAATTTTAAAAGAAAGGTGACCAGTCCCATCAACTTTACAGCTAAAATAGCTTATATGAAGTTCAGAAGGTTTTCTCAAATTAGCTTCATTTCAAGAAACTGAGACTGAGGGATACTTATGTAAATTAGGGTTAAGCACCTAACAGTCGATTAAAGCAAAATACCATACAACAGAGAAACAGTCAAAATATATTATTTTCTCTCTTCTTGGTTTTTACGGTCAGTGTAACAGTGCTCCAAATCAGAAATCCGCAGCTGTTTCCATTGCAAAATCATGGAGTACTTAACGATCAATTGTGATTTCTAAAGCTCGGGGCCCATGAGTGATGATTATAATTGGGTCCCACCCCTCTCGTATTAAGGTCTTATGATTTTATCAGGAAGTAAAAGTGAATAAAGCTCTTGTTGTAAAGTGCAGAATTTCTGCTTGTGTTTTGGGAGGGGAGAAGCAGAGGTCCGGCTGTAACTGGAGGGAGAGTATTTATTTTGTTTGCTCATCTGTCTAATGTAGGGGGCAGGTCCTTAGCACCCCATATAAAATTCAACTTGGATGGATGCTGCTGATTAGTATGAGCAAAAAGATTCTTAGTAAACTGTCCCAGATAATAAAAACAGTCATAAGATCATTTTGAAAATGTATTATCATAGATAAGATCAGCTATTTAAAAAAGTTTGGAACATAATGACTTTATCCGTCATGACACCCGGGGATGTAGGAGCTGGAAGGAAGTTTTTGAAGAGATTTCAAATGGGAAATGTACCCCTGGTCCACCTTTTAGTCTTAAAACCTTTCATTACTGTCGTGGAGAATTTTGATGCTGCAGCTTATGTGCTTTGAAATGTAAAACAGACTGAAGTAAAAAATAAATGCTGGCCTGAAAGGGAGGGTACAATCCACAAACAGAGCAAATCCAATATGGTAGTTGTAAATGAAGCCTTCAGGGCATTTCTGAAGCTTTGTAAAGAGTAATTTTGAGGAGAGGGAGAGTCCCAAATGCCATTTTGCAGTTGGAGGAATTTTAATGGTTTATAACTTAGATTTATTCTTTATTGGCTTTATTTTCTTCCTTTGTAGCTTCTGTCTTCATATGGGAAGTAATTCATGAATGACCTAGAGTGTGTCTTAAACTGGATGGAATAAGATGTTTTGAGCCTTTAAATAGTTCGGTGATTCTTGTTCTTTTACTGACTGAAAAATATTCACCAAGCCATAAAATAATTGGTAGGTTGATAATGCTTGGAATCATTTAGCCTCTTAAATACATTGAGATATACCCTGTCAGTTTTTATTAATATTAATAAAGCTAGCTGATAAGTGATATGAAACTTGATGAGCCAAACTGCTCTAGTGGACGAAAACAATGTTTTGTGTCTGTAAGCAAAATTGGAGTGTAATTTCTTGTGCCTATTAAAAGGGCTTGAATTCTGTTCCTCTCAAGTTTTTGTATTGAAGCTCTAAACTCCTGTGTAACTGTATGGAAAATAGAGGGCAATTAAGAGTAATTAGGATTTAATTAAGGTTAAATAGGGTCATAAGGGTGAGTCCCTCATCTGATAGAACTGGGAGCTTTATAAGGAGATTTCTTCTTCTTTCTTCCTTTCCCCCATCTCTTCCCTTTCCCCTCATCCTCTCTCCGTTCTGTCATATGAAGACACAGAAGATGGTGATCGACAGGCCAAGAAGATAGTCCTCAATGGGACTTGACTATGATGACACCTCTAACTTAGACTTTTCAGCATCCAGAACTGTGGGGGGAAAACTGTGCTTAAGCCACTCTGTCTAACTGACTGCTGTTTCAGCTTGGGTAATTTTCAGTATTATTTGCTTCGATTTGGAATGGAGTTGCCAATGAGGATAGTGCTCAAATAAAGGTTGTGACGAGCACTTGAATTATTTAGGCCTTTCTAGCACAATTCTGTTTCTCCAAATTCGTTTGATCACTTAAGAAAAATTTTTGATGTAGCTTCTGAAAATTTTGTCATTCTATATATTTTCTCATTGTAATGTATAATGAAAAAATAATATATAATTGAGTAGAATTTTAATCATGTAGGTGGTATGTCCAACATTTTGGCTAGTGTAGAGTTCGCTGAATGAAAAGGAGTTGTCTTGAGCTAAATGTAAATGATTTAACACAGCTAGTGCAATCAGTTTACAAAAATTAAAAAGAACTCAATGTTTTAAAAAGTTTATGAGTTTGTTTTGGTTTGTGTTCAAAGCCGTCACGGGCTACATGTGGCCCACAAGGCATGGCTTGGACAAGCCTGAAAGAAATCTTCATAATGAATATCACATTGATTACCAAACTTTTTTTTCTAGAAAATATTTTCACGTTGTGAACCATGTTATCTCTGTTACAACTATTTTACTTTACCGTGATAGCAAGAGAGTAGCCGTAGACAAAAAATAATGAGTATGGCTGTGTTCTAATAAAATTTTACTTGCAAAAACTAGATAGCTGGCCAGATTTGCTCCGTTGGCTATTGTTCACAAACCCTGCATTATTTTTTAACTTTATTTCAAAAAGCATAAAAACTACAAATCATTCAAAGGACTGATTATAGACTTGTTGTTATGCATTTGATGTATCTTGAGAACTAAAGTGAACGTGCATGCAAAAAATAATTAATACACTTTGTTATATTTAATGGGATATGAAATAAATGTGTACACAAATACATATTTGTATATGCTAATTGTATATAGGCTTTATTTATTACATATTTTTTCCTGTATTACACACTTCCCAGAACACTTATATATTGGTTCACTTATATAATTTATTTCACATTATTTCCTAAAATAAAAAATTAAAAGCTATTTATTTTCTATTATAATTGATACACTCGTTTTCCCCTGCAACCTTTAATAATGATGCAAATTAAGAAGGAAGGTGAACCAGAGTAGTGGCTGATTGTGATGACATTGGGGTATAGTAACTGGTCTTCATTTTCACACACACACACACACACTCTCTCTCTCTCTCTCTCTCACACATATATGCATATAATGATATATATTTATAGAATTATTTTAATTTACAAGTCATATTTATTTATATAATAATTTCTATTTTTCAATCACGTGCTAAATTCACCAGGACTTGTTTCAGAGCTGGGCCGCAAGTTGGTGTCCTTGCATTTTGATGAAACGATTCCTGTGCAGGCCGTGTGGCGAGGTGAGAGAGGGAGGGGAGTGTACGCAGAAACAGTCAATCTCAGGGGACACAGAGCATGTTTCAGAATCTGTCACATTTTTAAACCTAGCAAATGGTAAAATTGAAGATCTGTTCTCACAGTGTCAGATTCTGTATATCTGTTGTCAAACACATCAGTCACTGAAGGAACAAGATAAAACCACAAATAAATGATCACAAGGAGGAAAGTATACTGATCCTCATTCTCAGATGGTGGCTGATTTATTTTGATCACTCTAGCATTGTGTTCTAGTTGACATGATTCTTCGTACTGAGGCGAGAGAGTGAATCTTAGGATGTTGAGCTCAGATGTGAAGTATGTCACCGGTATCACAAAAATGTTACCAGGAATTTCAGGAAAACACGAGAGCTTGCTGCCTCTCTCCTTTCAAAAACACTGGAAGCCTGGTCACGGAGCTGTACGAATCTCACACTTTGTCAGGAAAGGTTGGATGAAACTGAATTATAATTAGTGATTGTAATTGTGCAGCTCAGATACACAGCGAGTGCACAGAGGCTGGTAGAAGTTTAAGAAACACAGTTTAGTGATAATTTGTTGCATTTACTTGGAGACCTCAAAATAACTATTATCAGGCTTATTGTAATATGCTTAATTTAAATTTGTATAATCACAACGGGCTAATAAATGGGGGAGTACAATGTTTTCTGAGTTCTCAAATTTTAAACACATAAAATTGATTGATAATCTAGGTAACAGTACATCCCCTTGATGTCAGTTTCGGTAGGATCCAAAGTAAATAGAGTAGCCAAGCACTTCTGGCATGACCTGGATGCCTTCCAGCACTGTAATGAATTGCCCCAGGTCAGTACATCACTTAGTAGCCTTCACCTGAAAGAGATTAAACTCTGTTTAATTCCATCAATATAACAACATAGTCTCAAGCATCCTAGGCCATTTCTCATCACTTTGAGACTTTTATGTATACACTCTGTATCTTGATTCAAATTCACTTCTGTTCTGTTCTCTTCTTCCAGACTCCCTGCATATTGTTAGCGAATTCCCCTGTGTCTTTAAATTCATTCCTAAAGTTTTGTTTACTTCTTAACTCCAACAGAACCTTGACGGTTTCTTGAGCATACCTTTTCTCTATCATTCCTTCAAGTAGGAGTCTTCTTTCTTTCACAGCGCATAATATGCAAGCCAGAGAGAAGAGGTTATGTCATCCCTGTTAGGTTAGAGATCAATCCAGGTTATTGTTTTTCTCCACTTCTTAAAATTTCACATTACAGGAGTGGAGGAAATTTGGTGAAGACTCCTGCTTCTCCCTGTTGGTTGAATTCATTTTCCTATTGCTTCTCAGGAATTTTATTTCACCAAGTTATGTTTTAAAAATAAATAAATTGAAAACTATTACATGTATTTTTGTGTACCAAATGATTTTGTGTGGGGACGGGAGTGGGTTGGGCTAGTGCATGCTGGTCAGCCATTCTACCACTGAGCTATACCCTCAACCCTGATAATGTTTTGATATATGAGTACATTGTAGAATGGCTAAACAAAGCTACTTAATATATGCGTTACCTCACACGTATTTTTTTTATTTGTGGTGAGAACATGTGAAGTCATCTTTGCGAGTGATTTTTAAAAACACAATATGCTATTCTTACCTATAGTCAGTATGTTGCAAAAAAGGTGTCTTGAACTTATTTCTTTTAACTGAAAAGTTGTACCCTTTGACTATGACTAACATTCCTCCAACTACCTCTCCACTAATGTTTTATTCATGATCTTGAAGCAGTGACCTTTTACCACTCTCCGTCATCCTTGATGGCTCCAGTGTTCACACTGACAGTGCCTCCAGCACCTGGGAGACCTGAAGCTTCTTATTCTACTGACCTTTTTCATTGTCCCATTGGGTTCATAGTTTGACCATTGTCATTTCCGCTAACTCCACAACTTTGGGACATGTTCATTGTAAGCGTGCTGGTTTTGCTTTAGCCTCCTGTTGGTGCTGCCTGTTCTTACAGGTCTTTTGTTCTAATAACCCTTCGGTTTCCCTGGGATTCCCAACCTTTTAGTTCCTAACATGTACGTGGTCATCACTCTTCTCCTGGTTTCCACCTGACTTCACCCAGATTACATGATATTTTGTCCCTTTGTCATAATACATGAGTAAACGCCCACTTTAGTTAGATCTCACTCCATGCCCAGTGGTGTCCACATTACTCAATTGTGGGCAGCACACAGACTTATGTGAGTCCATATACTATTCAGCAGTTATTCTACATTTTTGTAATAATTTTACTTTCTGACTCACTAAGATGACAACCACATCTTTCCCCCCCTTAAACCTCTGTACAATGTTACTCTTCTCCATCTCACCAAGTCTTATATACTTATTTTATTTTTTTAGAAATGAGCAATCAGAAGTGAGTTGCCTTCCCTGTTCCCCCTGCGTCTGTGCTCATATATGGTACCTTCCTTGAATGTAGAAAATTTCTGTGCATCCACATCAGGCTAATTCATCCACACATGGTCTTAGCTATACCCTCTAGCTGATTTTAGACTTTGCTCTTGAAAAATCCTGGAGTTACCTTTTATCATCTTTTTTTTCTCTCTTCTCACTTAGGCTTTTTTTTTTTCTTTAAAAAAAGCTTCAACAGAGCGTGTCTTCATCATTTTTTGAGTTTGACTGTCTAGCTAGCAAAATTCTCCATTCTTTACTTCTCATTATCCTTTCATTTGTTTCTTTTTTTTCTTTTCTTTTCTTTTCTTTTTTTTTTTTTTGTTACTTGGGATCAAACCCAGAGCTTTCACACTGAGATACATCCCTGATTTTCTTACGATACCCAGGATGGGCTCAAACTTGTGTTCCTCCTGCCTTCGCTTCTCGTTGTGCTAGGATTAAAGGCCTCGTCACCAGGCCCAACTCTTCCCGTTGTCCTTTGAGATCAGTTTAATCAGGCACTGAGTGTTACTGATGGGTCTAAGGCTCAAGGTCTTAAGATCATTTTGGAGATCTAATTTTATCTGACCCCACAATAGCATATGGCATATGACAGTCGGTCACTCACTAGCTCCTCATTCCCTTAGGTTCTAAAATGCTCTACTAGATTCTTTCTATCTCATTGGCCGTATTGTTTCAGTTTAAATTTTTCTTCCTAGGTCTTTCTTATATTCTCAATGCTTACATGTTTGTCATTCCAAAAGTAGAATAGTGCTGTAATTTTTGCTCTACTTAAGTCTATCCATGGTTTTCTCACTCAATTCCATGACTCAGAGGCCGTGTCTATGTTGATGCATTTATAATTTTACCTCTGACCTTCTGTAAATACCTCAAACACAGAACCCTTATTTCCTACACCAATCTATTTCTTTCCTTCCCCTTTCCTTCACTTTTAAGAATGGCAACTCTGCATACAGATTACTTAGGCAAAACACTGAAGAAACTGCCTTTTTATACAACCCATTGCAAGTCATGTAACTTCTGCATTCAAAATATATCATCTGCCGCGCTGATCCGCAACCCCCTACCCACTGCTTCTCCAAGTCATCAAGGCCCCATCTTCTTTGGTTACTGAAACAGGCTCCAAATTACTCTTCCAGCTTATATTCTTGTGTCTTTTTTCCATTTGTTTATTTTTTAAATAAAAAATTTAAAATACAAATCTCATTACTTCAATCTCTCCATTTTTTTTTTTTTTTGGTCAAAGTAAGATCAAGTCCTGTATCAGCCTCTGAGGCTCTGTACAATCGTGTCCCTGATATCTTCTCATGTGTAGCCATTCTCCTCCTACTACTTCCTCTCTGCTCATGACCTTTCTGTGTTTAAATGGACACACTTTTCTCAGCTGCCCCTTAGAAACTTCCGATGAGGCAATTTTAAGTGAAGCTTTCAATGCGACAGCAAGAGAGAGAGAGAGACAGAGAGAACATGACTTTATCAAAGGGAACTTCTCATTAGCACGTTTCCTTGTCCTTACTCTCTCTTTGTCGCATTCATTACATGCAATTGTATTATGTGCTTTGCCATTCATATAGCTGTGTCTCCTCATTAAATTGAAAACTTCATGATGGCCGGAGTTTTGCTGTGGTTTGGATCTTAAATGTCTCCTACAGGCCATGCACTAAAAACTTGTTTGTCAGCTTGTTGTGCTGTGGGACAAGTGGGGTGGGTTCTTTAGGACATAGAACCTAGTGGAAGCAAGTTTGCTCACTGGGGATGCTTTCATGAAGGGGACAAGGGACACCGAGACCTCAGCCCTCTTTCTCTCTTTCTTTGCCTTCTGACTGCCATGAGGTGAGCGACTTATGCCATGTTTCTCTGGCATAATGTTCTACTGTGCTGTTAAAGGACCAAAGTGATACCGTCAAGCAGCTACAGCTAAATCTGTGTGTCCAAATAAACCTTATCTCTTCTAAGCTGCTTACCTTAGTTATTTTGTCACAGTGACAGAAAGCAAACACCCCATTCGTGGTATTTTCTGTATTCCTGACAGTGCTTAACATATCAGAGAGATGCTTAGTGGATGTATATTGGATGGGTGAGTTATCAGTTCTTTATTTCAAATTACTCCCAGTTTACTATTTTTTTACTTCCACAAAATTGGGGGCAACTATGCAATTAAATCAGCAGAATGAATTTTTTTTTAAAAATGGAATCATATATGAATTTCCAGTATGGGCAACAAATATAAGTAGACCTTCCATGGTTAATAGGGTTGGGGCATTGTTCTTATTCATCTCAGGATGTACAAACTGAAATATTACAGACTTAGCACTAAGAGAAACACTTTTACTAGTGTAATCTTCAGATGTTTCCACATTAACAGAAAAGCTAAAACTCTAATCCTCAACAAAAGGCCCATTTTGAAAGACCTTCATACAGAGGATTAGGAAAATATCTTAGACATAAGATTATGCAACAGTTTTCAAGAAAAGAATGCCTAAATCTGGGAAAAGTAAAATTTTATTCAGCAAATGGAGCATTTTCTATTTTCAGGAATGGTCTTATCTGAGATTTGATAACTGTTTAATTTAACAATAATTATAAATTACTCAAAGTGCTTATGAAATATAAGATATTGGGATGATTATTTGCCTAAGATCATACATGTTAATGTTGTGAATTATATTTCTTACTAAGAATATTTATCATGGGAGACAGTATAGTTCTTGACAAAGCTAAAAATCTCATGCAGAAAATTCGAGTTAAACCCAGTTCGTAATCGATGAGACAAGTAAGTTGCAAAAATATTTTTCTCCTGTATTTTAGATGCCTTTTTTCACAGACTTAATCAAAACTTAGTTTTTCTTCTTATTCCTTATTAAAGTGTAGTCATCTCTGTGATCTTTGAAAAAAAAATTAGAGTAAGGTATTAGTGATAAATGACTGACTGATTTCTAGGTTTATTTTCTTTGTATCTCAATTGTCTGTGGTCTCTTTTAAAATGCAGATGAAGAGGTTATCAAGGGAAAAAAGGAGTGTAGTGATTCAGCTTTAATTTCCCACTCTGCTACTAACTCAGTGTTTAATCTTAGACAAAAATCTCCGTGGACCTCGGTTTCCTCATCTAATAAATGGGGATCTTATGATTGTCGGATGCATTTTGTCTAAGGTACTGATGGATGAGCAACAAGATTTTGAATCAGAATGTGATATATTTGGTGAATACAAATCAGTCACCTGTGTGAAATTCAGCGACTGGGCAAGTGTGTCTCAAAGTGTGTTTTAATAAAATGGTTTATTTTATAGTGAAGGTCCTCTGACAGGGTACTGCAGCACAAAATATTCTGCAGGGTGTTCAAATTTGTTACTATTAAAATTATTCTTGAGCGTTTTTCCATGGTAATGTGGAAAATGAAATATTTCTATCGGCTGCTGTTGATATGAGTAGCTTTTTTGCCCAAAAGAGAACTACAACTGAGACTATGCATACATCTATCTAATGTGAAATTGTAAGTAAAATCAGTTTTTGCATATGGACAAGTACAACTCTCAGTGTGAACTTGTGTTTGTTATGCACATTAGCAGCTAAGCATCCAGGGAGCTTTCCTTTCACGAGTATGGCACAGTCTCAACCCTTGGGAGAACAGGAAGGACTGCAGAAATAACAGCAAAAACACTTTTCAAGCCATTACCATGTATTTATAAGTAACTTATGCAAATCATATCCCTAGTTTCTAAAGGAGATCTTTAATAAACCATATTAGAAGCCAATTATTGGTTTCCTGAGTTATTAAGTCACACATTTGATTTTATTATATATCATATGTTATTTAGATTTGGGAAAATTTATCTTAATTGAGGAAGCTGTGCCTACTGAAACAGTTCTCCCTATTGAGAAATAGTCTCTTGTATCTTTATATCGGCAACACTTTACATCTTTGCTACAGGAAAATGACTTCCAGTTAAAAAAAGAGAGAACACTAATGATGTAAAATAGTTTGCTCCTTAATTATTATAAATTGTACCGAGACGCATTTGAATCTGCTAAGAATATTTAAGACATTTTTAAAAAATAAAATATTTTAGGAGAGTCTTAATGTCTTCCTTTCCTGTGCTTTCCTAGGCTTACCATTCTGCTTTATTAGGTTTAAATGAGTTTAGATGAGTCATATTAAAAATTCAGAATGATTTTTAACATTTCCTTTTAAGCTTTGGCATTGGGGAGTATATTTTAAGGCACACCTCCACGGCAGTTTTTGCTTTCCAATTTCTCTTAAGAAATTAATATATGCATAGTACTAATTATGGCAACGATAATTGTTAATACATACTGAGGTATTGCTATAGGCAAGGCATTTACCAAACAGTGTCTGTGCATTGCCTCATTTAGTTTTGACACTAGTAATGCTAACTACTAACATTCCTCTCATTTTGTAGATGAGAAAACTGAGCTTTGAAGCAGATACATAGCTTGTGTGAAGTCACATTTGTAGCAAGTGAAGAAAAATTTAATTTGCACACACCTATTAGTCTTCTCCAGAGATGGGAGTTGGTGACTGAATGAACACAGAAGTCTGTATTTTCCTTATATGGGCTGCTGACAAATTAAACATGTAATAAAATTGGTCAAATTCACTTAACAGATTTTACAAAATGCTTGTGTAATGTGGCTAATAATCCTTAAACTCTTGTTTGGTGTTCAAATAAGTTTATATATTACTTATAAAATGTTCAGAACAGCATGACCCTAAAGTTCAATTGAAAGATAGAAGTAGGTGAGTAAGAATGTTTGAAAATTGATTAGTCAAAGCTAGAACTTCCCAACTCCCTGGCATCTTCAGTGCAGTTTTGGCCTATTTCTTAACAGTTTCCTGTACCTCCCTCTCAGAGTCACTCCCTGGCCTTTCTCTGAAATGTGGTGTGAAGTCTTCATACTCTATAATTCGTGCATTCCCCAAGCCCCCATGGATGGTGTTGTCTTACTTACTTTTTCAATGTTGGGTCAGAATACTTGAAATCTGCACCTTAAAGGAGGAAGGATTTATTTTAGTTCACAGATTCAGAAGGTCTCAGTCCACTGATAGGTGGCTGCTAATGGTGGATCACATGGCAGAGGCGTGGCTAGAAGAGAAATTGTTCATGCAATGGCAGACAGGAAGTCAAGTGAGCAAGGAAGAGTGGAGCTAGCATACGTATTTACAGGTCGTTTCCTAGAGATCCTCCCCTTCCGGATCAGGCCCCAGTGTTTCACCCCTTCCAACCAGACCGCATCTCTTAACAGCTCATGGTTTCAAAGATATTCCACAGTGTCCAAATATATGAATCTTTTGGAGAACATTCTGGATCCAAACCATAACAGATGTCAAGGTTTTCCAACTCAGTTGTGGCCACCTTCCTTCAACCATTGCTGAAGAAATAAGTCTCTGAGTCTGTGGATGACAGCCTATTTTTAAGTGAATCTTGGAGAATTAATTTCCTAGGCAATAGTTGTCATCTCAAGGACACTGTTCCCAATTGAAAGCTTTATAATTTTATACCCTTGGAAGGGTAAGATGATATTGTACATTTCTGAGACACCATTTTTTTCTGTTGTCCCGCAGATGCTTGGGGTCTTTTTAATGCTAATCTTTTCAGCATCCAAGCTTTTGTTGGCCCCAAATTTAAAGCTGCTTCTTTTCTGGTCACCAGAAAAGTTTTTCCATGGCTGAAGGAATAGCTTAGTGGTTAAAGCACTTATCTAGCAAGCACTAAGTACTGGATTTCTATTCCCTAGTACCACATAAGCTGGATCTTGTGGTGCATGCCTATAATCCTAGTACTCAGGAGGCTGAGCCAGGAGGATTGCTGTGAGTTCAAAGCCTTTCTGGCCTACACAGTGAGCTAAAAACCAGCCTGGACGGCAGAGTGAGATCCTGTCTCAAAAAAGAAAAAAAAAAGTTTTTCAAATTATTCAGCTTTACTCTTTGGTCCTGATTCCCATGCCACAGCCTAACTGTTGGGCTGCTTTGAAATTTCCTCCAGATTAGTCTACCGTTGTCATTCTCAGTCTTTTGCAGTCTCAGGTGATGGGCAGAATAAAGAAAATTTTTTCTGTCAGGGTATAACACAAATTAACACCGGTTTAATGGCCACGAAATCCTTGTTTCTAACGGAAACTGCTAAGCTTGCCCTTTGTTGTCTGCGTTCTTATCAGCTTTCTGGTCTTCTGAGATTTTCTAGAATCCCCATCAAACTCTACTTACTTTGATTCTAGCATTTAAGACTTCTGCAGCTGGCATCTTTCAATCTTTCAAAATTTTACCTACAAACCACTTCCAAGACCTTCAAAACCCCACTGTCAGGTACAGTCCCAGAAACATCTGTTTCAGCCCTCCTGGTACTGAACTCTTTTTTTAGTCACTTTCTCTTACTGAGGCACAATACTTGCTTGACACATAGAATTTAGGAGAATAGCCTTATTTTGGCTCACAGTTTTAGTGGGTATAGTCCATTGTCACCAGGCTCCGAGGAAGTAATTGGACAGAAAATGGCATGGTGAAGGAAAGCTGTTTACCCCAATGCATCCAGGAATCAGAGATAAAACAAATAACTGGGGAGAAGAGTGTGCCCTTCTAGATCATGTCCCTAGTGTCCCTTGTCCTCTTATCAGGCACTACCTCTGAACAGCAGTCACTTGTGAACAAATCAGCAAAGTAATCCACTGATGAGTAGAGTATATTCATAATCAAGCTACTTTACAAAGTTCCACCATTGGACATAAACCTTTTGAGGAATGTTTGACATCTAAACCATTACAAGCATCATCTAAGGTCAGTATAAGATCCTTTCTGTGGAGGATGAGGGGAGAAGTCATGGAAACTCTCAGAAAAGACATGATGTTAATGTTTTAACCTGTCTTGCAGAATATTGTATATAATTTCTTATTTTCATTCATCTATCCTGACTTGTTCATTTATCATTACTCTAGTTGCTATGTTAATATGTTGCTACTTTCTTCACAGGTTCTCAGTTTTATTTCTTTAGTTGAGCCTCGGTATCTCTGGTCCTATTTAGTTAATTCTTATTTTTTCTATGCCATCACATATCTTGAACATATCTCATTGAAAAATTCTATCATTCTCTTAATTTTTACACAAATTCTTTTCTCATGCCTAGTTTCCAAGTGCTTTGACTACAGAAAGAAAAATTAAAAATGATACAAACCCCAAAATACTTAGCTAATTAAAAAAAAAGTTCATACAGAATGATTTAAAACCTTACACGAAGTCCTTTGTGAGAATTCTCAAAAGGTGAATGCTTGGTTGGTATGAAGGAAAACAATCTCATGAGAATTACATTCACAAACAAGTTGGTGGTGTTGCACACACAGAGTAGTTCCCGTACACAAGATACTAAGGGTCTAAATAGCAAATAAATGGTCAGTGTGTGCTTTCACTCTGTGTCATTATTGCTTCCTTTCCATGATCTTTTGCTTTGTAGGACCTGCCAACTGAAACAGCTCTTTCTGTATCTCTTCAACTTCTCTCAGTGTTCAAATATTTCTTTGCTCACTGAGCCATCTATCATTTACTTCTTTTCTTAAAAAAAGAAAAGAACAAGCAGCAGCAGCAGCTTAAGGAAGTTCGGTATTTTACTAGAAAGCACTCAGGGAGACAGGACTTTGAAGGCTTCTATGTAAAATAATGTGTTATATGACTGCAAATTCTGTGTTTACAGAGCTCATACTGCTAAGGATTAAAGGAATGTGCCGTGACAAATCTGATTCTGAGTAGGATTGCCCTGTTTAAAATAGATCAGCTGAATTCAAGTAGAACTTTTGGTTTATGAGAATTAAGGCTCCTGACTGCATTGTCTAGTGTTTTATATAATGCCAACAGATTATTACTTCCCTTGAGACCCCCAGCAGAAGTCCAGAAAAGTCTAGAGAAAATCTCTTAACGTGTAGTATCATTGCCTCTGCACAATGCTCAAGACATTTGGACTCCTGTGTAAGAGGTGCACAGCTTTTAGCGGAAATAGAGTTTTTCCTGGTGGTATTGGTTACTCTGGTAGCAACTGAGTACACTGTGCATAAATGTTTTTTGGTGAGGGTGGTGAATTTTATTTGACTTGTCTTAACCATTGTGGAAATATCTCGATCTTCTAGAAAGATCTGCAGTACTTCTCCCACATCTCTTTCTTTGTAAGATACATATTTATTGCCATTTTTCACTTCTAGAGTTTGTTTGTTTTGGAATTTAGCAGTTATAAAATACTCACAAGCCACTGCAGTTTGCAGTGTTATGTCGTTTTTTCTTGTGTCTGAAAGGTTTTTATCAAGTAAGTGGTATAAACTTATTGTAGCTTCTGCACCGTGCCACACAGATTAGTCTAAAGGTAGAGTTAAAGCATCCTCAAATTTTCATAGAGTGCTTTTAATTTTTTATTTAATTTTTAAATTTAATTTTTTATTTTTCCCATTTTATTGATATGTATACATGCAAAATTTAAGGTTTACAATGGAGTTGAGCATTTTGTGCACATACATATCTTGTCAAGGTGACAAGGGCCCTCCCACTTTCCTTCTGTCCCTCCCCCTCCTCTCCCTCCTTCCTTCTCCACCCTACCCCCCTGTTTCACTTTGTTTCTAGCTTTAAGTTCCATAAGAGTTGTGATCCGGGACTCTCATATCAGAGAGACCATTCGATGTTTCACCTTTTGCTTCTGACTTACTTCACTAAGCATGATATTCTCAAGCTTCTTCCATTTGCCTTCTGTTTTATAAAAGTGTCAAAATTATTGATAGCTGATGAGTGCAAATAGGAGAGTTCATTTCTTGTGCAGAAATAGAGTCACAAGCTATTCCATGACTCTTGGCCCTTTCAGCAAGATCAGTTCTTTGGAGAGTACAAGAAGATTCAAGAAGGTACTGTCCACATGGTTTCTTTGTCCAAGGCAGGTTGCTCAATGGTGAGCCTGCATTTTATGATGTTTAGGGGAAGAGACTTAGTTGTGTCCTCTAAAAACCATTTGGAAAGGTTTTCAATGAAACGCCTTAGAATTTTAAATGCAGTTGGAAGCCATAAATAATTATGCCTGACTCCCATATAAGAAAACCAAAGAAGCTGAAGGCGATACAAGATTGAAAATTTGGTTCTGAGGAAACTTCAGTGTTTTAGTTGGCCTGGACATTCAGAATCAGGGAAAGAGAAGGGGACCATTTTCTAAAGACTTGCTGTAGTTTATACAGGAAAAAGCTGCTGTGAAATTCCCTGAAGATTTGCTTCCTTATGGCTCCCCAAAGAACGAGGCTGAGAGAAGTTATTTGGATCAAAGTTTGCAATGGAGTAAGACTAAATAATGCTACACAAAATGTTGATAGAAAATAGTTTTTAAAGACAACAAAGACCTACAAAGATAATAAAACTCTATCAATTAAAGGATAAATGGAAACTGAGCCAGAAGGCAAGGTGGTCATTGACCTCATTTTTCTTCGGGTGTATCAAGTGAGTTAAACTTGTATGAAAGTAGAATAAGTTAAACAGTGAGAAACCTTGGTCTCGCTCTAGTCAAAAGTCTAACAGATAGCTCTTTTCTCATAGAGCTAGAGAGAGAGAGCAGAGAATTAGAAGTAAACCCACCTCATTCTCCCAGTACCACGAGACTCTAAGACAGACTACCTTAATGCTAAACAAGCAGGAGAAAGAAACTCCAGGAGGCATTTTAACATCAACCTGATTCTCATAAGTACTTAGAAATATATATTTTAACGTCTAAGTGGGTTTTCACAGACAAGAGAAAGAACGGGAAGGGGGAAATATTTGAGGAAATATTAACTGAAATTTTCCTCAAAAGAAGAATGTATCAACCTATGGATTCAAGGTACTCAGTAAAACCCAAGTTCTACACAAAAGTAGAAACATCTAGATTGGAGAGATTAAAACTTAAGTGCAACAAATGCACGTGAAGATGTTAAGGGAGGCCAAAGATAAAGGAGGTATCTTCGAGTATTAATAGTTATACTAACAGCCAATTTATTTGTAATAATAGAGTCAAAAGAAAGCAAAATATTATTGTATTAAAAGGCAAAAAAGATAATATCTTTAAGAACATCAATAGGACTTCTTTTTCAGGCAAATACAGAGGGCTTCATCAACAGGAACTATCTCCTGGACATATCAAAGCATAGAAGAGCAGGTCTTATTAATTCAAACTATTTTTTTTTTGGTACAGAAAGTACTTTATTGGGTAAAATAGAATGGATTTAGAATGAGAATAAAGTTTCTGCTGGTCAGAAGGGGACCCAAAAATGTGAGTTGTCCTTAATTCACATTTTATGACTTTTCATACTAGAGATCTTGTGTCCCAGTGACATCAGATTTGAATGTGTCTCATTTTATCATCTATGATAATGAAAATGGAGGTAACACATGACATGTGACCCTATGGTTCGAGACGGGGGCTACTTCTTCAGTTTTAATTCAGACAAAGTGTCCGTTAAGCATAGCTGTATAGTTGATAGGCCATGGCCATCATAAGAAAGCAATTTAAACCTTTTTTTGCTGGAAGCCAATAAAAATTTAAACTAATTTGTTATTTTAGCACAACGTAGGCAGATGTCAGTGAAACTGAAGGAAAATGATCTCAGATGAAAGGTCTGAAAAGCAAGGGACAAGAAAAGAATTTGCAAATATGTAGGCACGTTTGAATTAATTTCATTTGTTTAAAAAAATTGTGAGGTTCAAAGTAAAAACAAAGGGACTAGCAATGATAATATATATTTTGAGAAAAAGAAAGTGTTTAAAGGCACTGGCCCTATTCAGGAAGTGGGCAGAAATTAAAAATCTGTAATGCAATAAAAGAAAGATGATCAAAACAGCCAAAAATTACTTTTGTGAAAAGAAGAATAAAATTAACAAAAGTCTAATGACATTGATCAAAGAATAGAAAAGGATGTACACATATTCAATTTGAGGACTAAAAAGGAGACATCCACGTGTACTGCACATGTGAAAAATAAGTGCTTTATTTAATTTATTAATATTTCATGCTGATTTTGTTTAATAAAATTCTTAGAAAATATAAACTTACTGGTGTTGTCAAATAGGAATATATGAATAGTCAATGATCCTTACAGAGAAAAATCTTGGTGTATTGGCTTTACTATTGAATTCTATTATACTTATCAATAGAAGGATATTTATGTTATTTTGAAAGTCAATAGAAATGGAGTATTAGCAGTTCATTCTGTGAGTGTCTTAGTTATTTTCTTGCCACTGGGACTCAGTACCCAACATGCACAACTTTAGGGAGGAAAGATTTCAGTCTATAGTTTCAGAAAGTCACAGTCCATTCACTTTGTCTGGGAGACTGTAGAATCACATGGTGGGGCCACAGCTAGAGTCAGAGCCAGAGCTGGTGCCCTGGGACACAGAGATCCGCGCAGCGTGGCAGAGCAGAGAGACGTCTGGGAGGGAGGGCAGAACCAGCATGTGCTCCCCAGGTCCAGCCTCAAGCATCCACCCCTTCTAGCAAGGCCCCACCTCCAACACTACCCAGTGTCCATAGGTACCTGAGGCTTGTGGGGAACACTCTAGAGCCAAACCATGACAGTGAGATTAGTATAATTTTCAAATCAATGGCTGAGATGGCCATCATAAAAAATGAATATTACAGTTCTCACCTCTCCATGAACATAGACGTATAGCTACTAAGTTAAAAAAAATGAGAACAATGTAAAATATGTTACCAGATTGTCAATTCTAGAACCATGAAATTCACTGAGCATTTGAAAATCAAACAGGGTAAGCCAGCACAAAAGTATTAAGAAAATAGTTGATCTATTCAAAAGATACAGAAAACTATTTGGTCAAAGTCAACATTTAATTCAGCCCAATTTTTTTTCTCAAACTAGAATCAGGATCTTTTACACAGCCAAAGATTATTTGCAAATATTACCTAGCAGAGTCACACTTCAGATGACCCACTCAACACTTTCGCTTTTGGGTTAGGAATTGAGCAGTGTCCCGGGCAGCTGCCCACCACTTCTGTGTAGCATCCTACAGGGGGTTTGTGCCAGCACAGAGCGCAGGTAAGAAACTCCAAGACAGGAGGAGTAAAAACAAGATTGCCACCAATTTCTGATGACATAATTCTATTTGGATCATTAACGTGATTCAATTAGTATGCCTAGTAAGAGCTTAATAAGGTTACAGATATAAGTTAAGATACTGTAATGAACTATGCTTTTATATACTGCTAGCATAACAATTAAAATAATAATACACTCTAGTTGAAAAATATGAGGTCTCTGGAAGTAACCTGGCAAAGCTACATAAGACTTCTGTAGGAAAAAGATTGAAACTTACATTTAAAATGACCTATATAGGTTCAGCACAACAACAACAACGAAATGTGATAGTGTGAAAGACTGAAAATCATGAAAATCTCAATCTGGTCCCACTTGATCTATAGAGTCAGTAAATTCCTAGCAGGTTTTCTATTAATCTCAATTGTTTGGCTCAAAAAATAAGAGGGTCATGAAGGGTCTTGAGGAGGCAACCAGACTCTTGGGGTAAAAAAAAAACCCACATATGAAAATTTTTAAACCATTTATTTGGCAACACTGAGATTGAATCAGGACCTTCACATTGAGTTACATGGCTCTCCCATAGTTTATATTATAGTTTTATTATATTTATTTATTTTTATTTTGAGTCAGGATTTCCCTAAGTTGTTAAGTAGCTCAGCCTGGATTTGAACCTGTGATCTTCTGGCTCATGTATGAGAATCTTGGGATTCCGGGCCTTTGCCACCAGCCCTGCTAGAAAAATTTCAATTATATATGTGATGTGATATATATGATGTATCATTCAAAGTTATTCTGGGCTGTTTTCTGTTACAGATTAGAAAATAAGTTACAGGCATGGTATATTATTTGTCCGTAATTTTTCCACTACATCTAATACACATATCAAAACTTAAAATGTTTCTCAGGTTTCTGGATTCGGCGCCAGTTCATAAACATCATGGTCTTCCACTACTGTGAATTGCCATCTGATGGCAAAAATCAAAGAATATTGGCCTTTCTGTAATATAAAATTGAGTACAAATCACAGCAAACTATCTCTTTACTTATATCTCCTTCATCAAGCTATTTAATAAGGTCTTAATTTCTTTTTTATGTGTGATTTAATTCAGTAAACCATTGAGAAAATAAGATGATGTACTCGTAGATTTGTGAGTTTTTCGTCATTATAACAAAACACCTGAAAAGTCAACAATAGGAAAGATTTATCTTGGCTTATAGTTTTAGAGATGTCAGTACATGTTTGGGTAACCTCTTGCCTGTGGGCCTGTGGTGAGATAACGCTTCATGGTGAGAACACGTGGTGGAGCAAGCTTCTCACTAGCAGCCAGGAAGAGAGAGAGAGAGAGAGAGAGAGAGAGAGAGCGCCCTATGTCCCCGTATTTTCTTCTAGTATGCACCCTGAATGAACTTTCTTTTTCCCCCCATTTTATTAATATGTGTAAATTCAGTGCATAATGTTTACATTGATCTTGAGTATTCTGTGCATATACGTATCATGGCAAAATTACAAAACCTTCCCCTCTCCCTTTTGACACTCCCTCCTCCTCCCCTCCAGTTCCTATTATTCCCCTCAATTAGTTCTGAAATGAAATAATTTTGATCTGGGTTTCTCATATTAGAGAAACCATTTGATATTTCAGCTACTTGTGACTTACATCACTGAGCATGATGATCTCAATTTGCATCCATTTACCTACAAAAACCTTCCACCTATCTGTCTTTACAGATGAGTAGTATTCCACTGTGTACAAATACCACAATTTGTGTATCCTTTGGTCTGTTGATGTGTATTTTGGTGTCTTCCACATTTTAGCTATTGTTAATGAGCTGCTATGAGCATGGGTATATATGTATCTCTGTTATATGATGTTTTAACTCTTTTGGGAAAAATTCCAGAAGAGCTATCACTAAATCAAAGGGGATGTGTATTTCCAATCTCTTGAGAAACTTCCATACTGCTCTCCGTAGTGGTTATACCAGTTTACATTCCCCCCAGTACTACAAGAGAGTTCCCTTTTCCTCATAGCATTGCCAGAACTGATTGCTATTTGAATCTAGACACGCATCTGTCACTGTGCACCAAAATTAAATCAAAGTGGATCAAAGACCTAGATATTAAAACTGAAACACTGAGCCTCCTGGTAGACAAATTAAGCAAATATCTAAAAGACATAGGTGTAGGCAAGGACTTTCTTAACAAGACACCAAAAGCAAAAGAAATAGCTTCCAGAAATAACAAATGGGATTGTGTCAAATTAAAATGTTTCTTCATGGCAAAGTAATTATCAACAGTGTGAAAAAAGAACTGACTGAATGGGAATAATTATTCCCTACATATATTTCTGATAGGAGCCTCATAACTAGAACTAACTTTTCTCCACTAGGTTTTACCTCCTAATTTTTTACCACCTGTCAGTGGCACCATAGTTGGACGATCAAGTCTTCAACACAATGGCCTTTGAGGCAACTTACTCAAAGTATATCAGCTCGTTCTTAGCAAGGTAGCTTATAGAGTAAATATTTAAAATATTATTTTCTTTAACATTTATATCAGCTACTCCTGTGTACAATCTTTCATTTGTTTACTCATTGTGTTAGGACTGATTCCTCCTACTATTGGTTTTTATTTCACTTGACCCAAAGGATTCTATGTTGCTGTGATAGATACAAGAAATGTTTCTAGCTAGGAAAAATATGTTTTCAAGGCCAAATATTTTAAAAAATGTGCTTTTGTAACTATAGAAAGCACACATTTTGCAGTTACCTGGCTAGCTCAGGTAGCCTTCCAAGTGCACAGATCCTCTTGTTCCTACTGGCAGTGTGTGGCCTGGGTAGGTACATTATTCTCTTGCGTGGTTATGTTGGTTGGTGTGATATTTTATACATAGAGAAATGAATAGTGGCCTGGTTTTGCCTAAGAGTATAACAAACCTGTAACAAAGCAAACCTCAAATTTAGACAGATTTTTGAAAAATAATGAAACTAGTTACTTTATAAATTAGTAGAGAGAACTTTCAGAGCCCAGGTGCACTTTTGGATACGTTTTAAAGAATAATGGAAGTACACAATGAAATTCCTGGGATGTAGTGTTACCCTGTTATTAGTTACTAACCACTTGAAGTAATTAATGATTTGTCTAGAATTATAGGAAAAAGAATGTTAAAATAAATTTATAGATTTTAGTTTTAAGAGTGATTTTTTAAAAAGGCACAGAATTTCTTGGTAACTGCGCTTTTGTCTTAAAACCTAGAATTAAGAATGGAGTGGAATTGTTGAATAAGGTCAAGAAGAAAAAGAATTAATTTGTAGTTACATAAGCAGGGAGGACCAGCATTTTGGCAATAAGGTTGTTAATCAGTGTGATAACCTACCAGGTTGGCTAGGGGTAAATTTATTCTTCCTTAGATTCTTTAATATATAAATAGAGTTCCATTTTCATGGAGAAATGGGAATATATTAATTGATGTCTACATAGTATCTTCTGGGATAGGCATGGGGAGAAGATATTTTATTCATTTACTGCTCTCTGCTGATCTCTTTACATACATTAAAGCATTTAGTCATCATAACAGTTCTGTGAAGGCAGTGTTAATATGCTTTTATTTTTAATGAAATCAAGATTCAGCACATTTGTCAGTTGTCTAATGTCATGTAATCAGTAAGGACCTGAATAAGAATCTGAACTTAGTTATTTATCTGGTGGGAAGCCTGTGCGACTGTCTCTGTGTCTTTCATTACTTGTTCATTTATGAATCTGCATTTCAGTAATTTAACGATAGAGCCCTTTTTCACAAGTTTGTACAAATGAGAAATCTCTATGTGCTACAATGCTACCTATGGTGCCAAGCTCCTGAACACCTTACTTGGATAATCATTGCAATAGCTAATTAATTTGTTATTTCTGCTCTAATTCTTTTGGTTTTGCCACTAATCTGCAATGACAAGTGCAGTAACTACAGGAAGACTGGAACACAACTTTGAGACCTTGGTTCTCAAAAGGTTCCAATAGTGTTTTCTTATTAGACGTGTAATTGTAACCTGGGAAAGGTCAGCTGCCACAGAGGCCGATGATCAGACTTCTTACTCTGGTACTGTCACAGTAGTTTTGACTTATTTGATTGCTTTACATTTCCCACATGCTCTGTGCAGTATGAACACATTACGACATTCCTGAAACAAATGTGTGGTGTTTTGGAGCTTCTGTGAGCAACTGGTTCAGTTTATTCAAGTACAATGTTAATGATTTTGAACTGGAAGTCCTTCCTTCCCCCACCAGAGAAAAGAAGTAGTATTGGAGGGATAAGTTTTTAATAATATTCTTTACTGAAATTTACTTCCATTCAGACTTTGTGATGAATTTTCAAGACTTATTTCCCAGAATCACTGGGCTCTGAAGTTCCATCTGGTGTATAAGATTTTTGTTGTTAGCGAAGTCTCTGCTCCCTGCTTTAATGCCCAAATTTTCTACATAACATGGCTTTTGTTGCACTTAATCATCCAAATGAGGCTTACTTTTAGATTATGGAAAGGACTTAAGAATGTAGATCTTAGATAATCATATGTATATTTTTATACATACTGACAAATTTCCAGTTGTGTTTCTTAAATGGACCACGTTAATATATATATTATTTGTCAAGTATGGTAGAAAAATGTATACAGCGTGTATGTCGCTTGTCTAACAATAGAAACTATGAACTCACCCAGGGTATCTTGTGTTCTCAGATGTTCTAGGTATTATATTTAAAGGCATTTTTAGACCATGTGTTGATTTTTACGTCTTCCCAATAATTCTTATTTTATTCTTGCTTTCAAAAATAATTGGCAGTATCTCTTGCTCAACTTATTTGAAGCGCAGATGAGTCGAGAATGATTTTCAAGAGCAGCCTTTGATTCGCACATCTGTACAATCATAATTCAAAGTTTTTGTTTCTTCAATGCTTCTCTTTGTATTTCCTTTTAATGGCTAACGTAATGTAAATATTTTCATGAGCAGTTGAAAGATACATGATGTATACTAAAAAGGCTTATTTACTTTATTAGGTAAGTGTATGTTTAAAATATTCAAAAGCTATCGTTTTCATACAAAAGAAGGACAATATGCGCTGTAGTCCCGATGACAGCACACAGTTAAAAAAATAAACCACTGAATCTTTTCCTCTGTAATCTTCTTTGTCCTCCAGTTTTGTAACAAAAAATTAGTAAAATGAATTTCTAAAGAATTTTCTATGAAGACTGATGAATTGATTTTTCCATCTTTTTAAGTGCAATCAGAGTGATAACAGAATAACTTTCATCTGAGATGCTTTGCAAACACTGCCTCATTAATCCTTATACCAATAATTGGAAAACATTATTGCCACTGCATTTCAGGGGAAAAAATACCATGAGTTCTTATTATTTCAAATCACTTGCTAAGCCAGAGATCAAGTCTATAATAGAATTTTATCTTTTGTTTCTGCTGCCAAGGTGCATGTCTGTGCTCTGCACATTTTGATACTGAGGAAAAAAAGCCTTCAAAATAGTCTCTTAAAAAAAGTTATCAAGGAAACTTACCAACAATGAGGATAAACTGAAGTTACTTTATTTTCTTAGTAACTATAGCAAATAGCCACACTGTTTCCTTGATTAAATCTAGCCAAGGAAGCTCCGCTTTCTAAAGGGAAGGATGTAGGAAGAACATCTAAGAACGGCCAGCTTATCACAGAAGATTAATCAGGGAGGAGGGGTTCAACACATCACAGTTCACTGTTGTTACAGGAAAAAACACATAAAATTCTTTTTGGTAGAGACTTAAAATGAGTGATTGGATAGGAAGAATGGAAAATGACTCCAAATAAAATTCTGACAAGATATTCAGTGATTTAAGAAGTGAACATATTTATCTAAGAAGTTCCTTGATATACCCGTTACAAAAATCATGCACACAGGGATTCATACACACATGCATGTGTACATATGCACATGTACACAGACACAGACGCACACACAATGAAAGAAGAGGTGAATGACCAGAGTTGGCGACAGAACTAATGGACGAGATTACTGAGAATTTACCATAGCCCTATTGCCTTTTTGATCTGTAGTTTATTTTAAACTGGATATATTTTTATTTCCATTTTAGAGATGAGAAAAGTGAACTTCGCCAATGTTAAGCAAGTTGCCCCAGGTCAAGAGTGACGCAGACCTGGAACCAGGGCGTAAATGCAAAGCTCTCAATTAGATGAAGATTTTAAGGGAACTTATCAAGGACCAAGTTCTGACTGCAGCAAGAAAACAAAGGGAGTGGTAATGTTACTCTGAGACGGTGACAGGAGGAAGGGACATTGACCTGCTTTTGCTCTTCCTCCCTCTATGTGAAGGAAAGTGACCATTTCACCAAAAAGAAAAGTACTTATAAAATACTGAGTGGTTTCTCTTATATGAAAGCTCAGAAAACAGGCATTCCACAGAACCAAACGGGTGTGACAGTGGGAGTTAGGGGAATGGGGAGGGTGCAGCAGGGCCAAACATCTGGAGAGAAAGAGATTATAATGTTGATGTGAAGTTTATGGGCACATATTACTCAAGCTCAATGTAACCATTGTGTATAACACACACACACACACACACACACACACACACACACACACACACACACACACACACGTGTATATGAACAAAATCTAGTAATGTAGGACTTGGAAGATTATAACAGGCATATGACTACCTAGGAGGAGTGTACTCTGGATGGCAGTGAGGCACGTGGCCATTACAGTAAGACGGATGTGGGTTGCAGTGGCTCAGGAGGCGGTTGAGTGAGGAGGAGGAGGGCTTTCCCGTCCTTCCTCCACCTTGTGTTCTATTCAGACCCTGGAAGGACTGAATGTTGCCCTCTCACACTGGGAACCACTGTCCACTTATTCTGCTGATTTAAATGCCCCACCTCCAAAAAATACCTTCACAAGCATATCCTACAATAATGTTCAACTAGATATCCAGGCATCCCGTGATTTAAGTTAATAGGTAAAATTAAAAATCATGCCTGGTGCTTTAGGAAAAACATATCTGCCTCCTGGAAATTAGTAAATGAGGAGGATAGTTAAAGGATCTGATAAATTGTGACCAGTTAAATAAATACAGTTAGCCATACACTTCTTTTCTAATCCTGCTAAACCGTTTGGCAGTTTTTTACAAAGGGGACTTCCAGACTCTGCAGGCTAGTTTTCTAGTGATCGTGGAAAACAAGACTGGAAACAGAGAAATACTTCATTTCCAAAGCAGCAAAAAGACACATTCAACCATAGCGAACACATAAAAAATAGGACCAATTCGAGGACCTCTTTGTGATGACTGAGCTTACTTGTAAATTTAGCTAACGTGAGAACTGTCGAGGGGCTCAGTGAAGTGCGCTCTGGATGTGTTCCCATGGATCGTGGAGATGAGACCTTGGGTTGTAATCTTGGCCATTTTCTCTCCCCTGCTGTGCCTCTCTGTGCTTACCTGGCACCATGAACTAAAGAAATTTGTTACACTAACTGACTTGTCGTGTTGTTCCTCCTTTAGAACCAGCCACGTGGAACTGAATCTTCTGGAGCTCTGAGCCAGATTATACCTGTTCCCTGCTAAGTTGTAAATGCCAGGTGTTCTGTCCAATAACTGAGAAGCTAACTAATACACTATTATTTCAAAGATTTCCATCACAAACCTTAAAAGGAAGGAATCACCTTTATGAAACAGGATGGTTTTCCCAGTGTTGGCATTCAGCTGCACTCCACTTTTATTGTGGCTTTTGTCCCTCTCTCTAAGTTCAAGTTTACCTCACATCTCAGGTTACACCTGAAATTAAGTTGAATACGTTAATAAGCTGGCTTAGAATGCTGATGGACGTCTTGTTGTCTTAAATTTGGAATCCTATCCCCATATGCTAATTTGTTGGACCAAAATGAGGAGCTGAAGGAATAAACTTGGTGAAGAAAGAATGCATCATATCAAGTAGGATTAAACATAAACAAGTTTGAAGGTTTTAGGACCTTTCTGGTTCGTTCCAGCATCACATTCAGAGTGAGTGAGTGAGTGTGTGTGTGTGTGTGTATGATATCTGGTATAATTCATAGTTTTATTTTTGCCTTAGGTGGATTATCAGTCATAGAGATATCAGCCCAACTCCCTGAAAACAGAATTTGTCTCTCAGTATAAAGTCTTCAAAAACATCTGTAGGAGTTGAGATATTATATAAATAATCTAGAATCAATTTCACCAGATACTATCTAAATTGGGTTCAGTTCAACCAAAGACTAAATTATAGAGCCAATCATTCAGACTGGGCACACAGAAGTGTGTCAGAAAACTGAAGAAAATTTAAAAATACAGAGATTATCTTTACCTATGGGGCATCAAATGTGGAAACTGAACCCTAATCTTCAGTTGAGAAACAGCTCCTAATGTACCTTTATACTAAACTATGAAACTCTGTTAAGAGATGAGCATGATTTTGAGACTGGAGGTGGAACACGTTTAGTCCATGTAGCATGGTTCCTAAATGCTGAAATATAATCTCTGTATTGGATTCTTCTCTTTAACACCTCACTTTAGGCTAGGTATAGTTTCTATTTTAAATATCAGTTAAATGTTCCAGTTTTCTTATGCTGTCTCAGAAATCATCTCTGAATTAGTAGATGTCCTTGTCAACTCTTCGGTCATGCTCCGAGATGGCACGGCTGTGTCTGTTGCACAATGCCTGTGGCTTCAGTGAGGAAGTCCTAGGGCTCAGCTTCAATCCTAAATTGCAGGATTATCGTCTGGGGCATCTTTACTCACAAATGTAATAACTAGGCTGGAAGCAATTGAATTTGGCTGTGACTGACAAGATTGCAGGTGACCTCTCTGTGTAGGCTACTTACAGCACGGTCACTGGTTCTGAGAAATACTGGACTTAAAAGGAGCACAATGAAAGAGATTTCTACAAGATCAAATCAGGCACTGTGGAATTTCTGCTGACCCTGCTCTCTCCTAAGTCGTGGAACATTACCTTTGCTATATCCTATTGATTGCAAGATCTCTGCAGCCTGCCTGGATTGAAGGGGCAGGATAGGAATTGACAAAATCATGTTGTGAAAGATCATTTGGGATGGGCTAGATTATTATAGACATCTTTTGGGAAAACATGACCTGCCGTACTGTGTTGCTTTTGGTTACTTTGATTAGCTTTTCTTTTATTTGGACAATGAATAAAGTAGAAAATCCAGGAAAACCTGTAAATTGTTTCTTGTTACATACTTGTGCTTACTTATTCTCACTTATGGTGGTAATGGCAGTTTCGTTGTGAGTTTTAAAATCTCATTGCTTCAAAATGCTTTTGTTGAGGCTATAAGGGCTACATAATCAATAAGTCTATTCAATTAATATGTTTGCAAACAAGAATGCTAAGTATTTTATAGCACAGAGACATAAGGTGTGTTTGTCCATCTTCAATCCTCATTATTGCCACAGATGTATTGCTCTGAAGAATCCAGTATCTTTTTCATAGCTGAAATGACTCGCTACCTCTCATTCTAAAACAATTGTTTTAAAATGTTCTCGGGCTGCTGCTGTTCATCTATCTTTTTATATTAAGTTTTTATCCATAGAAATAGACTCTTTCCAATTGAGACTTTATGGCTTCTTGAAATAGTGTCAAGACTATGCAAATCTTGCCAATTTTATAGTGAACCTTTAAACAATAGCAAGAGCTTGAAAATGGGTTAGCTAGCAGTTAACATCCTGTTGAAATGAAAAGAGGTAACGTTTATTTCAACTCTACTATTTAATCTTTGCAATCCTCCAAGTCTATATACATTTGTGGTGAAAGCAAAGATACTGTGTTCTGGTTCTGTTCAGTGTCAAGTGACTGAAACATGTTGTTTAGCAGCCTATCTTTTTAATTCCAGCTAGTGATTTATTCTTAGGGAAAAAAAAGATTTCAGATAGGAATAGTAATTTTTATGACCTCATATCTGAACACTACTAAATGATACTATTTCTACAGTGTATCCTCAAAGACTAGAATGTTTATGTTTTACTCTTCTAGAATAGCTTTCTTTCTGGAAAGAACAAATATATGCAAAAAATGTGACTCTGTTTCTATAGTGGCTTTGGTTTCTTGACCTTCCAAGCAAAGTTAAATTTACTTATGTTGGTCCCCTTGTGTGACTTGAGGGTTTCTCCCAGAATTCATGGGTTAGAAACAATCCTCAGTGTGATAGTGTTGGAAGATGATGGACAACCTAAGGGGGTGTGTTTAGATCACGATGATAGAACTCTTGTAAGCAGACTGCTCTCATCTCGATTATTGTGTTTTCTGCTGCTACCACTGGATACTTGAGACTAAGTAATTTTACAAAGAATAGAATTTTGTTGGCTCCTGATTTTGGAGGCTGGAAAATCCAAGACCAAGTAACTAGTGTCTCACGAGTGTCCTTTTACTACATCATTCAATAGTGGAAAATAGAACAAGAGCGACCAAAGAGATGGAGGACAGGTGTTAGAGTAAGGATGAGAGTGAGTTACTATTGTGGTCTGGATCTGGAATGTCCCCCCAAAGTCTCATTTATTTGGATGTTATAAATTGTCTGTGGAACCATGCGCTATTGGGAGGTTGGAGTCTAGTCTGGAGGGATGGATTACAGGCACGTAAATTAGATTATTGACTGTAAATTAGATTACTGGCTGTAAATTGGATTATAGGCATGTAGTGGGGGTTTGCTACACCTTCCACACCTGGATCCAGAAGGGGCTGATCACTGGGAGGAAACCTGGAAGGATACATAAGCTGCTTCCTGCCTTCCTTAGAGGACTAATCTTGACTAGTCTCAACTTGCCTTGACTTGGCTTCCTGTTTGTGATGTTGCCTCTGCCATGCATTCCAACTTCTGCCGGCTGCCGCTGAATGCAATGTGACCTTCTGAAACTGTGAGCAAATATAAACCTTTCCTCCTCTAAATTTGTGGATGTCAGGTATTGAGTCACAGCAACGAAAAAGTAACTAAGATATTTAACCTTTTCTGAAGAACCCTCTCTTCCCCTGTAGCAATGAACCCAGTCGCATGATAATGATATTAGTCCACTCAGAGGGCAGAGCCCTGGTGACCGACTTAATTACCTCTTAGAGCTCAACGTGAATTGTCATCATAATATCTAAGTCACAATGCAGTTATGAAAAGGGCTCACAGAAGTAAGTATGTTTCCTTGTACTCTTGTCTCCCTGCCTTCTGAAATGTGATGGGGCAACAGGAAAGCCTCCCCAGGTGCAGCTCCTCCTCCTGGGACTTCCCAGCCCCCACAAGTGTGAGCTAGTGCATCTCTCTTCTCTACAGATGACCTCATGTCAGGTGTTCTTTTCCTGCAGCACAGAATGGACTTAAGAAACCCTCAGAGTTCATTTGGTTCTCATCCTATCCTCATTCCCAAACATTTGTACATTTTACATTAAATTTACATTTTGATGATGTATTGGTTAGGGTTCTACAAGAGGCAGAATTGGCAGAAATTATAAGAAAAGGAGATTTATTTAGAGGACTTGCTCACACGTCCAGGAGAGAAATGGTCCAAAATGGAAGCCTGAATGTGCAGGAGCTGGTGGGTCCAATGGCTGCTCAGCTGTGGGGTAGGACACACATCTGGACTGCAGGGCAGCCAGTGAGAGTCTGCTGAGGATCTTGGTTGTTCAAAGAACAATGGTGAAGATTGGAGACCAAAGATCAGCTTCATATAGACAGGTAGGTCAAGTCCAGGTCAGTAAACAATTGTGAAGGTGAGAGATTTCCCAGGGAAAAGCTGTAGCAATCAATCTTCTTTCTCTTATTTACTTCAAGCTGCCAGTTGGGCCTTTCACATCTGCGGTGGTTGTTCTTCCCTCATTCACTGGCCCACAAGTTACTCACATACCTATAGTCTCTACCATGGGTGTGTTTCTAATCCCTTTAGGCTGACATAATTCTCTTTAATGGTCACACATGGTTATAATATGTACTCCCATCTTTGCATGCGCAGACTTAGATTGGTCTTTCACTTGAGATACCTTTATCTTTTCAAATCACCAGTTCGAAGTACAGTTGAAGTTATAAGATGATATGGATTTTTTTTAATTCTCCCCTCAGAATACCTACACCAAGGAATGCCCAGAAATCTGCCTTTTTAAGTAGAATCAGTGATTCTGATACGTGTTCTCTGTACTTTAAGAAAGTCTTCTTTGTGCATTGTACAATAAACCTATAAACTTTATAACTTTCATAAAATTTTATAATTTTTTCAAAAACTTATAAATTTTCCTTTGTGTAAGTAAAGTAGATATTCTTTCAGTGAAGTTCTCATCCTCATCTCAGGAAGCTGCGGAGGCAGTATGTTAAATGCAAAGGGAAATTCTGATTGTAGGGAGGATAATGTTGTTAATGACACTTTAAGAGAGAAGACTGTCGTGATGATTTGTGAGTGTCCCATGGAATCACAAGAAATTTTAAGGGCAGAAGAGGAATCAGTCCAATGTGATGATGGGAAAGATAACTCTAAGCTATAACATATGAGAAATATTAGTATCCTGACTGATTCTGAAGACTATGGAGTAAAAAATGAAGGTAGCCTCTGGAAACTGGAAAAGTAAAGAGACAGATTTTCCCTCTTTATTAGATTTCTTAGGTTTTATAACAAATTGTACAAACTGAGTAGTTTAGGCAGGAAAAATATACTCTTTTACAGACCACCAGTCATATTCACTTGGATTCTACCCTAATTTTGTTATTATCTACAAAGGTCTGATTCACAAATAAGATTCAAATAAGGTCTCCTTCATAGGTAAGCTGGGTTAAGACCTCAACATATCATTTTTAGAGAATGTAAATCAACCCACAACACTGCCAGAGCCTCCCGACACCATAATACAGCTAGATTCTTGCTATAAGTCCATAAAAATCCATGTTGGACTCTAGTCACTAGACTTCTAAGATAATTGCTCTATATCAAGCCACTAAATTTGTGGTCATTTGCTAGAGTTTCCATAGAACGCTAAGAGATGACCTAGTGACGATTCTCTGTCATTTCTAAAATCTCATCATTTTCCTTGCTAAATTCCATATTTTCTAATTCTAAGTAAGGTTATACTTACCTAATTAAATACTAGTCACTAGTTACCTCCTTTTTGTTATATATCTAGTACTAACATTCTTGAACAGAAGCCATTTGTTCCTCTTAGTCTTTTCTTAACAAACACCATATAGCCAATCAATAAGAACATAATAAAAGAGTGTTAAATTTTCATCCAGAACATAATTCCTCTTTCATGCTGTCAAGTAATTCTCCCAGAGTAGCTACTTTGAAACTAAAGTAAAATAGAAATCTGAGAAAGAAATAAAATCTTTTAAAAATGTACTATGAGACTATTTTATAGTAACTTAGTTACCATAAAGCATAGTAACTATAGTTACTATAAAGCTTTACCCCTACAAAAAATGAAAACAGTATTGGTTTTGCGTTTTACATTAAATGTTATTGTAGGTTTAGAATATCTTGATCAAAAGAGCAATGATACTTGAATTTTTGCTGCTTTGAGTGTGACATTACGAGTTGTTTTGTGAGTATACCACAGAGGGTGTGGGCCTCCTGTTGGCCACAGAAACCTCCGTGGGTTTCCTTAACCGGGCTGAATGGGTCAGAATTTTTTTCCTGTTTGACTCAATTTCTGTACCAAGTGAAACTTGCATATTTCTAGTGAAATATCTGTGTAAAAGATATTAGTCTTTATTTTGGTTTTAGAGCTATTATCAACTATTCTATGGAACATTCAATGTTTTAAAATTCATACATATAGAAGAGTTTGAAAAAATCTGTTAGATCTTCTGTATGTGAATTGGCTCCACTGAGTTTAGTAGTTGTACTTTAACAAATCAATTGTTTTTTCTAATGATTGTCCTATATGGAGTTTCTCACTTCAGGACCACTGGGCAAGCTCTTGAAAGAATCTTTCAGTATAAGAAAGATAAAAAAATAAATACAATAACAACATTTTTCTTCCGTCTCATTTCCAAGTAATCATTTCCTTAAGATTTTGCCATTTCTCTGCCATCCATTTCCAACATCCACTGGAAGAAGCCATTTTAAGAAACTCTCGATACTGCTTCATATAATTGATGAGAAAAATTAATTATCTGATTAATTACTTTTACTACTTGCTCGTTACTATGAGTCTATAACAAATAAACCATGCTCAGTGTTGTGCTTAACAACAGTCATTGCAGCAAGAACAATAATAAATTTTGACTAAAGATACTAAGAATCCCTATAATTATTTTGACTGCCCTAATTTGGGAAAAAAACTCACAGAAGGTCCAGACAAAAAAGTTAGACTTCAAATGTTCATGCCCAAAACCATTGGTGACAGTATCAACAGTTTAAAGGGTGGCAGTAATGATATTAATGTACCTAAAGAATATTTTCTAAAGTATTTGATAAGAAGAGTTATATATGAATGAATATAGTATATGTAACATCTCAGTAATTCAATGCAGATTTGAATTTCAAATATACAGTAACAACAGTGAAGGTAGGCTCTATAAATATGCATTTGAATAACTGTACTACTTTCACACACACACACACACACACATATATATATATATGTGTGTGTGTGTGTGTGTGTGTGTGTGTGTGTGTAAAATTTCTTACCATTGACTCCAACAGCATTGTTAAGGTTTTCTAATGGGTAGAATGTTGTCTTAAGAATGGGCTATGTTGTTCCCTCTATAACTTTTTAAATTGCAAATTTTAATCTCTGGGAAAAAATTGAGAGGGATTTTTAAAAACTTCTAAGAATGATATTTTCAGTAGCTTAGATATATAATATAGTTGAAGATTTCCAAAATTACCAATACTAAATATTATTATGCCAAATCATGACATAAACAACCTACATGTATCAATTCTGGTCATCTGTCAGTGAGGTAGGGGCTGGTATTTCACTCATTTTCCAGATGAGCAACCTGATGAGGCGATGTGTTAATGGAAGAATGAGGGCCAGTTTGCTCTGGCACAGGCAGTGGTTGACCACCCAGATCTAGTGGGTGGGGCCTCCTGGAGGAGGAGGCCCAGATCTCCATGTGAGTGTGTTAGTACCTGAGCTGGAAGGGGCTCTCCTGTGGGAATCTCGGCCTTTTTTGCTCACATTTGCCCCACAGCTCCTTACGATCCCTTTCCCCCACACCCATCTGTCTTCTTTAGCTGCTGGATGAAAATGGAAGTCATTTTATTTTATTAGGAATCACACAGTTTTCTGTTAGCATAGCTTGTGAAAGATGTTATCCTGAAAGATCCAAGGAATCTTGTCCTCCTCTTTTAGTTTCAATGCTACCTCTCGGTGTATATTCTGATTAGTAAATGCGTGTAGAGGGGAGTATGGTGGGAATTAAGAAAAATGCATTTCATACTCTCTCTTTGATTGATTTGATAGGCTTTTATTATAATGCAGAGAAATCATGGAGACCGCAGAATTATTACCAAGAATGGGGCTTTGAATATGTAAAGAAATGGGGCCTGGTGAAGCAGGCCTGTGGTCCCAGCACTCTGGGAGGTCGAGTCAGGGGAATTGCAAGTTTGAGCTCAGCCTGTGCAATTTAGTGACTTAGTGAGGCCCTGTCTGAAATCAAAAATAAAAATGGGTTGGGTTGTAGTTCCAAGTGAAAGCCCTGGCTCAATCACCAGGACCACAAAGAGAAAAAAAGAAGTCTGTTGGTAATAAAAGATAACATGCTAATCACAGGAGCACTCTTATAATGATAGACTCTACTACCTGAGGTTGTGTGGTCCCTTTGCCTTTATGTGTTTTGCATACAGTGGATGGCCATGTCTGTGAGATGTTTCAGTTAGGCTTTACATTAGACCACTGATTTTCAAATTCTGTAACTATACCAGGTGTGCTATATCAGAGTGACCTGGAGAACTGTGGTAAAACTCACCTTCTCCGATCATACTTCTGGAAAAACAGTAGTCTTGTGAACAAGTTAAGAGATCACGGTTTCTATAGGTTCACATCACCCTTAAACCTTTGGATAACATACCAAGTTTAAAGCCAAAGGAAATGTCAACAGTATCTCAACAGCCAGATAGTATTTCTGTTAATATATCTAGTTTATGACATGTATATGAAATATGTAATCTTGTGGATTGAAACAGTGTGTATAGGTGTTATATCCTTATATACACATTTCATCTATATAGCCCAACAATATTTTAAGTCAGTGCATAAGAACAAATCTATGTACATAGAGGTTTTAATATTAAGCACAAAATATTGAAGGCTTTGAATCTATTAAATTATTTCACCAGTTCCATACTTTGTAATCATCAAGATCGTGCTGATAAACATAACACATGCTATGCAATAAGTGTATCTACCTATATTTATATTTACATTTGTATCCGTGGGTATGTATATAAATCTTTGTGTTTGCTTTTGTCTGTGAAATGCTTTTGTCAACTACAGAACAGTATTTAAAAAGAATCAAGCGTTAGTCTTTTATTGACAAAACCTAGATTAAAATTTTATATTAAAAACTACTGAAATTCTTTCTTTTTCTTTCTCTCTTTCTCTCTCTCCCTCTTTCTCTCTCCCTCTTTCTGTCTGTCTGTCTGTCTCTGTCTGTCTGTCGAAAAGATCTTGTTCTCTAGGCCAGGCTAGTCCCCAAATCATTATGTATCCCACATTGGCCTCCAGCTCATAACAATCCTCCTGCTTAAGCCTCACTACTGCCAGGATGACAGGTGTGCACCACCATACTCTGGCTTATGTGTTACTGGGGAATCTAACCCTAGGGTCTGGTGCTTGCTGCACAAGTACCTGAGCCACTGAACTATGCCCCTAGTCCTAAGCTTTATTTTTTAATATAGTAGCTTTATTTTTATGTTTACTAGAAGGAGGAAATGATTGTTGTCAAGATAATTTAAATATTCACACAATTCACATATTGTGCAATTCATCAATTTAAGGTGTGCAAATGATTTTAGCATATTCAGAGCATTGTGAAATCATTGTCAATTTAAACACAAAATATTTTCATTAACCCCCCCCCCCAAAAAAAAAAATTATCTTCCTCATAATCTTCTGCCTACAAACGTAGGTAACTTCTGATTTCTTATTTGTGGTAAACTTATTTTGGACTTCTCATATAAATAGAGTAGTATGATATGTAAGTTTTGACTGATTTTCACTTAGCATATGTTTCCAAAGTTCATTCACTCATAGCATAAATCAGTATTTCATTCACTTTTATTACTGCATACAATTTCATTTTATGGATATACCACAGCTTATGCATTCATTCATCATGTGCGGGACATTTGAATGTTTCTACTTTTTGGCTATTATGAATAATCTTGCTATGAATATTCATGAACACACTTTTCTGTAGGCATATGTTTTCATTTTTCTTGGGCAGATAGCTCAGGGTAGAACTTCTGGGTCATACAATAACTCAATATTTGGCTTTTTGAGAAATTGCCATTCTGGTTTCCAAAATAATTGTAGTACTGTACATTCCAGTCAGTGATGTATGAGAGTTAAAATTTCTCTGCAACTTCTCAGGCACTTACTATTTATCCATTCACTGATAACCCATTTGTGATGGTTTTCTCTTTGAGTTTTGATTTACATTTCCCTGGCAGCGATGTTGTCTTTTCACGTGTTTATTTGACCATTTATACATGTTTAGGGAAGAGTCTTTTCCTATTTTTGCTCATCATTACTTGCCTTTTGTTATTGAGTCATTAGACTATTTTGCAATTTCTACATAGAAACAGTTTATTTGATGTAACTGTTTCAAATATTTTTTCTTTTTGTGGTTATATTTTCACCTTCGTGGTATACTTTGAGGCATAAATTATTTAATTTTGATGACGTGTAGTTTGCTTTTATTTTTTGTTGTTGTTGCCTTTTTGGTTTGACATCATAGCTAAAAAGATTTTGTGTAATCCAAGATGACTGTTATCTTCCAAGAGTGTTGCAATTTTGACTGTTATGTTTAGTTCTGTGTCCCTTTTTAAATTTATTTACTGCATAGCGGGAGTCTTAGAAATAAGCCCAGCCTAATTCTTTGCTTGTGAATATTCATTTGTTCTGATATCAGTGGTTGAAACGACTCCACTCATAGGTTTGCAAAGGCACCCTTCCCAAGAATCAACAGTATACACGAGGTTTATTTCTGACACTGTGTTCCATCCACTATGTCTGCTTGTGTGCCAGTATCCAGTGTGACTTTTTTTTTGAAACTAGGAATTGTTAGTATTCAAACTTTATATTTTTTCATGATTACTTTTACTATTTGGGGTACCTACAGTTGACACATG